>OZ014472.1:6544135-7144135 GCA_963965965.1 Trididemnum nubilum
AATAAAGCAATGAACAAGATTTTGTTACTTTACAGCGTAGAATTACTGTAGGAAAAAGCTTATATTGTAGGCTTTTATTGTTGGCTTGTCTTTAGTTGCCGAATGTTTAAACCCGTATACTCTATTCCAAAGTCCATATAACTCGTTATATTTTATGCGAATCATTCATTACGTTGTCAAGCAGATAGACAATGCAGACAAAAGTGGTTCCAAAATTTGCCGTTTTTCCTATCTCTTGTAACGGAAAACAGCCGAAAATTGGTCCAAAAATTGGCATAACTTTGCTCACGCTTGAGATTTTTCAAAGTTCAAATTAAATGATGAGTTTGGCGTAATTCTGTATGAAATTAACTTGGTTTGATTTTTATGACGTAAAAATTAATACCGCACTAATGTTGAATTTATTTCAGGAAGAGGTGCAAAATTTTGCCGATTTTTATCTAACGCTAAAATAAGCTATTCAAGTGTGCACTTTAGTTGAAATTACTGTTTCTGCATATATCTTGCAAATTATACTCTACTCGATAGTATTTTTTACGAAAATTAATTGCAGTAGGAAATTGTTTTTTAAGTTTACTGTAAAATGGATTTTCCCTCAAATTGGTTCTATTATTTTGGAAAAATAAGCTGTGCAAATGTGCGACCTAATTTTTGCTCGTTCCGTTTTTTTTTTTTTGACTAGTTTTTGGTTTGCTTTTTTACTTTACAAGAACGGTAAAAAAACTTTCGTAGTGCTTGAGTTCAGTTGACCAACTTAGAACAAAAACTATAATGATATTAGAATTAATTTTGCAACTAAATGAACTCAGACTACTCGACTCGGTAACCAAAAGGCCCTTTTGAAGTTTCCTGTCTTTTTTTTTGTGTTGCAAATTGGAAGAATCCAATTTATCTGCAACAATGTGTAATGATATTTACTTGTACTGTGTTTTTGCTCTGGGAGACAAACAAATAAATTTGAACTTAAACACAAATAAAGCAAGATATGATTAATAAGGCTTTTCTTTGTGAATCTTACATTTCGTAAAAAGCTATTATGAATTCCAGCATTCAAGTTTCAACTTCATCAAGCAATTTTACATTACAATACAAGTAAGTAAAGTTTGGGGGTGCCTTGAGTTCAATTGACATACTTAAAACAAAACCATAGTGACACTAGTTATAATAATTTCTAATGAGCTCAAGTGCGCAACCAGGGCTATGCTAAGGAGAACTTGAATCAAAGGTTTAAAACTTTAGTTTAAAAAAATGTTTTCTTTGGGGGAGTTTTGTGCAATTACTTCAACTTTAGCCCAAAATATACCGGGGTCTGGGGGCAAAGTCCCAAGCTGTCACAGGCTAAGTGGGTGTGGGGGCTCAGCCCCCAGCTGCTGAGAGACTTTAGTAATTATTTTGCAAAAATAAAAACTTGTCAACGCCATTTGGATCACACATCGCTCGTTTTTGGAGCCATTTAAATGAGATAAATTGCTAAAAGTTTGAAGTCAATTGAAAGAATAGTCCAGCTGCCATTACTTGCAGGTAAAGTCCAAAACACGTTTATTATCGCATGCATTTTGAAGTTTACTTTTTGTCAGTGACTTGGCTTGAGAGGAGCTGAAGTCCTGTTATCTCCTTCCTGGCTCGCTAATGCATTGTGTAGTAATGAAAAAAGAAACATAACAAAATACTTCTCGGACAATTTAAGCGGATTACGTATCATATATAGCTCTGTCCAATTGTTTTCATTCATTCTTTACTCTGTTTTTGTTGCAAACGCTTCCTGATTATGTAAAAAAATACCTCTTCACATGTAATTGTAATCAAATTTTATTAATCAAGTTGTCTTGGCTTGGAGACAGCAAAGGGATCTTTCGGTCTTCGAGTCAAGCTGCCACTTGCCCACTTGTCTAACACGCAGTGGAGGCTTCATACTGTTCCTTTAGTTGCTAAACGTCAAGCAAGGAAACTATCAATATCAATTTTTACTGTCTTTGGTTTCACTCCACCGGTAATCGAACTCGAGTTTACCGTTTTAGTATCAGATGCTCCATGCACTCGAACACTGATTGGTTACACATAATCAAATGCTGGCGCCTATAATGAACCAGATGCGAGCCAAGTATCTGAATTGGAAAAGACCAACAAGTTACAATATTTACTTGAGATTAAAATTATAAACTGCGGTAAATTGTTATAAAAGCTAATTAAAAAATGTTTGATGGTTAGTCCTGTCCTACAGGTAAGTGATATTTCTACTATACATCATTACAAAACACTTTTTCGCAAAGCAAAGTTGTTCATAACTAAAGTTGCCTTGTTTTTGGCGTATTTTCCGCAATTTTCTACAGGTTTATGGTGACGACCAAACAAAGAAATTTGCTTTGGAAAGTCTGATAGAGATCAATCAAAAATTCGGAGACTAATCAAGAATTTCGGCCGAAATGGTCAAACGGGCGGAGCATTAGCCAAAGCCTCAAAATTGGGACGCATCGCAACCTTACTCATAAAACTATGCATTTTTAAGCGGTACTAGAAGACATCGCTACGTTAAGCTACTATAAACTTTAGGCTGCGGCAGAAGAAGAGTTTTTGGCCAGAAAAAGCAACTTTAAAAACAACCCCTTAACTGTTGTTGAGCTCCTTTCTCTTTCCTCCTATCTTTAACCTCTGGTTAGAGATCGTAGGATGTGGCTAGACTATTTCGGAGTTTTCGCGAAGTTCTTTTTTCGAGTCCCCATTTCTCATGTGGGGTTAGGTAGCACAAGTACCACCTTCACCTTTCAGCCAAGTATCCAACAATTGTGTGAATTGAGTAACAGAGCTGCTGGAACGGAGTTTTGAGTTTTTTTAGTTTTTTATGGTAGTCATGGGTGGAGAACTCTTTAGCTTCGATACAATACCATTGGTTGTGTCATGAACACTTTTTTGAATAAAATATTATCGCATAGGTTACTTTTTATTCTAAAAAATTTGAAAAAAGTATTAAAAAAGAATTTCATTGCAAGCAAGAAATCCTTTATCTCTTTCGCTTTTCTTTTTACTTGTCATGTTTGCTATGGAAAACTTTTTATCTTCTTTATCTTTCAGTTGATTCCTCTGACGTATGTGCTATTAATCATAAACAAATTATTACCGACAAGTTTGACGTCCTTCGTGGTCGACTCCAGGGAAATCATAACAACTTCCACTGGCAGTTAGGTGGCGAGATCAACCACCAACCCTGCAGCTACAAAGCAGCTCGAGTCATAAGATGCACAGAGCTGGACAGCGCTGTTTCGAGCTTGTAGCTCTCATCGGCAGCCCTCAGCTTCTCTAACAAAGTTATTCCCAGCTGAACAAGACTCTTGGCCGAACTGGACCATCCTTAAGGGCTTGCACAGCGGCAGAGGGTTTGTAGGGAATAAACGATTTTTCACTTGTGGTACTTAAAATAAACAAGTGAAAAAATGGTTTGTCTAGTTCGGCCAAGAGTCTTGTCCAGCTGGGGAATAACTTTGTTAGAGAAGCTGAGGGCTGCCGATGAAAGCTAAAAGCTCAAAACAGCGCTGTCCAGCTCTGTGCAAACAAATTATTGTTGGTTTTTAAACCTAAAACACCTAAAATAATTAAAATAATTCATCTTACAAACTGTTTTGATTACTTTTGGTATATTTTTGACTAAGGCTAGCAGGGCCTATTGCAGTGATTTCATAGTGGAAAAAATTACCCTTTCGGTGTTAATTAAAGCAAAAAGGGGGTTAACTTTACGAGCAAAATTTTTTCAATTTTTTTTAAGTTGTTCTCGTGCTTTTTAACATTTTTTCTAACTTTTTGTTTCATTGAGCTTCGAGAGATGATTTTCAGACAAGAACCACGTACTTGTAAAATTGGCCGAGTTTAATTGAAACTTCCGCGACGCGTTGCATCGGAATTCCCTTTGTTTTATTCTCTGCAAATTTACGAGCTCCGCAACCAGAGCCCGAAATCTCTATAATATCAAAACGGCTAAAGGTACAAACTTGAAAATTAAATCTTATATGAGGTACATATGGAACAATCTTTGTGCAAATTTTGGGGGCAATCAGTCACATGGTACGGGTTTCCAAGCCAAACAACTAAAATGCCAATCTAAGGTTTAAACCGCTCTAGCTCGAAAACTAATTGCTGGAGGAAAATAAAATTTTTTAATTTAGAAGCACCTGAGAATGCACGTTTAGCTTCCTGATTTAAATTATAACAATTTTGACATTTTTTTTCTTTATTTATTTGTTTCCGTTTTTGTTTTTTTTTTGTTTATTTTGTTTTTCTTTATATTAAGAATTTTTTCATTGGAAACAAAACCTCCGAAACGATCAAAGCAAGAAACTTTAAATTTGGAAAATGATAAGTCTATATATGAAGTTGTGCACCTGCGTTTTGGAAGCGCTACGTCACGTGGTTTGAGGCAAACGCGCCAAAAGCTTGTGATAACAAAGTTTAATGCGTGATTTTAATAATTGCTTTTCGTCACGCATCGTATACACATGTGCAGCTGTGGACTAGTGGCTAAAGGCGAAAGCATATAAAACCATTTTGATTGAATAGACATGGATTTAATTAGTAAGTTGGACATCGGTTTTCTCATTCCAAAATCATATTAAATCCAGCACATTTTTTTGTGATTAAAACAAAATCTTTTTTAACATTTTTCATTTTGACATTAGATATGATCAGAGAGTATTAGGTTTCATTCTCTGTCAAGACCCACCAAAATCAATTTTTTGACGGCTTAAGCTAGGACGCAAGTTTTTTTGATATCAGAAGATATTTAACCGACAAATACTTGGACATGGTTTGAGGATACCACCTCCTCGGAAATCCTTACGTGAAACTCACAGAAATCAATTTTTGAAAGGCTTAAGCTAAGGCTCTAGTTTTTTTTGTTTATTTTTGATGTCAGTAGGATTTTAAAGGATTAATATTTTTACATAATTTAGGGGTATTGTACCCCCAAAAACCCCCCAAATCATTTTTTGAGCAGTTAAGCTAGGGTACTAGTTTTTGAAATGAAAAGATATTTAATTGAAAAATATTTTGATATAGTTTGGGGGTACCATTCATCCAGAACCCCCAAATGGACCTCTCGAAAATCAATTTTTTAACGGCTAAAGCTAAGACGCGAATTTTTTTGGATATCAGTGGATATTTAAGAAACATTTGTTGAAAATATTCAGGAGGTACCAACCTCCAGGAACCCCTCAAATGGATCTTATCAAAAATCTCTTTTTGAAAATTAAATTTAACAATTGGCTTTAGTCATCTGGGCTAATGTGCTGTGCCGGCATATTGGTTAAAGACGTCAGCATTTGAAATTTTTGTGATTAAACAGAGCTGGGTTTAAGTCGGAGATCCGTTTTGCCAAACTCACGAATGATTTAAAAACAACGTTTTGATTTCATACGACAAAATCACTTTGTTAGCATTGTATGCCATTGAGCTTTACAGAAATATTGGTAACCTTCAAAGTATTAAAGGGACAATGCCGGTGAAAAGGAAATGGCAGAAGTCTAGTATTATTTTCCTCTGAAAAAATGAACATCTAGTTTTATGTATCATTTGCTTCAAATTGCGAGCATTTTGTGACAAACGTCGAACTTTTTGCAGCTCTACCACGACTCGAAAGTTGAAACCTGTGCCGTTTTTTTTAAAGGTGACAGAGCACGTGGCTGATAAATCGCTTTTTTTAGCATCTAAAAGGCCCGCATTAAGAACAAACAGTCCACATTTAATGACCAACAAAGCTCGAATAAACAGATAAAGCAATAGACGGTCTAATACAAAATAGGTAAAGTTTCACATGCACAGTTTGATTTTAGTACTGATTAGACAATGTCACACATTTCTAGATAAGTCCTAGAACTGCGAGAGACAATAATTAAATTAAACAAAACAGCCACGAACACTGAGCAGAATAGACGGTTTGCTATCTAGCCGCTTGAGCATATAGCAAATTATTTTTACGATTTTAACACTGTTATAGCTACCGCTAATGATCCATAAATAGCTTCACTGTAATTTTGACGGAAATTTTATAGTGCATTGTTGCATCTACAGTTTTTACGAGAATTGACTTAAATGGTATTTACGACTTGTATTCAAAATGTAGCGTATTATGTTCAATATTTAACAGTGTTAAATCAGTTCAGTGATAACTTCAAATGAAATAATTTTACCCTGTCTTGCAAAACGTAATCATGGTTGCATGCTAGCCCCGGCTTCTGATCCTCCATTCTACAGCATTTTTGTCCCATAAAACGTCCCTTTTTTCGAATATATCTGATCACTTCATTGCATATTGATTTCTGGTTTGACCCCCAAATCGAAAATTCTGGCTACGCCTAAATTAATTTAGCAAAATTGGAGTGAAAATATAAATTTAGCTGTGATTCCAACAAGACTACGAAGTTTTGTACAAAGTTATTCAAGTTCTGTTTCAAAAGTTTTAAATAAAGATTTAAATCTTCTTCTAATTTGTTATTCGCACTTAAAATTTTGGCTCAAATTAGACTTGGTTTCAAGTTCGCTTTTGCAACACGACTCATTGTTCACTTTTGGAGTTTAATTCTTTTTTTTTTTTTCTGTTCTTGTATTAAAAGCAAAACAAAAATCTTCAAAAAAGTGAACATTTAAAAGAGCAATGATTGGCGATTGCTGGTAGTTTTGTCCGTTATCATGAGTCTTGCAAGCTTGTTCCACCAACTATTGAAAACTTGTGAAGGCCAGTGCCGTATCAAAAAAAGCATTGGCTCTCCGCTAAAGGCGGCTTTTGAAAAAATCTCTCCTTCAGGGATAATACCTAAATGTTCTTACAATGCCGATCAAGTAGAATTGCGTTTGCTGACGTATTTCGAAGTGGCAATTAAATCATTATTTCTTGTTAGCTTTGCCTGTGAATCAAACGCAGTACTGACAGGTTTAGTATTTTTTCAGTGAACTGCGTTGTGAAAGCTTGGTTGTGCTGAGCTCAGTTGGGCGGCGACTAGCGTGTGCAACAGAAAAAAAACTCGTCCTCAACAAGATAACGAAAACGCTGCTTTAACTTCCCCTGTTTAAAGTTTAAGCAATCTACATGATTATATTGCTTTAGAGTGTGGAAATATTGTGGAAAATAGCATTTACTGTAGGTTTTTGCTGTTGACAATTTTTAATCGTATAATGTTTAAAGCTGTACTCTAACACTGTCTAAACTAGTAAATACGATAGAATTCGCCAGCAACAGTTTCGTCTCTAACGTTAAATTGTCCTTACAACTAGCTGAATTCCTATGTTTTGTGTACGTTTCAGTTCGTCTGGAAGGGCATCGCTTATAAGTCAATAACATAGTAATTTTGAAGTGTTATAGGAATGTTGAAGTATTGCATAATGGAGTGTATTCGCTATTTGCTGCTTCTTCCTATTGTTACAATTGGGTATTACATACTTTACACATTGAAAATAAAACTGTTTTGGCGTACGCTGTAGATCTATCCACCTTGGCTTGAGCGCTATTAAGCTTCTTAAAAAAACTAACGACAAGATGTTAATGACAAATGGTTTGCTGTTCTAGCAATCTGAAAAATATGCACAAGGTCTTTTCAAAAGATACTTTTTCAACTAACTCCGCATTTTTAAAAATCGATGTGCTTATGAATAAATAAAGTATGTGAATGAAGAGTTAGGCAAAATAGACGAATAGTTAAAAACTAACTACCTATCTCTAAACAATAACAAAACTGAATTTCTGGTAGTAAACAAAACAAAGTCTAAATGTGGAACCGTAGATATGAGAATAAAAAAGAAATATGATCAATGGACTGGTATATCTAAGTTGTGTTGCAATATTACAGAAACATTTTACAAATAAAGCGCAATAACATAAAACAAAAATGCGCTATTTACACATTAAAAGTCACATATCAAAATTAAGACTTTCTAACAGAAGCAGAGTGGAAAAATTGTTATTGTGCACGTTGTATCTTATTGAGTGCCATTGTTAAACCCCAATTTTCCTATTTACTAATAGTCTTATTAAACGACCCTATGTTCTATATCACATAATAGGTGTGAACACAATCTTGGTTGAAGTACGGAGGTTTTAATACGCAATCAAACCTATGTATTAAATCATAAGATTTAACAAATCTATGTGCTTTGTCAAAGAGCTTTGGCTAAGTTATCATTATCATGTGATTTGCAAATAGCTTTTGTGGTAGTTATTATTCTTATTTGCCATACCGACCGTAAACAATAAACCTGTTTGAAAAACACATCACTTTAATGTTCGCATTATAGTTTCAGTCTTCACGGCGAAATAGCAAGTAAGAATAATAACTACAACAAAGCTATTCTCAAAGGTCATAGGATTGATAACTTAGCCAAAGCTCTTTGACAAGGCA
The DNA here is from genome assembly GCA_963965965.1 of Trididemnum nubilum. Taxonomy (NCBI): domain Eukaryota; kingdom Metazoa; phylum Chordata; class Ascidiacea; order Aplousobranchia; family Didemnidae; genus Trididemnum; species Trididemnum nubilum. Next base: position 6,552,511 of record OZ014472.1, read on the forward strand.
TTGGAATAATAACAGAGCCCAACCTATTTGATTCAACACATAGCAATGACAATTTATACAATTTGTTTGATTCAACACATATAAGAATGACATCTAAGCCAAACCTCTTTAACCATGAGCATAGAAATAACAATTTGGCCAAACCTCTTTATCTCATGGGCTTGTCAAACCTCGTTGGTTTGTCAAAGCTTTAGAGTCTAAATCCATTGAAATTGATTTCAAAACAAAGCATACGTTTTTTGACAAAATTTTGTTCATGCCTATGCGATATAGCATATAGGATTGTTTAATAAGGCTATAGTAAAAAGGATAGTAGGGGTTTTGCGAATGGGATCCCGTAGTATCTCATCATATGTACTTATCGCTGAACAATAAAACATGTTTGCTACATCTCTGAAAAAAAAAAAAGAAAGACAGGATGTCATTGGCAATAAGAAATGATGCGTTACAAGCAAAAAAAACTGCAAAAAATGTAATATCCAAATCAAGCATTTCAGTTTTGCAATTTTGAAAGCTCGACCAGAGTTGCAAACGAGCCGACTAGTTCAGGCCCGAACACGAAAATATAAATCCAAACCCCAAAACTAATTTGAAGCCCAAATCATGCCCGAAAAAACCCAAAAGTTACTTAAATATGAAAAATTTAGCAATGCTGCCAAGTTATTTTGGTTATATTTTTGTTCACCAAACACAAAAAGCACGTTTCAGGCCCGAATTAAGCCCAAAATTTTTTGTCAACTTTAGGCCCGAACCCGACCTGGAAAGTCCTGCCCGACTTACAACTCTGAGCTCGACTATAAACTCACCGATTTTGAAGGCTTTAACTCGATTTTGGAAAATTCGAAAGAAATTTTAGATTACTTTCAAGTTAATGGAAAGAATTAATTTGCCCAAATTTTGGAAGGCTTTAGCCTTATTTGATTACCCCCTCCTTCCCGCCCACTCACTCTTTTGGTAAGACACTTCTTATGCACTTCGGAAATTGCGCTCTATGAACAATATTGTAATTCTAACTACCATTTTTGCAATGATTGAAAAAAGAATAACACATTATTGATTACAAATAAAAATATTATAATCAACATTAAATCAAACTCAATTTGTTATAGGTAACTCAAATATTCTTCTAATCAAGTTTAATCAAGATGATGCCGAGTTCTAATAATACTATTAAGTAATGTTTCAATGCGGCATGATGTTTAACAGCTCTAAAAAAGCGAAAAACAGTAAAGGAGAGCATGTTTCCGGGTAAAAAAGAGATTAAAGTTGTTTTAATGCATCATGCGCTGGACAACTCCGTGAGTACTGCATAAGGATCTTCTCAGCAAGAAAGGTACTCAAGTCGTAAGGCTGGGTTTCCACTATAACCAAGAACCACAAGACGAAATATGCTTGCAGTAAGAGGACTTGGAAAAAAGTTTGTGGCTTTAGTATTTTGATCCCAGTTTCCTTGAAACACCTATAATTAGCAGTCGATTATTTTGAGCATTATTGCAAAATCCACTGGACGAAACGTCAGTATCAAAGACGAAGTCAGTGGGGGAGCATGGGGTTTAGAGCACTCCCTAATTGAACTATTGCGAAAGTGGTATTTGTGAAAAGAAATTAAGGTTATATTACTTGCTACTACAGAAATTTGAAATAGCGTAATAGATAACATTACTGTGCAGCGACGTTGGCCCGTCGACGGAAGTTCACGCTTTGACTGTGAGGTTTATTTAGCCCGCGTTTTGAACGAACTCGTGTTTTTAAGATAGTGTGTCCAGTAACACACCCTTTCTGTTTTGCATTACGGGTATTTATTGTCGAATGTCGATACCAGTGATAATAATTAATACATATTTTTTTCCTTTTTTCAACAGCGAACAACCAACAACTTCAAAATCGTTAAATTTTGTATGTTCGTAAAATAGTCAGTGGCACAACCAAGGTGGTGGCTAAAGGGCTTTAACTCCCTCTTCTTAGTTAAATCACTTAAATAATTCAACCAAAAAATGCAAACGTTTAAACTTGTTTGGGACCTGATCAGCGAGCGGACCTAAAGTGGCTGGGCAATTTAATTCTTTCAAATAGTTTTTGAATTTTAGCAATTAAATCTTTTGAAAATATCTAAACATGAGCAAAATGTGATTTAAATGTCATTTAAATGGATATTTTTTCCTAAAAATCAAAAAAATTGCCACTTAGCATTTTCGTCACTTCGCCCTCAAATAACCAACATGGCATACAAGCTTGTGATGTGCTGCAATGGTTTAGTTTGTTCAGCACGACGTCTAGTTTGGCTTGCAGCTCCTCTTAGCGAAATCGTGGTTTCTCACCTCAAAATGAAGCATGTTTTGGCAAAAGTTGATAAGTCGCATTTCGTTGTTTCGAGAAAATCATGTTTAAAATTTTTAATTTCCATTTCCACTTGTCAAGTACAACACATTACACTATTTATTACCAAAAAAGGATTGAAAATTAAAATAAGTTTTTTTCTCAGGGAAACTGTTTTTAGTAAATATCTTGAAATCTATGAAAAACTTATTTTTTTAAAAATGTCACTTGCCAACTTTTGCCACAACGTGGTTCAAATGCTCCACCCAAATCGAAAATCCTGGTTACACCTATGATCAACAAAACTTAAAGTTTTATTATTGTATAATAACTGTTTTATTGTATATGTATGAAGTTTTATTTTATTATGTACACTTATCTACCCTAAACGGTGAAGAATTCATCGATAACACTGTTTCTGAAAACAAGGAGATCACTAGTAGGAAAGATGGTATTGCACACCGGATTCTCAAATGCTCGACATTTAGTTCAAAAAGTATTGCAAATCCTTTTTGAAATTTTGCCCCAAAACACAAAAGACATTTTTTGCTCCGTCTTCTTTTTTTTTCTTTCTTCTTTGCTCGCTTTTCCGTGAGGGTTGCGCGAGCAGCTTGAGATTAATGGTGCGTTTAGACTGGATGCGAAGCAACGCGAAGCGACGCGAAGCAACCAAAGTTTGACGTCATCGACAGCTCGTGAAAGGTTGCAACCGGTCGCAACCTTCGCGAGCGGTTGCGCAACATCGCTTGCTTGCAGGCTGTAGTAAGATAACCTACTAAATCACTGATCGGATTCTTACGATCGCTGTTTGCTAGAAAATAATGTAAATAGTATATTTGTATGGTTTAGCGCCTATTTATCAGTCCAAAGAGTAGGTTGTAAGCAAAGTTAGATTCGTGATACAGATAGCCCTAGGCTAGCCAAGTCAATTTGGATCTAGACAGCTAAGGCTGTAAATCCTTGAGTGATTTTTCATAGCTATGCTTGATCTCAGAGCTTCATTATAATTAGTACAACAAAGCAGTAGGCCTAGCCCCACGACATCTAGCTTTTAAAACAAAACTTTTTAGTCTGTGCAGCATAGCAGAAGCTATTGTATCAGTCCGGTGGTTCTTTTGGCTGAGCAGCTTTTGCTTTTTTGTCTTAAAGTAAACTAACATGGTGTTGTTGTTTTTTTCAGAATAGAAAATAACCCACCTACTGGCTAGTTTTGAATGTGTTGGTAGTGTTTTTACCCATTGTTTGTTAGCTTGTTGTTTTAAAAGTAACCACAATTGAACAATTCCTTGAATACTGGAAAACTCGCAAAAGTTTTTTCACTGTCTACGTGACCAAGCCAACTTGGTGAATAAAACTGTATTTAGAATTGGTTTCAAGCTACATTGCTATATACAAGAGCTAGATAGATACAAAAAATCGAAAAATTCCTATGAACTTTTGGATTGGCGTAATTAGTAATCACTTCTTTGAATAGCTACAAACATGGAATTTTTTCTTCTGAATGTCCTCTTAAAAGTCTTTTTGTTTCTGAAGGTTTGTGACCGTGATCAAGTTCAACTGGAAGCAATGGTTTTGGACTACCCCAAGTTTTACAATTATGAATATTGTAGTCTGGTAGTGATTTTTCTCTCCAGTCCTATGTGATGAAAATAGAAGTGTCAAGTGTGTTAAATATTCATTTACTGTGTCTCTGTGTAATATCTGAATTTAGTTGTTTGTGAATTTCAAAATATTTTTACTGCCTTTCAAAATTTTATCTGCTTTACATGGTGAATAAAGTGACAAAGTAAACTATTTTAAGTCTAAAGTTCAATCATTACAATTACCGTCAGTGTATTTAGATGAACTAGAAAGCCAATATATATCTAACCAGTAGAAAGTGAGTTCTATTTTTTTGCTGAGGTTACTATTATAGGTAGAGAAGTACCCGCCAAGCAAGTTCATTAATATTGTTCCATTCTAATTAGTCACCACTAAACAAAAAACTTGATACAGCATTTATAATAAAAATAATTGGAATGGGGAAGGAAGCGTCAGTTACATGAAAATGTGAGAACTAACAACACTTTTATTCAGATGCTTGAGTAACAATTTTCACATAAAAAAATCTAAATTTTTTTTTTTTTATTAGGGACATAACCAAAGAGGGGGCTTGACCTTACAGCTATAAGTTTGTCTGTATCTTACAAACGGTGGTTTGGAGCGAAGCCCTTTGAGGTAAACGCGACCGTCGCAACGTAGCCTACTGGTACCGCGAGAAAATGCAAACTAATAAAATCCTCTCAGAGGCATTTAACTTCGCACTAAACATCGATAAGCGCTCCGCTAGCGAGTAAAACACCAAACTTAGTTTTGGAAGCTGACTTTTCCGCAAAGCAACTGCTGGTATTACTGTGCTAAATTCTTGTCCTTCGATGATAGTGTCAAATCATGCAAAAACTGCAATGTTTTTTTGCTTTCTCCAGCAAATCAACACAGCAATCCATTGCACAATAAGCAAAAAATCCACTACATAACTGATGACAAATCCAGCTTTCAGTTTCACTTATAGCGTTAACATTGGGAGTCTTCATAAACAGCACTAAATAACAAAAACAAACAACTGTTTAAGCTTACTACAGGTATCATAATATGCTTGCCTGAAAAAGAAAAATCACATAAAAAAAACAACATAGTTTATGCTTTAGATGTATCTGTAGACTAGCCTATTGGTCTATACTCTACAAGATACCGGTTGATCTAACACTACCATAATGAGACATGAATGGTGGAAGCGTTTAAGTGCTTCCAGCTTTTTTCGTTTCTGCATTAAAACCCACAACTGTCATCGTCAAAACAGATTATGGCAAGGTTTCAGTGGAAAGATCTAAACAAATCATTGATAGCTAGTGAATAGGCTAAGTACTACTACGTTTTTGAAGAAATGACTAGTCTTTTCATTTCCAAATTCGATCTACTGTACTTTGTTTTTCACTTAAACTGTACAAACTTTTTTTCAAGATTGTTTTGTTACCTGAGCTATTATTAGTCCAGACTCTTCTTCACGGTTATTGCGTGATAACATAATATAAACTCAATCTTCGTTTTACCGGTAATTCCAGCGCGCTATGACGAAACAGAACCCGTGATTACTATAATAGCGCTTCAATAATAAAGTACACAAAGCTTTCTGCTCATTAAATACATTTTAAAAGTAAGTTTTTAAAATTAGCCTATGAAGCGACCAGTCGCGAAGATTAGCAACCACTCGCGAAGGTTGGCAACCTTCGCGAGTGACGTAATCGACCACTCGCGAAGGTTGGCGAAGGTCGCCAACCTTCGCTTCGCGTTGCTTCGCGTCCAGTCTAAACGCACCTTAAGCCGCTACCTCTTACGGTCTTCCATCACCTCCATCATTTTGCTTGGGTGAAGTCCCAAGCTATTCCATTTAAGCAGGGGCGTATTCTCCATGCATGCAAGGCATGCATTGCATGCCTAGTCATTTAGCCAAAAAAGAAAATAATGATTTGAACAAGTACATGTAAAAATTTAAACAAAATCAAACTAAGTTGCCATAGTTACAGGAATTCACTTTCAAGTCGAAGTAGCTATAAATAGTCTTGCTTAATTCATTGATTTCAGTTTTTGCCTGTTATCAGCATATTGCTAAATTATAAAAAATAATGGCAACACGCATGCAATTTTCAAATTGCATTCAACGGCTCAAAAGATGACTGTGTTTCGATACGATTACAAACAAAATTAAATAGCAGAGGTGGAGTCCTCGAGGACGTCCTTGGCCTCGAGGACGTCCTCGAGGACACATTTTGAAGTCCTTGGCCTTGGCCTTGGCCTCGAAGCCTCAAGTCCTTGGCCTTGGCCTTGGCCTCGAACCCTTAGGTCCTCGAAAATTGCCCTGTCCTCGGCTCGAGGACAGCACTATTTTTGAACCGTTGAAATTTTGTTGAAAACGCCAGAAACCTCGCGGAAAATTTGTAAATACCTTTTTTATTTTGCGTAATTGGAGCATAGGCTTAGCCAAGCGGGCCTCCCACTCGAAATGAAATTTTACCAATGACAAAAATGTCACAAAACAGCCTTTTGTTTCTTCAGTTTCAGTTTCGTTTTAGCGTTTTTCGCTTACACCAGTAGCGAACAACAATATTGAAGACCAAGGGCCCCGGGGCCCCCTAAAATTAATTTTTGCCAGCCAATTTAAACGTAAACCTGGACGAAGTGGATAGTTTACGTCCTAAAAGTTGCTATCTCAGGATCACATCTAACCTTTTTATGAACATAATGCATTAACCAAGGCCAGATTTACCACAATATGGCGCAGTACCAGCTAAGGGCCCTGCGCTCAAATCTTAAGACTTTTTATGGTCTTCACCTACATTTGGCAGAAAGATGTTGCGAAAATCTTCAAAGTGCCAGGGGCCCAGCGCGATGGAAATCCGGCCCGGCAATAACATGGTCAGTAGCGTAGCCAGGGGGTGCTATAACTCCTCCCCATTGGCCTGCCAACCAAAATGCAGAATAAGAAAAACACCACGTTTTTAGCTCTTCTGAGACTGCCTTTTGCGCTGGAATTGACTAAAAAGTAATTTAAAGCATTTTTTGGAACATGTATTCAGAGGGGGGGCTAATTCGTCAAAAATTGAAGTCACCAATCAATAAGAACTTTTAAAATGCCCAAAAATAAGCAATCAAAATTGATCGCTAGTGTAAAAACGCCAAACATAGGTTTTATCAACAAATATATTATAAACTCAGGAATAAGGGGAGGGGGGCTATTCAGTGTTAGTTAATTACCAATCACTTCTCTCAAATATCTTTCCATTAGCCCCCCCTCCCCGATTATTTTTTTTATAAAATACAGACGAAATAGATTATTCCGTGTGAGTTTTATTGAATAATAGGATTTTATTATTTACCAGCATGTAAACAAGAGAACTGCAATGTTATCATTAGCCACTTCCCACATAGCCCGATAATGCAACCAGTTGAATCATGTTGCGCTGCCAATTTCTATGTCACGTTTTAAAAGCAATATTTTTTATTAAAATAGCTCTAAAATTAAGTTATGTTTGCAAAAAAATGCCAAATTTTTGAGCGCTGGGGGCTCCGCCCCCACACCCCCGTGCCTCCGGCGGCTGGGAGCTTTGCTCACAGGCCCCCAAAACAGCCCCCCCATTGTGAATTTCTGGCTACATGCCTGAACATGGTTAGTAAGCAAAACTAACCAACTATTGTACTATTTTTCAATAACAATTCATAAATTCACCTCCACCTCGCCAGTTTTTACGCACAAAATACTTTTTAAAAAAATTAGCCAGGGAAAATGCTGATTGATCAAGTCGTTGAACTTCAGTGGAGGGGGCCTGGGCCCCCTGGCCTAACATGCACTTCTATAACTGGTTATTTTCATGACAAAACAAAAATCTCTAAGGAAAATCTTCGAGTGAGTTTTCATTTACTGCTAAAATGTTGCACGAAACAATTCACCTTACTTCCCCCTACCCGGACCAAATCACGTACAATTAAACTTTAACACCAAAATACAAGATGTTAAACGTGTTTTGAACTTAAATTGCAACTAGAAGGAGGATTAAACAATGTAATTTTTTTAATTGGCTTTCAAATGTCAAAAATCTAGTGCTTTCAAATGGCTCTAAACATATGCGAAGTGTGATGATTCAATGGCAATAAAATAGCTTTTTTTTTCCAAAAAATTACAAAAAATCGCCCAACAGCTGGGGGCTGTGCCCCCACAGCCCCTTCTATGATACGTATAGGTTACATTGGTTTTCTCAAAACGTCTCCAAAGCTACATATTTGCACTTTTCAACTATATTAGTTGAGGCCCTCTCCCTGTGCAAAATCCTGGTTAAGTGCCAACAGGCAAATTTTTGATGACGTCATTGCACGTGATTTGTGGTTTAGGCCTCCCCAATCAAAAATTCTGGCTACGCCTTTAAATTGGAGATTGCCTGAAAAAAATTTTTGAAGAGCTTTTTTTTTTTTTGGACAACACTTGCGGCTGTGTCCTCGGTCCTTGGCCTTGGCCTCGAGCATTCCTGTCCTTGGCCTCGAGAGTGTCTGTCCTCGGAAAGGCTGTCCTTGGCCTTGGCCTTGGCCTCGGATTTTTTTTGTGTCCTTGGCCTTGGCCTTGGCCTCGAGCCTTGTGTCCTCGACTCCACCTCTGTTAAATAGGTTTGAAAGCTTTGATTGGCGCATTGTTTGCTGTAAAAGTTCTTTTATCCGTCTAGTTTCTTGTTTTCGTAAAATATAGTCTCTATTTTGATTTTAGATTTGTTATAATAAATTAGCTTAAGACAGGCCACAAACAATGCGCCAAAGCATGCAATTTTAAATATTGCATGCGTGTTGCCATTTATTTTGTGTGATTTAGCAATATGAAAAAAGCGAATAACTAAGCGGCAAAACCAAGCCGTGATAGCCGGTTGGTATTGGCTTTTTTAAGTAATGTAAGTCCGAGTGAGTACTGTTCGCACTATTTAGGCTAAATGTTGAGCTACAAAAGTGAAAGCAAGATGTGAAATCAATTTAAACAAAGAGTTACCGGTAGTTGGTTCAGTTAGTATTTAGTTAGCCTAAGCTAAAGCTAGTCGTAGAATTTGCACGTGGTTTGCAAAAAAGTTTTTAGGACTATCAATAAATTACCGTTTGGTAGTTTTGCTACTTTGCTTGTGCTTTACTGGTTCTTAAATAAACTAAACAAGGCCAGGCCTAATCATATATACATTGGACTAGCCTTGAGCCCACTAGCCTGCTTAATATTGTATAGCATCGCTGGCTGTTGCCAGCAGGCTACGATATACCGGTATTGTAATGACATGAGGAAGAGGCTTTGAAAGTAGGCTACGTATTTGCTATTCAGCAAGTTGGCTTAGCTTAGTCCTGCAATTAATGTTTTTGCTTCGATGTTATTAAGCCTACTTTACTGTTAATGTTAGCCTAGTATGGTACCGGTAAGCGGCTACTGGCACATATGAAAGTGCTAGACCTGTCACTGTCTGTAGTAACACAAGGAAGACTTGTACTGGGACGGTAAATGTACAGTACACACCAATGTGTACTGGAGAGCAGGGCCACCGAGAGGGGGGGCAAGGGGTATTATGACCCCGGGGCCCATCAAATGACATTTAGAAATGAGCATGTGAGACCTTCTTTTTGGAGATCACTTGATTTTGAATGAAAAAACCGCTAGAATTCCTGTGAAGAACTTTTTTTTTGAGATCGCATCATAATTTGGACAAAACTGCGGCATTGTTTCCGTCTGTTTTGGAGTTCACAAAACCTGAATTCCGTCATATTTCAGCTGCCCCCGGCCCTACGTTCGGCTCTCGGCGCCCCTGTTGGAGAGAGGAGGCCTAGTTGCAATACCAGACATTTATTATTGTTAAGTTGTTTTTTATTTTACTGCCTGATAATTAATGACGTCATCAAAACTGATGATGTCATCATAACTGCATGCCTTATTTGAAATGTCACGCTACGCCACTGCATTTAAGATCTTCAATGTAATTGGTCAATCTAGTTCTAGGTCGTCCAACTGATCTTCTCACATTTGCTTTGGCAAGTAAAGCTTGTTTGGGGAGTCTTTTCTGACGCATTCTGCTTACATGGCCAAATCATCTTAACTAAGATCTTTCAATTCGGAGAAGTAACGGCTCGATGTTTAAAGGTTTGTGAACTTCATAGCTACGCATCTTGTTAAGTAGCGTAACTCCTTCAATTCTTTGTAAAAACTTTATTTCGGACGCTTGCACTTGTGATCGCACTCTTTCGGTCATTACCCAAGATTCATGACCGCAGGTGAGAATGGGGACTAAACATGTTTTGAAAATCGAAAGTTTTGCCTTTTTTGACAATTCTCGTTTATGACAACCGAGTAGTTCAAAGTTCGCAATACCGCACTAGCCTTGCCTATTCGGGTATCCAGTTCTTCATCTTGGCTTCCGTCACTCGTAAATGCAATGCAATCCTTAGATACTTGAACTTCCCTTCCTGCTTTAGTGTCGCTCCATTCACTTCAAATACGTACTGATGAGGTTTTTTAAAAGATGAAATGGCTCAGTTTTGGCCGTGCTTATTTTCATTGCGGTGGTGTCAGTTTCATTTACAAAGCTATTTAATGCGAGCTGGTGGCCAGATTTTGTGGAAGAAAACAGAACCAAATCATTAGCAAATAACAGACGACTGATTTTGCAACTTTCGATTGTGGCACACTCATCAGCTTGGCTGCATTTTTTGATTCAATTCATGAAAAACAATGAAAAGGAGAGGTGACAAAAGGCAGCACCCTTGATAGAATTCGACGCCCACGTGGAGCATTTTCAATTGCTTGCCATTTACCCACACACATACCTCCTGTCGGTAGTAGAATGACTTAATTGCGCGTAACAACATTAACCATCAATGCCCTACTCCTGCAAAACCTTCCAAAGTTTATCCGAGGAACTCGGCCATATGCTTTTTCAAGATCGAAAAAGCATGCATAGCAGAGCTGTAAGTCGGGCCGGGGATTTTGGGTCGAGTTCGGGTTCGGGCCTAAAGTTGACAAAAATTTCGGGCTTAATTCGGACCTGAGACGTAGTTTTTGTCTTAGGGCACAAAAATATAATCAAAATAACTTCGCAACATTGCTAAATTTTTCATACCTGAGTAACTTTCAAGTTTTTTCGGGCATGATTTGAGTTTCTAATTAATTTTCGGGTTCAGGTCGGGTTCGGGCTTACATTTTTGAGTTTGGGCCGGGTTTGAGCCTGAACTAGCCGGCTTGTTTGCAACTCTAATGCAAAGAGATCTTTGCCACACTCCCAAGATTTCTCGAAGGTTTGTTTCAGAGTGAACATTTGGTCCGTGGTGCTGCGACCCGGTCGAAAACCGCACACGCCAGTCTCCAGCTTTGACTCAACTATTTCTCGGCATTTCCTTCCAGGCATTAGCCATATTTTTCCTTGGCAAATTAAGAAGCGATATCCCTGTGTAGTTCTTTCATTGCTTGCAATCTCCTTTCTTGAATATCGCAATAACCACATCTGTTTGCCGATGTCTGTAAGTTTTGCCAAACTTCCATGTATTTTAAAATTTCGGTAAAGAGGTGTAAATTCTTTTAAACCACAAAGCGCATATAAGCAGAAACTTGATTCCCGATAGCATTTTTATTTCATCTGTAACGTTTTCGGCGCATTTTCTATATGGCCCTCTTCAGCAAATTAAAAAGCAGTTAACAGTAACTTTAAAATTTAGAAATGAAAGGTTATCAAAATATTATCGGCAAAACACAAATGTTACAATATAACAACCACTATAACTTCATACATTTGGTATTGTGACGTATACGTTATACCTTTTCCATAGTAAAATCAAGTCAGAAAAAATTTAAAAAAATAAAAATAAAAAATAAAGCAACACCATGAAATAACAATACTGTATTTGGTACAATGTAGACTATTAGACACACACACACGCATAAAAAAATGTTCAAAACACATTCAAAAGAAAAGAACAACCGTTGGCGTATAATTGTGAATTCAATCGTGGTGTTAGCTTTTTGATCAATAATGCCTCCTGTAGTTTGGTTTCATATTCATTGTGACAGTTTCTAATTACTTTAAACGAACTAACATCCAAATTAGAATTTTGACAAGTTTGGCAGGAAGACTATTCAATAATTCTATTCCGATTCCCAAAGATATCTTTAAGAAATTAATGCTTCTCGCCACCCAAGGAATTTTTATGCACAACGAACGGTTTTATAAACAAGTTGAAGGAATCATAATGGGCAATCCGTTGGGACCAACAATGGCAAATTTCTTTATGGCTCATTTAGAAGAAAAAATTTTTGCGGAAAAGTCTAATGGACCAGTTTTACCTAAGCTTTATCTTCAATATATTGATGATGTGTACGCGATTTTTGATAGCAACCAAAACTGCGACGAGTTTCTTCCGATTTTGAACACACAGCATCAAAGCGTGAAATTCACAGTTGAAAAAGCTACAGATTCATTGCCTTTTCTTGACGTGGAAATAAAGTTTGACGAATTCGGTTTTAAAACTAGAGTCAGGCGCAAACCTACATATACGGGACTGTTGTTAAATTTTCGATCAACTTGTCCAAACGCTTGGAAATCTGGCCTAATTACTTGTTTATTAAAACGTGCCAAAATCATATGCTCTGATTATGAATTGTTTAAAGATGAAATCACTAAGCTAAGATGCATTTTCGCAAAAAATTGTTATCCTAATTGGTTTTTTAATAAATGCTTGAAAAAATTTGAAAATGATACCAAAACAGACTCACATGATAAAGAAGTTGATGATTATTCATAGATACTTGGCTTGCCGTATTTTGGAAAACCATCTCGTAAATTTGCATCCCAATTGTCTACCTTACTAAAGCAAAAATTTGATGTTCGAATTTTTACTTATTACACTTCGCTAAAAACTGGGTCATATTTTAATCTGAAATCCAAAACTCCTGCAGCTCTAAAATCCAATGTGGTATATAAATTTACATGTTCGCGTGATGTGAACACGACATATATTGGTATGTCAACGCGTCACTTGGTGACTAGGGCCAGAGAACATTTGCAGCTTAACTCGACCTCCGCCAAAAGTGCCATAAGCCAACACATTTCTTCCTGCCAAACTTGTCAAAATTCTAATTTGGATGTTAGTTCGTTTAAAGTAATTAGAAACTGTCACAATGAATATGAAACCAAACTACAGGAGGCATTATTGATCAAAAAGCTAACACCACGATTGAATTCACAATTATACGCCAACGGTTGTTCTTTTCTTTTGAATGTGTTTTGAACATTTTTTTATGCGTGTGTGTGTGTCTAATAGTCTACATTGTACCAAATACAGTATTGTTATTTCATGGTGTTGCTTTATTTTTTATTTTTATTTTTTTAAATTTTTTCTGACTTGATTTTACTATGGAAAAGGTATAACGTATACGTCACAATACCAAATGTATGAAGTTATAGTGGTTGTTATATTGTAACATTTGTGTTTTGCCGATAATATTTTGATAACCTTTCATTTCTAAATTTTAAAGTTACTGTTAACTGCTTTTTAATTTGCTGAAGAGGGCCATATAGAAAATGCGCCGAAAACGTTACAGATGAAATAAAAATGCTATCGGGAATCAAGTTTCTGCTTATATGCGCTTTGTGGTTCCATGCATTTACAAAAGGTTGAGGAGACTGATTAGGTTACGTATCGTATTAATGTAGAACGCGAAGCAGGGAAGCGGTAAATACCAACTTTGATAATCTTTGCTTTGACCCAATCTGGTATTGAAGTTTATAGAATAATACCCCTTTAGCAGCAGATGCTTTATTCACTAGACAACTTATTTTTTATCAACAGTACGAGTTAGATTGATTACTTAATTTCCTACAGACCAGTAAGAATTAACACTATTGGTTTGTTTAAATCCATCCTATGGAGTTTCTTAACAAACAATTTTTTTCAAACATTGTGATGATCGTATTTTTTTTCTGCATGGACTATTTCAAAATCTTCCACCAGAGACTTATCAGCCCATGGAAAAGCAAAATGCTCCAACCATAATTTGAACAAATTTTCGGTTTAGTTGAAACATAATGATTTCTAAATTAATTATGTGTCAATCTTTTTACGGTCATGAATATTTTTGGAAATCGTTTTACCTGTTTTTATTTGTTATTTTAACTCTGTAACAGGTTTTTGCATGCGTCTATACAGTAATTACTAGTTACATTTTGTTTATGTAGCAACTCAAAGAATTTAAGCGTTTGTTAAACGATATTTAATTATAATTGTTACTGATCCTTTTAGCAACTAAATAATTTTGCCTGGTCTTGAAAGCTGTTTTGGATTTAAATATTTTCTTAAGAAACTTATATGGTGGTATGCACCAACGCGGATTAAGTTTGATCCTAGAATTAACAAAGTTTTGAGGAAAAGTTTAGACACATGGTTGGGCCAATTGCGATAATCACAAAGTAATTCGAGAATAGCTCCTCTGAATTGCGAATATACCGTAAAACCTCTATTTGAGCGCCATGGCGTTCTATTTTTCAATCTTTTCTTTTTAGTGGCGTTTTATTACAGATGGCGTTCAACTAGAAGGTGGCGCTCTGTTTTCAACCTTTTTGGTTTAGTGGCGTTCTATAAAAGGTGGCGTTCAAATAGAGGTTTCACTTTAGTTTCATTTTCTTTAGTAAGTTCGATGATGTAGATAAAGAAATCAAAAAACTGAGCATCAAAATTAATCCACGCTGGTGTCTTCAACCCATAATGTATTTGAAATTGATTAGTCTATTTCAAATAGACGTTTCGCTTATTTACGAACCATCGTCAATATGAATGAGATTGGTAATGATAAATAATTTATATTCAAATTGAATAATAGAATAATAAGGGTTAGAAAGCAATCTACCATTTCCTCGTTGCTAGTAAGACTTGAAGTTGAATTCCCATAATATATCTGGTACTCAGTGACCCAGTGTTGACCACCCTCTGGCCTTCCTTGGGTGATCACTCCATCAATCTTTTTCTCCATTCCAACATCTACTTGTAACCATGAATTAATGTAATCGTTGCCTGCAAACGACAACACAGATTTATTTCCACTGCTATTATTAATATTATCAATTGTTATCATTATTGTAATTGATGTCAATAATCGGCATAAATGTTTCATAATACTCGCTGTAACTACCCCAAAGCTTGTAACAATTTTGTGTGGCCCATCTCAGAGTCATTACGCCCAGGCAACCCAGCTCGTTTTGAAGAAATGTTGTAGCGATGGCAAGCCGTTGGCGGCACTGCGTCCAATTTGACCGGCCGGAGTTTTTAACTTCAAACCTTCCGCTTCAGAGACGAACGCGTTACCGTTCTACCAGTTTGTTACTGCTATTACTACATACAGTAATTATGATTATCAATACTATTATTACTTTTATGCTCATTGTCACGTGGCAGACAAACATCTTTCAACAAATAAACACTCTTATCAAAGTAATACTCAGCTTTGCCCCATCAACCAACTTTTATTGCTGTATTATTACTGTTAATTGATATAATATATGCTCTTGGCAATAGTTCCTGTTTGCATATCATTACCAATTTGCTAGTCACTGTTGAATTAATACATATTTTGCTGTATAAGCTGCCGCTTGACTCCTCCGCTGAAACTGATACTATAACTGCTGAACATTTGTGTTATTGTGACTCCAGTGTTTGTCCGTTCCTTAGTATATGCTTCCAAATGTGTCTGTATCATAATTTTGTTCTTCTTGGTTGTCTAGATACTAATTCTGTGCCTATTGTCAAAAATGCTTATGGTAATTAGCGAGACAATATAGTAACTAAATGGCCAATCGCACTAACTAGTGTAATCTCTTAAGTTGCTTGCGCATTTTATTTTGAGTAATTTTGAAACCTGTTTCATACAACTCATAATCAATATGGGTTTAAAGCACAGCATTGCACAGATGCGTGGGTTTTTTTAGCTAAAACAGTGTGTGTGTTCGTACATTGATTAAGAAAGACCTTCATTTACTTTATTTTTTGATGCTTCAAAGGTCTTAGATAAGGTCCGTCATTCTTTATTGTTTGAGAAACTAATTAACCAAAATGTTCCATTGTACTTTGTTCGTCTTTTATATTTTTTGTATAGAAATCAAACTATGAGGGTAAGATAAGGAGCGGACTTATCTAGATCCTCTACTGTAACTAGTTAATGGAGTAAGACAAGGTAGTGTCATAAGTCCTTTATTATTTTTTGTATAGATTGATCTACTGTCATACAGTCTTAACCAAATTGCAACTGCTTGGTTGGTGTGTGGGAGATGATTGCCTTGATCATTTAATTCATGCAGATAACATCTGTTGCTTTAGCCCTAGTATTGAAGGTCTGAAAGAACTTTTGATATCTGTAATGATTGCGCGCACACTCATGAAATCTCAGTTAATGTTAAGAAGACTGTTGGTGTTGTTTTTGCTTTTGAAGAAATCAAAGTACACTCGACCCCATCGAATTTTCTTTTGGGCATCAAAATAAAATTTTCTGATAAAGTGCGATATTTGGCAATTCTCATAAACCAATGCTAGCTGGATGATGATGACATAAAACGCCAAGTGAGAATGGTATATTCTGCAGCAAATAAATTGCGATCGAGATTTTTATAAAATGTTCAAGTAGCATAAAAAATACGGTGCTTCGTTCTTACTGCACTCCCCTATATGGCTGTCATTTATGGCACAATTTCACGCTATAGTATACTTTTAATCGCCTGCGTATTGGTTACAATGATGCTAACAGAATTTTGCATAACATATTCCGTTTTATGAGTAGTAATGAAGGTCTCGTAGCTGCAACGATTTCAGCTTTTCCAGCTCTAATTCGCAGAAATGTTTATGGATTTGTGCAAAGATGCTAAAGTCTCCCATTAATTGGATAAAGTCTCTTACAAATTCGAACAGTTTCTGTTTGTCCAAGTATTATGAGTACTACAATCGCACTCTTCTGGTGTAATCTGTAAATAAGTGTGTTGCATGTACATCTGTACCTCTTGTCTTAGTTTGCTTTCGTTTACTTTGTTTTTTTTCACACTTGTGGACCGTAGTTGTCTGAAATAAAATAGATTATTTTTATTATTGTTACGATAATTACTATTTTATAATTACAAAACTTTTTATCAATAATTTCATAGTATTAAATTTCTTAATAATATGTTCTTAATAAATAGTCAAAACCTAAATTGCAAACTTTCCTGCAGGGTGCCAAAATCCTTTCCTGTTGCCTGTATTGTCCAATCGTCCGTAGTAAGCATCGAGTTCGTCAGTCCAAGCCGAAGAAGCTGTCATCGCGCTGTCTGGAATTCTGCCATCTTTCACGCCAACGTACCGGTAGCAAAAATTTTCTTTGTAAATAAACAAAATGATAAGTATTGTTTGTCAATATTGATATTGGTTCGTTATTGCAACCAGCGAAACAACCGTACATCAAACCATAGGCGTAGCCAGGATTTTTGATTGGGGGGGGCCCAAACCACAAATCACACGCAATGAAGTCATCAGAAATTTTCGAAAAAGTAATTTTTTGTGGGGCAAAGATATCGTAGAATATAAGATCTGAAGCCGTAGCCTGATGGCACTTTGCCGGGATTTTGGTAAAGGGAGATGGCGAAAACTAATTGTTGAAAAGTGTAAAAGTCGTGTTGAGTAAGCTAGTGTACTCAAACGTATCAGAGACGGGGGTCTGGGGGCAGAGCCCCCAGCCGCCGGTGGCTATGGGGGTCTAGGGGCAAAGCCCCCAGCCGCTGGGCAATTTTTGTAAGTTTTTGGAAAAAAAAGCCATTTAAATCCCATTGGATCACATTTCGCACGAGTTCAGAGCCATTTCAAAGAACTAGATTTTTAACATTTCAAAGCCAATCGAAAAAATTTAGTTGTTCAATCCTCTTTTTGCGATTAAATCCCAAAACACGCTTAGAATCTTGCATTATGGTGTAAAATTTTAATTGTAAGTGATTTGGTCTATAGGGGGAAGTAACGAACATTGCCTCCTGCAATACTTTAGCAGTAAATAATTAAGTTCATAATAACGTTAAACGAGGGCCTGGGGTGGCAAATTTTAGGTCAAAACTCTTAGATTTCTCACAGGTTTTAGCATATAAATTGTTAAAAATTTGCATTAAGGGGCCCCTGGCCCGGGAACCTTGGTCGTTAGTCAGGGGCCCTTGGGCTCCCTCGTTGCCAGTTAGAGGCCCCGTAGCACCTTGCTTGTCGGTTAGAAGCCCAGGCCCCCTGGTTGTTAATTAGGGGCCCTGGGGCTACCTGGTCGTGAGTTAGGGGCCCCGGGGCCCCCTGGTCGTCAGTTAGAAGGGTACCGGGGCCCCTCGTTGTCGGTTAGGGGGCTCCTGGCCCCCTGGTTGACGGCTAGGGACTCCAGAACCCCTTGGTTGTTGGTTAGGGGCCCTGGGGCCCCCTGGTCGTCAGTTAGGAGGGTCCCGGGGCCCCTCGTTGTCAGTTAGGAGGCTCCTGGCCTCCTGGTTGTCGGTTAGGGGCCCAGGGCCCCCTGGTTGTTAGTTAGGGGCCCTGGGGCTCCCTGGTTGTGAGTTAGGGGCCCCGGGGCCCCCTGGTCGTCAGTTAGGCACTCCGGGGACCCCTGGTTGTTGGTTAAGGGTCCCTTGGTTGTTAGTTAGGGGCCCTGGTGCCCCTGGTCGTCAGTTATGGGCCCCCTGGTTTTCAATTAGGGGTCCCGGACCCCCTGATTGTCGGTTAAAGATTCCAGGGCCCCCTAGTTGTTAGTAAGGGCCCCCTGGTTGTTAGTCGGGGGCCCCGGGACTCACTTGTTGTCATTAATATTATTGTTAATTACTGTTATGTGCGTAATTACTGACAAAAAACTGCAACTAAACATCGCCAGGCTATGTTGTCATAACTTTTTGTCGTCAGTGGTATTTTGATTGGGGGGGGGCCCGGGCCCCCTGGGCCCCCCCCCCCTGGCTACGCCTATGCATCAAACTCCATTATGGAGTAGCAAAATTAATAATACTTCTACATCTTAAGCTATAAACAAAACTCTTCCACAATATCGCAGAAAGATTTTGCTATTGTTGCTGCGAAAAGTTATCAAACTCTTACCGTTACGCAAGAGTAAGAATTAGCTACGTTAAAAACGCCATAATTAAAAATCAAGAATTTTTAGCACTTTCAATGGCCAACTCGATAGTGTGACTGCTCCTTCACACATGACCAATATTGCAAAAACCCTGAAGAAAAAAAAGACAAATTACATGAAGAAACAAAACAGAGAAAGAGTTTTAGCAAATCTTTTTTAGAGAACTTAGTTCTAGTTTTTGCAAATGATTACGAGCACTTCCCTGTACACAGTTATTAGAAGCACAATGCTGAGCAGATGTTTTTTTTCATTAAAATTGTATTCAGGTCAAAAAGATTTTTCCTCGGTTTTCTTTGAAAATTTTTTGACATATTTGAAGACCAACTTCACCAAATTTGGATTTTGTACGACCTTCAGTTCCCAAGATATGACGAGTTAGATTTCCCTTAGAAAGGCTTTTTTCTCTTAAAATTTTGGGCAGGGTTGCTAACTGCAAACAAAATTTCAAAAAATTACTGCATGTTTGTAATTCTCAATTTGTTTTCGACAGTGTGGTTGTCGAAACTAGCTGCCAAAACCAACAGTGTTGTAGTCAAAAATCAAACTTTGTAAATTAACTGCTTCTTAAGTAAATTCAAGACAGTTTTCCAAAAGTTGATCTTTAGTCAGAACTCACAATATTGGCAAAATGGCAACCCTGAAGTAAGAGATAAATTGGTAACTTTTAAGTACAATTTCTTAAAAACAGAAAGACGAAGAAAATCCAAATTTCTTGAGAATGCATTTTAGACTTTTCCCGAAATTTTGGTCAACAGCGAAAAACTTGACTGTAATGCCTTTTCGCTTTAACTACTGTAAGCACCTGCCAAATTCGGTAAGGCAGTTTGCATTCCTCTAGTTCTATCCGTAATTATTGTAGTTTCCCCTTTCAATTTGTTAAGTTCTTCGATCACTGTTTTTTGTTCATTTAGTTGTGTTTTTTGTTCATCAAGTTTTGTTTGCTGTGCGTTGTTGCTTTTGTTCAAGTCATCGTATTTGCGCTTTAATTCTGTTATTTCTTCAATGAATATGTTAATCTGAAGTTTTTGATTGTCGATTTCTTTTCTAAGTCCCATGGTTGTATCAATGAATCTCTGCAAAGTACACAATATTGATATTTGACGAAAACTTGCCAATTTGGTGGGTATGTTTGTTCAAATCAAATCTTTCATTTTATTCGCTGTATTACGCCGAAGCGTTCAACGAGTTGGCAGGGCCTATCTCCGCGTCATTACGCCCAAACCTGGGAACCACAGCTTCTTTTGAAGAAATGTCGCAGCGGTCGCAAGCCGTTGGCAACACTGGGTCCTATTTGACTGGCTCGAGGTTTGAACCTCAGACCTCCGCTCCAGAGACGAACGCGTTACCGCTCGAACAACTGGCCGGTATATATGTTTCTGGCTTTATTTGTACAATTTTTTTTCTTTTTTGAATTAGAAAAATAAGTTATATAAATAACAACTATTTATTAAAAATTAACTACCAAAATCTTGAGTGAAATTTATTCACCAACAACTTTTAATAGTTCAAAGCTATTGGATGGAAAAGCAGACAAAATGTTTTCTTTATAATGATTTTGTGGATCCCATGACTTGGGGTCGAAGAATCAACTAGATGAAGATGACATTATCTGCAGGTCAAGTGACGTCATCAGTTTTAATTCCCTACATCTCATTATTTTCCAATTACCGTTCCTGAGGAAGAAGACTTCAGTAAAGCCCATATCGCGATTCCAATTGTGATCGCAGCAACAAACGCCAAAGTGATTGTGACATAAAAGTCAGTTTTGTTTTGGTGTTGTTTAGTGGTTTTAGTTCGAGCATTCATGTTCTTTCTTGCATCTGCGAAAATAGAACAATGAAGCGTGAAAATACAGTAATAATAAAATCTGAATTCATTTTATGACATTATAACCATTGTGTAAACTTACTAGGCTTAAAGCAAGCAGTACTTCTTCAAAAAGCGAATTTCTACCTGTATGCCAAACAAATGAAATTCGATTGTTTTTTAGATTAAGCAAAAAAATTTCTGCGCATTCACAACAATAAATTAACAACACTTGTCGACTAAATTGCGTTTATTGTTTTAAATATAAGAGCGTTTGTTAAAATCAATTCACATAATCTGCAAAATGTAGACGTTGTAGTAACGTATATACTGATGTAAATACAAAATTATGCTAACACGCTTTTTATAAGTACTATCTTATAAGAACATGAGACTCATTTTTGCTTAAAATTTAACGATAAATTAAGAACAATAACAGCCTCTGCAAAAAAACAGTGTTTGAGAATACTGGCTAGTAAAACGCATATTGCACGTAATCAGCATATGGTTTCTTGGCTTCTACATCCATTGCTGTTTTTGTAGTTAATTGACTTAGATATTATATTAAAAGTATCATCACAATATATTCCAAAGACAATTCTTAATCCTATTTTACATGCACTTTTGATTTTTGATGCGCTGCAATTGTACTTTTCAGCTTGACCTGCACGTCCAACAGCATTTTTCAATATTTTAAGATTGTTTTTTTCAGACATTTTAGAAAAATTTTAGTTTCGCAGATATTCTACTGTATCTATTTGTTTTCTAAGAAGACAAGATTACATTACATTTATTCTTTTAGCCAATTTTTCTTTTACCCGAGGACTAAAGGCAAAATCAATGAAGGTATCTAAAGTAGGGCCAATCGCATTAGACTAGATTAGCGTTGACTCCATGATTTTTGACCGAGCTAATTAATCTAAAGATATTCATCTTCAAACACACTGTCCGTGACTCTATTGTTATAAATTTATTTAATCCTTTTTATTGGCTACCCTGTCGTTGGTAAGCATTACCGTCTTAGTGACGCCTTCCCAGTTCTATCCTGAAGCAACGATTTGGCTAACTGCATTGAGTCGTTTCGCTGCGCAATAATCAGTTTGATCTTGTCAGCAGAATAGATCCGAGCTGGAAAAAAGAGTTGCCTGCACGATAAGCCTAGGTAGCAAACGTCTAAGAATAAGCAAAAGTAAGGTTGGTAGAGTTATAATTAGAGAAGGCTAGTAGGCCATTGTTTTCAATTTAAAGGAAAAGTTTATTTTAGGGTCACAAAATACCGTAAGCAAATACAATAAGCCTACTCAAGTATTGGTGGTCTTATTATCAGGTATGAGTTTGTACTGTGTAGCAGGGCATGGCAGGCCCGGCGCCAGGATAGCGTGACTGAGGGGGCAGAAATAAATTTTGAGGGGCACGAGAAGTTTATTTTGTGTGAATTCGAGAGCGGCACGGGGGCACGAGAAATTTATCCCAGTCTGAATCAAATAAACAAGGTGAGGAGCAAAAAGTCAAAGGGATTTTCTGGCCGAAATCGGAAATTGAAGCGTTTTTTCGGCCGAAAACAGGTGATCTCCAAAAAAAATAGGTCTTCATCTCAAAAACATCACAAAATCCAGTGTTAGTCGACAAAAAACACTAATTTGGACCTCGATTTGCGCTCCAGAAGCCCCGAGCCAGTTAATTTCTTCGGGGCACAGTCCTCGCTTGGGGGGGCACAAGCAGTCAGTTGGGGGGCACGGCCCCGGTATGCCCCCCCGTGGCGCCGGGTCAGGGGCATGGTATGGAATGGAAGACGATTTTTCCATATTCCATACTGGCAATTGTCTTCCATTCCATACTGAAAATCTTCCATTCCGTATTCCATTCCATACTAAAATTTTCTTCCATATTCCATTCCATACTTCCATACCAAGGTAATTAAGTTTAGACCGAAAGCAACGCGTAATTTGTATTGCAATTTTGTAACGTTAAGCGTACCTTTGCAAGTAGTCGCTCGCCAAGGTAAGCAGTATGGTACGATACATCTCATATTTGAAGCTCTATAGCAATGAGCGACCATAAATTCACTCAGCATGAAAACATTAACCACTTAATCAACAAACAATAAGTTGACCGGTATGCACTGGGTTTAATGATTGCAAGTTTGTAATCACACCAACTATATGAAATTTGGCATAGCCAAACTGCCAAAAACATTTAACAAAAACACCGAAAAAAAGTTTAAACGCAAAAAAACAACAACAGAAAATTAAGCTCAATCTAGGATCGAAAAGTAAATACAAATCTTTGTTACGATAGAAGAAAAAGTTTTGTCACTTGGCAAATTTGGTGCCGTCGCTACGGGGGCCAGGGGGATCTTGCTCCTCATTTTGGTTTGCAAAAAACACCTTTTTGGAACATTATGTAACGACAAGAAAACCGAAAATGATGCAAAAAGGAATATTAACATTCTATTCTACCTACTTGACCAAAGTTACCTACATTAGCAGCATATTGAATTTTTTAAATACCAAAAGTTCAGTGGTCAAAGCTTCAAACGCCAGATGTAGCATCCAATTAAAGTTTATACCTCTACACCTAATAGGTCATCAAATAATTAGGCTAATCATGTCACTTTCAAAACCATGAGCGTTTGCATCGTACTCAATTCAAAATATTCTAAGCCCGAAGCCTGTGTTTTGCAAACAATGAGTCGGGACGCACAACAGGCCACTAAGCGTTTACGGATATAATGACGCAACTACGACGGCAAAGGGGGCTTCAGCCTCCTCCTACCCCCCAGCCAAATCACTTAAAAAATTTAACCCTAAAATGCAAGTGTTTAAATGTTTTTTGAATTTAGCTGTAAGTAAAGTAGGGGATGAATGGGCTGGGCACTGAAAGTTTTTTACTGGCTTCTACGTCTTAGCAATTTAATTCTTTCAAATAGCTTCGAAAACCTTCGAAATGTGATCCAAATGGCGTTGAAATAGGCTAGTTATTTTTCTCAAAAAATCAAAAAATCGCGCAGCGACATGGGCTTCGCCCCCAGACCCCGGTGTACAGGATATGATTGAGTTGTACCACTTTGCTCAGATCATCCAATAGAGGCATTTTTCACACAAAAAATTTTAACTTCCAAGCCCTTATCTTTAGCGAAATATTGGTCGTACGCCTGGGTTTGTCGGTGAGTAGAAAAGTAGACCAACAAAATTGTTTATTTCGTTTTTTAACAGACCAGCTGTTTTTGTTTTTTTTTTAGAGCACACTTAAAGTTGCTTAGGTCGCAGTCACTGCTGCAGATGGACTTAAATGTCTCTTTTTTGAGACATGAAAACAGAAATTTGAAATTGCGCATTATTTGCAGCCGTACAAGACAGTTGTAATATGCAAAATTTCAGTGTATTTTAGTGCCCCTCACTTCGTTTGCTCTGGCGACGGCATTAAGCAAACTGTCATTCTCAAAACAAAAGTTAAGCCAGTCAGCAACACTGCAGCTGCAAATTGCAATGAACACATTCTATGATCTGATGATGCAATGCCTACACTGTTTGCGCAACGTCCATGACCGAATTACCCTAGTAATTTGTCGACAGATGATTAGCTGCCAAACGCTTCCACATATTTTGGTTATCATTTTCCGTATATATTTTTCTGTAAATGCGATGAGCAAAATCTAGTGTGGAATTTGTATGGAAGTATGGAAGATTGTCTTCCATTCCATTCTTGAAATCTTCCATTCCATTCCATTCTGGCATCTTCCATATTCCATACCGAAATTTCCGTTCCATTGCATTCCATTTTCCATTTCATACCATTTATACCATGCCCTGCTGTGTAGCCTAGTAATAAAAAAATTATTGCTAGACTAGGCAAGTATTTTGACTAAAATGTATCTGCCAGCCCAACTTTTGCTGAAATCGCTATGCTACCAAAAAGTCTACTCTTTTTACCAGCTCAAATCTGTTATGCTGATAAGAACTGATTAGTGCGTAGTAAAACGACGCAATGCGGTTGCCTCATCGTTACTTTTGGTTAGAACTGGGAAGACGTCGCTACGATGCTAATGCTTATCAACGACAGGGATGCCAATAAAAACCATTAAAATTTATAAGATTAGAATCACCGACATTGTGTTTGCAGGGGTGCCGGAACGTCAGATGGGCAAGGAGGGGGGAGCACTTTTTTCAAAGGGCACTTTCAATACTGTACGTAGGCTACAGTCATTACCACCAACATTGCAGACATACGGTCAAACAAATAAACACGTAACCAGAGTACTGAGTACATCGCATAAACACTAGAAACTAACAACAAACAAATTATCAATTTAATAAGGGCAGATTTCTGCCGCAGAATACCTTTGGGGGTTTGGGGGCAACGCTCTCAACATCCGGAGGAAAGGGGGTCTGGTGGCGGAGCCCACAGCGCTCGGAGATTTTGCAATTTTTATGCAAAAATTATTTAATTTTAGGCCTATTGCAGCAAAAATTGATGCTTTTGAATTGAGGCATAAAAAAATTAGCAGGGCAAAAACATGATTAAACTGGCTGCGTAAATGAGCAGATTGGCTATGTGAGCGGTGGCTAATGGTAAAATGTTAAGCCTTGATACAAGAAGCTGGTAAACCTTAAAACAAAAAAAAATCTCATAATTATAAACTAATTCGTCTGCATTTACAAAACAAAATAATTTTGGAGAAGATGTTTATTTTCACCACATCCCGGCATTCCCATCCCTACCGAATACTTTACTGTTAGATCTGGACAAGAAATGGATCTTGCTCCAGTTATTGCAATGAATTTTATGTGTTAGAAGTTTTTCTTGTATTTCTCCGGCAGGGCCGCACCTAGGGGAGCAAAGAGGGCCCCCCCAACTGCCCTTTTCCTGGCAGCAGCTTCAAGACGGTGGCTTCTGTTTTCTTGGGACCAACAGAGAACGCGCAGAAAAGTAGACCAATTTGGCGCGATGACCTTTTTTTTCAAATCAGCAGAGAACTTGAAGTTAAGCAGACCAGACCAATTTGGCGCGACAACCTTTTTTTTTAATTAAAAGAGAACTTGGAGTTATGTAGAGCTTGGAGTTTTATTTTTGTTTTGGTTTTTGGAGATCAGCACCAACTTGCTCAATTTTGCGGCCCTACCTGCAAAAACATTTGCCCCCCCCCCGAAAGGACAACGCTTTAGTTGCGGCACTGTTCTCCGATTTGAGAGGGAGGTCCGGACCACCTGGATTCGCCATTGGTAACATCAGCGTCGGTCATTTTAACTACAGGGCTACAAACAAAGTTAGAAACTTGCATGTCTTGCGATAGAATAATGCTGAGGCCTACAGACATAGGATTCTTGAGTTCTTAATTTGAAATATTGTTGCACCCTATATTTTCGTAGCGTCAGTTTAAACTAATGGGACTATATCGGGTGTCACAGCTCACAGACTAACCAAATGCATTCCACAAGATTGCTCACTTGTTTTACCGGTACGTTATTTAGAAATCATTTAACACACGCAATTTGTTATTGTTAATTTTAACGAACTTTTTAGCGCCAATTAATGGAGAGAGATTTTGTTTATTATAAAAGATATTTTTTTCAGAAAATAAAAATTGTAATGTGTTTTGTATCGACAAAAAAATGTTTATATATGAGTTGAGTTTCATCCAATTGATCAGCTTTCATGAGCTAGCTAAAAAACGTACAGTTTAGTATAGCCTACTGCAAGTTGCTACTAACTTTCTACTATGTTAATTGCTATCGTGCACAAGTGGGTCATTTGTCAGGTCTATTGTTCGCAAACCATTAAATTATCTGTTAGATCTGTTGCAGAAGTGGCAACAAATCCGGAGCGGACCGGACCGGATCGGATTCAGATCTTACTGTTTTTTCGCGGATCCGGATCGGATCCGAATCCAGTTTTATTTGGAGATGCGGATCAGGATCTGAATTTGGCTTTGCCCTTCTAAATAATTTGGGGACAAAATCAGCACTACATTCCGCAAAGGCCTTTCTTTTTTTTGGTCTCCACCAAAATTTTGGCAGAAAAAATGCCCCAATGTTTAGTGAAGACTTTTTTACTTTTATTTTTTGATCTTCACCAAAAGTTTGGCAAAAAAAATGCCCCTATTTTTAGTGAAGACCTTTTTTTTGCTTTTTGGTGTTCACCTGAATTTGGGTATAAAAAACGACCCAGTTTTTTATAAGAACGTTTTTTTTTATCTTCATCTGAATTTGGGCGGAAAAAAACGTCCAACTTTGAGTGAGGACCTTTTTTGCTTTTCTTTGGTCTACTTTTGGTTTTCGTTGCTATGAAGAAAGTGTAGTTGTATACTATATACTGGCAGATCCGTATTGGAACCGAATCTTAAAATTTAAAAGGTGGCGGATCCGGATTTCTTCTTGTTGGATCCGAATCGGTTCGGAATCTTTAAATTTGTGGATCCGACCACCTTCGATCTATTGTTCATAAACAATTAATTTATTCTGCATTGGATAAGCGAGCTTTGAAATTAGCAAGCGTTTGCTTTGTTACTATCGCACTGAAATGGAAAGGGCAGTACTGCCCCCCTTTCCCCTCCTGACAAAAGGGCAGGGGGGCAGCTGCCCCCCCGTTCCGGCACCACTGCGTGTTTGAAGTAGAACAACTCTGAAACGGCTGGGTCAAAAAGGATGCAGTCAACGGCAATGTAGTCAATGCGAATTGGCCTAAATTTAGATACCCCTATTTTTTTTGCCTTTAGTTCTCGTTTAAGCGATCAAAATACAATCTTCATATAAATTCTTTTAATCGGAACAATTTTTTGAGAACACAAGGCTCATTTTTACTCAAAATTTATAAACAAGGTAAGAGCAATGCATTTGTACAAATAATTATTCAGTAAGTTTTTTTGTTTTTTTTTTGCTTTTTCTGTATTGGCATTGTTGACTTGTTCAACATTAACCATGATCAATCAAAAAATATAACTTTTACCTAAGCAAGACTTGATTTGTGTTATGTTATTCTCCAACACAATTTAAGTACAAATTAATAACAAATTACACTGAAAATTCGTAAAAATTTTAGAACAGCTAGCCTCGACCCAAGATGCTCTGGTTTTTATAAGAAAAAATGTTTCTTGAAAACGAATTTGTATTTCAAAAACCTTATTTGTTCTTAATTGGTTCCAAACTTTAATTAAGAATATAGTAGCACAAATTTGTCTTATTTGGTCACAACACAGTCTTTTATTATAGATGATCATTATTGTTTGGCAAATGAAGAAATAACAATACGTATAGAAAATTCAGAAGTTACATAGCAAATTTCAAGCTTAAACTTTTTTTCACTACTTTGAGGTAGCACTTCCTCATATATCTACTCTTTTTATCAGTTCAGATCTGTTATGCTGATAACCAGAGGTGGAGTCGAGGACACAAGGCTCGAGGCCAAGGGCAAGGACACAAAAAAATTCCGAGACCAAGGCCAAGGACAGCCTTTCCGAGGACAGATCCTCTCGAGGCCAAGGGCAGGAATGCTCGAGGCCAAGGCGTTGGACCAAGGTCACTGCCGCAACTGTTCTCCAAAAAAAGATCTTCAAAAATGTTTTTCAGGCGTTCTCCAGTTCATAGGCGTACCCAGGATTTTTGAATGGGGTAGGCCTAAACCACAAATCACATGCTATGACGTGATCAAAAATTTTCAAAAGAGGAAGTTTTTGTGGCACAAAGATTTCGTAGTATGGAACATCTGAAATCGTTGCCTGTTGGCACTTGACCTGGATTTTGCAAAGGAAGACGGCTTAAACTAATAGTAGAAAAGTAAAAGTATCCAACTTTCGAAATGTGTTGAGAAAGCTAGCGTTACTCAAACGTATCACAGATGGGAGTCTGGGGGCGGGGCCCCCAGCCGCCGGAGGCTTTGGGGGTCTGGGGGCAGAGCCCCCAGCCGTTGGGCAATTTTTTGTAATTTTTTGGAAAAAAAAGCTATTTTAATGCCATTGAATCTCATTTTGCAAGTGTTCAAAACCATTTTAAAACACTAGATTTTTGATATTATTGAAAGCCAATTGAAAAAATGAAATTGTTTAATCTTCTTTTTACTGCAATTTAAGTCCAAAACACGTTTAACATGTTGCATTTTGGAGATAAATTTTAATTGTAAGTGATTTGGTTAAGGTAGGGGCAGTAGCGTACGCAGGATTTTGAAAAGGCGGGGGCCTGGACCTTCAGAACATTTGAGAAGAACAAAGATCTGAATCAGAAGTTGTTCCACCCAAAATCAGTCCGATTTTTTGCCCAAAATCAGGTGATAAGCAAAAAAAAAGTTCTTCACTCAAATTTAGTCCGGTTTTTCGCCCAAAAGTGGATGCAAGCCTAAAAGAAACGCACAAAACATACCCTTTGTGTCATCAAACCTCATGCCCAACTTGCAAAGGGGGGGCCATGCCGCAATTTTGCATACTATTCTTTGCAATTACACGATCCTGGCGACCCAAAGGGGGGGCCATGGCCCAATGACCCCCCCCAAATACGCCCCTAAGTAGGGGAAAGTAAGGTGCATTGTATCTTGCAACATTTTAGCAGTAAATAATGATCCACTTATAGGTTTTCCTTAGAGATTTTTTTTGTCATGAAACTAACCAGCTATAGGGATACATGCTCGGCCAAGGGGCCCAGGCCCCCTTGGTTGAAGTTCAATGATACGTTCAATCAGCATTTTCAATGGCAAATTTTGCTTTTATTTTGTGCGTAAAACTGGCAAGGTAGAGGTGAATTACTGAATTGTTATCAAAAAATGGTACAATAGATGGTTACGCCTTCTAACCATGTTATTGCCAGGCCGAATTTACATCGCGCTGAGCCCTTGGCACTTTGGAGATTTTCGCAACATCTTTCTGCCAAATATAGGTGAAGACCAAAAAAAGTCTTACGATTTGAGCGCAGGGCCCTTAGCTGGTACTGCTTCATATTATGGTAAATCCGGCCCTGGTTAATGTATTACGTTCATAAAAAGGCTAGATGTGGGCCTAAGATAGCAACTTTTAGGACAAAAACTCTCCATTTCTTCCGGGTTATACGTTTAAATTGGCAGGTAAAAATTAAATTAAGGGAGCCCGGGGCCCGTGGTCTTTTATATTGTTGTTAGTTATTGTTGTAAGCGAAAAATGCTAAAAAGAAACTGAAACTGAAGAAACAATAGACGTTTTTGTCATTGGTGAAATTTCAA
The DNA here is from genome assembly GCA_963965965.1 of Trididemnum nubilum. NCBI lineage: Eukaryota > Metazoa > Chordata > Ascidiacea > Aplousobranchia > Didemnidae > Trididemnum > Trididemnum nubilum. The sequence goes on from OZ014472.1 coordinate 6,582,503, forward strand.
TAAGGGATGGGAGCGGGTCCCCTTCCCCCCCCTCCCCCCCTGCCCCCTTGATTACGCCTATGCTCCAATAAACGAAAACAATATAGGTATTCGCAAATTTTCCTCGAGGTTTTTGTCGTTTTCCAACATAATTTCAATTGTTCAAAAAATAGTGCTGTTTTCGAGCCGAGGACAGGGCAATTTTCGAGCAGAGTTGTAAACGGGCCGACTAGTTCAGGCCCAAACCCGGCCCGAACCCGAAAATATAAGCCCGAACCCGAAAATTAATTTGGAGCCCAAATCATGCCCGAAAAAATCCGAAAGTTAAGTTAAGTTAAAAAAATTTAGCAATTTTGCCAAATTATTTTGGTTATATTTTTGTGCAACTAAAACAAAAAGCACGTCTCAGGCCCGAATTAAACCCGAAATTTTTGTCAACTTTATGCCCGAACCCGGCCCAAACCCGAACCCGACCCGATAAGCCCGGCCCGACTTACAACTCTGTTTTCGAGGAATTGAGGCTTCAAGGCCAAGGACTTCAAAATGTGTCCTCGAGGTCAAGGACGTCCTCGGGGACTCCACCTCTGCTGATAACATCATCTGTTATGCTGATTAGAACTAATTAGTGCATAGTAAAACGACGCAATGCGATTGCCTCATTGTTACTTTTGGTTAGAACTGGGAAGACATCGCTACGACGCTAATGCTTATCAATGACAGGGATGCCAATAAAAACCAATAAATTTTATAAGATTAGAGTCCCCGACATTGTGTTTGAAGTAGAACATCTCTGAAACGGAAAAAAAAGAAATAAAGCGTACAGAAAAGTCCAACAAACCCTACAGATTAAAACTTTACTGATTAAATTTAAATAAAATGTTTTGTTTTTGACATGACCTTAAATTATTTTTTCAATCTTAGCTTTTATTGTTTTTAATTTCTTCTTAAGTTTTAACCAAAATTGAGTCTCATTTTTTATATTATTGAGTCTCGTTTTTCTCGTTTTTTAACCAAAATTAAGTCTCGTTTTTTTATGTTCTTATGAAACAAAAGCTGACAAAAACATGCTTATTCTTTCTTATAATTGAAATAAAGCAAATTACGATAGGTTGTGATCTTTTTATGAAAACTTGACTCTTTAACTAACTAAAAAAAGTTTACCTTACATTAGTTAATAAACTGTGATTTTCAAAAAAGGAGGAACTAAATTTTCATTTCGATTTGCAAAAAAAAAAAATGATACGCATCATGCAAAGTTTTGCTGCATGCGAAAATTTGTTTTTACTTTCTGAAGCTTCAATTTTAAAAATTTGATATTCTCTTCACAGAAATGTTTTTGTCTTTGGGTGTCGAGTCTTTTAACTTCTAAGGTCAACCAATGAGTCAACAAAGCAACTAGTCACTACAAAAAGTTAATAACAAAGGGGCGTAAATTTTGTCATTAAGTACGTATGAAACATTGGTAGGACTGCTGCTATCTTCGTAGAATTTTGTGTGCCACATGCGAAGCAATCAACTTTTAACATCGAATCTTGCCTACACTGCTGCATCACAATATTACGTGTGAACAGTCGTGTAATTTTGTTATTGCATTTTACGTACCGGTACTTTCATATAGTCCACGAAAACTATTATTTTCTTAGAAAATTTATATCTTACTTTATCGTCATCGTTGCAAGAAGTGTATACGGTGGCATAACTAGCTACTTTTCGAGATTTTATGCGTCAGTGTAGTTTAATAAAAAAAATAGCATGAATAATACATAACGTTTCAATCACATGACCAATCTAATTTTGATGAACCCTTCTTTTTGTTGTTGTCATATTGTTGTATCGCGTAATTATCAGTCTGTCAATGGCCAGCTTTTCATTAACTTTAACTGACTATTATACGATCCGAACACTTTTCATTAACTTTGTCGTGAAAACAACATTGCTGCAAGAGGAGTAGGGACCTGCAGTAATTTGTGAAAAATTTGTTTTTAATTGGCAACCCTGATTTTCTGAGCGGAAAATAAGCTGATATATTTCGAAAACGAAAGTTCGTAAATTGGTCAAATTCACAGAAGTTAGTTTTCAATTTTGTGAAAATGCTCGGAGAGAAAGTTGATCAAAAAGTTTCCGACTTGAACGCTCTTTAAATATTATGCTTCTCGGAAGAAATAAGCATTTTAATAATTGGTTGCATGCTATTTGTTTGGTTGCAGTCATTGTGCAGTATCGTTTATCCAGTGAATTAAGCAAATACAAAGTAAGCTGCCATTATTTATTGAATTGTAAGTACATCTTTATTTACCAAATTGGCTTGGTAAACAAACAACAAATGGACATTATGGTATTCGAGTCAAGCTGCCACCTGCTGCCCAACTGTCTACCACACACGGTGGAGGCTTCACACAGTCCTTTAATACTGAACGTCAAGCAAGAAAACATGAATACCAATTTGTAAAGTCCTTGGATTTATCCGACATGGAATTAAACCGGGGTTGACCTCTTCATTGGTAAAGACGCTCTTTCCACTTAACCACTGATTGGTATCTATCACTATTTTTAATATTTACCATCATTATCGTTTTGTTAGCATAATTATCGATGAGAGGACACTGAGAATCAAACCCAGATCAAAAAAGTACCAGATGACAATTTTATGAATAAATTTCATAGACGGTAGAAACAATCTGAACTAACACAAAATCAGTTAATTCATTTAAAATCAATACATTAAAAACTAAAATGCTAAAATCGATTTTGGTCTTAAAGGACCATCATCAGTAGCCTATCTGAAAAAAGCAAAAAAATTTGGAAATACAAAGACCGGGCAAAAAGACTGCAACAGCTACTGCAAAAGCTGTGGTGCATAAAAAATAATGTGCTGTACGCCGTTACACCTTTTGGTTTTAAGGAGATTGTGCAATAGTAAGGAGAAACAAAATCTATCCAATGCCAGCAGGCTTCAATTTTACCGAAACAGTTGTACAGTGAATACGAGCTGCTTTTGCCTGCACAAATCTGGTTTTTTCCGTGAAATATAAACCGCTTCCAACAGACTCAAATGAAACTGAGAGCAAGCTGTGGTTAGAATTTTAAACTGCAAATCAGGATAGTTGCGTGCGCACTGATTGGATTCCAACAAATGTTGGCCTGTTTGTTGAATTGTTTGTTGGAGTGATTGGATTTGGATTCCAACAAATAGGATTCCAACATTTGGATTCCAACAAATTGGATTTGGATTCCAACAAAGCGCACTGATTGGATTCCAACAAATGTTTGTTGGAATTTCAACAAATTCCAACAAATGTTTCATTTATGATTGGATTCCAACAAATGTTTGTTGGAATCCAATTAGTGCGCACGCAACTATTCTGATTCACAGTTTAAAATCCTAACCACAGCTCGCTCTCAGTTTCATTCGAGCCTGTTGGAAGCGGTTTATATTTCACAAAAAAAAAACAGATTTGTGCAGGCAAAAGCAGCTCGTATTCACTCTACAACTGTTTCGGTAAGATCAAAGCCTGCTGGCATTGAATAGATTTTGTTTCTCCTTACTATTGCACAATCTCCTTAAAATCCATTTCTCCTTACTGAAGAGTGCATTTCTCCTTACTGCAGAATGCATTTCTTCTTACAGCAGAGTGCATTTCTCCTTACTACATTTGGTCTTTAAAAGATCTTGCTCACCACACAACTTTTGGTCTTTTTACTGTTCAGTTTTTTACTGTTCAATCTTTACTATTGCTCTTTTCTGATGCACTGGACAGCGCGTTTGTTTATACTTGCCTTTTCGGCGCAGTGACGTCTTTTTAATGCACCACAGTTTTTGCAGTAGCTGTTGCAGTCTTTTTTCCCGGTCTTTGTATTTCTAAATTTTTGCGTATTCAGATACTGATGATGGCCCTTTGAGACCGAAATTGATTTTAGCATTTTAGTTTTTAATATATTGATTTTAAAAGAATTGACTGATTTAGTGTTAGTTCAGATTGTTTCTACTATCTTTTTGTTAGTTGTTGTTTTTCTAATTATCACTGCTACTAGACGACAACATAACTTTGACGTGTAATTCCTCTTTTAAAACTGTTATATTTTATGCACTTATAATTGCCAGCAATTATGTAATAATTATAACGCTTACTAAGTTTTGAATGTAGAATATATTTTTCAATGTAAGCTATATTTTGCGTTGGCCATTAACTCGTTAATTTGTAAATAACGAAGTTAAGTTTTTCATTTACGAGTTAAAAAGTTAAAAAGCTTTTGTTCAAAAAAGCTTAAAAATTTTAAAAATTTAAAAGTTTAAAAAGTTAAAAAATTTATTAACTATAATTTTCGTTAAACTACTTTAATGCTTACGGTAATCCGTTAAATTTCTTGGCTACACCATGCGTCCTAATGCCGTAATAACAATATTTGTTTGTAATCCAGTATAGCGCTTTAATGATTTTATTCTGTAAAGTAATTACCATTACGTACAAAATACACTAGAAATCGGAATGAGTAATTTTTACATCGTATGGAAATGGAATTATGTTACTGGGGCATCGACTGCAGGTTAATGTTGAATTTTTTTTTAAATCAACGAATTAATATTTAACTTTAGCATGCGTTACTTTTGTTTTTCAGTTAACTAATCAACTTTAACTTTGTAAAAAAAATTGCTTGAAAATTCTTAGCGAATTAACCCTTAACGAAGTTAACGTTTTTTATTAGGTTGCCCTACACTGGCTATATTTAACCTAAATAACCTCATAAAACGTTTTTGTGTCGTATTCATTTTGAAGTAGGCATTTTACAATTCAGTATTAAAACATAAATCTGCAGTAAGTGCAAAATTTGAATCGCTTTTACATCAAAGAAAAACTAACGTCGTTTATATTCAAAATATGGCCGTGATGTCGTTATGATGACGTAATCAACTGAACAACGTCATTGTGATGACGTCATCTAAAAAATTTTGGTGAACATCAAACCATATGCCAAAATTAATGTTTTCATGACTTTTGGTACAAGAGTTAGATTGGGGGGAGCATCTTATTGTCTCCCCGTGTAATGGTTGATCAAATAGCATTATAGGATTAAAAATAGGACTAAATAGGATTAAAATAGAATTGTGTAAAATAGTATTGGGTAAAATCTAAAATAGGATTAAAAATCAACTACAACTATAATTCAAATTTTTAATCTTATGCAACTTTTGGATGACTGTTGAACAGTGGAGACTCTTTGCCGCTAGGTCCAGGCGGAAATTTGGGGTTTCCAATTCCAAAACATGGGGATTTGTTAGGTGGATCAAGACATGGTCCTGAGTCACCGTGGCTGATTTTAGCTCAGAATTGTTAACAGGTCGACTGGTACAACACCGAGTCCTGCCGGAAAACATAAGTCGAACCCGGTCCAATCACGAAAAGTAATGTGAAGCCGAAACTAGGCCCGAAAAAAAGAACGTTAAGTAGGTACAATAAAAGTTCTTAGTGCGGTTCTTCCTTGTATGCGGTTAAGGTGGGTTTATATTGGCGTGAAGCAACCAAAATTTGACGTTATCGACTACTTGCGAAGGTTTTCCACCGGTGGAGCGGTTGCTTAACTTCACTTAAACGCAATTCTTTTTGAATGGTTGGCTTATTTTGAGGTTTCCAACGCGCGAAGGTTTCCAACCTTCGCTTCGCGTTGCTTTGTGTCCAGTGTAAACGCAACTTAGCCGTAAAATAGACTACTTACTGTTGATCAATTGTGACCTAATATTAATAATTGTGTAGTAATAATTGAATTGATGCGTAAACGAAGTTGTCATTCAAGTGTTACAAAATATTTCAATTATGATTTCACAGCACCGAAAAGTTTAAACACACAAGGCATGTACTATATCAAGCCGGAATTAAACCGACATTTTATCAATCATCCGAACTCAAACAGCCCGGCCCAATTTCTGCTTCTGATTCAGCTTTTTATAAATATTTTTCACGCAAAATTTATTTCTACTAGCCTTTAAAGTTTTTGTTTTTGGTTGTAAAATTTTTGATGACTTACTCCAAGAAAGAAACAGGCACTAAGCTGATAAAAAAAGACGTAGTTCGTCACTAAATTCTTTTTGCTATCATTGGTACTGATTACTTCGCAGATTTTTCTGTGCAATATGAGAAGCGTTGAACATTTTACATCGAATCTTCCCGACGCGTTTGCAAAACAATTACACGTCAGCAATCTCGCAATTTTGTAAACTATATTGCAGCAAAATCTTCATGACCTTAGAAAGCTATAACTACCAGGGTAGTTTATAACTCTCCTTCATGTAAGCCCGCCAAATTCTATTTTTTCGTCATCTTTTCAAGAAGTGTATACTGCAATATTATGAGACCTTACTGCATTAGTGCGGTTTCACTGATCACATTGCATTATAGTATTACGGAATTCGTGTGACATTTGCTCGTCTATTCGGGAAACGTACAGTGGCAATAGCATACTACCTTGTTACATGAGCCTTTGTAATGGTGTTGATGAGCATTTTCAGCACCATTTCGTCACAAATATTAGCAATTGCATCACAAAATCTTTTATCACAAAAATCATTTTCTAAATTTTCAAAACTTTTGGTATTCAATTTGTTCTTACGTGTTTACGGGGACCCTACTCGGAGTTTGCCTCAATCCATCACTAAATTTAAACTCAAAATCAATGTTCAGCCTCCTGTGGCTTCCCTTTAGGGAATAATGACACAAAATACTATAAAATCATACTATCCTGCATCACGCTATTATTTTTTATTCCTTTATCTATTGTCTTCTTCCCCAGTGCGGTACTTCTTTTATATTATGTAACTACATTTAGTTATATTTCTGACGACAAAAATATTAAAGACAGGTTTTCGTTAGCAGAAACAAGACATAATAACAAAATAAATATGCGTAATTTACGCTTCAATGATTGTGAGCATTGAGAAGATGCTAGCCTCTCGTTGTGGCTCTTTTTGCATCAATCTCAGATATCACATCGTAGATTACAGTATCAGTGACGCAAAGACATTTTGAAAATATTTGAAAGAAATTTCAAATTCGAAACAAAGTGATGGGACCAGCAAATAATCCTCAGTGAAAAGCCCAGAACCAATACAACTGAAAACATTTTGTTTACTGCTTACCTTTTGAGATTTCTCTCATCTCATTATTTTTGTTCAGCTTTGATAATGAGATGAGCAAAACTTCAAAACGTAAGCTATAAACAGAATGTTTTTAGTTGTAATGGCTCTGTGCTTTTTACTGAAAATTTTAAATTTGTTTCAAGTCATTGGAAAAAATGATTTTCAAAGTTTCAAACGGCTTCAGCCCCATTTAATTACCCCCCACCCTTCCCGCCCACTTATTGGTTTAGTACGACACTTGCTCATAAACCTGCTTTAGATTTGGATCGAACTTTCCAAGTTACGTAGAAGAAGGGAGGCTGCAGTGCTTACGCATTTCTGATACGCGATCAATAAACAATTAATTGTAATTACAATTTTTACATGAATTAAAAAAAGAGCATTACAATATTAACAAACAAATCAAAATAAAATAATCAATATTCAATCCAAACCCAAATCATTTTAGGTAACTCAAATAATCTGTTAATCAAGTTTAACCAAGGTAGTACTGACTTTTTACAGTAATATAATATCGTCCAGAGTTGTAAGTCGGGCCGGGTTTTCGGGTCGGGTTCGGGCCGGGTTCCGGCTTAAAGTTCACAAAAATTTCGGGCTTAATTCGGGCCTGAGACGTACTTTTTGTCATAGGGTGTACAAAGAAATAATCAAAATAACTTGGCAATATTGCTAATTTTTTTAGACGTAACTCAACTTTCCGGTTTTTTTGGGCATAATTTGGGCATCAAATTAATTTTCGGGTTCGGGCTTATAGTTTCGGGTTCGGGCCTAAACTTGTCGGCCCGTTTACAACTCTGATATCGTCAGCCTAATAAAATAAATGTCTATGTCGATTTTTGGGCAAAATGAGTTATTTATACCAAAATGATCAGCGTGGAAAGGCGCACCTTGTAAATCTTTCAGATTTCAGAAATCGCCACTAGAGGGTGCTTTATACTGTTATAATAAAAATGTCAAAGTCCAGAGAGGGACTTTGGCAATTTCATGATTAGCCTATGTCTTTTGATATTGACTTAGGCAATTTTGTGATTAGCGTATATGTCAGTCGATGCTGACTTAGACATCCAAAAACTACACTAGCTGTTAGAAAAAAGATTAATTCTTTGAAAGCAGAAAAGATTTTTTTAAACAGCACAGTTGCTCGACGAGAGGTGGGCAGTAACTAGTTACTTTTGTAAGTAGTTGCCTCAACTAGTTATTTTTTGAATAACTTTTACAGTAACTTAGTTACTTTTTTGAAACTATAAAGAATACGGTACCTAGTAACATTGCCAAATACCTATAAAAGTTACTAGTTATAGTTACTTTTTTAGTGAAAGCACAGGCAAATCGGACTACGTTTGGTAATTACAATCGCATGCTCTGCGCAAGTCGATTGCTAAATGCACACACACACACACACACACACACACACACACACCTGGTCATTATCACGCGATTACAACAGTTTCAGTTTCACTGATTTATTCGCCATTTGCCTTGGCCAAGAGACAGCGAAATGACTATACGGTCTTCGAGTCGCTGCCACCAATGTCAAACACACCTATGCTAAATCTTCACACAGTCCCTTTAATGCTGAACGTCAAGCAGGCAAGCTGTGAATATCAGTTTTTAAAGTCTTTTGGTAAGGCTCGACAAGGAAATGAACCCCAGTCTACTGACTGCAAGCAGAACCCTCTTACCATCACACCATCGCTCTTACCACTACACCATCACTGCCCAATCACGCGTTGCAGAACCCGCATGCCGCAATGCACAAATTTTGATAAATAAAAAATGACCGTTCTGAGCAGCAAGCACGTGCTTTATTAGGATCAAAATTTTGTTGATCAAAATAACTGTAACCGCAATTGTAACGATAACTAGTTAGTTTTTCAAAACTGTAGCTCCACGGAAACTTAGTTTCTTTTTTCCCCGAGTAACTGTAACTAAGTTACTTTTAGAAAGTAAAAGTAACTTAGTTACAGTACTTTATATACTAAAAGTCAACAGCATAAACGTAGCCAGAATGGGGCCAGGGGGCCCTGGTCACCTCAACTGAAATGCCACCAATGATAAAAATGTGACAAAAAATCCAATTGTTTCTTTACTTTCTTTTAGCATTTTTCGAGTACAACAGTAAGTAACAACAATATTGACGACCACGGGGCCTGCGCTCTCTCAATTCAATTTTAGCAACTAATTTAAATGTACAACCCGAGTGACGCTAAAGGTTTTTATCCCAAAAGTTGCTTCCTCAGGCCCTTATCTAACCTTTTTATGAACATAATGCAAAAACCGGTGCCGGATTTACCATATGGCAGAGTGCCAGGGGCTCTGTGCTCAGATGGTAAGACTTGTTTTTGGCCTTTACCTATATTAGGCAGGAAGATGTCGTAAAAATCTCCAAATTGCCAAGGGCTCGCGCAATGTAGATCCGGCCCTGGCAATAACATGGTTACTGAGAGTTACCATCATTTTATGGTACCATTTTTCAATAATAATTCATCTCCACCTCGCCATTTTTACGCGACCAAGCACTTTTGAACAAAAATATAAGCTGGGGAAATGCTCATTGAACAAAATATTCAATTCGAATTGAGGGGGCCCGGACCTTACAAAATCACTTACAAAATTTAACCCTAAAATGCAAGATGTTTAACGTATTTTGGACTTAAATTGTAAATAAAAAAAGGCTTAAACAATTTAATTTTTCAATGGGCTTTCAAATGTTAAAAATCTAGTGTTTTACAAATGGCACCTAACTCGTGCAATTTATGATCCGATGGCATTAAAATAGCTTGTTATTTTTACAAAAACTTATGAAAAATTGCACAGCGGCTGGGAGCTTAGCCCTCAGACAAACCCGAGATCCCCGTCTGTGATGGGCTGGAGTTACGCTAGTTTACTCAGCACATATACCAATTTACACTTTTGCACTTTTATTTTTGGTTTAAGTTCTCTCCCTATAGCAAAATCCTGGTTACGTGCCAACACACAGGCCACGGCTTCTGATCTTCCCATTTACAATATCTTTGTCCAACAAAAAGTTCCTCTTTCAAACATTTCTGAAGACGTCATTACTTGTGATTTGGACCCTCCCAATCAAAAATCCTGGCTACACCTATGCCCCTGGTCGTTTATGCACTCCTGCAATCAGGGCCTGTGAGAGGGGGGTTCAGGGGGTACATCTTACCCGGGCCAGGGCGTAGAGGGCCCGGAAGAGTTCAGGGTTCCGTGTTAAGTTTTGGTATCGCACCATAACACCGCAATCAAACTTGCCTGTAGCAAAAATATCTGTCATCCTATTCATCCTATTTTGCCTGCAGCAAAAAAAATAGCCTACTGGTAATTGGTCGCTATTTTTGCTACACAGCCTTTAGGGCATCTAATAATAGCCGATTTGATTAAAAAAAGAGGAAAATATTTCAAGAGCCATACACTTACACCAAAATTAATGTTTTGTTACATTTCTCTGACTTGAGAACCCTATATCTACGGTATAACAATGTACGAGGGCCCACATTTCCAGAGATCGAAAAGCATTTCAACCTCAGAGAGCGGAGTCAAAGTTGACATACTCTACTACTATCATTAAGCAACTCACTCTATCTGTATGAGTTTAATAGGTATTTGGGTTTGCGAAGTCTATGATTGCAGATGACTTCTTAAAACTTTTATCAGTAAAATATTTGGATTTGCAGAGTCATTATATTATATAATATTGTGTCAATGTCATCATCCCCCACTTCACATACTTTCTTTCGTGTTTATCACGTTTTCTGCTTGTTAATTTAAGCAAGTTTGGTGCTGGGTTGTTGATCAAATGCTGCATTTTACCCTCGAGAAACATAAAAAGTGCTAAAGCTTCCAGGGCGGAGCCCTGGACCCCGGTGGGGGAGCTCACAGCGCCCCCACAAACCTCCTAGCTGGATTTAAACTAATTTCATGTTTAGTTGCGTTTTTCATAGGTCCTAACTGTATGCGAATATCGTCATCCCCTCACTTTTACATGAAGATCTATTCCCATCCGACAAAAAATGATTGAACGGCATGGGCCCCAATAAGGCTTAGGGGGCCCAATAAGATTTGGAGCCCTGGTATCGACCTTTGTACCCCTGGAAAATTTTCTCTCTGAGGCCCTGCCTGCAATTGCTTATTTTCATGATAAAACAAAAATCTCTAAGGAACTTTTTTGAGTGGATTATTATTTACCACTGAAATATAGCACGAGGCAATGAACCTTACTTTCCTCTACTTGGGCCAAATCACTTACACTTAAGTTGTGACTAAAAGGAGGATTAAACATTTTAATTTTTTCAACTGGCTTTCAAATGCTAATAATCTAGTTCTTTGAAATGGCTGTGAACACCTGCGAAATGTGATCCAATGGCATTAAAATAGCTTTCTTTTTCCCAAAATTTCCCAGCCGCTATATTGTCTTCGCCCCAGACCTTTTTAGCCTCTGGAAACTGGGGGCTCCTCCCCCAGACCCCTGTCTTTGAAACGATTGAGTTATACTAGTTTACTCAACACGTATCCCAATTTAGACATTTTAACTTTTTAACTTTTGGCAAACTATGCCACAGCTTCTCATCTTTGTTGCACAAAAACATCTACGATATCTTTGTTCCACAAAAATTTTCTCTTTTGAAAATGTCTGATGACGTCATTGCATGTGATTTGTTGTTTGGGCCCCTCCAATCTAAAATCCTGGCTACGCCTATGGTCAACAGCAGGATAAAAATTAATCGCTGCAGTTTCATGGCATTCATAAGAAAGAATTCCAGTTTTAGTTTATTTCTATAATTTAGTTACCTTGAGAATACTTCAACTACTCAACAATACTTGAAACAATTTTGCTGTATAAAAGAAAACACAACAACAACAAAAAAAACGTGAAATTTGCTCCTCCTTGCAGTTTATCTCTGCACTAGTTAGGCCTAATCTTTAACCATTCAAGTGAATGTTAAAGAAATAAGAACAGAGGTGGAGACGAAGACACAAGGCTTAAAGCCGAGGCCAAGGTCAAGAACACAGAGCAATTCGAGACTAAGGACCGACCATCTCGAGACCAAGGACAGAAATGCTCGAGGCCAAGGACCAAGGACACAACATGAAAGTGTTTTACAAAAAAAAGGTTCTCCCTAAATTTACCGCAAGGTCTATGAAGCATTCTCTAAAACGAAGAAAAAAAAGCTCATGACCTTTGCCCGTTTTTTACAAATCAAAAAAATAGTGCTGTTCTCGACCGCAAACAGGGCATTTTCGAGGAATTGTAGGCTTGGAGGCCAAGCCAAGGACTTCAAAATGTGTTCTCGAGAACGTCGTCGTGGACTCCACCTATGAAAAATAGCAATGCTATTTAAGATGAAATTAATACTTTTTTTTGCCTAAGTTACAGAAAAATTTGTATTATTTTTGCCAAAGTCACTTTGCCATCGAGTGGGATGTGTTCAAGCAAAATCACATAGATCATCGTCGATATATTCATTTTGAAGTATTTTTGCCAAATTTTAGTAACGATACGTTATTTTACTAAAAAATGAGAAAGTTTTTTTTCGTTTTTCTTAAAACTCAAAAAAAACGACTTAGACCTTTATTTTTATTAGAGTGACAATATTTCGAAATGCTCTGATGTTTTGCAGCTACAACTAAACGAAGAACAGTGAGGAGTAACAGCGTTTGTCTCACGGCAAAGTAGGGTAAAATATTATAAAAGCGTTTCAACTCATTATGCATCCAAAAACTTTGTGAGTACTGTAAGATCGTCTCAGCAAGAAAGGTACTCCAGCCGTAAGGCTGGGTTTCCATGATAACCAAGAACCTTAAGACGAAAGATGCTTGCGGTGATAGATCTTGGAAAGAAATTTGTGACTTTGCTGTTCTGGTCCCAGTTTCCTTGAAAAACCTGTAATTGCATTCAATTATTTTGAGCCGATTTGCAAATAATGCCTCGTGAAACGTTAATAGAACTGGAAGGTTTTTGATTGTAGAAGAAAACTTCTTGTCTGACCCGTAGACGAGTTTTATTAGCTCGTCTCAACATAGACGCAATCTATAATCAAGTTATCACGGCTTATTTTTAATGTCGATACTGGTGCTTTTGACTTAGATGAAGGCACAGTCTTTCTCTACTTTCTGCGTGGGGTATTAATCAATTGGATGAAATAAATTCTCGATTGATTGATTGAGCCTTGATGAAACAAATCAAAATCTTTCATTATACTGTACTCGCTGTATTATTCCGCGCCGAGTAACGAGTTTGCTGAGCTTATCTCGGCGGCATTGCGCCTGGACAGCACAGCTTCTTTTAAAGTGATGTTTGCAGCGGTGGTGAGTCGTTGGCAATGCTGTGTTCAATTCGACCGGCCCGAGCTTTGACTCTCAGATCTATCGATCCAGAGACGTTCGCGTTACCGATCGACGAACTGGCCATACATTTCAAATTGATTGTTAAAATTATTCTATTTTCCAAACTTAAAATAATGTTTAGTTTGACTTCTATAGAGATGAAAATTGTATAAAATTGTTTTTTCCCATTAATTTTTAAATCTAACGCCGTAAAAAGCGTTTTCTGGAAGCTGCAGTATTGATGAATTGCATTTTCATCACGGTACGTAGCAATTTAGCGAGAATTAAACATTGTTGAAATTCTGATTTAGATATTTTATTATGGAACTTATTGTAGCTGGAACTACTGTAATTACGTTTTAAGATCATCTACAGTAGTTCAAACAGTGGCGCAACCAGGGAGGGCCTAAAAGGGCTTAGGCCTCTGCTTAGCCAAGTCGCATAGAAAAATTTTGACCAAAATACTGTACAAGCGTTCAACATGTTTTGGACTTCACCTGTAAGTAAGAGGGGTTGAACGGGCTTATTTAATGCAAATAACTTTTGATTTTAACAACTGAGTTTGTTCAAATGGCTGAAAAACTTGCAAACGCTTTCCAATATGGCGTTAAAAAAGCTGATTTTTGGAAAAATCACAAAAATTGCCCCAGATCTCCGTTTGTGATGCTTTTAATTGCACCAGTTTACTCAGTACGCCACTTAATAAAAACATTTATTGAACAATTAATTCTTAACTTTAGGTCCAAGCCTCCTCCCTCTTGGCAAACTCCTTTTTGAGCGCATGAGTTTTCATAAAAGTTTTACTTGCTCACGCTAACTCACCCACCATTGTCAAAGCTGATTAATATTCAAGTTGAACAACAACTGAGGCAGTTTAAAAGCGATTTACCATTTTGTCGTTGTTGGCAAAATTTGAAGTTGAATTTCTGTAATGTATCTGGTACTCAGTTACCCAGTTTCGATTAGTCACTGGCCTTCCTTGCGTGACCACTCCAACAATCGTTTTTTGCGTCCCAAAATCTACTTGTAACCATGAATTATCGTATTTACCTCCTGCAAAAAAAACAACGCAAGTTTTTTGTTACTATTGCTACAGTATTAATTGTCAGAGGTGGGCAGCGCAAGTCATAAAAGTTGAGCCGTAAGTGTACGCGCTACTACTCTGAAAATCTTGCGCCCCAAGTTTTGCCGTAAGCCCAAAAAAATAATTGCGCCCTAGCGCAACCGCAAGCGCAAGTGTGACGTTTTGAAAAGTGTAATTGTAATAGACTCACTGCTCAAACTGCGTGTGTTAGATTCACTAGCGTACACAAGATTTTTGAAAGGGGAAGCCAGAAAGTTTGAGAATAATGAAGACCAAAAGAAAAATTTCTCCACTCAGAATCAGTCCGTTTTCCTGCCCAAAATTAGGTGAAGACCAAAAAAAAGGTCTTCATTTAGATTTAGCCCGGTTTTTGGTCTAAAATTAGGTGAAGACCAAATTAAAAAAAAAAGTTCTTCAGCCAGAGTTTGTCCGTTTTTGTGCTCAAACTTTCTGCTCAAGTTACAACGGGGGGCATGCCGCAATTTTTCGTACTATTCTATGCTAATTATACTATAGTGGCGACCGAAAGTGGGAGGCTATGGCACCATGGCCCACCTAAATACTATCCTGGTTAGGTTCAGTACAAAACCAATATTCAAAAGAAACTACAGTATGCACTCTTCCAAATTGGTAAACAAAAGACTATTGATTTCCTGTAAAAAACACAAAGATTTGAAAATGTATATCGCTTAACCTTTTTGGGAAAAGAACGTCTTTATACCTAACAAAAAAATACTGTAGAAAAAATACTTTCAACACCTGCACTTAAAGGAGCCAGGGTGTTGAAAAATTCAACTCATAAAGTCATCATGTGGTAGTAAGCAAACAACTTTAGAGTTCGGAGTCACTGTATTTTTCTAATGACTCGTCAAGGAAATCCGTTGCAAGCTTCGATACATTTTTTGTGCTTCTGGAGCAATTAGCATCACTCTCTAACCAATAGAGCACGCAAAAAAATCGTCTTATTTTTTGTTTATTGTACCATACAAGATTTATTTGTTAGAGCTATACCACAGTATACTGTGGCTATACAATTGCTGTCACTCCTGTTTGCAATGTCTTTCAAGTTTTTCCAGACTAGCAAAAAAGTTGTAATTAATAGTTTTTCTTGTTTCTTGTTTTTTAAAATTTTAATAGCAAGCATAATATTTTTTAGAAACAAGTAGCGTATTTCTAGAAAGACAATTACAAAAATAATTTTTCTTTTTACAATTTGATTTTACAACCATTTTTTAAATTACTCAATTGGAAACAATTTTTAAGAAATCGGTAAAAAATATTTTAGAGAGAAACGTTTCAGCGAAACAAGACAAATGCTGCAAATCTAATAAAAGTTTTGCAAGCAATAGACGAATCGAATTTCCAATGACCAGGTTTTGTGAACGTACTATCTCGTCATAGACGAAGCCAGGGGGCAAAAGGCCCTCCTCCTCCCAATTGAAATGCCACCAACGATAAAAATAATAACAACAAAGCCTTATGTTTTTTCAGACTAATTTTAATATTGACAGCCAGGTGGCCTTGGCCCCTCCAAATCAAATTTTGCCATCCAATTTAAATGTATAACCCGGGAAAAATTCAAGGTTTTTGTTCTAAAATTTGCAACCTTAGGCCCTCTTCTAATCATTTTGTAAACTTAATCCAATAACACGACTTCTTAGTTACTATTTATTGCACCAATTTCAAATCACAATCTACCTCTCCAGTTTTCATGCGACAAAAATACTTTTGACAAAAAAAAAATTAGGATGGCAAAATGCTTATTGAACAAATTATTGAATTTGATTTGAGGGAGCCTCGGCACCCTAGTCGAACATCAAATTCTTGTCTAAATCCAGTAATTTTCATGGCAAAACAAAAATCTCCCAAACGAATAATACTCAAGTGATTATTTACTACAAAAAATATTGCAGGAGCCAATGTACCTCGCTTCTTCCACCTGGGCCAAGTCATTTACAAGATTTCACTCCCAAATATAAGATTTTAAAAGTATTTTGGCCTTGATCTATAAATATCAGGAGAACTCACCAGTTTGATTTTTTCAATTGGCTTTCAAATCTTAAAAATTTAGTTATTTCAAATGGCTCTAAAAACGTGCAAAATAAGATTCAAATGTTATTAAAATAGCTATTTTCTGCACAAAAAATTACAAAAAATCGCTCAGCGGCCGGTCCCCAGACTCCAGTCTGTGATACGTTTGGGTTAAACAGTTTTGCTCACCACGTCTCCCAACTTAGACAATTTTGAAAAAAATTTTTAACTTTTGGTTCAAGTCCTTTCCTTTTAGCAAAATCCAGGTTACATGCCAACCCAGGCCCCGATTTTTGACCCATTTTACGATAACCTCCATTTTGCGATATCTTTGTCGCATAAAAATTCCCGCTTTTTGAAAAATTTTGATTACGTCATTGATGTGATTTGCGGTTTGGCCCTCCCCTCCAGTCAAAAATCCTGGCTATGTTTACGTACCTCATAAAGGTTTTTTTCTTAACTTTAATCACATTTGATTGAAAAACAGTCATTCCTAATCTATTTGAATTGCGCTTGTTCGATTGCGCTCAAAACTGTTAGAATACTTGCGGCGCAAGCGTCAAGGCAACCGTAAAAAACAATTGCGGCGCGAGCGCTACCGCAACTAAAATAGTTGCGCCGCAAATATTGCAGGGCAAGTGCCCACCTCTGTTAATAGTATTGTTGTACTTGTTATCACTATTAATTGTAGATATCATTAATCGTGTACTGTGGTTATTATTCCTATTACTGTATTACTTTAATCTTACTTTTTCGAAGGTTGTTGGGAAGTGTCAAACAAAGAGCTTTGAAGAAATAAACATTCTCATCAAAATAATAATTAGTTCTGCACCAGCAACAACTTTTTATTGCTATTTGTCATTATTATTATCATAATTATTGTTATTGCTACTACGTAAAATTTACCTATTTGGTAACTTCGAAAGTTACATCTTGATCATAATGGATAAAAATGTGAGATAATGTAATAAAAGCGCAATTGTTCAAGATGTGTTTATCTAATTATTATTCCAAAAGTTACATGGCAGATCTTCAACATAAATTTTCCTCAACTATGAGGCAGCACTTTGCTCAAGCATCTGCTTTCCCATCAATTTAGTGTTTCATTACCATCTAAACTCACAAGTGGAGTGGTCCATACTTTATCAACTTTTGAACTTTCAAGTCTGACCCATTCAAGTTGTGTCATTTCATGGAAAAATAATTTTTGTAATATTTGTTTGAAAATTTTTACCTTTAAAGGTGACCCAGGCCCTTTAAAAACCGGAAGTTTGGTCAAATTTTGATGTTTTTGGTACATTGACCTTGATGTATTTTTTGATTGAAAACTGTGATAATTGATGTTTAAATTATGTGTTATCTCATACTTGTCAAAATTTGACACTCGTATATGTGTTGTAAATGCAAAATTGTGGTCAACTTTGATTTCTACCACTATGTGGTGCTATAGTTTAAATCATAAATATTGATAATATTTTGTATTTTCTTAACCCAGATCAATGGCGTTGATTTCTGGAACCACATTTTCAGCAAAGGGTGTTCCAAAACTTCGAAAAAATGGTACCGTTTTTATGGTGCCAGAATCTAAGCTTGCAGCTATACTTTCTTCATATATTTCAAAACTTTACGTTTTAAAATTTATAGTACATTTTTTGGTTGAAAAACTTCAAACCCAGTACTTATTTAATTGAACAAAATTGTGTTCTAACTTGAATAAGCCAAAGAAGATTGAAATATCATTACTTACCACAATGACTAACAACGTAATTGAAAGTTTAAAATTTTAAATAATGATAAGTTTAAAACTTATCTTGAAGAAAAGGCTTTCCATTGAGTGCAAAATCCGGCAAGAATTTCGGCTATATTTGCTTCATAGAAATGTAACATCTCTTAATATTTTGTGAAGAAACAGTGGAGCATAATAATTTTAAAAAATAGGCAATCTCAGATTGTTTACTATAAACATCAGACAGACACAATGAGCGACCAATAAGACTAGTAAAAAAATTCAAGAAAAATAGACAAAAAAAAAAATTAGGATAAATAATTACGAACAATATTAATTTTTTGCTTGAAGCCATTTGCTGTTAAACCCTGATTAAACTAAACATAAAAAACTTTATGGTATAGTCTCAATTACAATAGTTTGCCGTAAGGTATGACAAGGTTCGAGAAAACTAAACTTTAGGTTTTAAAGCAATCAATCAAGTAACCACAGTTTTGCAAGTTGAACAGCAGCACCAAAAAGTCGATGTTGAATGTTTTTGCTTTCAGCTTTTATTTGAAACTTGAAGACTACAGTAGATGCAAATATTTTAAAATTTGACAAAGCAGTTATTGTGAAATACGTTTGCCCACCGTAGTATTGAAGTCAAGAGTATAACAGTTGTAATGTCTACTGCGTGTCGTACAACGGCAGCAAAACCAAACGCTCCAATATAGTAACTCATACACGTGCCTTAAACACAGAGGACTAAATAAACCCAGAGAGAACACAAGGCTGTATTACGTCACGTCACGCATGAATGAAATGCGAGAATTCTTTCAGCTAAGCATCCGGCTGCATAGAAAGTAAATGGAAGCAGACAGAGTCTAGGCTAGACATTGAAATAAAGTTAAATATAAAAAAATTATGCATGTGTAGGCGACAAATGAAGTAGAATTTGAAAAAGTTCATAAAGCCAGTGATTCAGGAAACAGGTTATTTAAAAAAAAGTATTGCGATATTTGCCTACTAAAGCTTTGTTTTCGCTTTTCCACCTAAAATTTGCACTAGTCTATTCCTCCAGTCGGTGTTTCATTGCGAAGACGTAAAAAGTGAGAAGCAATTATCATAGTCTTTCTTGCTCAAGGTGTTTACTAGTTTAACAGCAGTTCTGAAACGCTCTCACAATATCCATCACCCATCATATCTGATATTAGACCTATGTTGTTGACTTAGGCTACCGGTATGCATAGCACAGGCCACCATAATTGTTTTTCATTGTGATTTTTCTTTTTCAGGAAAAGCCGTTATGGCAGTATCGTCGTTGTAGGGTATAACTTTGCGCAGATGTTAGCAGTGTACTGTCATCTTATGATACCACTAGGCCCGAATTAAGCCCGACATTTTTGTCAACTTTAGGCCCGAACCCGGCCTGAACCCGACCCGAAAAGCCCGGCTCGACTTACAACTCTGCAAACACCAGTACCATTCTTTACCAGAGGTGGAGTCGAGGACACAAGGCTCGAGGCCAAGGCCAAGGACAGCCTTTCCGAGGACAGACACTCTCGAGGCCAAGGACAGGAATGCTCGAGGCCAAGGCCAAGGACCAAGGACACAAGCGCAAGTGCTCTCCAAAAAAAAAAAAAGGTCTTCACTAAAATTTTTCAGGCGATCTCAAAAAAAAAAAAGTCTTCACAAAAATTTTTCAAGCGCTCCACAAAATCTTAACAATTAAAAACTAGTGCTGTCCTCGAGCCGAGGACAGGCCAATTTTCGAGGACTTGAGGCCTCGAGGCCAAGGCCAAGGACTTCAAAATGTGTCCTCGAGGACTCCACCTCTGTTCTTTACCTCTCATAGCAATTCGATATTTTGAAACATTTTAATCTATTCTATCGACACCCCACACATGTTCATTATAGAGCTTGATCAAAAAAGGTTGGTCAATTTGCACTCGCTTCTTTTCAGAAGAAGAATATCGAGAGACTTTAGATATGGGATGGACACCAGCAGCATTTGAGCATAAATAAATTTACCACGCTATTGTCTTTCCATGCAAACGAGGATGTCGTTTTTGATGTCAGTTTTAAAATCGAACTTTCCACGTCCTTGCTTTTTCAAAGCATCGTTTGAGGTCAGTGGACATTTTTTAGTCTTGTTTTTACGAATTGTACCAGTTGCTTTTACTAATTTGTCTTTTAGCGTAGTAACGAGTTTCGCACTATTGAAGAAGTTATCATAGCATAGGTGGAAAAAATTTCTACCACATCCGGATAGAGCATCTGCAAAATGGCTGACAAGATTTCCTCCAAGCCCTAATTCGTTATCTTGCTGTCTAGATGATGCTGACTTTCCTTGATACGGATCAAACCAAATCAAGTATCCCAGCGGCGTTGTTCACACCAAATTTTAAAACCAAAACGTATCGGTTTACCTCTCAAAAACTGCTTACATCCATGGCGCCCGTAATATTCACACATTGATTTGTCAAAACTGTAAAAATCTTCGTTTGGTGAGTGACGTTGGAGCTTTTGATTCAAAAGTTTTTTTAGAGGTCTAAGTTTTGCAAATTTATCTTCTTCATCTAAGCAGTTGTTATCAGCTAAATGACAGTTGGTAAAAATTGCCTCAAATTTGTCTCTTCTCATAGCATTGGTAACAAGGTCGTGATGCGTGTCGCTTGCATTTTCCCAGTAAAGTCTTCTTGCTGGAGCAAAATACCCAGATAAGAATAGTATGCCAAAAAAACATTTTATTTCATGCTTATCAACAGTCAAGTTTCAATTTTTTTTTTGGAAGCTGGGGCTAAAAGCATGATCCCTGGTAAATTGTTAATCGTTCCTGCTCCATCCTCATCTCCTAAATTTTTGCCTGTAATATAATCTGGGGCAATTTTTGGTGGAAGTACAGTTACCGAAAATAGGTCATCTTTACTGTGCTAAGGCAAAGCATTTTCCTCTGCTAAATCTAATATTCTACTCAATGATGTAGGGGTTTTATTTCTACAATTACCATAAAAAACGTGAAGATTTCATCTAGAAAAAAAAATGCACAGTATTACATTTTGGTCACCTACATTCGCACTCGAAATATTGAAAACAATCACGCACCATAACTTATTTTTTATAAACAAAATTCTACCTTTGTCTACGGCTTTCCTTACTAAAATTTTTCTGATCAAACGTTTTTGTCTCAAATTTTCTAACACTTATTACGAAAAACCGGAAACTATAAATGAAAGCAAGAAGACCGGATGTAATATAAAGAGATTTATATTATATAGGAGAGCTGATTAGACAAGTAGACGTCAATGATATGGGTTAGATTGATGGCTTCTATGGCGGTAAAATGAAAAGCGGTGCTATCTTTGGCAAGACTGATAAACTTGTTGATGCTGAGCGCAGGTAGGATTTAAAAAAAAAGGAATTCAATCGCAGAATCAGATGAAAGAGTTTGATTAGAAGACTTGCAAGCATGTACTTGCTAGTCTTATTTATCTATTTAAAAATTTAATCGTCTGTTTGATTGTTTTAGTAAATGCAATAGCGTGGGATCGCTGATGGAGATTTATGGTTTATAGCGCGTGAGAATCGCGACTTGTAAACTCTTCACGAACATACACTGTATAGCAGCGACGCACATTTTGCTATCACGTGTGCCTAGCGACCTGTATGTAGGACGCCAATATTTCAAATAAAAATTTTCAAAATCTAAAAGTTCAGAAATATTTTAACATTTACCACAGAACAGGAAAATTACTAATAAACAAATACACTTGACAATTTTTTCAGTACTTCTGTGGAAATGCATAGTTATTGGCTCAACTCTATATGCAATTTATGCATGCACTTTCAAGATTTTCAAAAAAGCGAAATCAGGCGAATTTCAAAATGGCGTCACGTCTCACCTGATAAAGCAATTTTTAAAAAAGCTACTGTCATATGTGTCAAATTTACTCATAAACGCAGTCCAACTTCAGCTATATTCAAAAATATACTATACAAAGAGCAATCCTAAATTAAGTAGGCGTCGTACATGCAGAACGCCAGGCACAACTGGGTTAATGAATAGAAAAAGTTACTTTGAAGTAAATGCATGTAATCAGAAGATGCCGGTTGTACATTTTCGGGGTTTAAATCAATATGAATTTCCCTCAAGACTAGATATTTCTTTTTTTTATTTAACATGAATTTTTTTTTATCAAGCAGTAAATACTCAACCATAAAATGATGACCAAATGAAAGTGTCAACTCGGCTTGAAGGCTACTAGATCTCCATTATTATTTTCTAGTCAAAACCTGTTTAAAAAATATATAAGCTTAGCAATTGTTTGTTTTACCGAAAATAAAAGTGAATTAAATACAAAAGCTTCAAAATCTTTGTGAAAGACGATGAAAAAAGTATTCAGCTATTCTACAACATAAAAATAGCATTATATTGAGGTTTTGGAATAATTATTGCTGTAAATGTGGTTCCAGAAATCAATACCATTGTTCTGGTTTAAAAAACTACAAAATATTATCAATTTTCATGATTTAAACCAGAGTTGTAAGTCGGGCCGGGCTTTTCGAGTCGAGTTCGGGCCTAAAGTTGACAAAAATGTCGGGCTTAATTCGGGCCTTAAACGTACTTTTTGTCTTAAGTGCACAAAAATCTAATCAAAACAACCTGGCAACATCGCTAAATTTTTTAGACCTAACTTAACTTTTAAGTTTTTCGGGCATGATTTGGGTTTCAAATTAGTTTTCGGGTTCGGGCCGGGTCCGGGTCTGAACTAGTCGGCCCGTTTACAACTCTGATTTAAACTATAGCGCTACATAGTGGTTAAAATCAAAAAGTGACTACAATTTTGCATTTACAATGCAAATGAGTGTCAAAGTTTGACAAAAATGAGGTTACATATAATTCTAAACATCAAATTTAACAGTTTTCAATCAAACAATACGTTAAGGTCAATATACCAAAAACATCAAAATTTGACAAAATTTCCGGTTTTGGGGGGCCTGAGGCACCCCCAAAGGTAAAAATTTTCAAACAAATATTACAAAAGTTATCTTTTCATGAAATAACACAACTTGAAGGAGTCAGACTTAAATGTTTCAAAAATTGATAAAGTATGGACCACCCTACTCACAAAGCCTATCCCGACAATCCACCCGAACCTTCAAACCACACACGAAGTGTCCATGCTTAGTAATGCTACCGCAATGCAGTTGAACTAAGTGCAGTGTCAGTGTGATACTGGTAGAAAATCCTCTTTCTGGTGATTTTGTTGTCAGACTGTGATCAAGTAATCTGAGAGGAGGGTACAATGGGAATTGCCGAAATTGCCTTGAGTGTGGTTTGAAGTTTCGGGTGGGCTGTCAGGATTGGCTATGTGTGAATTCAGATGCTGATGAAAGACTAGCTTGATAGAAAATCATATATGTGGGTGAAATAGCTTGATAGAAAATCATATATGCAACATTTTAGAACCCTCTTTTGCGCATGTTTTAAGAATCTTCTAGAACTGTCATTGTGGTAATTTTAACTGCATTGTCTTTAGACCTTTAATCTTATAATCTTCAAGTCTGCAACTAGTGCTCAAATTAGATAGTCTTTGACAGTACGAGTGATGTGGTATCTCAAATTTTCGAAGTTTAGTGTATCAAGCTAGATGTGTAGTAAGTTGGTAGCTGATGTTTCTATTTCTAAAGTGAGACCTCGAAGCAGTTTTTTAGTAATATAGTCTAGTAAAGTCTAGCATAGTGTTAGTATAATCAATAGCGTAAATTTTGGTCAAGTAAATTTTAGTTAATTGATATTGATTTGGCTAGCTGATAATTGACTTCTTGTTTTGCCGTGCTCTTTTGGATGAATCAAAATTTTGGTGTTCTTTGAGGAATAACATTGTTATATTTATATCCAAAGTGTGGTATGACTGCAGAAATATGAAAAATACGGCGCGCGGCGAGACAGGCAATTAGAAGCGGCTCTAACCTGATTCAAATTGGAGTCAACACTGTTTTCTCGAGTTCGGCAAAACAAGTACGTTTTTTGGGTTTAAGTTCGAATTTGCAGCCCTAATTCAAAGTATGGCTTTGTTGTTTTTTACCGTGAGTTTATAAAATTTGCCACTGGGGTATGATTTTTTGTACTGGTAGCCAGTGCCGTCGCTACGGTGGGGCAAGGAGCGCCGTCCCCCCCCTAACGACTGCATGTGCCCCCCCATTTTGGTTCATTCAGAAAGGTTTTTTGAAGCATCGCGTAACGACAAGACAACAGGCAATAATGGAAAAAGGAATAATAATTTTCAAACATGATTCTCGTTTGAAGTTTTCTCGATTGTTTGCAAAATTGCTGGCCACCAACTGGCGTACATAAATGTGACCCATTAATTCGTCTTATTAACACGTCTTTACGGATGTGTCGCGGAATAGGGATGTATGCCTACAGAAGCGTTACCGGTATTTCGTTAGTGATTATGACCTGAAACAATACGTGAAAATATTTTTTTAAAAGACCAGCTGTTTTTTTTTTAGAGCACACTCAAGATTTATTTTAGTTCGCAGTCAGTGGTGCAATTAGGGGGAAGAGGCTAAGGGGTCATCAAACCCCTTTAACCAAGTCATTTAGAAAATATAACCAAAAAAAGAATAAGCATTTAAACGTGTTTTGGACTTGACCTAATGTATATGGGGGCTCAAGAGGCTAGACAATTCAAATCTTCAATGACTTCTGAATTTTAGCAATTTACTGTAATTATTGATATGGTTTTAAAACGTGCGAAATGTGATTCAAATCGCTATTTTTGCCGCAAAATTGCAAAAATCACCCAGCAGCTGAGCCCCCTCTGTAACATGCTTGAGTAGCAACGGTTTGTTCAGCACGGGACCTAAATTAGACAATTTTTGTGCAAAAAACATTTACTTTTGGTTCAAGTCCCTCTCTCTTACTTAACAAAACCCTGGTTGCGCGTCTGGTCGCAATCACTCCTGTATACATATTTTTCAAGCGATTGTACCGGCCGCATGCGAAACGAGCTAATAAACGCTGCCGAGCTTATATGTATCTTTTTCCAAAGATGAATACAAAATTGTAGCTTTAAAATATTAGTTTTTATGTGCATAAGTTCAGTCCATTTTCGGCTAGGGCCCTCTCACTTCGTTTGGTCTGGCGACAGCACTGCTGGTAGCGTGTGCTTATCTCATTCCTAGAGTATTTATTAAAACTAGGGACTAAAAATTTAGTAATACGATTAGTGCTATGATTTTTTTTTGCCTTCTACTGCCTTTGCCTTTTCCTGCCTCGAAAAAAAATTGTTTTAGAATATATTGTTGCAAGCGGAAATGCGGATTGTACTTTGCTATTTGATGGCTTCTCACTGTAATTCAATGGCTTTTAATCTCCAAATCCCTAGCTTCATTGGAGCATTTTTGAGGGTTCGCCGGAGGGTTGTGCATTATACTTCCACGCAGTTTAGGCACCTGCTGTATAAGCAGAAGCGCAACCAGGAGGGCTGGGGGCTAAAAACCCTCAGTCAAGTCACTTAGAAACTTAAACCAAAATTACAAGCGTTTGAATCTGTTTTGAGTTGGACCTGAAAGTAAGAGGGGCTGGGCTATTCAATTCTTAAGTTTGCCACCCGAAAAAGCAGCTCAATAACAAGTCATGCTGCGGTACATTTACTACAATCAACGATTGTGAGTAATTTCTTCTATTGCGTGGAATGTATTCACCATACGTTTGGTATACGTCCCACAAGTCACAACTTTTGACTTATTTTTGCCAATCAACTCTGAGCAGTTCACTTCGGGACGTGGTTGATGGCAAAACTTTTTCACTCGGTTCATAAAAAGTTGCGGACTTGCGGTGCGGACTTCAAATATTACGAAGTTGCGGACTTGCGGTTGCGGACTTCAAGAATTACGAAGTTGCGGACTTGCGGTTGCGGACTTCAAGAATTAGGAAGTTGCGGACTTGCGGTTGCGGATTCAAGAATCTCGAAAAGTCGTTGCGGACTTGCGGTTGCAGACTAAGCTTTTAAACGTCCAATTGCGGACTTGCGGTTGCGGATTAAGAAAATTGAAATTCGGTTGCGGATTTGCGGACTGCGGACTTAAAAAAAAACTTGCGGTGCCCAACACTGCGAATTACAAAGTCGATAAGCTCGTTCAAGTAAACAAATCACTAAATTGCACTTGTATTTAACTGGACACCGACTGGACCATTTGATGTAGAGACCAGGGTTTGTTTTCTTGCGATAAACTGTGGTTTTAATAGAGTCATTATTTCTAGTCAACAATACATCCAAATAAGCCAGTTGATTTTCATGTCCTAGTTCTTTTGTAAATTTAATGTTTGTGTGAATTGCATTGAGTGTGTTGAAAAAATCATCGAGTTGCGCTTCGTTATTGAATATACAAAACAGATCATCGACATACCGACGTAAAATTGTAGGTTGATGTAAATTGGCATGATTCAACGCTTGATTTGAAACCCAATTCATGCATATATCCGCCATGCAAGGAGCATTTGGTGAGCCCATGCTAACTCCATCAATTTGCTCGTATATTTGGTTGTTAAATTGAAACATGGTTCCAGTGCATGACCAAATCAATAACTTTTTTAGTTGGGTTTTAGTTAGCCCGTGAAAAGTTTTAACATCTTGCACATAGATTTGGTCTAATATTAAATTGATTGTAAATTGTACTAGTCCGTGGACATTGCTTTCAAGAAACGACAGATCAAGGTAGGATTTTTTCTTAATTTATTGGGACTTTTAGTTGGTGTTCAATATTCCAGCCGTTAATTTGGGACTTTTGGCAATTTTTAGTAATTTAGAATTTGTTAAAAAAATTTACTTTTACAATTTCAGTCACTGGATTGCTTGATAACGTAAATGTTGGATATGCCTGAATTACTACGGGGATTTATGTGGATAGAATAGTGTGTCTGAAAGTGAGGGTGCACTGGCTAATTACAAGCATTACCACATATAGTCAGTAGCTGAGTATGTAGTGATGATTTGAAGAAAACTGCTTACTGGTATCTTTCAATTTATGAGTGACTGCTCGGGTTCCGTAATTTTCCTTTGACTTTATACTGTCTTCAATAAAATTGGGCTGTATAAGTTGGTTTCTAGATGTGCTTTGGCGGTTAAACGGATGAGTGACGTTTGGTTAGATTCATTGTCCTTATAAATTGAATACTTCCTACCTTGGTTTGGGCACATTCTTGAAAGCATTGATGTCTTCACACTGTAGAACTACATTGCGTTAATTTCGGTATTTTTTGCCAGTTTTGTTCATTTTAACTTTGCAGGTTACCTATTGCTCTAATTTTTCTTGCGCATTATTTACAGATTGACAATGACTTAAGTAATTAGTCGAAACTTCTCTTTTTAAATAAAATGTTTACGACAGCTTTGGCTCTTTTATTCTTATTTAAACTGTTTTTCAAGACCAATTTTTATGCTCCTTTGTCTACAGTATAACTTACCAATAATTTCTCACTGCACTGTTCTTATTGAATATTAAGTAAAACTTTAAAAAATAAGTCACACTTTCCTGCTGGGTGCCAATATCCCTTCTCTCTGCCAGTGTTGTCCAGTCTTCCATAATAGGCTCTGTGTTTGTCACTCCAAATTGACGAAGCAGTCATCGCGCTGTCCGGAACTCTGCCATCTTTCACTCCAACGTAGCAAAAGTTTTCTTAGTCAACAAAAATAAAAGAAAGGTATACAAAAGCTTGTCAATATTGATATTGGTTTGTTTTTGTAACCAACGAAACTACAGTAAATTGGATTCACATTATTGACTATTGCTTCATTGTAGATTACAAACAAAAGCATGTCCACTTTACAATGCAGCCAGATTTTGCTACAAAAGATTTGGAAACTTCTACGGCCATTCATAAGATTTAATTGGCAAACTTTATAACGTCATCATTAAATCAAGGATTTGCAGTACTGTTATTGGTCAACTCGATGACATGACGGCTCCTTCACGCATGACTAATAATGCAAGTACAGTCAAAAAAGAAAAAAAAATTACGAAGAAACAAAATAAAAAAGAGTTTAGGAAATCTTTTTCTGAGAACACTGCTGCTGCTTTTGTGGAAACTGCAAACAATTTCGTAATATACTGCATGCAGTCATCACGTGCACACTGCACCGTTGTCTATTTCTTTAACCTACACTTTGCACCTGCCAAATTTGGTAGGGCTGCTTGCATTTTTTCAATTCTATCCGTAGTTTTCGTTATTTCCTCTTCCAACTTGTTAAGCTCATCGTTCGTTATTTTTTGTTCATTTAGTTGTGTGTCTTCTTCGTCAATTTTTGTTTGCTGTGCGATGTTAATATTTTTCAAGTAATCGTATTGGTGCTTCAATTCCGCTTTTTTTTTGAAGTATGTGTTAATCTGGTGTTTTTGATTGTCGATTTCTTTTCGAAGTTTGGTAGTTGTATCAATGAATTCCTGCAAAATAATTAATTAATGCTTGACCGTAGACTGTTTCTTAATTTCAGTAGGCTAAAAACAGACGCCCGGAGAAAAAGAGAAGAGCGTTGAATAAAAAAAGATCGATCTTGTTTCAAAGGCTTTTTGCGGTCACGCGTATTTGACTGATTTGATTCGACATATTCGAAGAACAAGTGAACCATGAAGAAGAAAAGACAAAACAGTCAGTTTCCAGTCTGCTAATAAACAGTCTATGGTTTGACCACAACTTGTAAATCACTGATTGAAAAAACGTACAAAATGATTCTTTAATAATGAGTTTGTGAACCCCATGACGCTTTTGGTAGCAATATTCTTTATAAACCTTTGCGACAAAAAAATCAAACAGATGATGATGATGTCATCTAATGATCAAATACGTTATCATATTCAAGCTCCCTAGTTTTTGCAAATTCAGAATTACCGTCTCCGAAAATGAAGAATTTAGCAAAGCCCATATGGCGATTCCAATTGTGATCACTGTAGTTAACACCAAAATGATTGAGAAATAAAAGGCAGTTTTGCTTCGGTGGGGATTACTTGATTGAGTTCGAGTGTTAACAGTCTTTGTTACATCTGCAAGAACAGAACAATGAAGCCTGAAAAAAATATTAGAAACTTAATTCATTTTATGACACTACAAAACCGTGTGCAAACTTAACCAGACTGAAAACATCCAGTACATTTCAAAAACACAAATTTCCAATTGTAATATGTAAACACTAAGTCAAAACAACTAGAAACACTTGACGTTTTGTAAAACTGTTCTTCTCACAATGTCAAAATACATCTTTTCCATGCGTAAAAGAGATAAGCGGTCATATGCCAAAAAAAATTAATACTTTTTTTGAGAAAATTAGATTTTAAAGTCAAATTTATTGTAATCAACAAAGCGTTCAATTTAAAGCGTCTTTTTCCCTTCAAAGAGCGCCAAAATAATAAGTTACATAGTTTTAGTGTTGCTTATCGTGCCATGTTGCTGCAAAAGTACGTGTGACAATAAAATTGACGTAAATGAAAATGCGTTAATGGTCGAAACTGATCACTGGCGAAAATTATTGATCACCAAAACATTACGTACTACTGCAATGCAAAAAAACAATCCCAATTTAAATTTTGTCAGAGCCTTTACGCCATTGTATTTTTTCAACACATGAAAAACATGAATAATTATTCTCTCGTCTCAGCTGCTTTTATTTGATGTTTTAAACGCCTGTGCTTGGTGTTTTTTTTGCCATTTATAGCTTTTAACAATGTTAGATGTAGTTTCACGAAATGTCAAGCTGTTTCCAATTGTTTTGGCTTTGTGTTTTAAATTATATAGGTATTTCGATGTTTCGAATATTATGCTCCAAAATTTCCAACTGTTTTTTTGTTTATGTTTTTGATGAAGTGAGTGTTTGACAACAGAAGTTTTTTTTTTTTTTTCTAATTAATTTAAGAGAAAAGATGACTGCATATTCACATCAATCGATTGACAATATTACTTTGGTACATATTTGACAAAACTACGTTGTTGTTTTGAATTACTTAGTGATTACTGCAACAATCCCTTCACATAGTAGGTGCTCAGTAGCATAATAAAAATAGAATGATCGATGCTCGCATATTTTTATAAAAATTTTTTATAAAAACATAAAACTTAATTTTATTTAAAGTTTAAAAATAAACTTAGAACAATGTTATCGTCTCAGCATGAAAGGAATAATTAAGAATACTGGCTAGTTCAACGTATTTTGTACTTAAAAAGGATAGTTTTCGCGGATTTTACCGCCATTGTTGATTTGACAAACAGTAATTATGATACAGTGTATATTATTACAAAAGAGTAAGACAACTTTTAATCTTATTTTACTTGAGTTTTCGAATTTTGATGGGCCATGGTTGCCTTTTTCGGCTTGATCTGCACGTCCATCAGTTTTTTTCAAGGTATCAAGATTGTTTTTTTCATACATTTTGCAACAATACTAATTTTGCACTACAACTTAATTTACTTGGTAAGTTTATTTTTCTGGAAGACGAGCCTAATGCTTATTCCATTTGTGCATCCAGTGTTTTTTGTTACTTTAACCAATCAAAATAGAAATCTCACACCCATTCTTTCAATTAGAACAAGTTTTTGAGAACACTAGGCTTATTTTTATTCAAAACGTAAGAGCAAATTAAGAACAATGTCAACCTCAGAATGAAACAGATCACTAGGATCACGGGCTAGAAGAATGCGTTGGCAAACGTAATCGACAGAGTTTTCTTGGCTTTTTCTGTATTGCCGTTGTTGATTTGAACTACAGCAATCATAATAAATCACATAACATAACTTTTAACCAAGCAAGATTTCTTTTCTGTCACTTTATTGTCCTATACAATTTAAGAACGATATGAAAAAAATGAGGTTGTTGAAAATTCGTTAAAATTTAAAAACAATTAGCCTCGACCCAAAATGTACTAGTTTTTGTAAAAAAATAGCTAGGCCTTGTTACACTAGCAGAAAAAATGTCTAGAAAAGAGATCACGTGATACCCATCGACGTACCTCTTGAAAAGTTGTTTACAAATAGATGTTTAATGCCTGATTAATGATTGAATTGTCTTCGGTTGCAACCATGTGCCGTTGTCAAGATACATCGCTTTTACTCAAACGCGGATGAATATTTTAAAATCATACGCTTGAATAATTTTTTTTACTATTGCTGTTGCCGTTAAATAATCCACAAATTACAACAAAGATATTTTTTATCTTTCTTTAATTGTAAAAATTTTAAATACTATAATTTTAAACTAAATGGATAAATCATGGGTAAGTTTTTTGTTAAAAAGTTTGCATATTTAGTGGTTTAGGTAGAGTTTTTTGTGTTGAATTTTAAACATGGAACCTTGCTTTGAAGTCACGAGACCGTCGTTGCTTATGAATACAAAACCTAAAAATAATTTTTCGTGATTGAATACCGGTATCCTTAAGAATTAATAAGGAAATTATTTCTTGGTAAAAATCGAAAAACAAATGAAGTACCTCATGAATATATACACCACATGTCTGTTATAATGATAGTCTAGCCACAAAAAGTAGCCCAATACAACAACTGCTTTGAGAAATACTGATAGGTTTTCACTCCTCGAAATTAACTAGCCTAGCCCTAGCTGGTTGGCTTAATTATCAACTCTCGATTGTCTGTTCTGCCACACTTAAGCACTTGAAACAATCACCGGAGTTAAACCTACAAATAACCCAAAATAAGAGATGACTCTCATCAAATTGCTGAAAAGGAGCACAGTTTATTTCAGCCTTATTTTGCAATATTTGCGAAAGTGTAGGCCTATTGCTTTATGTTGAAACTTCGCAGTAAACTACTGTAGTCTTAAAACATTGTAGCTGAATAATTTATTAGAATTGGCTATGTGCTTTGGTTCGATTGGAACAAACGTAATCGACTGATGACCGGTTTACCCATAGCTACCGACTGCCGGAGGCTAACGGTATTCCTCGAAGCTTATCGGTATTCTTCGAAGCAGTTATTGTTTTAGGCTGCTTTTTGTGGGTAGGCTATCATCATAACAAACGCGTGGTGTAATTCATAAGGTAGTTCGTTAATTTTTCGACCTACTGCAAGAAACAATTTCTTCATTAATGGTTACTGGTACAGTAAGTCCTCGGTTTACGACGGTCTCTACTTACGATGTTTCAAGGTTACGAACGCACTTTAAATGCAGTGCTTTGGGCTCATTTGTTTGTACATTTTATTACTTGCATTATTTGTACATTTTATTGCATTTTATTGTACATTTTGTAGTACGTTTTTGTATATTTGAACATTTTATTGCATTTTATTTGTACATTTTATTACAGTACCATACTTTACAGTACAATACAATATGTATAGAGTAATTTATGTATAATGTTCCGACTTGCACTAAATTCGGGTTACACCGCGTCCCAAGAACGGATCACCGTCGTAAGTCGAGGACTCCCTGTATTTTATCTTGAAAAATTGTTTGAAGTTTTGCATTCATAACGATCAGCTGCCAAGTGACGACGGTCACGTGACTTCAAAGCAAGCTTCCATGTTTTAAAATTTACCACCAAAAAAATTAAGCTAAAACTTTAATTATGAAAACTTTTTAGCAAAAAACTTACTCATGATTAATTATTCAGTGTAAATTTATCATATTTTGAATCTGTACATTCAAAAAAAGATAAAAAATATCTTTGTTGTAATTGGTGGATTATTTAACGGCAACACCAATAGTAAAAAAAATTATTCAAGCGTATAATTTTAAAATATTCATCCGAGTTTGAGTAAAAGCGATAAAACTAAAAAACGGCACCTCGTTGCAACCGACGACATTTCAATCATTAATCAGGCATTAAAAATCTATTTGTAAACAACTTTTCAAGAGGTACGTCGATGGGTATCACGAGACAACACAATTTTGGACACCGTAACAAGGCCTAAGCGGAAACGCTAGGAAAGTTTTAGGACCAGTATATTGAACCGATCATAGTTTGCTGACCATCCTCAGCATTTATGATACCAGAGTTTTCTTTATTAGTTTTGTGGCAGAGAACTCTAATGAAGCACCAACAAATTTTGAAATGTAGCTGGCTGTTTTTGAATTTTCACAAATGTTCAACCTCATCTGTTTTTAATTTCTTCCTAACTTTAATGGAGAACAAAATGATTGTTTAGTTAAAATTTGTCTTTTATTTTAGAATATAATTACTGTTGGTCAATAAAAAAAAAGTCAAAGAACTTTGCTGATTACGCTTTGAAATGCAATGTATTTGCATGTGTCTTTCAATTACTTTTTTTTGCTGAGGCTGGCATTGTTCTTAATTTATTCTTGAGGTTTGACCAAAATAGCCCCGTGTTTTTATACAATTGTTCTCATAAAAAATAGTATACAAAAAACATATGCCTTTTCAATAATTGAAAGTATGGCAAGCTATAATAGGAAGTAATCTTGTCATGAAAACTTGACTCTACCTTGCAAAAAAGCAAGTTAATATGATGTGATTTTCAAAATAAGCTTAACTGAATTTTCGTTTTGATATAAAAAAAATGAATAAAAATGAAAACACAAGAGACGAAGTACTTGCTGCATACTAAAAGTTTCTTTTACTTTCTAAAGCCTTTGTTTTGAATTCTGTTCACAAAATAAAGCGATGACAGTTTTACATGGAATCTTCCCACAACAATTACGTGTGAGCAACCGCACAAACTGGTTGTAGTATTAGGCAATAAAATCTCAATGACCTTAGAAAACTTGCTGTATCACTTCCGGTGCAGCTTATACCCTCCTTCATTCAGGCCCATTAAATTCTGTATGTTTCGTCATCATTTGAAGAAGCGTACGATACTGCTATTTTACGAAGCTGATTTGCTGCATTAGTGCGGTTTCACTGATCGCGGAATGCGTGTGGCATTTGGTTGTCTATTTGGGAAATGTACAAAAAAAATTGCATATTTTCTTGTAATCTGAGGCTTTGCAATTAGGTTGGTGGACCTGTTTAACACCTTGGAGCATAAAAATTGGTCTTGAGAAACGGTTTCACTAAGAATAAAAGAGCCACAGCCGTCGTAAACATTCGATTAAAAGAAACGTTTCGACTAATACTTAAAGTCATTGTCAATCTTTAAATAATACGCAAAAAAAGATTAAAGTAATAGGTAACCTGCAAAATAAGTTAAAACAAAACGGGCACAAAATTCCGAATAATAATAGTAAGTCCTAATTTAATAATGGTGAATTAGTCCTAACCCAGCGAACCCTATCCATTCACTTGCCAAAGCACATGCAGAAACCGTCTTATACAATCCTATTTTATTGAAGACCAGTATGAAAGTCAAACCAAAATTACAGAACTCAAGCAGTCACTCATAAACTGATAGAATACCAGCAACCAGCTTTCCATCATATCATCATTATACCACAACGCTGACTATACGTCGTACCGCTTGCAATTAGCCATTATACCCCCATTTTCAGACGCAATAATTGATCCACACACGTCCCTATAAAAGTGCAGACATACGTGTATCTAACGTTTACGCTAAAATTTTGAGAAAGACAAAGACAAAAGTAATAGTCAAGAGATTCAATTAAACTTTTTTTTTTAATCAAACTTTTTTAAACTTTTTTTAGACCAATTAAACTTTTTGTTTGGCTGAATAGTGAATCAAACAAAATTGACCTTCGTCGCCCGAAGAGTCCCTTGAGCAAGGACGAAACGCGTCGCGACGGCTCAAATCCATTTATTGTCATATTGTCATTAACTCATTATTCATTTTGTGAAACAATGTCGCAAGTGCTCTTGTCCTGAACCCCATAGACTGAATTTAACATTTACGTTATCAACCACGCCAGTGACTGATATAGTAAAAGCAAACTTTAAACTTCATTCTAACAAATTACTAAACTTTTGCCAAAAGTTTCAAAAGTATAGAATTATCAAACCCCAACTAAAAATCCCAATAAAGAAAAAAAAACAACACAAAAAAGAAAGAAAGAAAATAGAGAAAGAACAAGGTAGGATTTTTTCTTTCTTTATTGGGACTTTTAGTTGGGGTTCGATATTTCTATACTTTTGAAACTTTTGGCAAATTTTTTGTAATTTAGAATGAGGTTTAAAGTTTGCTTTTACTATTTCAGTCATTGGCGTGGTTGATTACGTAAATGTTAGATATGTCTGCATTTTTAAGAGACATATATGGATCAAATAGTGCTTCCAAAAATGGGGGTGCAATGGTTAATTATAAGCAGCACTACATATAGTCAGCATAGTGGTATAGTAATGATATGACGGATAAATGGTTGCTGGTATCCGATCAGTTTATAAGTGACTGCTTGAGTTCTGTAATTTTGGTTTGACTTTCATACTGTCTTCAATAAAATAGGGTTGTATAAGACGGTTTCTGCATGTGCTTTGGCAGTTGAATGGATGCGTGTCGCTGGGTTAGGATTAACACACCATTATTAAAATAGTACTTACTACCTTGGTTTGGCCACATTCTTGAAAGATATAATATCTTCACAATGTAGAACTATATTTCGATAATTTCGGAATTTTTTGCTTGTTTCGTTTAACTTACCTTTGCAGGTTACCTCTTGCTTTAATTTTTTTTTGCGCATTAATTACAGATTGACAATGGCTTAAGCAATTTCTCAAAACTTCTCTTTTTAAATAAAATGTTTATGACAGCTTTGGCTGTTTTATTCTAAGCGAAATTTTTAACACCATTTTGCAATAATATGGGCTGTTTCATCACAAAAACTTGTGTCACGAATTTGATTTCTTTGTATTCAAAACTTTGAGTATTCAATTTGTTCTTATAAGTCACTGAGAAGTGAGGACCCAATTGATATAGTTTCCCTCAATTCATCTCTGGATTTAAGCTCAGAAAGAATTTCAGCATGATCTGGAATCTTTTTTGGGGTATATCGACACAAAGTAATCCAAGCAGGGCTGTAAACTCAAATTTGAACTTGAATCTAACTTTTAGAAGTGACAGGCCGGTCAACCCTGTCATTTTGTAAGGACAAATTTTTTGAAAAAAAAAAAGTCAAAAACTAAATGAACCACCCCATGGGTTAAACCACATGTCTCTTATGATAGCCTACATGCAAAATATAGCAGCCTATAGCAGCATACAAATCGAATATAACTGTTCAAGTTCGTTAAAAAGAAAGCTTAAAAAATTGTAAAAAATAAAAATGTTGATCAATTTGATTGAGAAAGCGTTTTTCCGATCGCTGCACGTCATTCATTTGTTTATGCCGCGACGAGTCACAAAAGTAGCAAAGTATTCAAAAAAGGAGTGCTTACATTAGAAAAGCGATGCATATTTTTCTCGATTAATTAAGATAAAACTTAGTAAAGTTTCTCTCGGGAAGCAAAAACTTTACAACTAGTGCGAGAACAGACGGTTGTCTACAGTTCGAAGAAAAAGTAACTTGGTTAATACTTGCAGCTCAATAGAATAAATCAGCATGTTTGTTTTTGACAAAAACGTAAGTAGGCTAATTGAAGAAATAAGTCTATTTGTGGTGAAAAAGATTCACGGCATAAAAAATAAGTTGAGATTTCGCTTTTGCTGTTTGCATATTAACCAACTAGTTATTAATTAGTACTGCAAACAAAAATAATTTTGGATTACGCAGCACTTTCCATCTCTCTCTTCATAGCCTGCATTCCATAAGGATTGCGGGGCAGCAGCTCGAGATTAAGCCGCCAAAAAAGTCACAGTCTTTCATCGCATCCATCGTTTTGTTTGAGTGTAATCTCCAGCGATTCCATCCAAAAACAGTTGTAAATCATTCAGCTGGTCTTTTCCCTTTTACTTTTGCAAGTAAAGCTGGTTTGAAAGCCCTTCCTAAGGCATTCTGCTTACATGGCCAAACCATTTAAGCTGATATCTTTCAATTCGGAAAAGTAACGGCTCAATGTTGAGAAATTTTTTAATCTCAGAGCTACGAACTTAGTTAAATAGCGTAACTCCTTCGATTTTTTGTAAAGCACTCATTTTGGACGCTTGCGATCGCATTCTTTCGGTCATTACCCAAGATTCATGACGATAGGAAAGAATGGGCTAAAAAACGGTTTTGAAAATTGAGAGCTTTGCCTCTTTCAAAAACTCTCGTTTCATGACAACAGAATAGATCAAAGTTTGCATTACTGCATTACTGCATTAATGCATTATCGGCATTAGCATTACCACTAATCTTGCCTTGCCTTGCATTACTCGCATTATTGCAATAGGGTATTCAGTTTTTCATCTTGCCTTCCGTCACTCGTGAATACAACCCCAAAATTCTTAAACTTCTCTATCTGCTTCAGTGTCACTCCATTCACTTGCAACAAGCTTTGACCAAGGTTTCTTGAATCGTAAAGCACCTCAGTTTAGGCCGTGCTTATTTTCATTCCGGTGTTGTTACATGCATCTGCAAAGCTATTTAATGCGCGCTGGAGGCCAGATTCTGTAGAAGAAAACAGAACCAAATCATCAGCGTATAGCAGACGACCGATTTTGCAATTTCCAGTTGTGGCACACTCATCAGCTTGGATGCATTTGTTTATACAATTCATGTAAAATGAAAAGTAGAGGTGGCAAAACGCACCCTTCCTGGAAATCAACGCCCACAAGGAATGGGCAACAACTGAGCAATTGTTTGCCATTAACCCAAACACAAACCTTCGGTCGGCAGTAAAATGACTTATTGGCTCGTAACAACTGACCACTAACGTCATTCTTCTGCAAAACTTTCCAGATTTACCGCGAGGTAAGGAACTTGATCATAATTATGCTTTTTAAACATCGAAAAAGCATGCAAAGAGATCTTTACCATATTCCCAAGATTTTTCGACGCATTTGCTTCAGAATGAAGATCTGGTCGGAGACGCTTCAACCCGCACAAAAAGCATACTAACTATCTTCCGTTATCTTCCACTGTTTTTGGAAATATTTTTTCAAGACATTTAGCATATACTTTTTCAGGCAAACTAAGGAGTGATGTTGCTTTGTTGTGTAGATTGCTTGCAATCTCCTTTCTTGAATATCGGAATAATCACTCCTGTTTGCCAATCTCTGGGTGTTTTGCCAAACTTCCACGCAACTTGACACACTCGCGTTAACCTGAGAATTCTTTCTCCAGTCAGCGCTTTCAACATCTCGCGTCTAATTTCATCTTCACCAGCAGCTTTTTCAGATTTTATCCCCTTAATTGCCGTTGCCACTTCCGCTGCATTGAAAACGTACTCTTTCTCTAAATGTATCACTTTTTGTCTGCCTTTACAGGATTCAAAAGATCTTTAAAGTATACCCTCTATCGTGAAAGGATTTCATTTTCACTCGTTAGAATGTTACCAGCAGAATCCTTGATGGAGTACATGACACTCGATTTTTGTCACGTAAACGGCGGATGGTCTGCCAAAATACTGTGTTTGTCGAAAAATAGTTGGAATCCGACCGACGACCAAACTCTTCCCATGACTTCTCCTTAGATTTGTTTACGGCAGAAGTTGCCGCTTTCGCGTCTCTGTGTACCGGGATAGTAAATCAGATGACGATCTGTTTTGTAGCAAGGCCTTGAACGCATCTTTCCTTGCTCAAATAGCTTCTTTTAAGCTCTTGATTCCACCAAGGTGTTCTCTTCGCACTATCGTCCGCCACTCTGAAGCCGTTTTAGCCCTTAACATTCAGCGACTAAAACGACTGTTGATCTTAATAACATTGTAGTCATTTTTTTCTCGATGTCCTCGGATACATCAGGAAGTTGTCTAAACTTAGATGATATAGTTGGTGCAAACTGTTTACTTACTTTCTGGTCCTCCAGAGTCTCCCATTTGTCCTTGTAAGTCACACAAAACCTGCGTGATTTCCTGTTTGGCATGTTCTGAGTGTACTGGTAGGTTTTGTATGTACAGTATTATGTACTATAATGTGTTGGCACAAAGCAGAAGTTTGGTATGTTTTATATGTGCAATACGCACAAAGCAGAAATATGAAGTGTTCGTGAAAGAAGCTTTTAGGAAAATTAGTGCATACATCAATCTACTCAAGACAGAAAAGTATGCAGTAAGTTGCTTATCGCAGTTGACAATTTTATAAACCTATACTTTACATCACTATTACCAGACTCTTAAACATATCATCATTTTTCAATTCTATATATTGTTGCTTCAATGTAACATTGATTTTTTTGTTTAATCGTTTGAGTGCTATCTGGCCCAAACGCTACCAGCGCGGAAGCCTCGGGAAGAGCCAGCAGAATGGCAACTACTTAAAAACAAGCAATGCGAAAAAGTTGTCTTCCCGCAGGAATCAAACCTGCAGCATTTGGATTACCGATTCATTAAAAGTAGTCAAAACATCACAACTAGATTATTATTGATTTTAGATATCTACAGATCTAGACATTTTACATGCCAACCTGATAATATGCTCTGCAAAGTTTAATTTTTCATCAATTGTAATGCCGAAATATTTTACTGATTTAGTGACGGAAACCGAATTATTGTTGAAAAGTAATTCTAGCGTACGGATAGGATTGGTGATTTTAGGGGGCAATATTAACGCTAAAGATTTTTTAGGGTTAACAGTTATTTTGTTGGCGCTCGTCTATTCAAGTACACTCCGTAACTCATGATTTATCTTATCACGCAAAATTGACGGTTTGGCAGCGTGGATTACCAGACAGGTATCATCAGCAAATAATCTGGGGATTGTGTTCAAGGCATTAGATATGTCATTTATATATATCAAAGCAATAAGGGGCCTAAGTTACTGCCTTGAGGCACTCCAAAACGATTGGTAACTATTTCGGATTGCATATTTTGATGGAAGAGGTATTGTTGTCTTCCATATAGAAAAGAACTCCTAAGTTTGTGCGCAACTCCTCGGATGCCATAATGTTCAAGTTTGCTTAATAATGAGGTATGACAAACAGTATCAACAGCTTTTTGAAAATCCAATAGTATTACGTCAGTAAAATTGTTAGCATTGATTTGGTCGTAAGAGGTGGTCAGAACATCCAAAATAGCATGAGTTGTAGAAATATTGTTTTGAAAACCGTATTGTGACTCAACCAGTACAGAATGCTTTTGAAAAAAGTTTGTTAGTCGCTTGTGAATTAACTTTTCAAAGATTTTCGAAAAACCGGTTAAAATTGATATGGGGCGGTAGTTGGTTAAGTTATCAGTTTTTCCTGACTTAAACAAAGGAATTACTCTTGCTATTTTACAACTACGCGGAAATATTCCAATACGAAAGGCGATATCAATAAAAAAAGAAATTACAGGCGCAAGATTACTGGAAGCAACACGCAAGAAATAAGACGATATTTTATCGTGACTCACTGATTTATGTAAGTTCAGAGGATTGATTACATTTAGTACCTCGTTTACTTTCGGTGGTTCCATGTAAATAGTCGAACTTATTATATTTCGAAGAAAGCGTTTATATGTTTCAGAATCACTAAATTTATCAGTTAGTTTCTTTCCTATTGTTGAAAAAAAGTTGTTAAATTCGCTCAACATTATTTGCTGATCGGTTACTTTTTTGCCGTTGAGATCAAGAGCAAATGGTAAAGCACAAGATTTGTTGAATTACCTGGGAGTAAAGTGCGCAGCACATCCCACGTTTTTCGCGGATTGCCTGTAGTTGCTTCTAATTCTTTGGCGTAATATTGTGTTTTGGCCGTCGATTTAATTTTGGTCAATTTATTTGAATACTTTTTGTACTCTTGCTTCATTGTTTTATTGCCTAAAATATAGTGAGATTTATGCATTATATTTTTGCGACGAATCATGGCGTAAATAGCTTTGGTAATCCACGGTTTGCGTTTAAGTTTTTGCTCTTTGCGAGATAATCGTTTAAGAGGGGCGTGGTTCTCAATTACTGAATGAACTACTGATACAAAAGCATCAAATGTAGCATTAAAGTTGAATTCAGCCAATCTGTCAATTACATGTAAGAACTTGTAAACCGATTTATCCATTTCTTCACAGTAAGCATCTGCTTTAAAATTAGACTTGTCGCGAATGGTGAAAAACGATTGTTTCCGGAATTTATTAGGATATTTATTTATGATACAAAATACAACATAATAGTCAGATAATTCATTATCACACCGTATTACTCCAGGGTTTATGATATGCGAGTAATCATTTGTTTTAATATGATCAATAATGGTGGACGAGTTTTCGGTAACACGAGTTGGGATGGTAATGATAGGAAGGGAACCGCAGCTAATCTGATGTTCAAGATAAAGTGAGCTTTCCATTGATCTTTTGTTAATACTTAGGTCAATATTTATGTCTCCGAGAAGATAAAAGGTTCCATTACGTTTGGTTATCGTATGAATTGTATTACATAGAACCTCGGAAAATTCTTCAATATCATTGCTTCTAACATTTGGATGACGATACATAGCTCCGATTGTGATTTTTGTTGATAGATATTCTTCTGTTATTAAGTTTAGCCATACTTCTTTGCAGCCGTTTAAATTCAAGTTAAGCTCAAGATCTACTTGAGACCTGAACTTTGACGAAACATAAACTCCCACCCCGCCGGCATTAGTTACAGAGTCCGCGTGAACAAAGTTATAATTTGGTATCGCAATATTACTTATAGTAATAAATATTACATAATCCAGTCGAGTACTGAACTCGAGAATCATACCGTTTCTGCAACAAATGCTTGCTAGAAAACTTATTGTTTATCTGCAGTACAACTGAACACTCAGTTTCCTACACACCAATACTGATTTGTTAAAGTTTATATCATTGTTTCAATAATCAATGCATTTGGAACAATTTGGTGATCGCATTCTTTTCTACATCGTCTATTGTAAAATCTTCCACCAGTTAATTATCACCCCGTGCAAAAGTAATTTGCTTCAACTGTGATTTAAGAAAAAAATTTTGGGCCGCGATAAAACATATTTTCTAATTGTTTATAACGCACAATTAATTCGATCCCTTAGCGCGATCTTTTATTCTGCTGAGTTGAATATTGTTTGATGTAGTTTTCCACAGTTTTTTTTTTTAATTGATTGATTGATACACTTTAAAAGGCTTTTGCATGCAGCTACAGTATTAATTAATTACATTTTGTTTATATAGTCATTTCGAAGAAATTAAAAGAATTTTGAAAGCTGCTTATGAATTTAAAAAATTTTGTTGTGGAACTAATTTTACCTTTAATCACTTTTCAAAACGATTTATTTCAAGTAGACGTTTCTGTTACTCACGCACCATAAGCGACATAAGTAATGGTAAAAAAAAGAGTCATTTTAAAAGTACTCAAGTACAAGTATTTCTGATAGTACTCAAGCAAAGTAAACAAACTATTCGATCGACATATGACAAATGGTCGACTACATTCACATTACTGCCACATAGCGCTTGGTCTTCTAACACCTCATTCTCTCAAGAAGTCATAAATTAATAATTTCTGCAAGTTTTTTGTTAATATGTTCAAGACAATTAATCGAAAAGAACAACAACAGCAAAAGTGTGAGATTTGAAAATCATGCCATGCAATATTTACATGGAATCATTTAAAAAAATATTTGCTCAAATACTCATTCACTGTCATTGTTAAATTATGCAAAAATTTAAAAACACTGTATGTACGTGTCTTATTAGTATATAATAAGTCTACTGTCAAAAGTTCGCACCATAGCTGTTTCAGTTTATTCTGCGACACCTTATGTAGATTGATTAATCAAAAGTATTGCGGATTTTTTAAATTAAATTTATTTCACAACATGTGAAAGCAGGCAGAAGCCTGATAAACATTACGCCACTAAATCACGCAAATATTTTAAGTAGCCCATTTAGATAGTTTGGGTCTCTACTGGGAAAAATTGATCGTCATAGTGAAAACATTTTATAATTACATTGCACA
Organism: Trididemnum nubilum; assembly: GCA_963965965.1. Taxonomy (NCBI): domain Eukaryota; kingdom Metazoa; phylum Chordata; class Ascidiacea; order Aplousobranchia; family Didemnidae; genus Trididemnum; species Trididemnum nubilum. Next base: position 6,625,644 of record OZ014472.1, read on the forward strand.
GTATATTACAGTACCGTACAATAATGCTTAAATGCATATATGGTGTGTTATTTTTGGCTCACTCTGTGAAATTTAGCAATAGAAACGTTAAGTAATCATAGGAAGCATTTTTGGCAAATTTATATCTCTGATTGCTTTTTTCATGATTTAGTGTTAGTGGAGTAAACATCTATGCCAGTAGCCTATGCGGTGAAGGGCAGACACCAAACGACGAACATCAAACTAAAACCATCTTGAACTGCTTTTTGCCGGACTGGATCGGATATGTACGCTCACACGTAGAAAAAAGGCATGGCTACAGTCGCTGTGGTGGTCTGACCTCTGACACAAGAATTGCCAGCCGAAAAAGTAGGAAAGAGAACTAACTTTACCTGAATTGAACAATTGCCAGTAGAAAAGTAGATCGTTCTGACGAATTGGTGGTTCAAATTTAAAATTACAATACTTTGTACTTTTCTGAATCAAAAGTACCACTTAAGTAGCGTTACTTCACACTAAAAGTAATCAAGTAAAAGTAAAAGTAGGTATAAAAAAACTACCTAAAAAGTACTCGTTACCGGAAAAAACTACTTGAGTAATCTATTCAAGTAAAAGTATTTTGTTACTTTACTCCAGTGAAAATAATTAACACTGTATTCAAATTAGTCTGTGGTTAATATCAGAGTTTCAAAAAGTGCTCGATAACGAAGAGTCAAAGCAAATATCGCAGTAGATTACCACAGCATTAAAACATTAAAAACATTTAAAATCTAAACATATGAAACTTAAGAGCATCAAAAACAAAAATTACCTACACAGCAAAAAGTCATCCTTATCAACCAGATCGATTGCTTCTTGCAGCCAGAACTAGAATAATGCTTACAATCAACTTAGACGTACAAAATGGACTTGTCAATGGTGTAATATGCAAAATTTTGAATATAAGCGAACAAAAGACAATGCATAACTTGCCAACATTTTATTGCATTATTGTTTTTGATTGCTTAAGTTTTATTGGTTTTAATTTTTAATGTTTTAATACTGTAGTAATCGACTGTTATTTTCAAATTAAATAAGCGCTACTGTAACGTTAGAAAGCAACTCACCATTTCTTCGTTGCAAATAAGATTTGAAGTCAAATTTCCATAATATATCTGGTACTCAGTGACCCAGTTTTGACCACCCTCTGGCCTTCCTTGAGTGACCACTCTATCAATCCTTTTCTTCATTCCAAAATCTATTTGTAACCATGAATTACTGTAATCACCTCCTGCAAAGGACAACAGAGATTCTTTGTTACATAATGCAATATTATCATTAATGCTAATCGGTATCATTATTGTTTTTGTTATCAATGATTTTGGTAATTGCTACAGTATTGTAATATGATTGTGATCATTAGTGCAAATGTTTCTTTGATCATAATGTTCATTTTCTAAAGTTCTAAAAAATGCCAGACGAAAATGTTTGAAGAAATAAATATTCTCATCAAAGTAGCACTCAGTTCTGCACCATCAACCTACTTTTCTTGGTATTATTGTTATTATTACTACTGTTATTATCGTTGTTATAGTTATTATAATGACTATTTTATAATCACAAAACTTAACCCTATTTGTACCGGGGGGGGGGGCAAATTTGCCCCCCTTTCAGTTATTTTAATATAGCTCCTACTCGAAAAAAATATTTTGCTTTGATGCACCCTGAATTTGCATTAAATTTAATAACACACAATTCAGAAAGTTTGGAGTCAGCCGGATAACTGGAAGTAACGTCATTTTTGCCTTTGTCAGAGGCACCTAAAAAGTTTCATTCAGTTTCAAGCACAATGCATGCTTAACAGTGCGCGTATTCTACTCATTGTACTGCGTATTCATTATCAATGCTAATCTTCAGCTGGAATAAAATATTTTATTTACAGATAAATGCATTGCATCATCATTACGTCATTGATGACGTCATAATTCAAAACTATTGCTTTTTCTGCGTTTGCATAAAAAAATTCATTTTCATCAGCTGTTGAATAATAAAATGAAAATAATACTGCAGTATTCTAAAATTTTGTGAAATATACTATATCTCAGTTACAAAAAATTAAAAATAATAATCAACGCAATATATTAAAGATGACGTCATTATGCATGTGACGTCATCATGCATGATGTCGTCTTCTGCGGTAACTTTATCAGAAATGTCTTTGAAATAACAAAAGTCCCAGCTGAAAATGAAAACGATATTTCGCAACATTTAGGCAAATTTGCATGCTGTGATAAGAATTTACTGATTTTCATGACGTCATCATCGTTTGCGTGACGTCACAACCTCAAAAAATTTATTTTTTAAAATTTAACAAAAAGTAGCTTTAACAAGCAACTAATCTTACTTCTATCACTTACCAATCGGTTTTTAGCTACCCGATACAAATAGGGTGTAAAACCAGCCCGGTAGATATAGGGTTAATAGTGCATTCAAGTCAAGTTTTTCACAGTTGACCAAAATTTTGAGGTAAGCCTAAAATGCATTTTCTCCCAATTATACTTTCTGCTTCTTCCCGTTTTCAAAATATGGCTGTTCAAACTTAATTCTCTAGTTTCAATATTGCCATTTTGTCAGTATTGTGACAAAAAATTAACTTTTGGAAAGTTGGCATACACTTTACTTGAAAAGCAGCTAATTTTACAGTTCTGAACCTTTCCTTTGTTTTGAAAATAACTCAGTTGCAAAAACATTTACTGAGAAATAAGAACATGCAGTACCTTTTTGAAATTTTGCTTATATTTGGCAAACCTGGCAAACTTTCTAAAGGAAAAAATCATTTCTAAGAGGAAATCTAATCTGCTTTATCTCGGGAACAATGGGTTGTAGATGCTCAAATTTGGTGAAGTTAGTCTTTAGATCTGACAATTTTTTTTAGAGAAAACCGAGCAAAAAAGTTTTAGGCCTGAATGCCGTTTAAATCTTTTCTATGATGGGCAAAAATTTAATAATATACAACGAACGCGTAATCTGTCAAGATTTTTACTCATTTATTATCAGTGATGGATGATGAGTGTCATTTCGACCTAGCTATCCTGGTTGAAGAGCTTTAATATTAGGTAAAACAGTTGTCTTAGGCATGCAGTTTTTGTGTAGACCTACTGTAACTGTGATTGATATTTTCCATTTCATAAAAAAAAGTTTGATTTTTCCCTAGCGGTCTAGTAAGCTTGCATTATTTTGCCTTTCTTTGCTCGTGTTCATTAATCTTAGTTATACTGACGATGAATAGAAGACGAAAGTTGATTCAGAAACAGTGTGTCATAGGGTGTTATTCCAAGTTTTAATTGTCAATCTAAGACTCTGCAATCTGCATAGTGGAAACTGTCTATAGAGGATATACTCTCTATAGATAAGACAGTAGTGATAAGCTTCTTAATAAATTGTTTTTAATACATTGTTTCTAATAAATAATAACCCTATTTTACTCAAGGGCATTTTTTACTCCCCCTTTTCGTTTTTTTTTTTATGGTAAATTTCTTTAAAATTTTTTTTTACTTCCAGTTAATTTGAATTTGAGTCAAATTTCATTACAAAAAAATCTTGAAACTTTGAATTTGTTGCCAAGGGAAAGAGTTTTCCAATTTTTAAGGTTTTTCTAAGTCGCTTCCCGAAATTTGAGCATTTTTGGCCAATACCTATTTAACTTAAAAGACGTCGTAATTTTTTTTGTGGCGTGACTACTTTGACTTGGGCATTTTATGATTTAGTATCAAAAAAAAACCTATGGACAAAATTTAAGCGGTCTGTGAGGTCATCACGAAAATGACGTCATTTCGAAAATACGGCCGTGGCGTCACAAAGATAACGTCATCAACCCAAAACCAATTTTCTAAAAAAATTTTGATAAACACCGCATATGACTTTTAGCAGAGGTGGAGTCCTCGAGAACGTCCTTGGCTTCGAGGACGTCCTCGAGGACACATTTTGAAGTCCTTGGCCTTGGTCTCGAGGCCTCAAGTCCTCGAAAATTGCCCTGTCCTTGGCTCCAGAACAGCCTTATTTTTGAACCGTTGAAATTTTTTTGGAAAACGTCAGAAACTTTGCGGAAAATCTGCAAAGACTTTTTTTTGACTTCCTCAAGTAGAGATCGCCTGAAAAAACATTTTGAAGACCTTTTTTGTGGGGGGGGGGAGAACACTTACGTCTGTGTCCTTGGTCCTTGGCCATGGCCTCGAAAGGGTCTGTCCTTGGCCCCGAAATTTTTTTGTGTCCTTGTCTTTGGCCTCGAGCCTTATGTCCTCGACTACATCTCTGACTTTTAGGTTAGGAGTTACATATCCCCACCCTGCAAAATCTGTTGGTCAAATACCCGGTATAAATATAGTATTTTGTCAAAACTAAAACTGGTAAACTTTCTTGCTGGGTGCCAAAATCCTTTCCTGTTGCCAGTATTGTCCAGTCGTCCGTAATAAGCATCGAGTTCGTCGAAATAAGTCGAAGAAGCAGTCATCGCATTGTCCGGAATTCTGCCATCTTTCACGCCAACGTAACAGAAGATTTCTGAGTAAATAAAACAAAAATGTAAACAATCTTTCATGTTTGTTAATATTATTATTGTTCGTTAGTGTTGCAACCAGTAAAAAGAGGCCTATATCAAACTTGCATGATCTAAAAATATTAAAACTACTACATTATTGGTAGTGCCTTTCAACTTGGTATACAGCATACTTTAGGCTGTACATCTGTGCTTAGAAGACATTTAAGTTCAATGATTCACTGCTTTGCAAGGGTATACGAAGGTACAGCTTAGGTAAATGCTTCACTGCTCAGTTTATTGTGATAGCGAAAAACCTGACTACACGGAAGCTTAAATTGACGAAATCAGCGCATTAATGACTCTTCTGTAAAGTGTAGACGCCAAACCATTATGCATTGTGCAAGCTTCGCCTGAAATAAATTTTTATCCATTTCCTATTACCGTAGAAGAACCCTGTTGTAATATAATTGCCCATCACAAAAAAGCCCTCCTCGCAGTGGCGCAACCAAAAGAGGGGGCTTTTTTTTGCCAAGTCTCTTAAAAAAAACTGAACCAACTAATTTGAAATATGAAATCTTTTAAACGTGGTTTGCATTTGATCACTAAGTAAAGGTGGTGGGAAGGGTCTAAGCATTTTAATTCTTTTAAATTGCTTCTAAATCTTCCACGATGCATTTTTTTATTGGCTTAAGAAACAAACGAAATGTTACAAAAAAGATTAACATGGCTATTTTCCAAAAAAATCGCAAATATGCTCAGCAGATAGGGATCTAACACTCTGCCTGTGATACTAATATCTAATATACGCTTGAAATACATTAGTGTGCAGCGGACTAAATCGTAGTTGCGCGTCTGCTAATTCGCGATAAAATTGTTTATATTAATGTTTAAAACAATTGACATGATTGTCTGAAAGCAATGGGTCTCAGATATCTCACTTCATCACTGGTCTCAAATGGCATAGTCAAGATTACCAATTGCTTAGATAGATATTTGAAAGAGCACTGTTGATAGTAGGCTTTAGGTAGATTAACGTTTTAACAAATCCGTTAACCAGTGCTGCCGTCCTAAAAAATTGTATGAGTTGGACCTACGAATCACAATATCGACAAGTTTAACAAAGGCACCCCACATTTTCCCGTCAAAAATAATTACTGTGTCGATTTCGGTATTTTATTCCGTGTAAAACTGTTAGAAGACATAACGCGGCACGGCGCAACATGCGGACCGTTGTATCAGCTACTACCACAATAGCAAGATTGTTGGTTTAGCTGCCGCCATCATCTGTGTTGCATTCCTGATTATGCAAGTAACATACTGTACAACAGACCGACACAAACCACTCCTGCATTTTTTGTTTTATGTTGTTCTTCTTTGACTTGTTAATTTTTCTTGTAGGTGAGATCAATGATGTAAATGCGGTTGTAGAGACTGCAAACGTTTACATACTGTTTACTACGCAGTATATTAAGCATACAGATATTACGTGCACACTGCACCGTTGTCTATACCTTTAAGTTAGAGTAAGCACATGCCAAATCTGGTTGGACAGCCTGTAGTGCCCTGAATTTATTTGTAATTTGCGTTATTTTCTCCTTCAAGTTGTTAAGTTCTTCGTTCGCAGTTTTTTGTTCATTTAGTTGTGCTTCTTGTTTGTCAATTTTGCTTGCTGTTCGTGGCTGATGTTGTTCAAATTGTTGTATTGGTGCTTCAATTCTGGCAGTTCCTCGTTGAATTTGTTAATTTGGAGTTTTTGTTCGTCGATTTCTTTTCCAAGGACTATAGATTTGTCAATGAATTCCTACAAAGTACGACAAATTGATGTTTGACCGAAACTAGTACATTGGTTGTTTTTTTGCTTTGCGCAATTAATTGCAGCTCCATATACTCAGCTAAGAGAAAAAAATCAATGTAAATGTTTTTTTCAGTTCAGTTTATTTGTTTTATTGTCACGTTAAGAGATATTATATTATAAAAAATAACAAAGTAAAAAGCACACAGTGACAAGAAGATGCGGTTTTCACCTACATTTGGCAAGAAAATGCAGCGAAGTCATTGCATTTCTGGAAAAGATCTTTTATTTTTGTTTTCATATACATATGGCAAGAAAGTGCAACAAAAATCCCAACAGTGCCAGAGTCCCTGCAAAATGTAAATGCAGATCTGGTGACAACCTTTAGGGTTGCACGCATACAAAGTTGCTGAGTCTGCAACTACTTTACAAAAAAGAAAAAGACGCAAAACACAAAGAAAAAAAAAAAGAAAAAGAAAAATATTGCACGATAGAACGAACCGAAATTAATATAGACGCGGTTAGTTAGTATAAAGAAAATGTATTGTAAGTGCACAAAGGGTTTAATCAGTCTAGTTAAATGAAGGAAATTTAATTCAAGCAATAGACTTTATTAAGCAATATAGATTTGATTACCTATTACATCAATCAGATACAAACTTTGATGCGTAGCAAGAAAGAATATAAAGAATAAGCTACATTGTTGCAACCTTGGCAAAGTTTTTGGTATAAAGTGTGCACAAAATTACCCTTAAAATCAAACCTTGATATCAAACATACACTAAAATGTGCACAATATTATTGTCATACAAATCATTTGCATTTTTTCCAATCATTACGAACTAACATTGAGTATTTAGAAAAAATTGCTTTAAATTTTGAATAAAGTTTTAATGTTTGCATCAGAAGTAATGTTGTTTGCTGTTTGATTGATTTGGGCAAGTGGTTCCAAGTTTTAACTCCAGATGTTTTGACGGGTTGTTGGGTTTTAGCAAACTTAATTCGATGCGAGTAGTTTAATTCGTTACAAGTAAATAATTTCTTGCTCATTCCTTTTTTTGTATTTGAAAATTTCTAAGCCATTGAATAGAAAAACGTGCTTTAATTATGTTTCTTTTATAATGAGTTTGCGGACACCATGACACAAACACTTGCTTGTATACTTTGAGATCAAAAAACCAGTCAGATGAAGATGACGTCATCTGACGTCAAGTAACGCCATCAATTTTTAGGCCCTAAATGTCATTATTTCACAATTACCGTCTTTGAAGAAGAAGACTTTAGCAAAGCCCATATGGCGATTCCAATTGTGATTGCTGAAATCAACGCCAAAAGAATCGACAAATAGAAGGCTACTTCGTTTCGGTGTCGATTATTTGGTTTAGTTGGAGCATATATAGTCTTCGATGCATCTGCAAGAATACAGCAATGAAGCCTGAAAATATAATTTGAAACCTAATTCATTTTATGACATTATAAACACTATACAAACGTCACTAGGCTGAAAACAAGCAGTACTTCTTGAACAAGTAAATTTTGTACTACTTTTTTTGATGAAGTAGATTTCTGAAGAAAGAAGATTTTGTTTCTTTGTAAATTAATTTAAAAGAAAAAAATGACTGCGCATGTACATCAATTGATTAAAAACACTAGCATGGTAGGCCTACTGATTTGACAAAAATGCGTTTGTTGTTTTTTAGATGATTACAACTAAATTATAGAGTCATTAATAAACTTACAACAATCCCATCACATAATTAATGCTTGGTTGCCTAAAAAATATGGAATGACGAACTATTTACACACTTTTTACAAAAGCAACGTTATCAAAAGATGAGACTTATTTTTGTTCAAAATTTAAGGATAAATCAAAACCAATACTATAGCCTTAGCATAAAAATAATAATTAGGAGTATTGGCTGGTACACAGAATTTTAAACGAGCCCATAAGTACACGCCCAAACCCGAAAAGTAGTTTGAAGCCAAAACCAGGCCCAAAAAACTGGGTTGCGGTTTATCTAAACAATGTATATTATGAAGTGATTGCTCGTATACGGTTAAAGTAAAATTACAAAGTGCTGATAAATTTTGACGTGTAATAACAATTGTGTAATAGTAATAATGGTATGGATGCTTAAACGAAGTCGTTATTCAGTTGCGTAGCAATATTATTTTAATTATGTTTATAGCATTTAAAAGGCAAAAAGACAAGGTAAAAACGTATATCAAACTCAAATTAAGCCCGACATTTTGTCAATTTTAAGCCTAAAACCTGCCTGACTTACAACTCTGCTAGTACAACGCATTTTGTACGTAAAAAGCATAATTTTCTCGGCTTTTTCTGCCATTATTGATTTGAGTAGCAGTAATGGATATAAATGTTACAAAAACAAAATTTAATTCTATTTTACGTGAGTTTATGCTGTTTGATACTCCATGGTTGTCTTTTTCGACTTGTTCTGCACATTCAATATCGTTTTTCAAGATGTTAAGATTGTTACTTTTAGACATTTTACAAAAATTCAATTTTACAGTATGTTCTACAGTACTTAAGCAATTTATTTTCTGAGAAGACGACATGACATTACATTTATGCTTTTTATAGCCGATATTTTTTATTTTAAGCAATCACAATAGAATCCTCATAGACAATGTTTTAGTAAGAACAATATTTAAGATCACGAGGCTTATTTTTACTCAAACTTTGAGAAAATCGGCATGAAAAATAATTAAGAACACGAACTAGAACAAGGCATTTGTAAAATAAGACAGGTAAAAGAGGTTAAACTATTTGAATAAGACAGGTAAAAGAGGTTAAACGGTAGGCCTAGTGATAGTTGGTGGTGAAATCTTTTAACTTTTGGTTCAAGCCTTCCCCCTCTTTGGTCAAATCCAACTTTTTCTGGAAGAGTTTATTGCAGTGAAGCCAGATGGTGTTCAGCGGGGTTTAGTTGGCAAAATAATTTGCCGTTTTGAGGAGAAAGGTCATAGGCTTTGTGCCATGAAAATGACGACTGCCAGTAAAGATTTGCTAGAAATGCACTTTGCAGATCTCAGTTCAAAACCATTTTTCCCAAAACTTGTTGAGTTTATGTTGTCTGGGCCAGTTGTGGCAATGGTTTGGGAAGGAAAAGGAGCAGTTAAAACTGATCGTAAAATGCTTGGAGAGACTAACCCTGTTGATTCTCTTCCTGGAACAATTCGTGGAGATTATTGTATTGACATTGGGAGAAACATATGTCATGGATCTGACTCTGTGGAAACAGCAAGGAAAGAAATAGCTTTATGGTTTAAAGAAGATGAACTTAACAATTATTGCTGCGCTAACAACTCTTGGGTGTATGAATAAGAAGGCTACTTCAACCTGACACTCAGCACTCTTTTGGTGTTTTGTACCTACATAGCAGGATCTGACGTTTGTAGTTTTTGTATTTTTGTGTACATAGTTTGGATCTGACTTTTTTTTTTCTGTACCTTTCTGTCTAAATTTATAATTACCAGTACATTGAAAGTTACTTTTCACCTGTTTTCATTTTGAATTCAAAACAACTTTTTCTGCGTATTTTGTGGCTGATTCTAAATTTTCTATTTTGTCTAACTAGTGTAGAATCTTTCATTGGTTTGACTGCTTGATAATGCCAGTTAAATGTCCATGTGAAATATGTTTAAGACCATGTAAAAGGAACCAAAGTGCTATTCAGTGTGATATGTGTGATGGATGGATTCACCTCAAATGCACAGTCATTAGTCCCCTTAAATTTTACACCCTTTGTTCTTCTACTGAACCATACCTCTGCCAAAATTGTTACAGTGAATTGTTTCCTTTTCAAACCCTAGATGATAAGCAATTGTTAAATGAAATGAGAAATGATGACAAACTAAACTTTGATATTAATCACACAAATAATTCGTTTTTCCCAGCTAAATGCTTACAGGCAGACAACAAGATAAAAAGCTTACTAAATGATTTAAATTCTGGTTTGGTTGACTCAAAATACTGCTCACAGGCCAAAGCCAATATTATTAACAAAAAGTGTAAATTTTCTTTGCTTTGCGTGAATATAAGAAGCTTAAATGCAAATTTTGATAAATTGAATGAACTTTTAACAAATTATGATATCTTACCTGATATCATTGCTATAAGTGAAACCAAACTTAAATTGTTACAGGTATACAATGCAAAGTTAAGTGGGTACCATTTTTACCACAAAGGCACAACTACAAGATGGGGAGGAGTAGGATTTTTTATTAAGGAGTCTTTATCAATTTCAATTTGCAAGGAGTTTGATTTAAACATTCCTAACTGTGAAGATATGTGGATTCAACTAGATTTAGGGAATAACAAAAAATGTATAGTGGGAGTAATTTACAGACACCCTAAACAGAAATTATCAGAGTTTTGCAAGAGTTTTGAATCAACCATTGAAAAATTGAATAGTAGAAAATTGATGTATTATATCGGAGGAGACTTCAACGCAGATTTGTTGAAAAGTAACTGTGATATCAATATTAAAGATTTCATGAATTTAACATATAGCTTAGGCTGCATTCCCTTAATTACACACCCTACAAGAATAACCACTACAAGCTCAACTCTTTTAGATCATGTTTATACAAACAATGTAATGGGTGAACACAAAAGTTTTATTCTGGTGGAAGATGTAAGTGATCACCTGCCAGTAATGGTATGTTCTAATTTAAGCCTGCCCAAGAGTGAAAAATCAACTGTCACCCTAATTTGTGATACAAAAAATTTTGAAGTAGAAAAATTTCTAGACAAATTAACTGAAGGAATGGAGCTATTAGGTGATATCAAAGAGGAATGCATTGACAACTACACTGAAAAGTTTATTGACATTTTTCATAAGACATTGAACATACATGCACCATTACAAAAACAAAGCAGAAAGGAAACAAAACTAAAAAACAAACCATGGTTATCCAAAGGAATCCTTATATCAATCCAGCAAAAAAATTTATTGTACAAAAGAGCCCTTAAATTAAATGACAGTAATACATGGGCACAATACAAAGTCTATAGAAATAAGCTGACTCATATTAAGGAATGTGCAAAACGACTTTACATTAAAAATTTAGTGAATGATAATAAGCATAGCACCTCGTCGCTTTGGAAAATTATAAATAAAATTATTCACTTGAAAAATGTGAAGAAAAATAACATTCCTAATAAAATGTATGCTTCCAAAAGTGAAAGTGCACAAGGTCCACAGGCCATCAGTAACTTGTACAATAAATATTTCATAGAGATAGGAGTTAACCTTGCGTCTACAATCGAAACACCAGCTATAATTGATGGCAAATTTAATGCCACATCTTTGATTCAGAGTAGTTGCAATTCGTTTTTTCTAGAACCAATAGTTGAAGAAGAAGTAGTAAATTACATCAGAGCTATGAATCCATCAAAAAGTACAGGAAGACATGGAATTCCTGCAAAGTATATAAAAATGTCAGGCTCTGTTATAGCTCCAGTTCTAACTAACATTTTTAATGCATGCATATCAACAGGATATTTTTCAAAATTGTTAAAAACCGCTGAAGTTGTTCCAATTTTCAAAAAAGGCGAAAGAGAGTTATGCAGTAATTATCGCCCAATTTCTATTTTAAATCCTTTTGCCAAACTTTTTGAAAAATGTCTGCTTGATCAACTAAACAATTATTTTGTGAGCAATGATTTGATTAGTTCAAACCAGTATGGTTTTAAGAAAAATTGCTCAACAAATGAAGCTGTTTTAGATATTTACAATAAGCTACTTGACAATATGGATTCAGTCCTGTGACTCCATGTTTTCCGATCACCCCCTTCCACGTATCTGTGTCTGTTCCAACATGTGCGGTAAAATCCCCCATAAGGACTGTAGATTCAGTAGCTGATACTCGTAGAAGAGCATCATTTACTTTATTTACAAAAGTCTGATATTCACTCGTGGCATTGGGGGCATATACCTGCAATAGGCACAATGACCGATCCAATACCTTAAGCTTCAATATACAGACCCGTGATCCCAAAGGAATCCAATCTGACACACAGTCTGACAAACGGGGGCTTGTGAGAATCCCCACACCCGCTTGTGCAGACATACTAGGATCAGCACCAGAATAGAAGAGTTTCCATCGGCCATCCAGATCCACAGTTCCAGAGCCACGTCGTTTGGTTGAAGAAACTCCGATAATATCGAGATGATACCGCTTTGCTTCCTCAACCAATTCTAGCTCTTTTCCTGTGAGGGTGAGGATATTCCAATTGCCCAACAGCAGTTGGTGATGGTTGAACCGTGAGTGTGCGACATTATCTCGAGTACGAATACTCTGCGCTGCCTCCATTCGCCTCTCCAAACGTGTAGCGGGCACATTGGTGGAGCTGCCACTAGGGCTGGCTGGTGGAGATTGTCGCTTATTTTTCGAACGAGCCCCTCTGCCTAAGACTCGAACGCCATAGGGGTTTCGCTGAATGACGACGTGGGAGTCCCTAGGCGCTCCCCTGCCGAACGAGGTTCCATTTGTCAAGGTGGCCCCATTAACGTCGTTCACGTAATTTTCATTATTTGTGCTCATCATCATTTGTTTTGCAGTTTAATCTAACTGCGGAGAGGTTTTACATCAGAGTTGTCCTTCTCCTAGGTTATATGCTTACCACAGCTAATGGGCATAACCAACCCAGGTTTTAAGTTTTCCAACTATTTTGATTTGAACTATACTTCGTCGAAGAAAGAAAGAAGACAATATGGATAAAAAGCTCCTTACATGTTCTATTTTCTTAGATTTAAGAAAAGCATATGATACCATCAATCACACATTACTGATCAAGAAACTAGAAAAGTATGGAATTAGAGGATTACCATTACAGTTACTAGCAAGTTACCTGACTGACCGTCAACAGTATACAATTGTAAATCAATATAAATCCAAGTCAAGAGATGTTATTTGCGGTATTCCTCTGGGATCAACTCTAGGTCCGTTGTTATTTAATATTTATATCAATGATCTTCCACTTGCCTCAAATTCCACAATTCATCTTTTTGCAGATGATACAAACCTTACTCTCTCCCATTCTAATGTTTCAACACTGCAACAAAATATTAATGATGAATTAGTCAATGTAAGCAATTGGTTCAAGGTGAATAAATTATCAATTAACTTTAATAAAACTGAGTTTATGGTAGTGACAACAAAACAAAATAAACCTGAACTCAAAGTATCAATAGATAACACCGCCCAACACATAATTTGTTGCCAAAGATGTTTCATCGATTTTAAGGTATATTGGGGCCGTAGATTTCGAAAATGGCATTAGTTTTTTTGAATTGGCTCCAGTTTTCAAGATATCTTCAACATTATTTTAAAAGTAGTTGTTTTGCTTAATTTACGAGAATTTTTTCTAATATTTGTCCTACAATCATGCTCTGTGTAAATAAATGCTATTACGTGACTTAAATAATAATACTAACGCTTTAAATATGTTGTTATTGCTCTTATTCAAGTTAAAAATAGCATAAATCAACAATAAAACAACAAATAACGAAATTTTGAAGCTAATAGCAACATGTACAGTTGTACACCATGTGTTAAGACACTCCTACTAGTACGAATACCTCTATAACGACAATAGTTAGGCCTAAATCACAAAGACTAGCATAAGCACTAACTACTGATGAAAACTTTTATATTCTTTTGTGAATGCTATAAACCTAAACCACACATTATAGTTTAGTCATCATATACACAGTCGCATATGTGCATCTCTGTGCTACGCTGTAATTACTCCACACACAGTCGACGTTTATATGATTTTCGTTTGTGCTGAGTAGTAGAGCAATCACGCATAATGCTACAGCAGTAGTTCGCCATCATGTGATCATCCCACCGACCTTGACACCTTTTCTCCATGGTTTTAAAGTCCTGGTGGAATCTTTCTCCTTGCTCCTCGCTAAGATCTCCCAGATTTTCAGGAAATCGGTCTAAATAAGAAAATAAATAGTGGACTTTGATACTCATGTTGGCGCCTAAGTCATGGAAGTTTATCAACATGGTTTCAACAAGTTCTTCGAAATTTTCTGCTTTTTGGTTACCAAGAAAATTCTTCCCAACCAACACAAACGATTTCCATGCAATACTCTCTGGTTCGGTCATAGAGTTGACAAATTCGGAGTCCTTTATCAGTTGACGAATTTGCGGTCCATCAAAAACACCCTGTTTGAATTTTTCATTGCTCAAACCAGGAAACTTTCTGCACATGTGTTTAAAACAATCTCCATCTTTGTTCAGCGCTTTTACATACTGCTTCATTAATCCCAACTTAATGTGGAGACGTGGAAGAACAATGTTTTCTCTGGAAACAAGTGGTTCATTGATGATATTTGATGTTCCAATGCTTATGGTGCTTCTAGGAGGCCAATCTCTTCTACTTCAATGCTCATCTCTGGCTCTGCTGTCCCAAAGACAATGAAAACACCGATACTTTGTGTAGCCAGCTTGCTGACCAAGCAAAAAATTGACCATCTTTAAGTCAACACAGATGAGCCAGTGATGTTCTTCATAAGCTAGTTCGTGCAATACTATTTTTATGCTTTTATATTGTTCCTTTAGTGTTGTAGGGTGGCCAATTGGTATTGAAGCATGCTTATTTCCATTTTGCAATAACACACATTTTAAACTAACCTTTGAGCTGTCTAAAAACAGACGCCAATCTTTTGGGTTGTAGTTTGGTATCCCCATTTCAAGAAGCAATCCTTGGATGTCATTACAATAAACAAGATTTTTCTCTTTGGTAAAATATTGTAACAACTTTTGTTCCCTGTTACGATAAAATGTAATCTTGGTTCTGGGACTTAAGCAGTTTTTCTCATTAAGACGAGAGGCAAGCACTTCCGACAGTTCTTTAGACAAACCAAGGTCTCGAACTAAATCACTCAGTTCCGAATGGTTAAATTGCGTTTGAATAGAAGAACCTTCAAATTCACTACCGCTACTGTTGCTGGTTCCACTATCCATTCATTTCATCCAGTCTTCAAATTGATCAGATTCAAGTTCTGGTAAATGAGTGAATGTAGGCTACGGAAACTCATCGCAGTGAAGCACTGGTCTCTGGCAGATTCCAAGTCTGGATAAAACCAATTGCTTTTTTTGAAACGGTTAAAGCCCTTCATATTAACTGTGCAAAAATAACAATCATCAGAATGAATTTTCGGTTCTCTCCCAACCATAGGTATGCCAAATTTCATATTTTTGTTCTTTCCGTTGGTCCACATTCGCAAAATCTCTATGCAGGTTTTACAGACAATACGCGGAGCCCAGGATTTATCCTGATCTCCGAGTTTGATGCCGAAGTATGCATAATATGCTCTCTTGACGAAATCAGTGATGGGCTTTCTTTGTTCTTTAACAGTGTAATCACCACATATGTAGCAAAAGACATTAGGATCATTACAACACTTCCTCCTTTTTGAACTCATGTTACTGCTTCACAGCAACTCAACTAGCTAGACTAAGTTACAATTCCTTTCGTATTGTTATTGTTTCTGACATCACCAATCATTCCTAGACAATTCCGTCATAACAATGCTATTAATCAAATCGTAACCTAACACGTCGTGAATGCCCATAGAATAAAACGAACCAAAATTTTGAGTTTGTGGTGCATTACTCTCTTTTTTTTGATAAACGTAAACTATTGCTAACGCTCATGTGCTCTAGAGCGTCTTTCAAGCTAGCTCATTTATTTTTTGCAGGGGCAAACATAATCATAAAATTGACATTATTATTGTACAAATTGAAAAATCGTATGAGAGGATCATTGCTGTATCTCAAAAACTGGAGCCAATCTGGTAAAAATAAGCTCATTTTCGGTTTCGGCGCACCATGTATACACCAAAATCGATCAAACTTTTTTGGCAACTCGAAAAAAAATTTTTTTTGTTGACCAGTGTAATAATCCAATCAAGCAATCACATCACATAAAGTATCTAGGTGTTCTCATAGACGACAATCTAAACTGGAAACAACAAATCAAGGAACAATGTTCAAAGGTAGCAAGCAAGGGGATCTTGGGCCCTTAATCAATTAAAACACTTTGTAGATGAGCAAACCTTAAGATCTGTTTACCACTGCCTCATATACTCTCATCTACAATACTGCATAAGTAGTTGGGGGACTGCTTCAAAATCAACATTAGCACCTCTCCTTATTCTGCAAAAAAGAAGCATCAGATTGTTAACTGGAAGTGGATATCGTGAGCATACTGATCCTTTGTTCTATCGAGCTAAATGCTTAAAACTCAAGGATATTTACTCTCTGGAAACTGCAAAGCTAATGTACAAAATTCGCAATAATGTATTATCTTTTGCAAATTCAGATAAGTTTAACCTAATTAAAAACTGCTATACACATAAGACAAGATTGAGCCACAAAAACAACTTCTTTCCTCCAAGAACTAGAACAAGATTAGGGCAAAAGTCTCTATCATTCGCAGGAATTAAAGTTTGGAATGAAATTCCAAGCAGTATGAAAGAAGTTTCATTCTACAGATTTAAAAAAGCTGTTAAAGCTCATTTTTTATCAAACTATGAAACCGATAAAAGCTAGAATAACAGCTTTCTATCAGCAATGCAGTAGTAATTACAGGAAACATAGTTGCATATTTATGCTTGAGTTCAACAATAACCTATTCTATTGCTTGAATAGCATGAGTTTGGTGCATTCATCTATCACACATTTATTACAATACGTCATCTCTCATTTTGATGTGCCCTTGAATTATTAGTAATTTTGCAATAACTGACTGAGGTTGATATATACTGGTATTGGAAATTGTACCAGTACTAATGACATATTGGCAAACAATACAATACAAAGCAAGAAGTTTTTTTTTTTTTTCACTCCAATTGCCCACTTTAAATTCTATAAAACGTAAATAAGCATTATGAACTTTATTAATTTTATTTCTATCCAATCTGTAGTTACAGCATTTTTATTTTTTAGTATGCTTAGAGTTAGAACAATTCTAATGTTGCCTTGCATTTTCTTTACATGGTGACTGTGAGTTTTGTGTATACACTGTACAAAATGTACATATCTTTGCAACACTTTGTTTTAATTTTGCGTAAAATTTTTTATCATAGAAAGTAGCAGACTGAGAAAATCTAGAAGCTGTTTTTTTAACCATAACTTGGTGAGGTGGCAGTAGACTTAGATGACCTTTCGGTCCTTCGCTGTCTCCTCACCAAGTGACTAAATATCGCTTTGACTCTGCAAGTTTGTGTGTTTGGTTTTAAAGGAATTGCATATTTCGATGCTTTGGTGATAGACCTAGAGGAAGTTGCAGTTTTTTTTTCTTGTGATATGACGTCACTTGGTAAATAAATAAATATGATGATGATGATGATGAAAATAATTGAGATAGTTTTCTTGTTTTTTCTGTATTGCCATTGTTGATTTGTTCGACAGCAATCATAATCAATCTCAAAATACAACTTTTAACCTGGCAAGATTTGATTTGTGTCATTTATTTCTCCAACACGGTTTTATTACAATTTAGAAACAAATGAATCTAATGAAAACTCGTGAAAATTTAAGAACAGCCAGCCTCGACCAAAAATGTATTGGTACTTACAAAAAAATGTTTATCAAAAGCGGAAACAGACAAAAAGTTTAAGATACGGATTATTGTAACGATCATTGTATGTAGACCATTTTAAAGAACTTTGATGAAAAAGCAGCAAATTTTGGGTTGAGGCTGGCTGTTTTTGAATTTTCACAAATTTTCAGCCTCATTTGTTCTTAATTTGTTCCTAACTTTAATCGATAATAACGTGACACAAATTATACTTGTTTCGTTATAACATTTTTATTTTTTGATCATAATTACATTTATGTTCTTTGGCAAATGAACAATGGCAATATAGAAAAGGCAAACACTCTGCTGATTACATTTTGAAATGCTTTGTACTTGCCCACGTCTTTCATTTTTTTTCGAGCTGAGGCTGCCATTTATCTTAATTTGTTCTTGAATTATGACCAAAAATAAGTCTCGTGTTGTTTTAAATTTGTTCTAATCAGAAAGAATACAAAAAACATGTGTCTTTTTGATGATTGAAATTATAACAAACCCTATAACTTGATCTTTTTATGAAAACTTGACTCTAGCTTGCATGACAAATGTTAATGCACTGTGATTTTTAAAATGAACTAAACTAAATTTCCAATTTGTTATTCAAAAAAAAAAATTAAAGGTGACAGGCAAAGTCTTGCTATATTCATAAATTTGTTCTGAGTTTCAAAAGCCTATACCGGTATTTGGGGTTTAATATTCTGTTTATAAAAATGATTTT
Organism: Trididemnum nubilum; assembly: GCA_963965965.1. Classification (NCBI taxonomy): domain Eukaryota; kingdom Metazoa; phylum Chordata; class Ascidiacea; order Aplousobranchia; family Didemnidae; genus Trididemnum; species Trididemnum nubilum. Next base: position 6,644,275 of record OZ014472.1, read on the forward strand.
GTCTATGTCAAGTCTTTTAACTTTTGAGGTCAACAAAGCAACAAGCACTGTAAATAGCAGATAAGATAGGGGCGTATAATTTGTCACTAAATACTTTTGAACTATTGATAGGCTTACTGCTATCTTCGTAGAATTTTGTGTGCAACATAGAAGTGATCAAATTTTGCCATCAAATCTTCGCAATACTGTCGCATAACAATTACGTGCAGTAGCGTAGCCAGGAGGGGCGGGGGGGGGGGGGGGCTCGAGCCCCCCATTGGCTTGTGAAGTATGCAAAATCGCACGTTTTTGGTGGTTTTTTTGAATGAGATACCCTCCTGACGAGTCAAAAGACGAAACAGGCTGTAGGGGGGTTTAGATTACTTTTACTTTTTATGGTCTGTATTTTATTATTTTATAGTCTTAGAAAGCTATTAATGTACTTCCATCGCAGCTTTTACTCTTATTCTCTCACTTCCAATGGCTGCCTTATTTTGTCATCTTTGCGAGAAGCGTACAGTGATGTAACTTGCTATTTTTCGAGGTTTTTGTGCATTAGTGTAGTTTCACGAAAAAACAGAATGCATAATATTACTGTAAACGTTCCAATCACATGACCAATCCAATTTAGATGAACTCCCATGCTTGGTCTAAATTGAGGTTTGGGAATTACAAACTGTAAAGGTGGGCAATTGAAAGTCTATATAACCCCTCAATCCCAATTTAGGACAAAAATAACGGAAACTTTATGCAGTCTCGAAATACGCACTTTATTTGGTTTCATGTTTCAATTTGATTGGAGTCGCTGTATTGTTTTTCTGTTGAATGGTTATTTGAAATCGTAATATTTTATTAAGTCAACGCAAATATTTCGTTAGAATTGCTGCATTATGCCAAAACGCAGAACGAGTTGGCCTGTCCATCTACGTGTTATTGCGGCCTGACAGCACAGTTCTTTCTGAAGAAATGTTGCAGCGGTTGCGAGCCGTAATTCCATTCAGAATTTTGCATAATTTGGGATTCCTCCCTATTCATGATTTTTTCTACGATAATTATTAGTGCTGTGTCATTAACGCAAATGGAGGTTTGGCTGAGTGTGTGTGAGGGGGAGAGAACTTCAAGAGGGCCCACTATTCGGAGTTTTTTTTTGTGGAAATTAGGTAAAAACCAAAATAAGGTCAAGACTAATCTCGGCCTGGACCATTTTCCATTAAGTTATTGCTCCTGAGTTGGGGGGCGGGGGGTATAAATTTATTTTGTTTACAAAAATAAAATCTTTGTGTTTAGTTATCAAATCTTTTCATGACTAAAGTCGACAAAGCAACAGGCACTAAAGCTGATCAGAAAAAGACGCTTTTTGGCACTAAATATTTGCTGTTGGAACTGCATACTTCGTAGATTTTTTGTGCAATATGAGAAGCGATGAACATTTTACATGGAATCCTACCAACGCCGCTGCATAACAAATACGCTTGAGCAGCCTTGCAATTTCGGAGTAGTATTATGTAGCAAAATTTTTATGATCTTAAAAAATCATCACTTCCAGTTCATGCAGCTTATACTCTTTTTCACGCAGGCCTACCAAAATATATCCGTGAAGAAAAAAAAAAGTTCAACACATTGCGATTTTGAAGAATGTTTAAAAAACTGAATCTCCCTCAACTTCAAGAACCAGATTAAAAACGATGATAAAATGAAGCGGTAGCAATGCTGTTGTGTCAGTCACTAAGTTGCATGATTTTAAATAAGTTAATAAACCAGTCGAAATATATTTAAAAAATACTTATAGTCATAATTTTTTTTATTTTTAGAGATGAAATTGGTTTCGACTCATACGAGTTAGAAATCAGTTATCTTAATCAAATTGAATTTATTTTTACATGCAGAAAATTGATTGATTGATTGATCCATATTTATCCTCCACTCACGAGGAAGCGACGATGGTGCTTTTATTTCGGACGATTCCACTCCCGCTTAGAAGTTGACCATTTTCCAAGTGTTCCAGTTGACGTTTGACTTCTTCCCACGTAAATTTGCTGCTTGTTCGAAGCCACCAAGCAGAGATAATCATCGTAAAGCGCCTTGTCCAAAGATGCAACAACGTGATCAGGGTGAGGGTTGATTTATAAGGATATCTATTACTACATAAAAGTAGATAAATAAATGAAGAAAAAGCGTATCAATCAAACATTACTACATACTGCTTTTGTTGCGACTTTCTACAGCCTATGCATGTACAGTATATTTTAAATTTATTTTGTTCACAAAACTAAATTTTTTTTCTTTGATTGTCAAATCTTTTTATGACTGAGGTCAACAGTCATTAAGCTGATAATAAATTGGCGTTTTTTGTCACAAGATACCAATTACTTTTATGCTATTGCTAATGCATGCTTCGTGAGTTTTTTGGAGCAATATGAAAAGCGATGAACATTTTGCGTGAAATCTTCCCGACACAGTTTAACAATTGCGTGTGAGCAACCGTACAATTTTCTAACAATATCACGCAATAAATCTTTATGACCTTACAGAAATGTCACTTCCAGTGCAGCTGCAGTGTAAGCAACCGCGCAATTTCGTAGTACTATTACGCGATGAAATCTCAATGATTTTAGAGAATTGTCACTTCCAGTGCAGGTGCAGCAGCAATCTAACTTAGACTACCGTATCCTTCATGTAGGCCTACCACAATCATGTTTCGTAAATCGTTTTAGGAGTGTACAATGCTGCTATTTTACGAGACTTCATTGCATTAGTGAGATTTCACTGATAGCGCGAAGTACGCGTGACATTTGGATGCATGCATTTTGTTTTGTTTTTTTCGATTTTGCGTTTGCTTCACCTAACCGCAGTGTTTCTTTATATATCGCAGGTTTTTTCAAACTGTCTTAAAATTGATGAAATTCTAACGATTTGCAAAAAAGGGATTGGCACAAAAGCCACAAGCTATCGACCTATTTTTTTATTTATTATACTTTGATTAAATGCTTAAAAAGTTAATTTAAAAACGTTTGTAAAATTAGAACGTGACATTGCAAGCGATATTTGAGGACTTCGAGGCATTATCTAACTTTTACTGAACTTTATTAAGCTTTAAAACAGTGATGCGATTGCTTTGCATGAGTTTGCAAAAAATGTAATCGTTTATAGTCAGATCAATATAATTTAAATGCACCCCTTTCAAATTTTGTTTCACTTACTGAAATAAACCACTTTGTGGTAATTCGAGTGTAAAATTTAAATCTCTCGAAGTTATCAAAAATAATCGAGAAACGTCATTCAAAAAGCTTGCATAACAGTTTACGACACAACTTCAAATCTCAGCACTTTTTAGGAATTACTAAACAGTTTTTCACTCCATTTGAAATAACGTAAAGCGGTCTTTAAAATTCCAGCGAGTATTTGACCCAATTAGTAGATTGCCTCAATCCACCTCTAGATTTAAGCTTGGAATGAATGTTTAGCCCGCTGTGGCTTTTCTGCGGAGATAAAATGGTACCTAATACCCAACGATCACACTATTCTTTTTTAGGTGCAAGTAGAGCATTTCAGACCAAGTTATCATGTTTTTCACAATTACTCTGTTTTAGACGCGCTGCCAGGTTTTTGTTAAAGGAGGGGGGGTTGAACGCAAATTTTTGGCAGCGTGCTGAGCAAACTTTTGTATTTCACGCGTATCATATCTGGGGGTAAACTTCCTGCCGCCGCAGGCCATGGGAGTAAAGGGCAAGGCTCCTAGCAGCTTAACAATTTTTGTGATTTTTTTTTTCAGAAAAAAAAGCTACTGTAGTGTCATGCAGATAAAGTTTTGTACCTTTTTTGAGCTATTTAAAAGAACTAACTTAGTAAGATTTAAAAGCTAGTTGAAGAATTAAATTGCTCATCCGCTTCAAGCCCCCCTCCCCCCCGCTTTTTACTCTCAGATCAAGTCCAAAACATGATCAAAGGATGCGTTTTGGGTTAAAATTTCTTAGAGGATTGACTAAAGGGGAGGGTCTGAAGCCCCCTTAGCTGCTCTTGTTGCGCCACTGCTCTATTTGTATTATACTAGAAAGATTTTATGTTTGACAATAAAAATTATTAAAAACAGATTTATGTTATACCAGCATTTTACAAGAAGTTTTGCAATAGTATTGATGAAAATTTTCAACAACATTTCGTCTTAAATCTTGGCTATTTCATCACAAACGCTTGTATGACGAATGCAGTCGCGTAGGCAGGAGAGCAGAACGGTATAACCGCCCATTGGCCTGAAGAGTAAAATGCAGAATAAGAAAAATACCACGTTTTTTGCGCTTCTGCGACTGTCTTTTGCACTGGAATAGACTCAAAAATGCTTTGAAGATATCTTGAAACGTATGTGTTGGGGGATGGGCAAATTTGTCAAAAATAGAACTCATAAATCAGAAAAAAAAATTTGAAAAATGGCGAAAAATTGGTATTCAAATTTGATCGCTTGTTGAAAAATGCTTAACATAGGTCTCGTATAAGCTTAGGAATAGAGGGGGCTATTCAGCAGTAGTTAATTACCAATCACTTCTCTCAAATACCTTCCATTAGCCCCTCCAATTATATCTTTTTCTATAAAATACAGTGGAACCCCGCTTACCTGACGACATATAGGACCGTCTTCAAGTGGTTGGGTTAGCGGGGTGATCGTGTTAGCGAATCTTGCTTTGGAGCATTCTGTTTGTAGCAACTCTGCACAACTTCTTCGCCAACACAGCCACTCTCTCCCCAAATAACAGCCTGAGAAATGCTATGTCGCGTCTTAAACCTGTTTGACTAACCATTTGAAGCTTTAATTTAGCAAAACTCAAAGCTTTTTTTGGAATCAGAGGTCCACTTTTCTTGAATCAGAGGCCCACTTGTGGTCACAAAAGCAAATTATTGAGCACGCGTGGTCGCTTTAGCGGAGTTAAATTTGCAGTTTTGTATCAAAATATGGCGGTCCTGGTCTTGAAACGGGGATGGTTGCGTTATTGAAACAGAATGCTATGCATTACCATTGTAAATATTTGAGACTCCACTGAAGTGGTCCTAATAAAGAGGTGGTCGTGTTAGAGAAGTGGTCACCAACCGGAGTTCCGCTGTATAGAAAAAATAGAATATTTCTTGAGAGTTTTATTGAAATACCGGTATAGGATTTTATGATTTATCAGCTTGTAACTACCAAGCGAATTGAATTTCTAGCAATAGCTAACTCCCACATAATCCATTTATGCAACTAGTATAATCATGTTTTTACACCGCTAATTTCTTGGGCACTTTTTAATAAAATTAATTTTTATCAAAATAGGCCTCAAATTAAGCCATTTTCGAGTGTTGGGGGCTCCGCTCCCAGACACCCGAAACAGCTCGCCCCATTGCAAATTTCTGGCTACGCGCCTCGACAAACGTCATCACCTTTTCAAGTTATCACCTTTCAAAAAGTCTTTATAACAACTGTGGTTTTGTTTATGACAAATATGTGTTCATTCTTTGCGTGAACACAATAATTGCAAAACCTCTTATAAAAAAATTGGTAGTAACAAAACAAATACCGGATTGCGTTATTTACGCATTAAAAGTTACACGTTAAAAAGACCAAATCTTTCATTATACTTGCTGTAATAACGTGTAAAGTCCTATCTCCCCTGAGTGTTACACGGCCCAACAAGCCTAGTTTTTAACCCGACCCAAAAAGTGGTTTGAAACCAAGCCCGAAAAAGCCCGAAAGTTAAGTGATGTCTAAAAATATGTCCAAGGTTATTGCCACAGCTGGGCACCGGCTACTTGAAAAGTAGCGGCGCTGCAACTATTTGGCAAAAAAGCAGCGGCACTGCCGCTTATCGCTACGCAAATGAAGAAGTAGCGCCGCTGCCGCTACTTGGATGCGAAACAGCGGCGACTTTAAAAAAATAAATTATACGTTAAAAAAATAAATAGTAATACTTTAAAAAATAGTAAAAAGAACGATGCTTTAAAAAAGAAATACTTAATAAAATATTAAAAAAATAAATAGTAAAAAGAACGATGGCATTTAAATGCGGTACTTTATGGTGAAATTTCAACTTTGTTTCCGAAAGTTAATTTTTTAAGCTTTTAAAATATTGGTACAGGTTACAATAGGCATTAGCAGGCTTAAATAGTAGACAAGTAAGCAAACCACAATTCAATTAGTTGTTGGCATGCTCCTTTCAAAAAAACAAGCATTTCAAAATCCTGGTTGGTCAAAAACCAGCGCTTTGGAAATTACCTAGGTAGTTTACCTGTGGAAGCTACACTAGGAAGTTAAATTTTTTGCCGCATTTTCTACACATGCACAAACAAAAGGCAATAAGATATAGTTTAAATCATTCTCGACTCAAACAAGCTAAGGTTTTAACATTAAAGCACGATGACAGATAATATTCAGCTTCTGTATAATTCTGTCCCGGCTCTTATAGCTCTGAAGTAGTCAATCCGTTTACCACACGCTCGGCTCTCAACCACTAAAAGAATTCTTCGTGTAGAGATCCGACAAATTGACCAAGTTACAAAAATTTCTTGGAGTTTTGTGGAAATGGTAGGTGATTTACGCCCCTGTGATGATTTCGTCCAACTTTGGTAGAAAAGTAGACCGAGCGTTTAAGAACTGGTGTTTACGAGCAAACTCGAAGGAGATGCGTAGTAGTAATGACGTATTCTGTAGCCCTGGCAACATGCTATACGCGTCGCCGCTATGTAGACACATGTTAAGCAAATGATGCACAACGCTGTTCACGTTACACTAAGTATGTTTTCTACAAGTATAACTCCATAACTACTGTAAGTTGTCTTTTAGGCTTATTTATTGCCTGGTTCAATCTATTCTCAGCGCACGATAAGTTTAATTCTCAATTTTACTTTTCACTGTTGTATCAAAGTTTATTGTACTATGCATTGATGTTATTACTCAGACCTGGCGCCTCGAGGGGCATTTCGGAGCCGTGCCCCCAAATCACTGCTAGTTCCCCCTAAGCGAGAAGTGTGTTCTCCCAAGCAAGATTTGTGCTGCCTCAAAAGTAAGTAACAGGCCCGGCGCCACTGGGGGCATTTCGGGGCTGTGCCCTCCAAATCAATGCTTGTTCCCCCCAAGCAAGAGTAAACTTTTGTACTATAGCACTAGAGGACCAGCAAACTTTTTTCCAAACACAGTTCACCACAAACGCTTTTCTATTAAACAGCATGACAAATCCAGTGAACGTGATCAGGTAGCCTCAGATTTTGCAATAAAGACCTTTTTTCTATTTTTTTGGTCTTCATCCCCAAATTTGAGGGCAAAACTTGAACCAAAGGAGGATAACACAAGACTTGTAGCAAAATATTCACCAGATTAATGCCTGATTCCAAATGCGTCTGGTCCCGGCTGCGTAAGCGTCCCCACAAAAGTTTTTGTATCCCCCGAAACGCACTACTTTGGCGCCGGCCTGTTTCTACTCTCCTACTTGCAGTGCACGAACTATGCTGTGATCTGTGACCAGATAGCCAACAAATCATTTTTATTTTTCCTACTAAATGCCAGCATTTTGGGGAATATCGCGAAAAACGTCTTTGCGATCTGCAAGTTTACAGCAAGTTTCGAACTGTAATTATCGCATTTTTGTTAAAGAGATACTGCTCGAAATCGGTTTTATTGAAATCAGTTTTATCAATTCAGTTACCAGCAACCAGACCACATATTTCGTTAAATTTTGATTCAGAAAAAATTGGACCACGTATGATAAAACTCGTCCATACCAATCGAGCAACGACAAAACGTCACAAAGGCAGCATTGTTTGTTCCGCTAAACTAAAACACGTAGTAAAAGGAGCAGAGTGAAAAAATGCGGAGAGTAAAGACTCCAAACGGTAATGTTTAAAAATGTGAATAAAAAAAGTCTTGAAAAGCGTTTATTTGCAGTAGCATCAGCGGCAGATTATTTTCTTAAAAAAGGGCGCTGAAGCGCTGCCGCTTTTTTGGCTAAAAAAACAGCGGCGCTGCCGCTTGTCGCTAGTGACGAAAAAATGCAGCGGCGCTACCGTTACCAAAAAAAGTTACTAAAAAAGTTACTAGTTACTACCAAAAAGTTACTACTTTTTTGGTAGCGGTAGCGCCGCTATTAGCGCCGCTGTGCCCATCACTGGTTACTGCTGGTATGCGGTTAAAATATAACTCTTTATTGTTGATAAGTTGTGACCCATTAATAGTAATTGTCTAGGAATAATAATACTCGTTTGACGCTGAAACTAAGTTATTATTCATAGCGGCAAAGTTATTTTTAATTACCGGAACGTTTTTGTTGCACCTAAAAGGCTAAAACACTAGGCAAGTGCATATATGGCTTATGCAGAATTTGCCCGAAGAACCTAAGTAGCGTAAACAGCATCATCAGATAAGCGCATTCTCAAATCGTGCATAATGTACTTTAAACTAAAAAATAAAATACTCTCTCTACAGATACCTGAGTTAGATTTAACTATAAAGCAAATCGGGCAAGTTTAGCCCCCAAACGGCAAGTTCAGCCGTTTTTGTTAGGTTTAGTTTATTTTTAAGATCTACCAATTCTGAAAATTTGATCCACCTTGCTGTAATGGTTTGAAAGTTCAAAAATTTGGTGGCCTCGTTTGAGGATGACTCCATTTTGGTACCCCCAAATTTTGTCAAATTTTATCTTTCCTTTATGTTTAGTTACCTGAGAAATTTTGTATACCTAGCTTCAAAGGTTAAAAGTTTGAATTTTGGAGGGCCCGTTTTGTGGGAAAACCGCGATTTTGGCACTCCCACTTTTTGTTAAGTGTCGTTAATTTTTGATATCCAGCTATTCCGAAATTTTGATAAATCTGGCTGTAACGATTTAAAAAGTTCAGAATTTTGGAAGACCCGATTGAGGTGATTCCCCCCACCTGGCTACCCCGATTTCATTTGGGCACTAGTCCTGCCTGATTGCTCCAATTGCTTCAACTTTAAATACAGTGCGTTTAGCAGTTTAAAAGTACTAGTAGATAGCTGGAGAAGAATAAGAAAAAAAAAAAAAAAGTTAAAAAACGAAAAATAAAGAAGAAAAATAGTATTCCAGTTGGGGTAAACGAACATAACAAAAGAAAGGAGATAGATAGTGTGTTCAAAAATCACAATCTTTTTCCATCAAAATCGGTATTTACCGAGATATATCAGTTTAAAATCGTTCATTTTCGGCCCATTTCTGGCCTGTAAAATCTTAGTCACGTGACCGACCCCCCTCCAAATTCGGTTTGCACAAACAGTTTATAAGCACCCACATTGTGTACGAACTTAAGCTTCGCACGCCAAGTGGTTTATGAATTACAGGCAAATTAATGAATTTTCAAGCCAAAAATTGCCGTTTTTTATATTTTTTTGTGTCTCACTTCACAATCACATGACCTAGTATCCCCTAAATTGGCACGCATGACGCTTTCATTAATTCATATGTTAAGTCCTAATTTCAACTTTTTAAGTTTTACTGTTTGCTTGTTATGAGCAAATCAATCCTCATCTGCCAAATATCGCAAACAAAAACAAAGGGACTACGCGCTCACGCGAAGTCCCAATTAGTATAACATGTCGTAATTATTATACGCAACAGAAACCAAAACATTTTCAAACTTCAGCCCAAAACGTAACTCATAACAAAACAGTTACCTAATGACAAAAAAAAAACAGAAGTAATAGAAAATAATTTAGAGTCCAAATAATCGCAAATCTTTTTTTTTCAGATTCTGTGATGCGATGATGGATTTGGGACTTTTTTGCGTGTTTCAATGCAATTAATTGATGCGATTTTTTTTTTTTTTTTGAAAAAAGAGTTCAATGCAATGTGATTGCTATCCCTGCGTCAAGTTCTAATAATATAATTAATGTTTCAAAACGCTTGAATGATTTACGGTTACAACGCAATAAAGAATAGTGAAGGTGAAAAAGATACTACTCGAAACCGGTTTAATGAAGAAATGAGAACTGTATACACTACAGTATTTCCCTTATCCGAGAAAATAGATTTGATCCGTTTGACTCCGTACCACTCGAAACTTTGCGTTTCATAATTTCGTGACATCAGAAAAGGATGATTTTCAAAAATTTTTGTTGGATAACAATCAAACATCGCATTGCTTATTCTGCAAGAAATTTTGCAAATCGTCATTTTTTGATGTCACGAAATTGCGAAACGCAGGGTTGCCAATGGTAAGAGTCAAAAGAACTAAAGCTATATTTGCGGATAAGCGGGGTAGTGGAACATGGTTTGCTGCACTTCTTAGGTTCTCACTTCTTCAATAAAAGCAATCTATAGACAGGCGCGCAGCCAGAAATTCGCAATGGGGGTCTGCGGGTGAAGCCCCAGCCGCCGGAGGCTGGGGGTTTGGGGGGCTGGGAGTTTATAGAGAAAAAAGCCCCCAACCAACGGAGGCACGGGGGTCTGGGGGCGGAGCCCCAGCGCTCGAAAATTTTGCATTTTTTTGCAAAAATAACTTCATTTTAGGGCTATTTTGATTAAAAAATAATGCTTTTAAAACGTGGTTTAGAAATTGGCAGTGCAAACATGATTAAACTGGTGGCATAAATGGGCTATTTGGGAGGTGGCTAATGGTAAAATGTTAGTTCTCTTGTTTAGATGCTGGTAAATTATAAAATCGAATACTTCGATGAAACTCACACGGAGTAATCTATTTCGTATACAGTTAATAGAGAAAAATAATTTGGGGGGGGCTAATCAAAAGAGACTTGAAAGAAACGATTAGTAATTAACTAATACTGAATAGCCCCCCCTCCCCCCCATTCCTTAGTTTATAGTATATTTGTTGATGACACCTATGTTTAACATTTTTACACTTGTGATCAAGTTTGATTGCTTATTTTTTACCATTTTTCAAAGCTTTCATTTATTTGTTGGTTTTATTTTTGACAAATTAGCCCCCCCTTAATATATGTTTCAAAAGATGTTTTAAATCACTATTTAGTCCACTCCAGTGCATAAAACAGTCTCAAAAGTGCTAAAAACGTAGTGTTTTTTCCATTCTGCATTTTGTTCGACATACCAATGGGGTAGGGGGCTGTAGCCCCCCCTCGCCCCCAACCCCTGGCTACGTTACTGTCTAAAGAGCAGTATCTCTTCAACATGCTTACCAACGATAAAGAGTCAAAAAGCATTTCTATTCATAATGCATCAGACAACTTTGCGAGTACTGTAACGTCTTCTCAGCGACAAAGGTACTCAAGCCGTAAAGCTAGGTTACCAGTATAACCAAGAATCTTATGGCGAAAGACGGTTACAGTAATAGAATTTGGAAAGACGTTTGTGCCTCTGGTATTTTGATCCAAGTTCGAGTGAAACAATTGTAATTTGCGGTCGATTATTTTGAGTTTTCTTGCAAAACTTGACGGAAGAAACGGCAATACAACTTGAAGTTTTTTCTTTGTAAACAAAACTTCTCGTATCTTCCGTGGAAGCGCTTTTATCATGGTGATGACCAGGTTAGTCAGTTATATGGAACTTCAAATTGAATTGCTTTTAAAATGTTTACGCAGTTGTGACATGAGTCCTTAATTATTTGTAATTTACAATGTTTAGCACAGAAATAAAAATTGCCTGTCTTCGATTCAAGCTTCCATTTTTTCATTACTCTGTCCTACAAAATGATGATGGATTCACCTATCAAACCCGTTACGACTGTTTGCATTTCCTCAATTCTATCGGTATTTTTCGTTACTTCCTCCTTCAACTGGCTGAACTCATCTTTTGCTGTTTTTTGTTCATTTAGTTGTGTTTCTTGTTCGTCAATTTCTGTTTGCTGTGCAGTGTTGATGTTGTTCAAGTCGTCGTATTGGTGTTGTAATTGTTCTATTTCTTTGATGAATTTGTTAATCTGGTGTTTTTGTTCGTCGATTTCTTTTCTAAGTTCCATAGCTGTATCAATAAATTCCTGCAAATACAGTATAATTGATGTTTTACCGAACTTTGTAAATTTGTTGGTTTGGTTTGTTGCTTCACGCAATTAATTAGCTCCATTTACTCAGCTACGAGAAAAAATCAATGCAAATATTCTTTCTTTTCCGTATTACGAAAAAGTACTTTATTTAAGATTAATCACTGACCAGGAATTAACCCCAAAATCTTGAGTGAAATTTATTCACAAATGACTATTGAAAGTTCGAAGCCATTGGATAGAAAAACGTAAAAACGTTTTCTCAATAATGAGTTTGCGGATACCATGACACTAACAATTGTTTATAAACTTTGGCGTAAAAAATTGGGCCCCCTGAAGCCCATGGGCCCCCTAAAGTCCATGGGACCCGGGGTCATTGCCCCCCTCAATTAAATGATGATGATGTCATATGACGTCAAGTGACGTCATCAATTTAATGCCCTAAATGCCATTATTTTACCGAATCCGAAGAAGAAGATTTTAGCAAAGACCATATGGCGATTCCAATTGTGATCACGGTAATAAACGTCAAAACGATTGCGAAATACAAGACAGTTTTGTTTTGGTGCCGATTAGCTGGTTTAGTTGGAGTGTTTGTAGTCTTTGTTGCATCTGCAAAAAAATAATGAATCCTGAAACTAAAATTAGAAGCTTAGTTTATTTTAAAACTTTTTGAAAAAGCAAATTTGCAACTTTTTTTATATATAAATTAGATTTCTGAAGACAGAAGTGTAATTTTGAATTAATTTAAAGAATAGATGATTGTGCAATGTGCATTCACATCAATCGATTAACTAAACTATTTGAATACTTATTTGAAAAAACTCCGTTTGTTGTTTATGAATATAAACAATAAACAGAGTTTTTTCAAACAAAAACAATATATTTTACAAGAACATGAGACTCATGTTTACTCAAAATTTTAGAACAAATTAAAACAAATGCTTTAGCCTCAGTAAGAAAATAATAATTAAGAACATTGGCTGCTAGTACATCGCATTTTGTAAGTAATTAGCATAGTTTTCTCGGCTTTTACTACCATTTTTGATTTGAGTAGAAGTGATAATCATTATGATATACACTACAGTATAACCAAAAGACAACTTCTAATCCTATTTTACATGTGCTTTTGAATTTTGATGCGCCATGGTGGTCCTTTTCGGCTTGACCTGCACGTTTAACAGCATTTTTCAAGGTTTTAAGATTGTTTTTTTCATACATTTTACAATAATTCTAATTTGCTGTATACTGTATTCTACCATAAAAAATTTATTTCCTGGAAGACAAGATTACATTACATTTGTGCGTTTAGCTTATTTTTTTACTTTTGTCGATTATAATAGAATCCTCATGTACTGTACGTTCATTGATAGAACAATTGTTTTGAGAGCACGAGGCTTATTTTTACTCAAAGTTTAAGAACAAATTAAGAACAATGCTAACCTTAGCATGAATAATTAATCAATATTGTGGGCTAAAACAATGCATTTGTAAATAATGTAAAAAAATCAACGTAGAATTTTCTGGCCTTTTCTGTATTGCCATTGTTGTTTTATTCAAAAGCAATCATAATCAATCCCAAATATTTTAATCAGTCAACACTTGATTTCTGTTACTTTATACTCCAATACAATTTAATAACATATTGACATCAAATGAGGCTGAAAATTCGTGATAATATGTAATAACAGCCAGCCTCGACACAAAATGTATTAGTTCTTAAAAAAATGTATCTTGAAAACGGAAACAAAAAGTTTAGGTACCGGTGTATTGCAACGATCATGGTTTGCAGACCATCTGAATATTTATGATATCATTCTGATGAAGAACCAGCAAATTTTAGGTTGAGACTGGCTGTTTTTGAATTTTCAGAAATTTTCAGCCTTATTTGTTCTTGCTTGGTACCTAACTTCAATGGAGGACAAAGTGACACAAATTATTCTTGTTTGGTTTAAACTTGTTGTTTATTATTATTATTTTTTTTCATTGAACTAATTACTATATAGTTGTTAGGCTAGTGAACAATGGAAATATACAAAAGGCCAACAAACTCTGCTGATTATACTTTAAAATCCTTAAGTAAATTATTTTTTCACGCTAAGGCTGGCATTTATCTTAACTTGCTCTAAATTTTGACCAAAAATGAGCCTTGTGTTATTATGAAATTGTTTTCATAAAAAAGTACGAAGAAAACATGTATTTCTGATGATCGAAAGTATAGCAAACTATAGGATGTGATCTTTTTATCAAAACTTGACTCTACTTCGCAAAAAAAAAACGTTAATAAATAGTAATTTTCAATATAAACTTAACTGAATTTTTATTTTGATACGCAAAAAAAAAATTTTAAAAAAAGAAATTTAATAGCCAAAGTCTTGCTGCATGCAAAACTTTGTTTTGACTTTCTAAAGTCTATATTTTGAATTTGGTATTCTATTTACAAATATGGTTTGTCTTTAATTGTCAAATTTTTTAACTTCTGCTGTCAACAAAGCAACAAGCACTTTAAATAACTGATAAGAAAGAGCGTATGAATTTTACCACTAACTACTTTTGAACTGTTTGGTAAGCTTACTGCTGTCTTTGTAAAATTTTATGCGCAACATGAAAAGCGATCAAATATTTGAATCTTGACGACATCCTTGCTTTGTGAACAACCGCGTAATTTCGTGTTAAATTCTGTACGTAGTATTAAGCACTAAAAAGTTGTAGAAAACTTATTTTCTCAGAAATATCCAGTCGTATTTTATCTTATCTTAATCGTTGCGAGAAGTGTACGGTGGCATAACTTGCTATTTTACGAGATTTCAATGCATAAGATATAGTTTTATGGAAATGCCTAATATTAAACGTTCCAATCACATCACGTAACCAATCCAGTTTTGGTGAACCCTCTTTTTTCGTCCAAGTTATGGGTTTGGGGAATTAAACAGAGGTGGTGGATCAGTAGACTCTATGTAGCCTACCAACTCCAATTCTGGCAAAAATGGGGAGGTTTCACCAACGCGGGATCGGTCAGATGATTGGAGCGATATTATTATGCTATCTCGTAATTTGCATTTTATAAGGTTGCGGTATTGTATATCGGTTTGGTTGCAGTCGCTGTATCATTTTTTCAGTCGCTGTATCCTTTTTTTTGGTGAGTTGCTGTTAGAAACTGTCTTATGTAACTGCCAGAAATAAAATAAGCTTAATTATTGCTCCGTTTTACTTTTTTTTTTGTTCATGAAGTCAGTCAGGTGATTCAAGTAGGCTACTCCACTCAGAGTAGTAACTCGAACGGGACTTTTTGGGTCGGGTTCGGCCTAGTTCAGGTCGGGTTCAAAACGGGTTCGGGCCGGGTTCGGGCTAAAGGTTGACAAAACTTCGGGCTTAATTCGGGCCTGAAACGTACTTTTTGTCTTAAATGCACAAAAATATAATCAAAATTACTTGGCAACATTGCTAAATTTTTCAGACTTGAATTAACTTTCGGGTTTTTTCGGGCATGATTTGGGCTTCAAATTAGTTTTTGTGTTCGGGCTTATATTTTCAAGGTTGGGCGTGAACTAATGGGCACGTTTACAACTCTGACACAACTACACGCAAACAAGAAAAATTTTCCACGGGTATGATAAACAATCATAGGGTTCGGGTACTGCCGTAGGGAAACCAAGGTAAAACGAAACGCTCATCATTGGGTCAAGGCGATCAACTTCACAAATTTTTGTGAAGTAGTGCACAACTTTTCGTTGAAGAAGATACTGTAACAAACAAATAGCATTAATGTGCTAAACATTTACACTTCTTTAACTAACACACTATGGCTAAAGCACCCCCCTTCTCCCACTATGGCCTGTCAACCAAAATGCAGATAGATACCACGTGTTTAGCTTTTTGGAGACTGAAATTTGCACCAAAATGGACTACAAAGTTATTTGAAGCATTTTTTCTAGCATAGTTTGAGAGAGGGGGGCTAATTCGTCAAAAATAAAACTTACTAATCAGTAAAAACTTTAAAAAAATAGCCAAAATTTTTTTCCATTAGCCCTCCCCCTTCAAATATCTATCTCCGAAAAATATAAACGAAGTAGATTACTCCGTTTAAGTATTATTGAACAATAGGTATTATGATTTACCAGCTTGTAAATAAGAGAACTAAAATTTTACCATTAGTCACCTCCTACATAGTCCATTTATGCAACCAGTTTAATCATGTTTGCAGTGCCAATTTCTATACCAAGTTTTAAAAGCCTTAATATTTATCAAATAGAACTAAAATTAACTTAGTTTTGAAAAAAAATGCAAGCTTTTCTGCCCCCCAGATGCCGAAGCAGCCCCCCCCCCCCCCATTGCGGATTTCTGGCTACGCTCCTGACAAGAAGTAAAACATTCTCCTTTCCTTGCAATAATAGCCAAACACAGTACTTTGAGGGCAATGATTTAAAGGAGAGAAAATATGCTCAATTTCAGGGAACTGTTTCAAGTTTAACGGTCATTGAATACCAATATTACATTTACCATTATGCAAAATCTTGAATCGTACAAAATTCCAAATTTAAACATAATCCTAATAGGACTATAAGATATGCCTAAGTTTAAATCTTAGCAATCGCGCGATCACTTTCCTTTAGATTCTAGACTCTAGGAGTCTAGGCAGACCGTCATACTATATTTTGTTAGCATATATTATGAGTTATTTGAATTTGGAGGGAAGAGGGGCTGGTTAGCAGTAGCAAAAATTAAGATGTCTGTTTTTTTTGCATATTTTGTGACAAAAAAACAGTAATAACTACTATAACTAATTTTTTTTGTAAAGAAGTGCTTGGCCTAAGCAAAAAATGAATGCCTCAAAATGGCATTCTAGTCGAGGTTTTCGCTGTTAACCAAAATGTTAAGAAATGCCTAAAAAATATTCTCACTAAATTTCAACATTCTACGTCTTCGATCCGTTTTCAAGATATTGCAGTTCAAAATTCTCAATTTTCCGCTTAATTTAGTGTTGCCATTTTCCCAGTATTGTGAAAGAAGAACTTTTGGAAAGCTGGCGTACATTTACTTAAAGAGCGGTTAACTTACGATTCTGACCCTTTACTTTGTCGTGACAGCAACTCAGCTTTTAAACACTGATTGACAATAAGGAAATTGCAGTTACTTTTAAAATTTTGTTTCTAATTGGCAACCCTGGCAAAATTTCTAAGTGGAAAAAACTTTTCTGAGAGAAAATCTAAACCGTTATAGCTCGGAAACGTAAGCTCATAGAAAGCTCAAACTTGGTGAAGTTAGTCGTTAGATCTGTAGAAATATTTTGAGAGAAACCGAGAAAAATATTTTCTACTTGAATGCCCTTTTAACATTTGCCATTTCGCCTATGATATTTGTGCGGTTTGTGTTTTGTTTGTAGGTACTGCGACCAAGCTACGATGACCACAGAATAGAAATTATATCGGTACGTTCAATCCAAGCTAAAACCATTGTGACCTGTGTCAGCAGTTTTTGAGAGGCAAGCGCAATTTTGGAGTCAAATTGATGTCATGATAGTGATATCGTGAGCGGATTCGAATTATACCAAATGATAGCAATTGTTCTGAAATTTTATGAATTTTGTCTTCACTTTACGGCGTCAAGTCCTTCCCCTTTTTCTGCGGTCCTAAATGTTGAAGGGCAGCATTTTTTACAACTGATGTGATACTCTTGCGTAACTTGGCGAAGCTTTCGTTTCGCTTTTCGTATCGAAATAAAATTGGTGCCAATAATTCCGTTTAAGCTCGGGTTTTATTAATTTACTCTATTTGTTACGTCAATGTTTTGTCTATGACGTAACAAAGTCACAAGCTCAAATATAACCTATAATTAAAACTTTTTGTTTTTTCGGTTGTGGGGCTGTTTTGCTCGCGTTTGACACTCACGGTTTTAATGTTTTACCCGAAACTTGCTTTTTATCGTCAACTGGCTATCCTGCAATTTTTGTTTTAATTGCTGAAGGATTTGTGAAAATATAGTTTGTTGTTTGCCTGAAAAGGTAAAGTTATATGATAAGAGCAGCATTTATTTTATAGTTTTTGTTCTTTAACAGATGCAGCTTAATTGTTGGGTCATCTTTTTTGAGTTGAAGCTTGCTGTTCTCCAATTTTCAGCTTCAGTATGTTGCCAATTTGATTGGACAATAAAGTGACATTTTACATTCTTGCTTTGTTAAAAATTAGCTACTGCATGTTTGACAAATCAACAATAACAATATAGACAAATCCAAGAAAAGTCTGCTGATAATTTAAAAACCTGTTGTACCAGCTTGTGTTCTTAAATACAAACAACAACAAACTACAAGCGGTGGAATCTTTAAATTTGAGAAGTAAATTTATTTAGAGAATTAATTCTATGCAGCTGAAAAATGCTGTTTCGGACCAAAAAAAATCAATGAAGTCGCTGAAAAGTAGCAATAACGTAATATAGGGGTCGGCAACTTTTTTTATACTGCGGAACGGCTAAAAACTGAAAAATTTTCGCGACCGGCTATCAAAAATGAACAAACGTTTAGCAATGTATTACTTCTTGAAAAACCGAAATTAGTTCATCACAAGATCTTAAAACTCGTGCAATCCAATCTTTTTGTCATAAAATGTTCAAACGCAGTTGCAGTTGTTACAAATATATTCCAAAGTATTTAACCTGCAAAAGTATACGGACCGGTAACGAACTCTCCACGGACTGGCACCGGTCCGCGCACCGGTGGTTGCCGACCACTCACTTAACAGTTACATTGCATCAGTTAAAGCACACCGGCCAGTTGGTCAAGTGGCAACGAATTCGCATCAGAAGCGGGAGGTCTGAGTTTCAAATCACGGGCCGGTAAAACCGAACACACTGTTGCCGACGGCTCGCCACCGCTACAACATTTCTTCGAAAGTAGATGTGTTACCCGGGCGCAATGACGCGGAGATGGATCTACAACATTAGGGCGCAGACATAAGGGAACAGGGACATAAGGGCGAAGAGACGCAAATGTGCAGTCTGTGCAAACATTTTCGTACTTTGGAAATAATTATGTAATCAAAGAAACGAACTTGATTATTGAGTATTTTATTGGATTTTCGAAAGTCCAGTTTTCAAAAAAGTTTTTTGAATTTGCTTCCTGCCTAATTCAGTTCTCAATTACAGCACAAAGTCCTTCCCTTAAACTATTTTGAGGTCGCCGTGCAGTAATTTCAAACAGACATTTGGAAAGATATGCTTATTTTTAATGAGTTTCTTTGCTTTGCGTAACCACATTAGCGGTTGTTTTCAGACGCAATTATTTAACTGTCTTCAAACGCTGTCATTTAACGGTTTCACGGACTTAACCCGTTAAGCAAACAATTATAATTAGTCTTTTGTCCTGCTGCGAAGCAAAATCAAATCAAATCTTTCTTTTTCTCGCTCAATTTCGCCGAAGACGTGTAAGGAGTTAGCGGGCCATTCAGTGCAGCAACTAGAGCGTTGTTCTAAGGGGGGTGGGGGGAATTTCTTTCAGGGGGGGCGCTTACAATACTTACCACTGCTTTCTCCTATTGTCGCTTTGCGCTTAGGAGGGTGAAACTTGTGTTTAGGGATCGTCGCCCCCCTGGCACCCCTCGTAGTTGCGGCCCTGATCCCATCTCCACGTCATTACGCCCGGGATACACAGTTTCCAGTAGCGTAGCCAGGGGTAAGAGGGCGGGGGGGGCTATAGCCAGTGACGTGCGGTGAGGCTTTTGGTTGGTGAGGCACAATTTTTTTTTACACTCATGTTCGCAAAAAAACTATTTAAGACAATAAATGACAAGCAAATAATTGTTTTTATAGCCAAGAGGGGCCGCCAAGAGGGGGCCCAAAAAGGAGAATGACCCCGGGGCCCATGGACTTCAGGGGGGCCATGGGCTTTAGGGGGCCCCTGGGCTTCAGGAAGGCCGTCGGCTTCAGCGGGCCCATGAGCTCGAGAGGGGGCCCATCCATAGGTGGGCACAAGTCCGTTAATCGTTAATGCGTTAATAACGAAGCTAACTTTTTCATTAACTCGTTAATCCGTTAAAAAGTTTTTTCATGTAAACGGACTAAATTAACTTCCGTTAAGTGCTGTTAACGGACTAAACTAACTTCCGTTAAGTTCTGTTAACTTCCGTTAAGGTTTTTATCGTTAATATCTTACACCATTCATTCATCGGACCGGTACAAACCAGTTTGCACTGGTAACACTTGTTTCGTATTAGCACGAGTTTTATAAAAGAACTCGAAGAAAGGAGTTCTTTTTTGTGGCAAATAATAACCTGCACCCTCATAGGTCTTTTAATTATCGCTGTTCACAATTTCCAAAAATTTTCCGATCGCAGCTTCGTAGTGTATTTGAACTTGTTTTTATCTTGAAATTAGATTAGACTGTAAAATGTAACTTTCATAACACAAAAAGACCACCATAGCAATAAATATTTCCTTACAATCAGCTCAACAGCGTCAATACGTGTTCTAGAAGCGAGTGAATAAAACGAAATGTAAATTACATTCAAAATGTTAACGGATTAACGGACTTTATTTACTTCCGTTAATTAAAGCTGAAAATACCGAATTAACGTTAACGGAGGTGTGAAGTTTGTTAACGGACTAGCGGTTAACGAAGCTAACGTTTTGCATTAACTTGCCCACTTATGGGCCCATCGAAATGACACTGAGAAATCAGCATGTGAAGCCTGAAAACCTTTTTTTTTTTGGAGAACACCTAATTTCGACCGGAAAAACCGTTAACTTTTTTGTTTTTTTTGGAGATCACATCATTTTTCGGACCAAACTGACCGGACATCCATCATATTTGAGCGGGCCCCGGGCCCACTTTTGGTCCCCGGTGGCACTATAGCCATTAAACAAAAACCAAATTTGTAGTTTGAGTCACTTACTATCAAGTAAACAGGACAGCGAAAGACCTGTTTCTGGTCATCGAGTCAAGCTGCCCGTATAACTAATTTATTATTGTAATTATTATGTTTTTTTGAGGGGTTAGCTTTTTTTTAACCATTTTTAAAACAAACAAGAAACAAAAGTAAGGATTCAACCAAAAATAGCAGTTAGCTTAAGAAAAGAGCACACTTAGGCTTACCTCGAATTTATCAAGACTGTAAATTGTAAGTACTTCAGTAATTACTTAGCATGGACAATTTTATTTGTTTGCTAAATGAGTATTTTGGTAATTCTTCAAAAGTTGGTGAAATATTATTCCATATTTTTACTTCAATGCGCGAGCAAGATTTTTGCCCGTTTCGAATTTTAGCTCGTTCCGAATAAAAATTGTCTGCAGTAATCGATCTCGTTTTATAATCATGAAGTTTGCTCGCGTATTTAAAATAATTGTCGAAATTTTCAGGTTTACTTGGAGTGATAATAAGAGTATATAAATTTAGCAATTTTTATAACTTCAAGTTCAGATAAAAAACTTAGTTTAGAAAGTCCCTCAGCTTTCAGACTAAATTTTCTTCCATTTTAGTTCATTTTTTCGTATTAAGTTGTTTTTATTTGGCCAGAAAAATAACTTGTTCAATTTCGCAATGAACGAAAGACTACAAAAAAACTGGTTTAACTTTTTCTCATTCTATGACGTCACAGGTGAGGCGCGCCGCAAAATCAGATTTAAAAGCATTATGAGTTGTCCGCAATTTGTTTGAGAAAAAAAGGCATACTTTTAGTTTGTTCATTAAAATTTGCTCAGCTGAAGTGAGGCACAATTGACAGTGCCTCACTTCGCATATTTGAAGCGATGCTCAATGCACGTCGTAGTAATAGCAATATTACACCGAATAGTTTGGGCGTTTTTATGGGGCGCCGTTTGTCTAAAATATTTGTTTCATTTTATAAGGAAAAATTTTGCTACGATTTGACATATCTACTGCAATATGACATATTGCAACACTATGTAACATATCTGCTGCAATATGACATATTGTAAGACTATGTAACATATCTACTGCAATATGACATATTGCAACAATATGCTACATAGTGCAGCGCAATATGTGAGATATTGTTGAAATTTGTCACATATCGTTGCAATATGCACATGCTGCGCTGCAATTATGCACATATTGTTGCAATATGTCACATATCGTTGCAATATGCACATATTGCGCTGCAATATGCACATATTGTTGCAATATGTCACATATCGTTGCAATATGCACATATTGCGCTGCAATATGCACATATTGTTGCAATATGTCACATATCGTTGCAATATGCACATATTGCCCTGCAATATGCACATATTGTTGCAATTTGTCACATATCATTGCAATATGCACATATTGCGCTGCAATTATGCACATATTGTTGCAATATGTCACATATCGTTGCAATATGCACATATTGCGCTGCAATATGCACATATTGTTGCAATATGTCACATATCGTTGCAATATGCACATATTGCGCTGCAATATGCACATATTGTTGCAATATGTCACATATCGTTGCAATATGCACATATTGCGCTGCAATATGCACATATTGTTGCAATATGTCACATATTGTTGCAATTTGTCACATATCATTGCAATATGCACATATTGCGCTGCAATTATGCACATATTGTTGCAATATGTCACATATCGTTGCAATATGCACATATTGCGCTGCAATATGCACATATTGTTGCAATATGTCACATATCGTTGCAATATGCACATATTGCGCTGCAATATGCACATATTGTTGCAATATGTCACATATCGTTGCAATATGCACATATTGCGCTGCAATATGCACATATTGTTGCAATATGTCACATATCGTTGCAATATGCACATATTGCCCTGCAATATGCACATATTGTTGCAATATGTCATATTGCACTAAATATGTCAAATCGTAGCAAAATTTGTCCTTATAAAGTGAAAAGAATGTTTTAGACAAACGGCGCCCCATACGTTTTAATGCGAAAGACATAACATAAAAGCAGTGAATACGCTACACAAAAAAAGTAAATATGACAAAAATTAATAAAGTTTTTGATAAATATTTTGATTTGTGTGAAACCATTTTATTTTAATTACATACTTTATTTTCGTTTTTCTTTGCACAATTCTACAGGTGAGGCATGGCCTCACCTGCCTCCCCTGACCGCACGTCCCTGGCTATAGCCCTCCATTGGCCTGTCAACCAAAACGCAGAATAAGAAAAATACCAAATTTTTAGCTCTATTGGGATTGTTTTTTTTTGCGCTGGAATGCACTAAAAAGCGATTTAAAGCAACTTTTGAAACAAATATTCAGGGGGGGGGGGGCTAATTCGTCAAAAATTAAAGTCACAAATCAATAAAAACTTTTAAAAAATGCCCAAAAATAACAATGAAATTTGATCGCTAGTGTAAAAATGCCAAACATAGATTTTATCCACGAATACATCATAAACTCTGGAATAAGGAGGGGGGGGAGGGGGCTATTTAGTGTTAGTTATAATAACCAATCACTTCTCTCAAATATTTTTTCAATAGCCCCCCCAATTATTTTTCTTTATAAAATATAGACGAAATAGACTACTCCGTGTGAGTTTTATTGAATAATAAGATTTTGTGATTTACCAGCATGTAAACAAGAGAACTACAGTGTTATCATTAGCCACCTCCGACATAGCCCATTAATGCAACCAGTTGAATCATGTTGCACTGCCAATTTTTATGGCACGTTTTAAAAGCATTATTTTTTACTAAAATAGCTCTATAATTATGTTATTTTTGCAAATGCTTATAACTTTTGAACTTTTGAATATTTAAATGCTTAAGTTATAACTTTTGAACGAAACAAGCTATTTGCATAGTTCCTTCGCAGTTAGACAAACGCTTTATTCAAAAATGCATGGAGCTTAAGTTTATTTAGCTATCAGATGTGCATTATTGCAAATCCTGCTTTAATCAAAAGTGACCAAAATCATTATTTTTCGCTAATTTTTGGCCTCATCAATCACAAAATTAGCAGGAAACCAGGGGCTCGTGCAGTTTCTGTATCGCTGATGACGTGCTTTACGTAAATCCCACCTAAAAAATGTGTCAACAACAAAAAGTACATTAATCACAACTTTACGAATCATCGAATTTGAGGGTCGAAATTCGACCGATATTTTAACATTATTTTAACATTCACAAGTTGCTTACTGTATGCTAAATTATACGGTAGAATTTTAATTTTGTCTTTTTGTAAACGACGATTTATTTCTTGTTGCACGAAATTTAGAAACAATTTTGTTGCGGTACGAAATGAGTTTTTGATTCATAAGAAATACACAATCCATAGTATTGATAAAAAAATGTATATTTAAAAATTTATAGTGTTTGATAAAAAAAATACTACGATAGTATTGTTCCTGCTTATATTTTAAAATTAATTTGTTTGTGATATCAAAACAAAATTAACTGCAAATCAAGCTATACCCTAAATTGATTTCTGTGCAGCGTTAAAACTATACAAACTCTATCTAAAATCAATCGAACTTCGATTCTTGAAGTTGAAGTTCGATTCTCTCAGTTCTAACCATTTCCGCCACGTCATGCAAGTATTTACTACATAATGCACAAAAAACGAAAGATCAAAAACGCCATCTTTGCTAATGATGATGCAAAAGTACCATTAGCACATGTGGATTTCGTATTGAATTGTCAGTTATCCATCGCTTTGGGTATGAAAATTTTTACTGCCATTACATGTATGCGGTGGTTGCAGTAAAATGCCGTAGATTTTTTTATAAGATCCAGTAAATTTTATGCTGAGGTTGGCTGTTTTTAAAGTTTCACGAATTTTCAGTCTCATTTAAAGGCGGTGAATCATCCAGCCAATTCCAGTGGTTTACTATAGCTAAAATTGAACTATAATTTTTGATATTTTTTGTTTTAATTTTGGGACTGCGGTTGCAAAGATATTCAACAAATACAAAAAGATGTCCCCCAAAAAAAGTTTTTGGAAACTCTGAGTTTTGTTCTTCCCGCCAAAACCACAGTAGGCCTAATGGTTTAGAGAACTGTGGTAGGCCTAATAGTTTAGAGATAGTTCATTAATTTAGGCCTAATTAGTCTCAACTATCTCTAAACTATTAGGCCTAATAGTTTTTTGATAGTTAGGCCTAATAGTGTAATAAGATTACAGTAGGCCTAATAGTTGAGAGAACTGTGGTTTTGGCGGGAAGATCAAAACTCAGAGTTGCCAAAAACTTTTTTCGGGGGAACATCTTTTTGTATTTGTTGAATATCTTTGCAAACGCAGCCCCAAAATCAAAGCAAAAAATATCAAAAATTAAAGTTCAATTTTAGCTACTGTAAACCACCGGAATTGGCTGGATGATTCACTGCCTTTAATTCTTAATTTGTTCTAAAGATTTTGTTTCGAAATAAAATGACATAAATTGGTTATTACTTGATTAAAATTGATGTCTTTTATGTACAGAACTGCAGATTATGACTATATAATACTATTAGTTAGACAAACATATCAACCATGGCAATGAAGAAAAAGCCAAGAAAATTTTGCTGATTATTATTTACAAACTCGTTGAGCAAATCAGTCGTTAGGGTGCGTTTAGACTGGACGCAAAGCAACCAAAATTTGACGTCATCGACAGCTCGCGAAAGGTTGCGACCGCTCGCAACCTTCGCAAGCAGTTGCGCAACAGCGCTTGCTTGCAGGCTATAGTAAGATAACCAACTAATTCACCGATTTGATTTTTACGATCGCAGTTTGCTAGAAAATAATATAAATAGTTTTTTTAAATGGTTTAGCGCCTATTTATCAGTCCAAAGAGTAGGCCTAGGTTGTTGGCAAAGTTAGATTCGCGATAGCCCTAGGCTAGCCAAGTTAATTTGGATCTAGACAGCTAAGGCTGTAAATCCTGGAGTGATTTTTCATAGCTATGCTGGATCTCAAAGCTTCATTATAATGAATACACCAAAGCAGTAGGCCTAGCCCCACGACATCTAGCTTTTAAACCAAAACTTTTTATTCTGTGCAGCATAGCAGAAGACCAGTCCAGTAGTTCTTTTGGCTGAGCAGCTTTTGCTTTTTTGTCTTAAAGTAAACTTAAACTAACATGATGTTGTTTTTTTTCAGAATATAAAATAACCCACCAACAGGCTAGTTTTGAGTGTGTTGATAGTATTTTTACCCATTGTTTGTTAGCTTGTTGTTTTAAAAGTAACCACAATTGAACAATTCCTTGAATACTGGAAAACTCGCAAAAGTTTTTTCACTGCCTTTTTGACCAAGCCAACTTGGTGAATAAAACTGTATTTAGAATTGGTTTCAAGCTACACTGCTACATACAAGAGCTAGATAGATACAAAAAATCGAAAAATTCCTAAGAAGTTTTGGATTAGCGTAATTAGTAGTCACTTCTTTGAATAGCTACAAACATGGAATTTTTTCTTCTGAATGTCCTCTTAAAAGTCTTCTTGTTTCTGAAGGTTTGTGACCGTGATCAAGTTGAACTGGAAGCGATGGTTTTGGACTACCGGTACCCCAAGTTTTATAATTATGAATATAGTAGTCTGGTAGTGATTTTTCACTCCAGTCCTAATTGATGAAAATAGAAATGTCAAGTGTGTCAAATATTCATTTACTGTGTCTTTGTGTAATATCTGAATTTAGTTGTTTATGAATTTCAAAACATTTTTACTGTCTCTTAAAATTTTTACTGCTTTACATGGTGAATAAAGTGACAAAGTAAACAATTTTAAGTCTGAAGTTCAATCATTGCAATTGCAGTCAGTGTAATTAGATGAACTAGAAAGCCAATATATATCTAACCAGTAGAAAGTGAGTTCTATTTTTTTGCTGAGGTGACTATTATTGGTAGAGAAGTACCCGCAAAGCAAGTTCATTAATATTGTTCCATTCTCTAAACTAAACAAAAAACTTGATACAGCATTTATAATAAAAATAATTGGACTGGGGAAGGAAGCGTCAGTTACATAAAAATGTGAGAACTAAAAACACTTTTATTCAGATGCTTGAGTAACAATTTTCAAATGAAAAAATCTAAATGTTTTTTTTATCAGGAGCATAACCAAAAACATGCTAAGAGGGGGCTTGACCTTACTGCTATAAATTTGTCTGTATCTTACAAACGGTGGTTTAAAGCGAAGCCCTTTGAGGTAAACGCAACCGTCGCAACGTAGCCTACTGGTACCGCAAGAAAATGCAAACTAATAAAATGCTCCCGATAGCATTTAACTTCGCACTAAACATCGATACGCGCTCCGCTAGCTAATAAAACACCAAACTTAGTTTTAGAGGCTGACTTTTCCTCAAAACAACTGCTGGTATCAGTTATCACTGTGCTAAATTCTTGTCCTTCGATGACAGTGTCAAATCATGCAAAAACTGCTATGTTTTTTTGCTTTCTCCAGCAAATCAACACAGCAATCCATTGCACAATAAGCAAAAAATCCACTACATAACTGATGACAAATCCAGCTTTCAATTTCACTCTTAGCGTTAACATTGGGAGTCTTCATAAACAGCACTAAATAACGCATACAAACAACCGTTTAAGCTTACTACTGGTATCATAACATGCTTGCCTGAAAAAGAAAAATCACATCAAAAAAACAACATAGTTAATGATTTAAATGTACCTGTAGACTAGCCTATTGGTTTACACTCTACAAGATATCGGTTGATCTACCACTACCATAATGAGACATGGATGGTGAAAGCGTTTAAGGATTTGTTAACTGAGTAAACACCTAAAGAGAACTTTTGACATCTGCTTTCAGCTTTTTGCGTTTCTGCATTAAAACCCAGAACTGTCATCGTCAAAACAGATTAGGGCAAGTTTTCAGTGGAAGGATCTAAACAAATCATTGATAGCTAGTAAATAGGCTAAGTACTACTACGTTTTTGAAGAAATGAGACAAACCCCAATGCACAATCCATCCTTTGGTGTTGTATTTACCAAGTCCAGATCAATCGTCACCTTACATTCAACAGAGTTTAGCTTTCTTTTCTGATGATCTTAATCATGATACCAGTTTCGTTTTTGCTATGCAGAAACAATTGGCTTGCTATTTAAAAACAAATTATCCATTTATTCAGGCTGTTGAGTACTTCTCTGATGGGTGTGCTGGACAGTACAAGAATTTCAAAAATTTACTTAATCTCACATATCATTTAACCGATTTTGGGCTTTCGGCAAACTGGAATTTTTTCGCCACTAGCCATGGCAAATCTGCTTGTGATGGAATTGGTGGTGCAATAAAACGAAAACTTGTCCACAGAAGCTTAGCTCAACCCTATCAGAAACAAATTCTAACAGCAAAAGATGCTTATTGTTTTTGCAAATTGTCGATGCCCTCAATTAATTTCCATTTTTTACCCAAGGAAAATCTTGTTGGAGTTCGTAATGATTTAAAAGAAAGATATGCGCAAGGTCACACTATTCCAGGTACCAGAAGGTATCACATTTTTTCTCCAGAAAGACAACAGCAGAAGATCAACATTATGCAGGATGCTACAAATTTTTTGAGAGTCAACAACAACCACCTTTGAACTTTAACATTGGGGATTATGTTGCTGCAAAATACGACAATTTGTGGTGGGTTGGAATAATTTTGGAAGATGTAACACAAGAGGAAGAGCTGCTGATTAAATTCATGCACCCCAATGGGCCACAACAGACTTTTTACTGGCCAAAACACGATGACATTTTGCATGTACCAAAAGTTGACATTTTATCAAAAATTTCGATTCGAAATATCAGCAAAACTGGGCGTGTTTGTCAAATTACTGATGAAGAGTTTGACTTTTTATCGCCAATACAGCTTTAGCTGACTGGCATACTTTTGGGACTTTAGTAGAATCTGCAATACAACATTTTCATGTCTGGTGCCAAGCAAAATTTTCAATTTGCAAATTGGTTCAGTTGTCATTATTGAGCATATGTCCGGCGTTCAGTATTTATCAGAAAAATTGGAGGGATTTGGTAAAATCTAAGCAACAAACATGGTACGTAATGTAACGTAATTTAACTAAGTATCAACAGCATGACTGCATCAACAGCATCACTGCTTTTGTAACTTGGAATCGTCTTTTTTTTGACAAACTGAATCAGCCTTGGAATACAGTGGACTATATCGTTTCTGTTTGTTGAGGCATTGCTTGAAGAATTGTGTCAAACTCATTGAGCTTGGGCCTCAGTTGTTTATTAATTAGTGTCCGTACAAAAATTGTTCTTCTGTCTTATTACACAATTAAGTGCTTTGCAGTTCATTCATTTATGACTGTATTGTGGTGTGCTCTTGATATTGTATAATGTGTTTTTCATTAATTCATAACAATCATGATTGTTCGCTCTTCCATTGCAACATTTCATTTCATTATGCTGATAATTCACAAGTAACATAATTTTGGCAGTTTCAATCCCATTCATAAACTTCCCATTATAATGAGTGATATGTGGATAATTTTTTCTCTACAATCAGCAGCAAAGCACTGCATTGTATAATATCAGTACTTCGTTATATATTTAGGTCTTTGAAAAGATTCTTTAAGGAGGAATTTTTTGACATTGAAGTGCTTATCAGTGCTGATAAACTAATAGCAAAAATGGTAGTAGAGTTTCTCATCAAACTTACAACAACTTTTAACTAAATGTTAGCTGTGACATCATAAGCGCATGTGCTACATAAGTGCAATCTACATTTTTGTAATTTAGAAAAAAACAAAATTTGAGTGAAAAGTCTGAGTTAATAACAAAAGTTTGCAAAAAAAAAACATTTAGCATACTAACACATATGAAGTAGGAAGTCTTTCTTAACATTTTGGCATTGGTTGGAAAAAAATTTGTTTCTGCAGATTTTAGTTATGGGGCGTTGAAGTTGGTCACCCCCAAAATTTATATGCCCATTTTTGACTGGTTTCTAATGCTTTTTTTGAAAATTTGACTTAATAATTTAAATCCTCACCCCCAAATCTGTCAGAATACATAGTTTTCTTTTACAAATATGTCAAAAAATGAGTATTTTATGGGCGTTTTTGTTTTCGGGGACCAAAAACAGCGTCATTAGTGGCGAAAAGTTCATTGATGATATCTCGAAAACCGCTTGATGGATTTTGATGGGACCAACGTTATTCTTTATCTCTCATTCATCACTACAACATATCTAAAATTGAAAAAAATCTGAGAGGATGGGTTACACTGTGTGGTTGTATTATAATAGAATGACCCACTTGTCTTTTCATTTCCAAATTCGATCTACTGTACTTCGTTTTTTATTTAAACTTTACAAATTTTTTTCTCAAGATTATTTTGTTACCTGAGCTATTACTCTAGACTCTTCTTCACGGTTATTGCGTGATAACATAATATAAACTCAATCTTCGTTTTACCGGTAATTCCAGCGCTTTATGACAAAACAGAACCTGTGATTACTATAACAGCGCTTCAATAATAAACTACACAAAGCTTTCTGCTCATCGAATGCATTTTAAAAGTACGTTGTTAAAATTAGCCTATGAAGCGACCAGTCGCGAAGATTAGCAACCACTCGCAAGGGTTGGCAACCTTCGCGAGTGACATAATCGACCACTCGCGAAGGTCGCCAACCTTCGCTTCGCGTTGCTTCGCGTCCAGTCTAAACGCACCTTTTACTCGTTATTTTTTTTAAGCTCAAACAGGCGTTGTTCTAGATTTAAAAAATTTTAAAGACTACCAAAATCTTTCTTTATGCACTTCGATTTGCTATCTGTCTGGGAGGCATCGCTGCCCGAACCCTAGCTCTAATGCAAGATTCTGAAGGAAAGAAAAAAAAGATTGGACCGCGAATTTGTTTCATCCCGAACCCGATACATGCCACCGCATTCAGCACGAACGAACCCGTACGCGGAAATCGGCAGACGCACGCCCCTACCAATGACATAAAACTAGATGATCCGAAACTCCGCAAATGTGCTCATTTTATTCTCTGCTCGGTCACGCTTCACTGCAGGCCCCACTCTTCTGGTTTTCTCTGATACTGGCCATTGGCGTGCGTGCCGACATAGATCAGTTAAAGCGCTAATTACGTGCTTGCAAGGTTTTGAATAGTGTTTGAAGTAAACTAGTCTGTATTTGTGTTCATGACATTTGAGTAAAAGCGATATCTTTAAGGTTGTTGCTGATTTTATAGCTCAGGGTAGCCTATTCAGATCAGGGATGTTACCCAACTTACTGGTA
This sequence comes from Trididemnum nubilum, assembly GCA_963965965.1. Lineage (NCBI taxonomy): Eukaryota > Metazoa > Chordata > Ascidiacea > Aplousobranchia > Didemnidae > Trididemnum > Trididemnum nubilum. The sequence continues at coordinate 6,675,346 of OZ014472.1, forward strand.
CCTAGTTTAGAAGTCCAAGGTTTTATGGACTTCTGTTGGTTGTTAGGTATGGAGAGTTGTGGTCTACGACTCTATTGATATTTTTTGTGAAGCACAAGCATAGTGCAGTGCTAGCATAGCCTGAAAGTCAGCCATATTTATACTCCAGACTTAGTACCCCGGCTGCTTTCTGGCCAATTACCCAGTGTATACCGGTAGCTGATAGAACTATATTAGTAGCTTGCAGCGTAGGCACAGTTGGTAGGCTTTGATATGATAAAAAGTTGCCAGGTTACTGTTGGTGGCAGTAGTGATCTATGAATGAATGAGCAATTATCAGATTTTGAACCAAAGGTAGCCTATTACAAATAGGGTTAAACAGCTTAGTTTTTTGTTTTTAAGCTGACTGGTAGTGATGTTTAGTGACATTTCTGTTTGCAGGTTAGGACCTACCTGCCTAATGGTATTTGAAAATGACTAAAAGTTGTTGCATTCCGTGTTGTAACAATTCCAGTAATTCCAAATCAAAACATCACTTATTTTCTGTTCCTAACAAGAATTTTTAAGCAAAAAAAAATGGGCTGAAGATTTGGAAAGAATTATTTATTGCTTGAGACGAGATCATGTCCATGTCAAATTACTACTACACAAAAATCGAGTTTCCATATCTGATATGTCAGATGTGAGCATTTATGTCAGATGTGAACATTTTGAAAAGAAATGTATAATAGCAAGTAAGTCAATACGTTAAACAGTAAAGTATCGGTAATGGGTAAGTTGTTACTGGTAGGCTACTATTTTTTTAGTGTTCTTGTTTTACTTGTAAACTAAGCTATTTATTTTATTAACATAATTAGAGATTACGGTAATGTGGCGTGTCAAAAGGGAGCGCGCTCCGATTGCGGTAAACCGGCTCGACTGCGCAGCCTTGTGTGAGCAGGCGTGAGTTGTTGATTGGATAGCAGCTGGTGCTTCGATTGTGTACTTGAGGGGTTGGTTGTGGAACGCGCTCCGATTGCGATTAACCGGCTCGACTGCGCAGCCTATGAGCTGCTATGATCTGTTGAGTTATAAAGCTATCGGTTCCAAGTATCTTTCATTTGTGGTTACTTCCATGCTAGTTTCCACATCGCCACTGGATGAAGCAGGAACTGCGACACACTTCCCCCTTTCTGAAAGCAGTGGTAGGAAGGGGCCTGCTAACGTCGTCTCGAGCGCCGACCATCCAATCACGTCGGGGTCACCAGTGTGGCGTGTCGAAAGGGAGCGCGCTCCGATTGCGGTTAACCGGCTCGGTTGTACAACCTCCAGTGAGCGATGATCTGTTGACTTATAAAGCTATCGGTTCCAATTATCTTTCATTTGTGGTTACTTCCATGCTAGTTTTCCACATCGCCACTGGATGAAGCAGGAACTGCGAAAGTAAGGTCTTACCGGATCCTCATCCCTTGAGGAATACTGGTATTTAGTTTAATAGCTTTGGAGCAAAATATTTAGTAGCTTTGGGGCAATGCTGCATTCAGAGTTCAATTGTGCTTGCAGGCTGTCTGCTTTGATTCATACAATCGTACATGACTGATTGGAGACTTAAAAAGCACAAGCTTACTTACCAGATAGTCTTGTCTCTTGGTTGTAATTGTGTTCATTGAGTTGAAAACCCTTTGTTGAGCTACAAAGTCGTATTGTGACTTGATGCTTTTGCTGTAAAGTCTACCATTACTAATAATGTCAGATGTCACTGAAGTAGTTGTTGGTAAATGCAATAATTACTGTATTAGAGGTCATATAGGACGCACGGGCATGTATGACGCACCCCATTTTTGCAGGTCAGATTCAGGAAAAACTGAACTTTACCAACGTCATGTACGACGCAGGGCGGTTTTTTGAGCAAAACTTTTGGAAAAAAAGTGCGTCCTGTATGCCATCAAATATGGTAACTAATTAACAGCAAGCCAAAATTTTTCGTTTAGACAAATTAAAGACAAGAAATAGCAGTAATAGTTGACTATGTGGCTGAATGGTTAAGATTTTATAATGAACACAATTCTGACGAAAAGGTCAATGATTCAATTCGCACCGGCGTTATGTTGCTGCATCTTTTTATAAAACTTAGTGAGGATCTTGGATGGAATCGCTTGGGACTTCGTCCAAGCAAAATGGTGGAGGTGATGGAAGACCGTGAGGTGTGGCGGCTCAATCTTGAGCTACTGCCCCCGCAACCCTCGCGGAAAAGCGGGCAATGAAGAAAGAAAGAAAGAAGAAGAGACTTCATGGCGTATTATCTCTGCTTAATGGAATTTTTTACTTTTTATCATTGCTGAATTGGAAGCTGAAGTAAGCCGTTTGTTAAGAAGATGAAACAAAACAAATAAAGATTGATAAGGAGCTTGCAGAAGATTTTGAAGATATTTTGGATGCAGGTAGCTTGCTATGTTGTTTGTTGTCGAACTGCAGCAGTTTTTTTACTGATAAAGTCAAATTATTCTAATTTGCTTTATTTGATTGAATCTCACATTGATTGTATCAATAATGTCGCTTTCTTCAAATCTAATTCATTCAAGCATAACTAGAATTTTTGATTAATGAGGCAGAATAGAAACCATTGGATTAAACATCTAAAAAATGAATTACAACTGATGCTATGTTTAATCAATCATCTAGGCAGAATTTTCTTTGGCATCTTACCACTCTGCTACAAAGACTTGTTCTCTGCAGACACCAATTTGATGACTGATGACTGTGGTTTATCATAGCCATTTGCAAGCATTGTGTGGTTTACTAGCTTTTTTGGGGGGAAAGAAAGCATAAAGGTGAATTTACACAGTATACGTTTTTCGTACGTTTTTGTCCGTTTTTTTACGTTTTTGCTTCTTGACAAAGTATACGCTTTTTCATCCGCATTTCTTTGTGTCCATATCCGCACTAACCAGACAGTCACATGCTGGACAAAAGTTTTCCGAAAAAATTTTTTTGTAAAGGGGTACAGCTCTATTTCGAAATATCGCTCTTATCGTTCATACACAAAATTTTTGAACAAAATTTTTATCTATATATAACAGTCTACTTAGTGCGTATTTGGACTTATAAAAATGCGGATGAAAAAGCGTATACTTTTTCAAGGAGAAGCAAAAACGTAAAAAAACGGACGAAAACGTACGAAAAACGGATACTGTGTAAATTCACCTTAACGCTACCATAAAAATACGAAACTTTGCAACAATACATGCTTGCACGAAACGTAAATACATTGCTCACCATATAGCTCCGTGGAACTCTAGTGAACCAGGAAGAATCTGGTGGTGATTTTTGCAACAACAAACAGTAAGAAGTAAGCCCGCACAGATGACCGTCGTTGCTGGGTCTCAAATAGCTGCCTGTTATGCTTACTAGATAATTGCTTCACTATTCTGTTTCCGTGATGCACGCGAAAAGCTTCGAGTTGGTTTACTTAGTTACCTTAACTACAATATTTATAACGTGACATTGATTTTAAATTTTTTTGTAGATTCTGCCTTAGTCTGGCTAGTAAGAGTCAAGAAGCATACAGCGAGTTGAGAGAAAGTGGTATTTTGCGATCACCAAGTAGTGGAACCCTGTACTGCTATAGGTAAATATACTTACTGTTCGTGTACGGTACCCATATACTATGCTGTATAGTATTGTAATAAACTGCGTCACAGCTTATTGGTATTTACTTCGTGTCGAAGATATATATAAGGTGTGATTCGGTTTGTTACAATACTATAGTTTCAGGATTTTTTTTATCTGTCATGCAAAAGAATTTAAAAAATATGACATTAGTCGTATCGATTTTTACCGACTCCCAGATTTTCTCCCGGGTTATTTTTATTACTGTATTTTGACACAATGCGTAAATCTTTTCATACCTTCCCAAACTGGATTTCCCAACTTGCGACTGTAATTTTCTTCCTTCATTCCGAATTACCATAATTTAATGTGAGCATTAAGTTTCTACTTCAGAGACCCAAACACGTCCATGGCCTATCTTGCAAATTGAACAATAAATCCGGCAATATAAGCGATACCGATGCGCTTACCAGTTGAGCTATGCTCCCGAAATGACAATGTTATGTAGCCGTTGTTTATTCACATTGCAATACATAGGGAAAACACTGAAGTGCTTATTTTGACGTGATGTTTTTGTGTTATTACTAGAAACGTATACAGAACGACACCAGGTCTCGTATCCGGAGTACTGATGGAAATTGAAAAAGAAGGATTAAACATGGACAAGCACCAGCAATTTTTTGCACTATTTGTTGATGAAATGAAAGGTACAATTACGGTGGAATCGTTTAGATAGTAGGCTTATTGTTATTTTGCTTTCGAGTTTCAAATTATAGTTAAGCGTAGAAGAATCTGATAAACGGACAATACGCGTAAAAATTTTAAGCAAACTTGAGTTGCAAGTTCGCTCATCAGATGAACGATAAGGTTTAGACAAACGAAGCAGTTAAAGTTGAAACGTGTGTAACTTCTTAAGTTTATATATTGAAGAGCAAGCAAAATTATTATCGCTTGTTTCATGAGGTGTGTTTTTTGAATAATGTTTTTGTCTAAAAGCGCTAAGTTAAAAATCTTTTATTTTGCAGTTAAAGAAGACATTGTTTACAACGCGGGTCAGGACAAAATTGTTGGTTTTATCGACACCGGTGCAGAAAGGAACTCTCCATCAACTAATTTCGCTGCTACGCACTGCCTTCAATTCTTCATTAGATCAATAATGTCCAATTTTTTTCCATCCTCTAGTGTTAGCTACCAACAACATCGCATCTTATGAACTAACTAGCGCAGTATGGGAAGCATTGGAAAAGTGCCGTTTTACCGTGTTGTGTGTTATTGCTGACGGCATGAGCACCAACAGAAAAATGCTTAATAAAATAAGTAACTTGGCTATACGTATACGATTTGATTTTACCGTAAAAATATTTCAACAGTTAACTTCGCCAAAAGATCAATGCTGTTTGTGATTGGTACCGTTTTCAGTCATTATTCTTTTTTTTTTTTTTTTTTATTTGTGTCAAGCGCAAAAGCGCTCATAGAAAACGAAAAAAAAAAAAAAAAAAAGAAACACACACACATAAAAAAAAAGGTTTACAGTCATGCATTAATAATTCTAAAGCGCCAGAGAAGAACAGTAAGCTTCTCCCAAACCATTTACACTAAGCAAATCTATAAAGCGAGCAACATATTTCGAACAACGAAATTTGCAAGAGTGAAGTAATGAGTGAACAAACACATTGGTAGACCTATGGCAACGATTCATAAAACGGAATAAAAGTTTGCGAACAAGGGCATCAAAAGTATTAACATTAGCCTCTACTTGATATTGACGGACACTGCAATAACGAGGAATACCATGAATACTGCGGTAAGAATCATTGTAACACACTCGAAGACGTCTATAGCTCTCATGGGTATAACAACACCACAGCTGACTAGCATACAATGCACAACAATGAGCCCGAAATAACATATTTTTGATACGAATAGAACACTTATGAAATTTACTGCGAAGTGAGTTACCTACAGCATACAAATACTTGATTTGGCGAGTGATATCACAATCATCAGATAATGTATCAGTTAGAAATACACCCAAATATTTTACAGAATCAACAAATTTAATCATTTTGCCATCCAGAGATAGTTTAGGCTTAAAGTCCTTACAGTATTTTATTCGAAACATCATGCCATATGATTTACAAGCATTGAAGACAATATTATGTGCAACAGCATATCTCGAGCAAACAGCTAGCAGTTCATTGAGCCCTGTTAGAGAAGGACAAAAACAACATAAATCGTCAGCATACGTAATATGATTGAGCTTGAGATTTCCCACAATGCAACCAGCATTTACCTTATTCAGTTCACTAGACAGATCATCCATATAAACAGCAAAAAGATATGGACTCAAAACACTACCCTGACGAACACCGTTACTGACATTGAAAGAGTCGGACATACAATTACCCCATTTTATCATTCTAGTTTGGTTAGTATACCAGAAGTGAAGCAAGCGTAAAAGGCACCCAGGTACGGATCGGGCCTTAAGTTTGCGAAATAACATGGCATGATTCACCCCGTCAAAAGCTTTCGAAGCATCAAGGAACACAGAATAAACTGGGGTATTTTTTGTAGTATGTGAGCGAACAACTTCTTTCAATAAAAATTTACACACGTCAGTCCCAGGAAGAGGTTTTAAACTAAATTGATTATCACTAGTTGTGAGCAATGGTTTGAGTTTAAACAAAATAGGTGCTCAAAAAGCTTAGAAACTACCGATGCAATTGCAATAGGTCTATTGTTTCCAGAGTTTGATATATCACCAGTAGGACTCTTAATGATAGGTACAATAACAGTTTCTAGACACTGAGAAAGTATAAAAGAATGCACGGTGCACAAATTAAAAAATACACTCAAATATATGCAGATGCTGCGATTCGCAAATCTGATAAATTCAGCACTTATATTATCACGCCCAGGAGATTTGTTCAGTGGGAGTAGAGGTAAAAGACGTTTAACATCTGCAACATTACAACCTATCCCCTGCAAATTATCGCTAGCCCCTGCAGAAAATATTTCTCCAGCATCAGGAGTATTCTGCTCATTTAACAAGTTTGAAAATTTATTTTTCCACATTTCAGCAATAGCTGCTGTACCACTAATGTTATCAATGCTTGAAGCCAGAGAGTGAGATTTTTTGGGACCGGCAGCTCGGACTTTCTTCCAAAAGTCAGACCTATTTCCACAATTTAGGGCCTCTGCCATAGCATCTGCTTTATTTGTTTCCTTTGTGTATTTGCATTGACGTAGTTTGGCCTTAAACAGCTTTTTTGTGCGCAGCATTTCCTCATATGTAGAGCCATGTAATGGTTTACCACAAGTTCTCCATGTTAGGTATGCATTTCTAGCTAGAGAATGAGCTTGTTTAACTTGCCCATTCAAGCCAGGTATATACAATGATGTAGACTGCTTTCTTTGATTACCAGTACCAATAATAGATTCTTTGGCCGATGTGAGCAAGACGTGGGTTATATCTTGACAAAATTTTGTAATTTTTGCTGCATGCATTTCATTTGTACACAGCTCATTTTTGCAATAAATAGCAAAGCTTGGGATTTTTAAATTTAGCATGCGCATCTCAGTTTCTTTAAAGTAGGCTTGCTTTTCATCTTCAGAAACAGATGCCCATTTAAAGTTAGTGGAGTTCAAGGATTCTACACTGATGTTAGGTAATTTTGAGCACACATATGAAATACTTAGAGGATGATGGTGCGAAGATATACAATCATATACCACAGATATTTTACCTATGGAATCGTGAACAGCTGTAGAAGATAGACAGTGGTCTAGCCATGAGGTAGAGCCATGCACCTCACTTACGTATGTATAAGAGTCATCAGGCAAAAACAATTTATCAGACTGAACATATCCAAAATCAATACAAAATGAAGACAGCATAGGGCCAAACAAATTCTGCTCAGAAGCATTAAAATCTCCAATTATTGACACATTGCAACCGAATTCTTCACAAAAATTTTGAAGTTTGCTCAGATATTGTAGATATGCATCAACATTTTTACTTTGAGCATAGATCGAATACCCTCCTGGTGAACTCAAGTGCTGCTGTTCGGCTCAAAGATTTGTCAAATAGTGGTGGAACTTGTGTAATTTCATCCAAACTGAACTTAGTAATTAGCTCATGTCCGTTCTTAGTCGTCGAAAGGGTGTGAGCAAAATGATCAAGTGCTGGTAATGCCAAGTTTTTTGCATAATAACAATAATATAGCCACAAGCTTATCGGGCATATACGAAATCAGTCGTAAATTATATACTACTACCATAGTCAGCGGCGGATCCAGAAAATTTTGATGGGGGGGGATTTGAAGCACAAAACCTCAAAAATTCGGATGTCTTCACCAAAATTGAGAGTGATTTTTCGGCGGAAATCGGAAATTCAAACGTTTTTTCGCCCAGATTCAGGTGGTCTCCAAAAAAAAAAAAAAATAGGTCTTCACCAAAATTGAGAGTGATTTCGAAAATAGGTCTTCACCAAAATTGAGAGTGATTTTTCGGCCGAAATCGGAAATTCGAACTTTTTTTTCGCCCAAATTCAGGTGGTCTCCATAAAAAAAAAAAAAAAAAAAAAAAAAAAAAGGTCTTCACCAAAATTGAGATTGATTTTTCGCCGGATTCGTTACGTTTAGGTCGGTGGGGGGGATGCATCCCGAAATGAAGCCGAATTATTCGAAACAGAGGCTGATTTTTCAGCCAAAATCGTTACTTTTAGGCTGGTGGGGGGGATGCATCCCCCCCATCCCCCCCCCTAAATCCGCCACTGACCATAGTCGTTATATTAGAAGTCTGGAAATTCCTTAAGAAATGTTGTTGTTTTGCACCGCCACCTAGTGTTGGTGTCCTAATGTGACTAAAATTACTATTGGTAGGTATAGATGCAGTATAGATAACATACAGTACAGTAGTTTTACTCTGCCAATTTTGCTTCCATGATTTCAATCGATGGCCGCCACTTTCGTGCCGGTAATACAAGGTGAACATGCAAACTTCTCAACACTAGAGGCGCTAAAGTGTTTTTGAATGTTATAATTCGTTTTTCGTTAGGTCACCTTCATTGCTAGTTTTCGCTTTGTCGGTATAAAATTTAATAAACTACAAATCTGAAAGTGTTGTATCAGTTTAAACACACTCAAAGTAGTCGCGATGCCATTATGACATCATAATAACTTGACAAATATGCTGATTTCAAGCGATTTCAGCGAAATTACTGATTGTTGATTGATGCAAGGTCTTTTTCAAGTGGTCGGCAATATTACACCAAGTCGACGTCATCGAGACGCTGTTGTGACGTCACAATGTATTGACAGTTTTTTTTTGTTTTAATGCTTGCCATTAAAAGCTTTTTAGTGTTTGTATTGAATAAATAAAACAACAAACTTGAGACTGCTAAACCGGTTCGAAGTAGTCGTGACTGTATTATGACATCATAATGAAGTGACAAAATACATCTTTAGATGACTCTAACAAAGTTGTCAAACATAAATTTCATCAATGTCTTTGTTGCGATCGAAAGTTTCTCTCCCGAGATGTTTTTGTGACATCATAATGCATCTGCGGTTTAAGTAAATTCATAATAATTGATGCACTGTTGATTAATTTAATTGTGCTGGCATTTACTATATTAATTAACAAAACTGAAACTGCAAAAACTTCACTGGAAGTAATCAGAGGTGGGCGCAAATAACAATATATTAAAAGCGCAGCGCAACAAAGCGCAACGATCTTTTTAACTAGTGAAAGCGCAGCGCAAAATGCGCAAATTAATTTTTTTGCTTTCTGAAGCGCAGCGCAACTTCTGCAATGAACTTTTTGATTCAGTTGAAGCGCAACGCAATTCCGCAATTGCGGAACGGCTTTTTTGTACAAGGTTAAAGCGCAACCTAACTTCCGCAATTGAAATTTCACAACACAACGCAAATACAGCATTTTTACAATTTTAGACTAAAAAAGAGTAAATAATTTGCTAAACAAGCCCGACATTTATCAACATTACGATCGAAATGGAGCAAAATTAAGTTCAATTTATAGAATTGCGCTTTTAACCGAAAAAAAATTTTGAAAGCGCAATTAAAGCGTAACAAATTCTAAAGGCTTTATTCCGCAACGCAACTTCCGCAATGTTTCAAAATAAAAAATTAAAGCGCAACGCAACTTACGCAATTGCGGAGGTTGCGGAAGTCGCGCTTTGCGCTTCTAATTGCGCTTTGCCCACCTCTGGAAGTAATCGGGATTCTATTGTGATGTCATAATGCGGTTTAACAAATTTCTGGTTTTAAAGCCGCATTTACACGGGCGACTTTTTTGCGAGCGATTTTTTGATAAAAATGGATATGGCAGAGTTGCATTTACTCAACGGCGGTTTTGATCATGATAATTGGAACCTTAATGATGGAAGTAATTGTCTTAAGTTGGTTTCATACCAATATTGTTATAATTGAAAACTTTAGAAGAGAATCGGTGCTGCGATAAAAAATCGCAGTGAGATCAGTTACGATTTTGTTTTAAAAAGGTTTAGAATATCACTATCGGAATGAAAACAACTTGAGACAGTCACTTTCAGCAGTAAGATAACTTTCATCACAATGAGAACCATTATTGAATAGATACAACTTTGCCACATCCATTTTTTCCAAAAATCGCACGCAAAAAAGTCGCCCGTGTAAATGCGGCTTAAGGGATATAAAAACAGTTATTCATCTTAAATCATGTCAAAAAATTCGATCGTTGCATTTCAAAGTTTTGCACCAACCGAAGTGGTCGGGATGTTGATGTGATATCATAATGAATTAGCATTTTTACAAAATTTACATTAATGCTTGCTGTTGAACAGCATTTTGGTGTTTGCGTTGAAGAAACTATAAGTTGCAAACCATATGGTGCTGAATTGGTTCAAAAGTTGGGAGAGTATTATTATGTTATAATGACGTTAACGACATTGCTTATTCGAAGTGTTACTTATATCAGTTATTAATATTTAGTTATAGTGGTATCGAAAGGATTTATTGTAGTTGAAGGTTTCATGTAACTTCGAAAAAGGTAGAGATGCTATTGTGGCATGATAATGCATTTACGGTTTACCTAAATTCATACTAATTAATGTTCTATTGATAAACAGCTATTTTAATAACAAAATTTGACGTGAAAAAATCGCTCGAATGTAGTCGTGATTCTATTATGACGTCATAATGTCGTTGGACAAGTTTGATAATTTCAAGCAATTTTAGATTGCAAGGTATTGATGATAAATGATATCAAGATATTTCTTGTTGCTTAAAAGTTTTACATCAGTCGAAGTGATGGAGTTACAAAATAAAATACCAAAATAAAAAAGCTGTCAATACATTGTGATGTCACAATAGCGTCTTGATCATATCGACTTGATATCTCCTGGCAATTAACATCTTACTATAATCTCAGATCTTTAATTGCTCCACAATCGCTTGAAAATAGCAAACTTGTTAAAAACATACTGATGTCATAATGGAGTCATGACTACTTCGAGCCAATTTACTACTTTAAAGTTATTATAATCAACATCATAAAAACGTTCAGCAGTGCATAAATTTATCTACATTTAAAACAACGATAGATGTCCCAGAAGTCACAAAAAGCAATAAAATAAAACAAAGAAAATCTCATTGAGTTGTGACGTCACAATAACGTCTCGATTACTTCGACTCAAACCAAAACTTTCAGTTGCAACAATTTGATTTGCATAAATCTACGTTCGACAATAGCACTAAAATCACTTGAAATTAGCAAGTTTGTCAGGTGATTATGACGTCATAATGGAATCCCCACTACGTCAAGCATGCTTTGAGCCGATACACCACTTTTAGGTTTGTAGTTTATTTTATTATAAACCGCGACAAAGGGAAAACTAGCGAAAAATCAAAATATAACATTCGAAAATACATTAGCGTCTCTAGTGTTGAAAAGGCTGCATGTTCTTTTTATGTTGACTGGTGGCCACCGATTAAAAATAGTGGACAATGGAATCAATGGGAGTGAAATTACTGCATGTTCTCTAATCTCTCGCCTACACTGTGCTGTTGCTATAGGACTCCAACACTAGATGGCGGTGCAAAAAACAACATTCAAATGATTATGCGTTTAGTTGCCAGACTAGTACTATAACGACTATGCTACTACTTTGTTTATTAAAATCGGTTTCACCCCAGCGGGGCATCATCAGTTAGATCTAAAAACAATCAGCGTATACTTTAAAACCAAAATCATCATAAAACCTATAAATAGACTATAACATCAGTCAAATTGAAAAGAACATAAAATGGACTTCAATAACAACGAAATTTAAAAAAATATAATACCGTATATAGCAAAACCTCTTTCGCAAAGCAAATATATCGAAAACCTTGTTTTAGAGCAGAGGTGACGAACCTGCGGCCCGCCAAAGGTTTTTGTGCGGCCCGCGAATCGGTTTCACAATCGCTATTGCATTGGAAACCATTGTGACATTATCTCAGCGTCTGCATTAAAATTTTTTATTATGTTTTTAATATTTGTGCAATGCGATACCGAAGCAGATATCATGATCGAAGTTGCAAGTCCCCTAAACAATTGACTAGATTAGAGGTTAAAACTAAAGAATGATTTATCACAATGCTTCATTATTGCCTCATGAATTAGGACAATGATTGATTATGAAACTTCACGCAGAATATATTTATGATATGTAACTGATAATGTGCTGTGCTCGTAAAATAGATTGTTAGCAAAAGGTACAGTTAAGTTGGAAGGAGTTATAACGCAGTATTTCAGTTCTTAACAATTTATGCTTGCTTGGTGGTTTGTAATCAGGTGAAGCATTTTTAAATTTAAAGTTATAACAATGTTGATGTTCATCATGGAGAGTTTGAGAGGCTATAAATTGTATCAGAAATCGTCTTGAGTAGTTTGATAACTGCAGAGCTGTTGGCAGTGCGAGAGCTTATGCTTCAATAAAATTTATTCATCACTGGAATGTATCGGCAGTGCTGGACTGCTGGTTTGGATCAAGTTAAGGCTAGGACAACACTGCTCCCACAATAACTGTATTTGAGTGAAATTAAAATGCCAGGTATTAATTCCAACGTTATCACTGTAGTTTAGTAGGCGAACGTTCAGTACTAAAGTGATTAGCATACTTAAATAAAAATTGGGGCCAAGGATCCGGGAGAGGGCAATGACATCGTGTTCCCTTGTCCCTCTTTCTCCATGATGTGTGTGTCCATGGGTATGCTCAAACGCTAATAATGCAAAATTTTACGGATATTTAGGCATTTGTAGTTCTATTAATTTTCAGCCACATTAGTCATTTATACTTCGATGTCTTCGAGTAAAAAAAGAAAGATTGCAGATGAGGGGAGGGCCTTTCACAACAAATGGACTGATACGTTTTTCTTCATCGAGGAAAAAGGAAAGCCGTTTTGTTTAAAGTGCAAAAAATCGCTATCAGTCATGAAGAAAGAAAATTTAAAACGCCACTATGAGACCAACCATCCTGAGCTTAAAAATTTGGATAAAGAGATTAGGAAAATAAAGATAAAAGAACTTAAGAAAGATTTGCACTCTCAGCAAAAGGCCATGACTTCTTATTGTAGCACAAACGAGGATGTGCTCACTGTGAGCTATGAAGTTTCGAAATTGATTGCTAAAAAGCTCAAGCCGTACGACGATGGGGCATGGGCAAAAGAATTACTCGTAAAGGCAGCAGAAAAGTTGGCTTCAAAGTCAGTTCATTTGTACGAGAAGTTGAGCTTGTCCCGGCCCACTGTTAGTGATCGCATAAAAGAAATCGGCCAAGATATTGAAGGAAATCTCAAAAGAAGAGCTGAAACTTTCGTTTACTTCTCCGTTTGCCTTAATGAAACAACAGACATCAAGAACACTGCGCAGCTGGCAATATTTTTTCGAGGGATAACATCAGATTTTCATATTGAAGAAAACTTGCTCTCGCTTGAATCGATGCACGGAACTACTCGCGGAGAGGACCTGCTGCAGAAGCTTTTCCAATCCCTAGACAAGTTCAACCTGCCGTTAGATAAGCTGAATGGTGTTGCTACTGATGGTGCACCAGCTATTGTCGGTAAACATAAAGGGTTGGTATCATTGCTGAAGAAAGAATTGGATGCAAAAGAAATTAGGCATGATACATTGATATTTTGTCATTGCATTATTCACCAACAAAGCCTTTGTGCAAAATCTGTGAAGTTTGATCATGTGATATCGGTGGTTACAGACTGTATTAACTTTATTAAAAAAAGAGACCTAAACAACCGCATATTTAAGCAAGTTCTCAAAGATTGTGATGCTGACTATGATGATCTTCAGTGTTACTGTGCAGTTCGTTGACAAGTTGTGGGAACATGCTTGCGCGTTTCTATTCTCTTCTCCCAGAAATTATTGAATTTAGAAAATTGAAAAAGTGTCCTCTGACTGAGCTGGAAGATGAAAATTGGGTGTGCGACTTGGGATTCATGGTAGATATCACAAAGCATTTAAACAACTTGAACATCCAACTTCAGGGGCCAGATCAACTGCTGCACTCAATGCTTTCAAAGATCAAATCCTTCACGACAATGCTGGACCTGTGGAAAAATCAATTGAAAGATAACAATTGCACGCATTTTCCCACATTGGAAAAACAAAATCCGACTTCTTGTACCCAATATGCTTTGAAATGTTCCTGGCTCTTGGAAAGCTTTAATGCCAGATTTCAGGAGTTCAAAGGCAAGCAGTTGGAGCTCGATATCTTTTCGATCCCCTTCAATGTTGCACCTGCTTCTGCACCCCCTAAGATCCAACTGGAACTAATAAAGCTACAGTGTGATGACAAGTTGAAAGCACTGTATTTGAACACTAAGTCGTTGCTTGAATTTTATCGTGATTGTGTAGTAAAGCATGAATTTCCAAACTTGCGACGTCATGCTCTGAAATGTTTCTCTGTTTTTGGCAGCACGTACCTATGTGAACAGTTTTTTCTAAGCTGAAGTTGACAAAAAGTCGGTACAGGTCGAGGCTTACGGACGAAAATCTAAGTTTGCAGTTGAGAGTAGCCACATCTTCAGTTCGACCTAATATTAAGCGTTTAGTAAACCGAAAGTGTTTCCAAAAGTCTCACTGAAATGCTATCAATACATGACTCTATATATTTTTAGGTTTCAGTAGTGCGGTTACTAACTTTAGCTACAGTACAAGGTTCGGATGTGTATTTAACCAATTTCGTTTGTTGTTGCTTGTCTGTTGCACTTGTGGTTGAACAGTTTCGTTTTTCGTTATAAGAAGCTTTCATTGTATGAATAAAAAATTGTGCGGCCCATTACTTCAGTTGTAATTGACAAAGTGGCCCGCCACAGCAAATCAGTTCGTCACCCTTGTTTTAGAGTAAGTGATTTTCACAGCACCTACAAACAGTGCTCGATGCCAAAGCATAGCTATTATTTAGGTGAAACTATTCAACATGAGCTAAAATGTGCGACCATTGGTTTCATGTTTATTACAATCATCAGGCACATTAAATCTCTAATTCAAATAGAATTCTATTTGAATTCTATTTGAATAAGAGAATTCTATTTGAATAAGAGAATTTTATTTGAATAAGAGATTTAATGGGCCTGATGATTGTAATAAACATGAAACCAATGGTCGCACATTTTAGCTCATGTTGAATAGTTTCACCTAAAAGAAAACCTTGTTTTATCTACACCACCTCAACATTAAAAAAAAATATACAAAAAAAGTATTTTAAAATAATATACCCCTACAAAAAAAATATAAATTTTTTTTTTCAATTATAAAAAGCGTTGCTAAGCAACCAAAAAGAAAACATATCTCCAAACCTTAAAATGTAGAAAACTTAAATCTTTTTTCAAAAAAAGGTGGAATTGCAAAAGAAAACCTTACCAAACTCTTACCTTGGTTGGCAAATCCACAAGTAAGAAGAAAAGGACCTTTAATACTAATAAGTTTTTTGCATCAGCGCCAACGTTTTTTCATAGCTCAAGAACTCTTACTGCAGTGACGAATTATAAAAGACATGATGCGTTGACGTGTACTCGCAGGAACTTGCTAAAATATAATTCTTTCAGGGTGGAGGTGTATAAGGTAAACGTCAAATGACATTTTGAGTTTTGTATGTTGTTCTGGTAATTTGTTCCTGCTTTATCCTCCTGTCACGAAACGACGGTGGCGCTATATAACGGATAAAACCGCATCTGCTTTGGAGTTTTTTTGCGTTAAAAGAATATCCGTAAAAAACAGCGCCTTAACTACTTGATTTGATTTTTTTGATTGGTTATCTTTATCCTCCTATCACGAGAAAGCGACGGTGCGCTATTCTTTGGACGAATCGGCATCCGTTTAGTAGTTGACCATTTTCCGATTGACGTTTGACTTCTTCCCACGTAAATTTGCTGCTTGTTCGAAGCCACCAAATAGAGATAATTATCGTTGAGCGTCTTATCCAAGGACGCAACAGCGTCACCAGGGTGCGGGTTCAATTCATGATCATGCGATCAGAGTCTTCGTAAAAGCGACTCCTTTACCCTCTCGGCCACGCTGAAGGGGAATGCTAATTAATTGGTAAGGGCATTTAGTATTTTCTTTATAAACGTACTCCTACCTGTTAATGGTCTAGAGATTAGGCCTAAGAAATAATCTCGAAAAGATCTCTTGTTATGACAGTAGCCCTAAAAAAGTTGTGCATGCGACGGCGCCCCTGCACAATTTTTCAGATTTTAAAATACCTATAATATTGTGGATTGTTTTATCGCCGTGTCATTTTACTGGCTTAGCGTAATGTTACGTTTATGCTGTATTTAAATATTCTTTCAAGCTATCTGTAATAAAACTGCTTTTATTCAACGTTGCTTAAATTTTGTGGAAAGGCAAGATATATATCAATTTAATATTGTAAAAAGCATCCTAGTCGAAAACACCTGGTGATTTTAGCAGTCACTTTCAACAGAGAAATTAAGATTGTTAAAAACAATTAAGCTACTGCTAAGAAACAGTTGAATAGAATGTTGGCAACTTTTCTAAGACGTTATTGAATCAAGCAACAACCAAAACTAAGACTGCCCGATACTTTAATAATTTCGTTTATACTCTGTTCCTTATCTGGGCTTTTTAGTGTTTGTTTGTGTAGCGACTGTACGTGCAACTTCATTCCTCCCTTTGTTTTGAACTTTTTTGAATAGTGCTGGAGCTGTTCAATAAATATTATTAACGCAGGCGCGATAATGCATATTCATCGCTTAGTTTTGGTGATTAGAGTGTATGCGTCGAACATAAACAGGGTGGCCGGATTTACAAAGCGCAGATCCCCAGGCAAACGGAGAAGAATCGACCATAGAGTTACAGTTTTCTTATTCCAGAAAAAATGCTCTAAAAAGAAAAGAAACAGAAAAAAAGGTCACGCGAGAAAGAGCGGGGTGTCTAAAATTTACCGGCTTGCCGTACGGTAAATCCAGCGCTGGATAAAATAATGCTTTGCAAGTGAAATCAAAACTGGATCATCGTAGTGGTCAACAATGGACATTCAAGTGATTCACCTAAACGTATGAGACGGTCCAGCCTCATCTAGAGCAGAATGGATATGGAGCTCAGTATTGCTTAGAACTTCCACAATATACTCCACACTTAACGGGACTACGCTGTTTCTAGTCAATAAAAGAGTCATAAAAGAATTAAATCACACAACACCGGACAAACCTGAAACAATGGCAAAAAGTTTTATTTTATTGCTATTGGCGACAAAAGCGAGAATAAAATTCAGGCAAACCATTGACATAAGAGCCAGTGGCGTTACTGAGAAAGAGGGGGGTCGGCTCATGGTTTCACCGCTTAGAGGTGACACTGACACCATATTTTAATCACATCCAAATTTGAAATTATTAACGAAAACTTTTTAAAATCGACTGTTTTTCGATTTTTCGTTGAAAAAGGCAAAATTATTTTGAGCGGCGACCTCCCAAAATAAACTTGGCAGCCGAAATTTCACGCAAAAATATTAAAGTCATTGTTTTAAAAATCAATAAAAACAATTCAAATACAAAAAAAATCATTAAAAAAATGAAACCGTGCAAACTAATCACTAACCAAGCAACCAACCATTACTGTACGCAGCAAAAAACTACGAGTTTTATGACTTTATTTAAGTCATTTCCAGTCGAAAATTGGATTTGGGGTGGTAATTTAGCAGTTGACATAAGTTCTTAAGCAAATTACGCAAAGCTACTACTTTTAGAGACAACGACTTTTATTTTTATTGCTACCTGATGGTTGTTAAGCAAGGCTAAGGCTGTGCAGTACAGTCACTGTCAGCAGATCAGCGCGGGCAAAGACAGAGCAAAAATCCGCATAATAAAGAAACAAAGAGGAAAAAGAGTTGGAAAAAGAGTTGTGTATCATCTAGTTTTATGTCACTGCCCCTACCGCTGCACTACCAGAGAATCGCATAATCCGCGTCAAAATGCCGTATTTAACTCGTGCCGTAGTAAAGTCGTAAAAAAAAGTTTCAAACCTTTTTAGGACTCTATCAAAATCATTCCAAATCTGGTTTGTTTCATTAAAATCATCAATTTAAAGGGATGCGAAGTTTGAAGATAAATGACCAATCATCTTAAACCTGCCAACGAACCAAATGCTACCCAAATTCTTAATAAATTTATCCTAAAACACCTTCCTCCTAAAAAAGTAGAGCGTTCGAAAAAAAGTATTGGTTTGTTATGACGGGTCCTTATGCGTTCTACAGTCCTAATGCGTCCTAGCTAAAAGTATTCTAGCACTTGCAGTCTTTTCGCTTCAATAAACATCGCAAGAGCTAAGTGACGAAATTCGCTTAAAAATATCTCACCACTGAAATGCTACAAATTACGTAGTATTATCCTACGAGTGAAGTGTTACGTAACGTAACAGCAGCCACTGCCTAAAACTTACTTATTCTGATTTCTGTTACTGCTCTACTACGCGCACAGTATAAATATCATCTGATATGTATACTGTGCTATGCGTATGGTATTTATTGATCAAACTTGAATTCGCAAAATTTATTTTTAAATTTAAAAATAACATGCTTCCTTTATCATTTAGTAATTACTTTGTCGATCTAACTAAGATACACAAACACAACACTAGACAAAAATCAGCCGGCGGTTATTATCATCATACATTCGACAGTGAGTTTGGGAGGAAAAGATTGCATCACGCATCTTTAAAGGAATGGGAAGCTATTCCTCTAGCTCAAAAAAATTGCTCCTTTGCTGAATTTAAAAATAACTATAAATCAGTTACTTTGAAACGTTACTCCAAAGACGATGTTAGTACATAATTTTGCTTACCTGCTTGGTTGTTGTTTTTGTTTTTTTTTTCAAGTCGAGTAAAATTTGCGGTAAGTGTGATCGTTAATGTTTAGACTTACATTGATGTAAAGAAACGTTTTAGCTAAAATTAAACTTGTATTTTACTAGAAAACTTGTTTGCTAGATTAGACTTGTATTGTTATTAGGAAAACGTAAAGTATATAATTATTCAATTACACCTATCGCATATTGTTGGTAATGAAAAATAGCTCAACAATAATTTGACTAACATAACATAACATCACATTTATTTACAATTCAAGACAAATGCAATTAAGGCACAAATAAACAAGTAAGCAAGGCAATATATTATTCAAAAAGCAGTCGCTTGAATTGCAACAGGAGGCTGCGAGGGGACCTCACGGTCATCGAGTTGAGCAGCCACCTATATATTAGCATTCGTAGATTTCAAGGCGCACTGACTGTTTAAAAAATATTGCAATATGTTTCCTCTGGCTTAGTTTTTGTTCAAAAATATTATTATGCAATTTATCATTTATATTTTGACAATAATTTTTGTTTATGTTTTACTTTGAATTGATTGAACGATAAAATTTTTAATTCTTCTGATAGCGAGTTTCAGATTTTGACTTCTTGATATTTGAAGTTTCTCTGCAAATTTTTGGTTCTATATCTAGGGAGAAACAAATTAAAATCAGACGAAGCTAATCTCGTAGTTCGTGTGTGTTTCGCATTCACGGTAGCAAAGTATGAGTTGAAACTGCTAGGTAATTGTTTGCGTGAGTGTTTATGCATCATTTTTGCTACCTCGTATGTATATAAATCTTTTAATTTTAATATTTTTGATTGTTCGTAATAAGGTGTAACGTGGTCTCGCCACTGGCCACCCGAAATTATTTTGACAGCTTTATTTTGTAATGTTATCAATTGCTGTAAGGATCTGTCGGACGTGTTTCCCCAAATTGAGATGCCATAGAGTAAATGTGGGTAAATCATGCTATAGTATAAATTTCGTAAGGCAGTGAACAAGGACGTGCGGTCAGGGGAGGCAGGTGAGGCCGTGCCTCACCTGTATAAAATTGTACAAAGGAAAACGAAAATAAAGTATATAATTAAAATAAAATGGTTTCACACAAATCAAAATATTTATCAAAATCTTTATTAATTTTTGTCATATTTATTTTGTTTGTGTGGCCTGTTGACTGCTTTTATGTTATGTCTTTCGCATTAAAACGCCCAAACTATTCGGTGTAATATTGCTATCACTACGGCGTGCCATTTAGCATCGCTTCAAATATGCGAAGTGAGGCACTGTCAAATGTGCCTCACTTGAGCTAAGCAAATTTTAAAGAACGAACTAAAAGTATGCCTTTTTTCTCTAACAAATCACGAACAACGCATAATGCTTTTAAATCTGATTTTGCGGCACGCCTCACCTTTGACGTCACGGAATGAGAAAAAGTCGAAGTTTTTGCTGTAGTCTTACGTTCATTGCGAAATTGAACAAGTTATTTTTCTAACAAAATAAAAACAATTTAATACGAGGAAATGAACTAAAATGGAAGAAAATTTAGTCTCAAAGCTGAGAGACTTTCTAAACTAAGTTTTTAGTCTAAACTTGAAGTTATACTAAAAGAAAACCGATTAAAAAGATTTGCTCGAGACATCAATACAAATGAATCCCTCAATTCAGAAAGAGCAGAACCGCACTCAAGAAAAGAGTGGTTGTGCTATAAAAATCTTCATTTTTGCTTTCATGTTTTTAGCAAATAATAATGTTGGGACTGAAACCGGGTTTTTGTGACTAAGGCTTAGCAAGCACGAAAACTTCAACAACGTCCACATTCATAACCAAACAATAGGCTACCTTTATAGATTTTCGAAACTTCAAGAATTGATTTGGCATTAAGTGAACAGCAAAAATTAAACGAATAATTAATTATCGAAAAATTTGGTCTTCGTTTAATGGTTATGAAAACAATTATTTGCTTGTCATTTATTGTCTTAAATAATTTCATTGCAAACATGTGTGTGAAAAAAAATTGTGCCTCACCAACTATACTGAGTAAAACAAAAATAAAGTACACAATTAAAATAAAAATGGTTTTGCCAATTCAAAATATATATCGAAAATTTTATTAAATTGTATCATTTTTATTCATAGCTGCAGCAATAAGCACTGCTTTCAAGTTATGTTTTATGTATTAAAACGCAAAAACTGTTCGGAATAGTTGCTATCGCGACGACGCGCTATTCAGCATTGCTTCAAAAACGAGAAGTGAGGCCCTGTCGATCGTGCCTCACTTTGGCCAAGTCAATTTTGATAAAGTAAGTGAAAGTATGCCTTTTTCTGTCAGACAAATCGTGGATAGCGCATAATAATTTTAAACGTGGTTTTGCGATGTGCCTTAAAAATGACATCATAGAAAGTCGAAACAACTATTCGGTAATAACGAAATTCAACAAGTTACTTTTCAAGCTTAATAAAAACAATTAATAAGTTACGAGAAAATAAGCCAAAATGGAAGATTTAGTCTCAAAGCTGAAAGATTTTTCTAAACTTAGTTTTCAAACTAAACTTGAAATTATAGCTAGAGGAAGGCCAACTCCAGATTTAAAAGATTTGCTCCAGACGTCAGAACGAAAGAATCGCTCGTTTCAGAAAGAGTGGTACTCAAGAAAAGAGTGGTTGTGTGGTTGTGCCTTAAAAAATCGTCTTTTTTGCTTTCCTTGTTTATTATTTTCTACTACTAGTAATGTTTGGACTAAAACCGGATTTTTTGACTTGAAGAATTTGCCACGAAGCCTGAGCAAGCACGAAAATTCCAATATCCACATTCAAAGTCAAATATCGTTGAAGACTTTCGGAACTTCAAGAATTGATTTGGCTTTAAGTGAACAGCAGAGACTAAATATCAGTCTTCACAATTCCAAAGTTAAGGAAAATCGAGAAATTTTAAAAGTTCCAGAGGTGGGCAAAGCGCAATTAGAAGCGCAAAGCGCAACTTCCGCAACCTCCGCAATTGCGTAAGTTGCATTGGGCTTTAATTTTTTATTTTGAAACATTGCGAAAGTTGCGTTGCGGAATAAAGCCTTTAAAATTTGTTGCGCTTTAATTGCGTTGCGCTTTCAAAATTTTTTTTCGGTTAAAAGCGCAATTCTATACATTGAACTTAATTTTGCTCTATTTCCATCGCAATATTGATAAATTTCGGGCTTGTTTAGCAAATTATTTAGTGTTTTTCAGTCTGAAATTGCAAAAAACGCAGTATTTGCGTTGTGTTGTGAAATTTTGATTGCGGAAGTTAGGTTGCGCTTTAACTTGGTACGAAAATACCGTACCGCAATTGCGGAATTGCGTTGAGCTTCAACTGAATCAAAAAGTTCATTGCGGAAGTTGCGCTGCGCTTCAGAAAGCAAAAAAATTAAATTGCGCATTTTGCGCTGCGCTTTTGCTGGTTGAAAAGATCGTTGCGCTTTGTTGCGTTGCGCTTTTGATATAATGTTATTTGTGCCCACCTTTGAAAAGTTCTTGTAAACGCAACATGTTTCCTAGCTAAGCAAGAGTTGGCTTTTCGTGGAAATGACGAAAGCGAAAACTCAATTAATCGTGGAAATTATGTCGAAATAATTTACGCTTTTGCTGAAAACGATGGAAGACTTGCTCATCATTTAGAGACATCTACAGTGTTTTCTGGTTTGTATAATCGAATTCAGAACGACTTGATTGAAGCTGTGGCGGAAGTACTTCTTACTGATATTAGAAATGAGATTCAAGAAGCCCCTTTTATTGCTGTTGAAGTCGACGAGACGACAGATGTTACACAGAAGGCACAAATATCTGTCGTTTTACGTTACGTATGTCAGACTTCGTATAAAGTCAAAGAAGCTTTTTTGGGATTTGACGATGTAAGTGATGATAGACGAGCCTCTGCAATTGCAAAATATGTCTTGGAAAGATTGGACGATTTTAACTGCGTGGAAAAGCTTGTAGCGCAGACCTATGACGGAGCATCTGTCATGTCATCGGAATTGAATGGGGTGCAAGCCAAGATAAAAGAAAAGGTACCAGAAGCAATCAATGTTCACACATTGCTATGCTCATAAACTAAACTTGGTGCTCGTGCATTCAGCAAAATGCATTCCGGAATGCAAAGCATTTTTTAAAACATTGGAGGGTTTAAGCGCTTTTTTCAGCAAATCCACTAAAAGAACGCGTTTATTAGATGACGTTGTTAAGCATCGTTTACCAAGGGCATCAGCTACGAGATGGAGCTCAAACTCAAGATTGCTTCAGACAGTGAGCATGCATCAGACTGATTTACTAACGGCCTTCCGTGCAATTTATGATGATGAAGATAATTGGGACAATGATTCAATAATGAAATCGGCAGGATTCGAGCGATGGCTATCAAAATCTAATACTTCATTTTTAATTATGATTTATGAGGAAATATTTAATAAGACAGATGCGCTGTTTCGAGTACTGCAGAATAAAGCGATGGACATTGGTTTTTGCTGTGAACGGATAGGCGACACTAACGAATACGTGAAACAGCAGAGACAAGAGTTCGAAAGTTTCTATGCGCGATTTGAACAAAAACTCACAGCTCTTGGGTTTCCACACACCGGCGAAGATCGTAATGTTGTGTCTATCAAACAAAAACGAAAACTAACGTTTTACAACATTCTGGATGACATCATTGTTCAGCTAAAATCAAGATTTGACAATTTTAGTGAACTGTCATTTTTGGGTTTGGTGGATTGCTGTAAATTTTCTGAAATGGCTCAACAGTTTGATGACACCAAATTGCAGAGCTTATCGAAGCAATGCGTAAGATTTTTTGACTGTGTAAAATTAAAAGCTGACCTCATTGGACTCTACAGCTCACAAACAGTCTGAAATAAATGTAAAACTCCTGCCCAACTTCTCAGTTTCTTGCACCAGAACGATTTAATGCAAACTGTCCCCGAGGCAGCAAACTTGCTTCAGCTGATTCTGACTGTACCCGCCACAACAGCGCGTCTATGGAGAGATCTTTTTCTGCGCTCAAAAGAATAAAAACGTATAATAGAAATCGGACCGAAGAAGATCGCCTTTCATCGCTTGCAACAATCGCCATTGAGATGGAACGACTTCAAAGATTGCGACAAAACAAAGAGGACTTCTACAACAAAGTGATAAATGTATTTGTCAAAAAGAATAGAAGAATGGATTTTGTTTTCAAATGAATAATTACCTAGTGAGCACAAAACGTCTAAAAGATGTTTAAAACGAAAAGTGATCTAAATGTTGTCTATTTTGCAAAATGCACAAAGTTGAATAGACGTCTTTACAAAGACATCAAATAAACGCAAAATTAAACAATGTGACAAGGTCTATGTGCTACGTATATTCGATTTCTTTGTAAAGACGTCTTTTCAACTATATGCATTTTTGGAAAATAGACAACATTTAATCAAAAATTAAACCATCTAAATTACTTCTTCTGCATAAATCTGGAAAATGTTTAAACATCTATTTGACTAACTTTGTACCTACGGGTTACCGTTTCTAAAGATTTGACCTTCGCGTTGTGGCTGTGAATTGAAATCAGTTATATGCTTACCACTTATTGTCTTTGAATAATCTTTCAGCAAATAATCGTGTGAAAAAAATTGTGCCTCACCAGCTAGAAGCCTCACCGCACGTCACTGGCAGTGAAAGGTAAGACATGCTTTAGTTTAGACAAAACACCTATGGACCTCGCTATTTTATTTGATATTGAATTGATTTGTTCGTCAAAATTTAATCTTGCATCGATTGTAATGCCCAGGTATTTTGCGGAATCACTAATAGTAATCACATTGTTGTCGAAAATCAAATCAAATGCAGGAACTGGAAGAGTTGTTTTAGGAGGAATTATCAAGGCGGAAGATTTTTTCGGATTAAGGGTAATTTTGTTCGCTTTTGTCCACTTATGAACATTTAGTAATTCAATATTTATTTTTTCTTGTAGAGTACGTGGATTTGCAGCGTGGATTACTAAGCACGTGTCATCAGCAAATAATCGCGGTGGTGAAGTTAATGCATTTGGAATATCATTTATATATATTAAAAACAACAATGGCCCTAAGTTACTCCCTTGAGGTACGCCAAAGCGATTGAGAACTTTTTTAGAACATATGTCATAAGAAGTTATGTACTGATGTCTGTCATACAAATAAGAGTGCAAAAGTTTATGTGCTACGCCACGGATTCCATTGCGCTCAAGCTTTTTCAATAATGTGGTGTGACAGACAGTATCAAAAGCTTTCTTGAAATCTAATAATATCAAACCTGTATGCATGTTATTATCAATGTGATCATAAGTAGAGGTCAACACGTCTATAATAGCATGAGATGTTGACATGTTATTCTGAAATCCATTTTGTGATGTAACCAAGACAGAATGTTTCTGAAAAAAGTTTGACATTCGTTTATGTATTAGTTTTTCAATAATTTTAGAGAAGCATGTTAATATGGACATTGGACGATAATTAGCAATGTTATCAGTTTTTCCAGATTAATGCAGAGAAACAATTTTAGCTATTTTACAACTTGTTGGAAATATTTCCAATCGAAAAGCATTGTCAATGATAAAACATAAAGCTGGAGCTAATGTATCAGAAGCCACTCGCAAAAAATACGGCGATAAGTTGTCATGACCTACAGATTTATTCAAGTTTAAAGAGTTTATTATGTTTATTACTTCATTCACCCGAGGTGGTTCCATGAAAATCGATGGACTTACTCTATTTTGAAGAAATAGTTCAAATGCTGCCTCGTCATTCGTGCTAAATTCACTCGCGAGATTTTCTCCGACTTTTGAGAAAAAATGATTAAATTCGTCCAAAATTCTTTGCTGGTCTGTTACAGTAACATTATCCACATTTACAGTTGTAGGTAAGATGTTTCTTTTTTTGGAATTACCAGGCAGTAAAGTTCGCAAAAGTTCCCATGTTTTTCGCTGATTTGTTTTATTTTTTTCTATTTCTGCTGAATAATATTCTTTTTTGGCTAATGCTTTAATTTTAGTTAATTTATTCGAATAACTTTTATATTCTTGTTTCATATCTTCATTTCCCAAAATATAATGAGATTTATGCATCTTGTTTTTTCGACAAATCATTGCGTATATCTCTTTTGTAATCCATGGCTTACTTTTCAATTTCTGTTGTTTGCGCGATAATCTTTTGAGAGAGGCATGCTTTTCCATTACGTTTTGGACGAGTGACACAAATTCATCAAATGTGCGATCAAAATTGAGTTCTGTTAATTCCCCTAAATTACTCAGGTAGTCGTAAACTGCAGTATTCATTTCGTCGCGATAAGAATCTGCGTTAAAGGTAGACTTATCTCTGATTATGAAGTAGGTTTGCTTTGGTGACGTTACAGAATTATTAGTTACATTGCAATATATGACGTAGTGATCCGATAGATTATCATCATATCGTATTACACCTGGTTTTATTTCGTGCAAGGAATCGTTAATTACAACATGATCGATGATAGTAGCGGATGTTTCTGTGACCCGGGTCGGAATGGTGATGATTGGCAAGGAACCGCAACTAATTAAGCTGTTTAGAAAATCAAGGCTACTTAAGCTTCTTTTGTTCACTGTTAGGTCAATGTTCAACTCTCCGAGCAGGTAAAAGGTGTCTTTTCGATTTGTTATTTTATTTATGAAATTACATAGGGCTTCAGAGAATTCTTTTACTGTTCTGTTAGAATAATTTGGATGTCGGTAAATCACGCCAACTGTAAATTTTTGATTAGAAATATCATTCGTTTTTATATTTAGCTAAAGTTCTTCACAACCGTTTAGTTTCATCTCAAGGTCACAATCCAGTTTAAATTTGTATTTAGTTGAAACCAGTGGCGGATCTAGAAAATTTTGGTGGGGGGGGATTTTAAGCACAAAACCTCAAAAGTTCGGATGTCTTCACCGAAATTGAGAGTGATTTTTCGACCGAATTCAGAAATTCAAACGTTTTTTTCGCCCAAAATTAGGTGGTCTCCAAAAAAAAAAGGTCTTCACCAAAATTGAGAGTGATTTTTCGGCCGAAATCGGAAATTCAAACGTTTTTTCGCCCAAAATTAGGTGGTCCCAAAAAAAAAAAAAAAAAAAAAGGAAAGGTCTTCACCAAAATTGAGAGTGATTTTTCGGCCGAAATCGGAAATTCAAACGTTTTTTTCGCCCAAAATTAGGTGGTCTCCAAAAAAAAAAAAAAAAAAAGAAAGGTCTTCACCAAAATTGGGAGTGATTTTTCGGCCGGATTCGTTAGGTTTAGGTCGGTGGGGGGGATGCATCCCTAACTGGAGCCGAATTATTCGAAATAGAGGCTGATTTTTCGGCCAAAATCGTTACTTTTAGGCTGGTAGGCTGGTGGGGGGGATGCATCCCCCCCATCCCCCCCTAAATCCGCCATTGGTTGAAACGTATACTGCAACCCCGCCAGCGTTTGTTACAGAATCGGAGTGAACAAAGTTGTAGTCTGGTAATGAAATATTGATTAATGGATTGCCTTTAAGCCGCGTTTTCGATACACACACGATATCGGGAGAGTATGGTAGTAAGGTCAAAAATTCGTGAAGTGCTTCGAAATTTTCTGGTTTGTTTAACGATCTTATGTTTATATGGATTATAGATATTGTAGTCTGATTAGGTTTTGTGGATGGTAAAAATTCTTTCATCGGAAAATCAATATAATGACATTCTTTAAAATTATCTAGCAAGGAGTCAAATGTGTCATTCAGATCACAAGTTTTTGTTTCATGGTTTAGCTCTGATCGACTCGTGCTCAAAAACTCAAACAGCCTCCTGTTGTTTATAATTAAGTTGTCACATGTAGCCATTGTTAGTACACTAGTAAAATCCATTTTGTCAACAGACATTTTTAGAAGCAGCGGTTCAACAGTTTACATAATTTACCATCAGTGTATGAGACAGGAGATTTGCGCAGTTTGCTCTACTTATTACTGCTGTTAAACAAAGAAAAATAAATTAGGTTTGTTGTATCATTTGGTTTGCTACAAAAGTTTGATCAAAAACAGCAATATACTCCAGTGTTCCTAGTTTACTGTCTAATAAAAACATTTCACAAGGTGATAGCTATTCAGAAAATTGCTCACCCAATAGTACTGTTACACTAAAGAAAAAGCAAATAGTTTTTTAGTTAATCGGATCAAGACAAGAAACTAATACTTGTTCTCAATTTGCTACGTGATCACTACATTGTACAAACAGATAAGAGGTTTCAGTAATCTATGTCTATAAAAAGCTATAAATCACAATAAAAATTCCAGTAATCTATGTCTATAAAAATCTATACATCAAATTCCAGTCCCAAAAGACACCAGCTTCAACTGATACATTTTTGATGCAAAGCATGCAGCATTTCATTTCATCCATTGGATATTCCAAAATATGCTGAATCATATTAGGGAAAAGTAAAACGCAATAATCTAAGTTTTCGCAATTTACGCGATGCTATTCCTCGATTGAATAATAAGGTGAATAGGGGTCCCATTCTGTTGCAAGGCCGAAGACAGTCAAATGTTGTTTCGTTTATTGCTCGCTATGTTATCTGTATAAAGTTGTTGCTGATTGAAATAATTATGTCGAAAGATAATAATAATAAATTAATGAAAAATTTATTCCGACATGTCCTATTGCGATGCACAGAATCGGGTCCTATTCATTACAACATTAAGTACAAAATTTTAGTCACCAAAAGCACACAACACATTATTTTCTCAAAGTTTGTTTACACGTAATCTGCACCGACAGGTGGCAATATACGTTTATTTTCGACGTATAAACAGTACTTTCCGTCGTAAGTACCCCGTGTACGCTTTTTGCCCTTGGCTGCTTTAAAATCGGGCATTAACATCTGCTTTTGTTTATAAAATAATTTGGGCAAGTGGTCAGTTATAAAAGCAGAGTTTTCTTTTCCATCATTATAAGCTTTAAGGTTGTTAACATTTTCGTAAATGATGCTCTTATCGAAGGCAGTTAGAACTTTGACTATAATTGGTCGCGTAACTTTTTTTACCTGCTTTTGTGACAGGATGTTGAGGAAGGTGTAAATCCGCTATTCTAACCGCATCGGGTTCCAATCCTAGCGCTTCCGTCAGAAAAGTTTCAAAAATACCTTTAGTTTGTGGTTTGGTTTCATGTTTGATTTCATCTAACCCATGTATCAGAATATTGAATCGTTTGTCATATGATTCACGCATGACGTTCTCACGCTCAATGCTTTTAATTTTCTGTAGAAGCGCGTTGTTCTTTCCTTCAGCAGCTTTCAATTACTCATCAAGTATTTCAAATTTAGAGACCATTTCCGTTTCAATTTCTGAGGTCAGAATTCCAATTCGATTGATGTTTAAGTCTAGTGCGGATACGTCAGCTTCTAACTTGTCACATCTTTCAGAAAATTTTTTGTCAATTTCATGAAGTTGAATTTCGAAACTGGCAAAATGCTTCTCGAAATTATCTAATCTCGCCGACATTATCTCAATCGCCTTCAATACACTGTCCAATTTAGCTTCAACTGTGTTTTTTCCAGTTTTGCCAGTCATGATTTTGAGCAAATTCCTAATTTATCTTTTTTTTTTCTGCGCAACCTCTGCAGCAAAATGTCTGTTTTTCTCTCTTCTAATGAACACGTCCGTTCGCCAGACTTGATGTATGTACTAACTTGATGTATCCATGATACTTGATGTATGTACTAACTTGATGTATGCACGGTACCCATGAATGCGAAAACTGATAAATATTGTAAATATTGTTTGCTTTATGGCAGTGCTGCTTGCTTTATGGCAGTGCTGCTTTTTACTATGCTTTGTAGAAATGCGTTAATTCTTCGCCAAGCTTCAGTTTACGTTTGATACTGTTTTAAGTATTGCAATTTGGTGCAGTTGACATAGATGACCGCATGGTCTTTCGCTGCTTCCTGCCTGCGTACTTTTTAACGTATGGTAAAATAAACTTATTACTACTTTACAGAGGTGGGCACAAATAACATTATACCAAAAGCGCAGCGCAACAAAGCGCAACAATCTTTTTAACCAGTGAAAGCGCAGCGCAAAATGCGCAATTTAATTTTTTTGCTTTCTGAAGCGCAGCGCAACTTCCGCAATGAACTTTTTGATTCAGTTGAAGCGCAACGCAATTCCGCAATTGCGGAACGGCATTTTCGTACCAAGTTAAAGCGCAACCTAACTTCCGCAATTGAAATTTCTCAACACAATGCAAATACCGCATTTTTTGCAATTTTGGACTGAAAAAGAGTAAATACTTTGCTAAACAAGCCCGACATTTATCAATATTACGATCGAAATGGAGCAAAATTAAGTTCAATGTATAGAATTGCGCTTTTACCCGAAAAAAATTTTGAAAGCGCAGCGCAATTAAAGCGCAATAAATTTTAAAGGCTTTATTCCACAACGCAACTTCCGCAATGTTTCAAAATAAAAAATTAAAGCGCAACGCAACTTACGCAATTGCGGAGATTGCGGAAGTTGCGCTTTGCGCTTCTAATTGCGCTTTGCCCACCTCTGCTACTTTATTAAAGATAGACATAGTGAAAGTCTTTTTTTATTTTGGGTTTTATTTCTGTTATTATGTTAAAGTAGTTTAGAGCTTTTTAACTTTTTGCCTCATTAATGAAAAACTTAACTTTGTTATTAACGAGTTAATCTGTTAATGCCAAACACTG
This sequence comes from Trididemnum nubilum, assembly GCA_963965965.1. Taxonomy (NCBI): domain Eukaryota; kingdom Metazoa; phylum Chordata; class Ascidiacea; order Aplousobranchia; family Didemnidae; genus Trididemnum; species Trididemnum nubilum. Next base: position 6,705,993 of record OZ014472.1, read on the forward strand.
CATACAGCCATACACTTCAGTGCGCTGTAATTATGCGAAGTCACCGTGGTCGGTGTCTCAGTGAAGTGTAGCCTTCAGACAGTAGAATGAGCACATGGGACTTGAACTGTGAAGACCTACTGCCTAGAATTCAAAGAGCAGAGTGATACAGTATTAGCCTAGTTTCGGTGTTTTGGTTGCCTAAGTCTGATATCAGATATTCAGCATGCTTTTGAAGTTTTAGTTTACAGCCTAGTTCTGACGTGGAGTCTTGGAGATTTAGACTGATACCGAATAGACTATCAGTACAGTATTACATATTATACTGTAATAAATTTGCTTGGTCTTTCCAATTTGTTAATGTATTGATATACCGGTAATTTGCCTAGGCTATTACTGGTACCTAATGGTAATAATTCTCTAGATTCTCAATATTTCCTGTTTCACTGTGCAGAGTGACATCACAGATCAGAAATGTCAATCATCCAAGCTTCTTAAACTTTTAACTACTCTTGCCTACTGCAATTAAAAATAGGTCTGATATAATAACTCATTGCTCTGAAACTGAAAAAGATCCAATTCTAAATTTTTATATCTGATATGTTTTAGTGTTTTAGAAGAACTCAAAAAGCAGGTGGAGTCAGGGGTTTGCTAGCCCATACCGGTAGCTGATAGGCCAACAATTATTCTGATGAATTTGTGAACAACACGATTGCAACTGACAAACTTGTTTCAATCCATATGGTTGAGTTTTTGAATGTTTTTTCACTTCAACTCTGTCGGCGCCGATACTGTTTATTTTGGTTGTGCCTAATTAAAGTTTCTTTGATTGCAACACCCGTCTACACTTTATTTTCATCATCAGGTTGGTCGGTTGTGTTTTTTATTTTTTTTATAACATGCTAGTAGTGTAGTACCGTACTGTACCAGCAATCTGGTAATAAACAATATAATAATATCCAGTGTTGGGCATTAACTCGTTAGCCAAATTCGTTAATAACGAAGTTAAGTTTTTCATTAATGAGTTAAAAAGTGAAAAAGCTTTTGTGAGTTAACTTATCAGCTTATTAACTAGCTATAACTTTCGTTAAACTACTAAAATGTTTATGTTAATCTGTTAAATTTCTAGGCTACACCGTGCGTGCTAATGCGATAATAATAGAAATAAAAAAATAAAATAAAAAAAGGTTTCCACCGTGTCTATCGTTATTAGAATAGTAAATACCATAGTAACAGAAACTAGAATGAGTATATACGGTATATAAGTTTTATCTCGTATGGAAATGGAATTATTTTATTGGGCATCAATTGCAGGTTAAGATTGAATTTTTTTTTTGATAAACGAATTAACTTTAACTTGTGTTACTTTTGTTTTTCAGTTAACTATGTAACTTTAACTTAGTTTAAAAAATGGTTGAAAATTCTTAGCGAATTAACTCTTTAACAAAGTCAACGTTTCTCATTAACTTGCCCAACACTGGTAATATCATCAAACACCAACTTATTTAACTTATGCACTGTATTGTACTATTTGGCTAGTCAGTACTATATATATGTCAATAAATGAATAATGCTACGGTACTTTTATATCTACAGTATATTTTTACCTTGCACCATCTGCTCTAGTAGGCCTAGCTCTTCCAGCTTTTTAAGAAACATTTGTTCGGTGATTGCAAATGTTTATTTCTTTTTCTTGGGGCAAAGGCTGGCAGAATAGTGTTATGTTTAATAACATTTAAAAACTCATTTATCTGAGCTGTAGGCCTTAGAGATTTTTCTAACTTTAAACTTACTTTTTTAGACGGATGCTAGCAGCTAGTGTTAAGGTGAATAAAGTTGAAAAATCATTCTTGTTCTAACTTTTATCCTATTAATTTCGAGTTTACTATTGCTAGATGTACAGGTATATACATCAGTATATATATGGTTAATTTCAACAACACAAATGGTGCCTGAAGCCTATATTGTTTCAGTTTTTAATAGACCTAAATATGTACTGTATAGGTATTACTGCTTTGTATTACTATCAAACTTGCCATAATTTTCACTTTTTGTTGTTTCAGCTTCATTTCATGGTGATAGTTTTACGTTTGAGCAGCTGACTGACTTTTCGTCTGACTCGGCGATATCATTGCAGTTTCAAACAAGATTGCCTAGTGGAGTGATTTTTGCTGCAGTTGGACAAACAGATTACTTAGCAATTCTTTTGAAGCATGGAAAATTAGAAGTAAGATTATGTGTGTTTTAATACTAGTTAATATATCTTTTGCATCTTTTAGGTTATTGAATAATTACTGCTTCATAGTGCATTAGTCAAATTTGATAAAGCATTGTTTGGTTCTGGCAGCATTTAAACTGTAAAATGTTATATGGGGAACGTTTTTGCAACGTAACCAGGCGAATCCTGGAATAAAAGTGTTTCAGCATCGAAAAACAAAGATTCATGTTCATTAAAGGTGAAAACAGTTTCCACATCTGAATCAATGATTTTTTGTTCAAACGCTCAGTGGAAACCATAAAAATAGGTTTTCTTGTTTGAATCATCCAGGACACAATCTTGACGTATTCCCCCTACATTTTAAGTACTGGATTCAAGTATGTTAATTTTGATGAAGAAACTTTTTAGAACAATGCAACCCCCAAACTAATAAATATTTTCTGAACAAAAGTTAAATGGAATTAGAATACCAAAAACCTGAGTTTCCTGTAACTGTTTACCTAGGCTTAACCCTGTGGGTGCCCAAATTTTTCTGCAACAAATGTTTCTTAAACTATAAAAATAAATTTATGTGCCGCAAATTTTGTACCTCTGAAAATGATGTTTCTTTAAATTCATTGACTTTTGTACCTCTATGTTTATAATATTGCCAAAAATTATACCAACTAAGTGTGAAGACTGGTAAAAACTATGGTGTGTTACCAATATGCTACACTACAACTTTTAACCCTGAATTCCATTAATAGTCATCTAGCAATATTGATTTCATATACTATAACAGATAAAATTGTGCTTATGAATTCAAAAGCTTTCAAGCAAGTTTTTTAAAATGTGTTTGGTGGTACAGTATAATCATATCTTCAAATACTGTGCATACAGGGTGTTTTGACATTAGAGCCACCCAATCCACAGCTTACAATAGAATATAATTAGGTTTTGTTTAAAAGTCTAGTTTGAAGTTCCTTCAAGTAAGTTTCTATTGAGTTATTTTTTGTTTTAAATTTTTTATTTTTGTGTCAAATAACTGAGTTAGATAAACCCACATATTTAATGATTGAGAGAAAATGACATGGATTGACAAAACTGGGCGGTGGGCTAGTCGAAAATGCTGGTGCATGTTTTGCACCTCTGACCTAAATCTTTGTAAAAGCGTGTGCAGTCATCTCGTAGGGTCTTTTTCAAGTGCATTCTGGAAATCGCAATGGTTTACCAAGATGTTTTTATCGACTTGCAATGATTTGTAGCGGAAATGCTAAGACAAATAAAGCTTAAATTTTCCGCATTTTTGTGATTTGTCAAGATTATATCCCTCAAGAATGAAGGCTATGGGGCAGGCAAGTGAAGACCCTACAAAATCATACTGAATTGGGAAAAAATTAAACAAACACTTGTTCTAAATCTGCATAGTTTTTGCATTTTTGTATTTTAGTTTATGCTCTTGAGGAGGGCTCTAATTTCGAAGCACCTTGTACTGTATATGATATATACTCATAATATCTTGGCCTCATTCTTTAGAAGGAGAGATTTGTTAAAGAAGAGGTTTACCCGTCTCTATCATACAGTCATTAAGTTTTAGAAATGGCTTATTTAAATTGTGTTAATCAATGAAGCCAAGCCTTGTGCCTTGACTTTAGTTTAACTATCTTGCTGTTTACATTAAATGCCAACTTTCGAATTGCTTGTATAGTAATTATAATGCTCTATTTACGATACTGCAAACACAGTTGTGTACACAAAAAATCAAGTTTAGTAGTTTGCTAATTTTTTGCTTTCAAAATAGATTTGTGTGGAATTGTAGCTTATGTAATGGTTTCGTTTGATTTTTTTTTTTGCAGGTTCACCTCAAGATAGGAAATGAAGAAGGGTTACTAAGATCTTCCTCTGGTGTTCAATATGACAATCAGCTGTGGCATAGAGTTGATCTATTTAGAATTGGATGTAGAATTGATCTTCGAGTCAATGGGAAAGATTTATTATCCGATGAAATTTTTGATTCCAGTGCAGACAACCTGCTTAAAATCGACCTAGGTGTTTTCTTGGGTGGCTACGGTGGGTTTAAATTTAGTATAACTTTAAAGCCGGCATTATGGTTATCTCTGTGACATAGTCATATAATCGTTTTTAATTAAATTTTTTTATCATTTAGTTTTGTGCAGTGTGCTGCAAATGCGATCCAGAGCAAGTTAAGAAATAATAGAAAATCTATGATCCATCTAGAAGCAGTTAATATTGTGCTTTTGACAGTAGTTTCTCTATTTAGCTCTTGAGAATTTTTTTTGCCAAGCAATTTTTTTATTGTTTGTAATACCTTTCTGTATATACTCTCAATCTCATTGGCTCTGTATGTGGCTTTTGTTTCTAGGTTACTTCTTATTAAAGTTTAGAAGGTGATAGCTCACTGTAGGTTATGCAACCCGAGTTTTCTTTTGGTATTATTCTACTCTATCATGTTTTATATTATTCTAAGCTCAGAGTTTTTCTGGCAGTATGAAACTGAATGTAATATCTATTTTGCAAGTGTACATCATTTAATTGTCATGCTGTAAAGTGGCTTGATTTAAGCTTTGTGGGTTATTAAAATTGTAATGTTAAAAAAGTATGTACTTAACGATTACAGACTTTTGATCACTTTCTGTCTTATTGTGAAAACAGCGAATGAAAAATGCATGGATAACTATTCCTCATTTTCTTTTTACTCTTTTTAACGTAACCCTATTTTACATGGGCTATTGACCAATACATTTTGCAGAAGGGGGGGCAAAAATGCTCCCTATCCATTGTCTAGCTGCTAAATCAAAATTTATCTGAACACCAAATTTGGCATCCAGGTGGCTGTTCACCAAAATTTTTTAGAAAACCTAGTTTTGATGTGATGACATCATCATACTGACGTTACAGCTCTTTTCCAAAAATGACATCATAGGCGGTTCAAATTTTATACATTAGTTTGTTTTTTTATGCTAAATTATAGAATGCTTTGGAAGTCAAAGTAGTTACGTTGCAAAAACGTCTTATGACGTCATTTAAGTTAAATATTGGCTGAAAATAGTCAGATTTGGGAATGTGATTTCGGGAAACCTCGAAATTGGGAAACTTGCCTTTGCCTAAGCAACTTCAAATTTTAGGAGTTATTTTTAAATAAATTATAGTCAAAGTCAATCAAGATGGTATGAAGAAAAAAACTTTTTTGAAGAGATATATCACGAAAAAGCCGAAAGGGGAGGCAAAAATGCCCCCCTTTAAGTAAAATTGGGTTAAAGTTATCCGACAAAATAGTCAATCCGTAGTTTTTATTTGAATGTCAATTTTCGCTTTTGTGAGATTAAGGAAGAAACACTCGATTACTTTGTGAATCAAGTCATTTTGTTTAATGATGTTTGTTTTTCAGATTTAAAAGTTGTTGCTGCAAATCAATTAGATATTTCAGTGCCGTTTTTCCGGGGTTGCATTTTCACTGCCATTTTTAATGGAGTTGATGTTTTGCATCCTCTGCACAGCATAACTAATGAAAAAGTCGTTTACAACATTAAAGCTGGTAAGTTGAAATACGTTATTATTGCGTATCTACGATAAATCAAGCAATCTTTTAGGACTTTGTAAACACTTGTATTTTTCTGTGAGAGACCAATCTTATTATTCTGGGTGGAATGTTCAGGTGATTAAGACATACATATCATTTTTTTTCTGGTTGGAAACAATAAATTTTTCGTCTGGATTGGCATGTTAAATTTCGTAGCGCTTCAATGCTTCCAAAGAAGTTGATCAGTTTTCGGTATATTGTGCAGTTGAATTGTTAGAAAGCCCATGAGTTAGCTGCGTTCAACTCTATTCAAATGCAGCTGTTGCTGGGAAACTGTAAATGAGTTTTGATCAGGCCTGCGAGCTCGAAAAAAACTTTTTGAGTTCATTAAAAAGAAACCTCAAGATTTAAATATTATCAGAAAGAAATAGTTTTTTGGTGATCAAACCGTGTAAATTACTGCATAAGCGAAATATTGTTATTTTTTTACTTGGTATGAGCACCGGCAGTAAAGAAATAACGTAGTATTTTTTGTCAGTATGAACTCGAACTCAAAAAAAATAAATTAAGAACTTGAACTCGAACTTGCTATAAAAGGCTGAACTCGAACTGAAACTCGAATAAAAATTGATCGAGGTCGCAGCCCTGTTTGAAATAAACTAGAAAAAGATAGCAATACTTGCGTTTGTGAATAAATGTAATGTCTTCAAAATAAATCACAAGTTTCAATAATGTGGCATAAGTTTTGTGAACTTTACATTTAATACTACTGCCTGTGATTCTATATGAAAAAATAAATCTTGTTTATTAAAAAATAGCGTATTTTTTTTGAAATAATAGCTTTGATTAAATTTATGAGGCATACGAGCTCTATTTGAAGAAAAAAAAATGGCTTAAATATTACATTCTAATAACGCATTGGTTTTTATTCCAATTTTTGTTGAAGCTCGTTGGTTTTACTACAAGCTTTTGAAATGATTGACTAAGTTTCCAGCTGCTAACTTTGTGTGAGACAATAATTGACCAATTAAAATGGTTTTGCCTAGGTTGCTCCAAGATACTCCGAGCTCGTTCCACTGAGCCAATGAAAATGGTTTCACGATTTGCTTACTTAGAATATCCCAGGTGGACTGATGATGCCGAAGGGACGTTTGAATGCCAACTGAAGACTCGTCACAACAATGGCTTGTTATTATTCAACGATGGATGGAAAAGGTATTTGGTAATTGAGGCTGTTAATAAATAGAACAGATCAACGTAATTACTGGCCAGTTGGTCGAGCGGTACCGCGTTTGTCTCTGGACTCTGGAGTGAGAGGTCTCAGGTTCAAATCTTGGGTCGGTCAAGTCGAACGCAGTGTTGCTAACGGCTTGCCACCGCTGCGACATTTCTTCGAATGAAACTGTGTTGCCCGGTCGCAATGACGCGGAGTTGGGCCCGACAAACTCGTTACACGCTTCGGCGTAATGCTGCGAGTATAATGAAAGATTTGATTTTGATTTGAAGACGCCGTTGTGTTGTAGGTGCCAATGTTAATTAATACCCTTGAAGTACAACTAGGTGACTAAGATTATTAAACTTTTTGTTCAAAATTTCAAAAACAGAGCTTGAATGCGCTGTTAGATTAATGATACCATACTGATACTATGATGAATGATTACGCAATTTGCGTTGGTTATATTCAATATTCATGTGTTTTAATAGTACGTTTTTCATTTCTACGCTTTTGTTACAGACATGCATTTGTTGGTTTGGAGATGGTTGGAGGAAGGATTCGTGGCTCCTTACATACTGGTGCTGGTGTTGTGGCATTGCAGTCGACAGAATCTGTCAATGATGGGCGGTGGCATCGAGTGAGGTGGGTAAATGCGTCCTAAGATGCTAAATTCGTTGAAAGTAATGGGGTGAATATTATTATGTTACCAAACTTGGTCATTGTAAACGTGAATTATTTTTGTTGTCCATTTTTTAAATTTCATTATTTTTTAGAGTCGGCCGCAACTTTTAACTTTGAAAATGATCGGTTTTACTCTCCAGTTTTTTTTACTATCAATATATGTATATTTTTGTTCAAGTTCTAAGGTATGCCGTAGCTTGTATTAACGTCTAATCAAAATATTTTATTAAACCCACTGTATTACGCTAAAGCGTGTAACGAGTTTGCAATGCTCATCTCCACGTCATTGCGCCGGCGCAAAACAGCTCCTTTCGAAGAAATGATGCAGCTTGGCGAGCCGTTGGCAACACTGTATCCGAACTCCTTCTCCAGAGACGAACGCGTTGTCGCTCAACCAACTGGCCGGTTCAATGTAATGGAAATTCGTTTCATTAACTTGGAAAGAATTAACATTTGAAATCTAATAGTAATAGATTTTCCCCTCCCAGACCGGTTATTAGCTGTTGTAGTTAACAAATATTTGTCTTTGCCCAAATTTAATTTCTAAGAATTTGTGTGGTGTACAAGTTGCTTCAATTGTTAAGGTTTTCCTTTTCGATGAGTCTCCTCGAAATTCGTGTTGGTCGAAACCGAACCAAAGTATTCATGGAGCATGACAGTAGTGAGTAATTTTTTTGCAGATTGCTTTACTTTATGCAGATTGTAGACGGGTGTCATTTCTTAACTAAATTTAAATGTTTAATTATTGATCTAAAACGTTGTTAAGCTTTGTAGTCTCTAGTCTTATGTTTCGTATCGTTCACTCCCATTCTTCACTTTTTGTGCTCAAATCTTTGTTCCCATCAATTTATTGTTCTAATTGGTTAATTTTTTTCCGATCAGTTTAATTTGAAAAGGGCTTGATAGTCGAGGCTTTAACTCATATCAGAGACACTCTGGTGAATCTTGAGTCTTTACCACAAGTGAAACAGAGTGGTACTATAAGAGCCATATGCACTAAGCGGATTATCAATTTTCTACTACACCAAAGAACTAATTAGATTAAAACAAACAGAATTTGTAAGTTTAGAGACGCTAATCTTGAATTACGTTATAGTTGTAGCAATTTGCGTGACGATTTGTTTAGACTTTCTCTTAAAGTTTTGTTAATCCTCGGATCAAACTTAGTCCACGTTGGTGCATTCGACCCTGAAAGGGTTTTAATTTTTACGGTTACTTTATGGCGTTCTGTGTGTATAATGTTTTATATTGTACGTGGCATCTGTGGTTGTCGTCAGGGTTTCAATAGCATTACATAGCAAACCCTCCCGGAAAAACATAGAATTGCAGAACCCATAAAATTTTTGTTAAATCTTGTAAAGATAAGCACTGTATAGGTTTTAAACTTTGGTCTGGGAGTAATCATTTTCTAAAATTTTATTTAAGTCAATGAAGTTTATATATTTTATTAAACGATTTGTGTGTGACTATGTGTTTCTTTCGGGTGTCACCGTGTATAATGAACCTCCACTATGTTTTTATCCAACTTAGCATCGCTATTAAAACTTGGGTTTACCTATTTTCAACCATTGTGTTTTTAATATTGCAGGAGCGTGGGCCAGTTCTTGCTTGCCGAACTCATTCAATTATTGACACTAATATTCACTGCTTCCCTATTTGACGTTCAGCAATAATAAAAAGGACAGTGTGATGCTTCCACCGTTTGTGGTAAACAGGTGGGCAGGTAGTGGCTTGATTCGAAGACCGAAAGACTTCTTTACGTCTCTTGGTCTAGGCAACTAGTGTGGCGAACAAAGATAACTTACAAAATTTACAGTTCTCTACAGACATGTTAGTTGTTGATGGTTGCAGATAGTGCTGTTGGTGATGATCGCAGTGATATCAAGTTGAAGGGACCTTTGTACATAAGTGGAATTCAGACAAGTTTAAGAAAGAGTTCGATTTTTCTCAGCAGTGGATTGCAGCTTCAATCTTTCCGCGGATGCTTGAAAAAGATTCGAATAAATTACCGGTACATTCCTGGTAACGTATATCCACAATCTAGCACAAAAATTAGCATGGCATTTCGCTTCCTGCGATTGTTCTCCGAATAAATCCAGCAAAATACCAAGAAATTGCTTCAAGAATAATAAACTTATCTACAGCAGCATATATAGCCTTTATTTCGTCCATGAGATGAGCGTTTTTGCAGCCGGTGCTCCAATTATTTTGTTGCTACCGCCTCAAACTATTTAGAAAAACAAAACAGACGTAGCATGTTTTTATTTTTTTTCTTCGTTAAATGTCGTTTTTGTCGTAAAATGCTGCTCATTTCTGATAAAGCTCTTAACGATATCTTCTTTTCATTCCGAATTTTTGTTCAGCGTACTTCTTACAATGTGCGGAATTTTTCGGAAGAAATTTTGTTAGGTTGAATATTATCACTTTATGCCGACTTTGATATTGTTGTAGGTAACAACATAATGCTGAAGATTATTTTTTTAGTACAGTAGCTAGAAAAACATTGGTTATGACATTCCATTTACCATTCTAAAGTTATGACGTCCTCGACTTAACTGTGAGATGTTTTTTCACGTAAGAGCACTAAGTTAGCTCCATGTTGGTCGCGAAGTGCGTGATTCACACGTATGCATATATTAGTTTAAACCGTACCGCACCTTCTCTGCGTTTATTTTCTCTTACAGACCTTTCTGTCAAAAGTGTGAACTCGGACCAGATCTTTCAAACAAATGTCTAAAACTTGGAAATATTTTTCGGTCTTTTCGAAAATTTTTCAGTTATTTTCACAACTGAAAGCACAATTTTCGCGCTTGGCGGCAAAAATATGCACACTCTTTCAACTGTTCCGGTTATTCTGACCCAAATCCATAAATTTTAATGATATTTTATTGAAAGTTTAGGTTAATGACTGGAAAAATAACCTAGAACGCAATGCATCTGACTTTAATTTCAAAAGAACTTTACTAAATGCTAACCAACTTTGGTATCCTTTCAGGCCAAAATCTTACACAGACATTCTGGCTTCACATGATGTTGAAATTGGATGCAGCCAATCAGATGCGACTGAACCATCCCAAGTGAAGCCTCCGTCTTTACCTACGTTTATTATTGTTCCTCGAGAGCCGGACCCGACACCTGACGTCACAATAACCGTTGAGGTATGCGATAATTTATATGACGAATATGCTTGAGATTTTTTAGTTTTCGCTATGATATTACTTTTTGAGACGAAATTCTTCTGTCGTGTGCCGTTCTGGTGGACAATTTTGCTTCTTTTTTACAGAAAACAATATTATTTGTCTCAATAATTGTGCTTCAAGAGTTGTTTGCAATCGATTTCATCGAATCGCCGACTACAGAAGTCATTAATTCTCTGATTGTTAAAGTTTCATCGAAAATTTTGTTAGGGTACGAGTCTTGACTTTGTATCTCTTCAATAAAATATTAACTGAATATCTGGTTGTTGTAATTTTTCTGAAAGTGTATAGTAAAAAAATAAAGTATGGTACGAGCATATATACAAATCCCTGACAAGTTGGCGCAAAATTGACTGAAATGGTCTGAGAGTTTAATTCGGTCACTTTATAACTGACGTAAAACCTTTCATTCCATTTTTAACATGCTCTATTCGAAGAGGCGATTCGTTTAATATCTATCACCATTATCAATCTTAAACAAATAGATTGATATTGGTATTTTATTGGAATAAGATTAGTGACACTGGCCAGTTGGTCGAGCGGTAACGCTTTCGTCTCTGGAGCGGGAGGTCTGAGGTTCAAATCTCGGGCCGTTCAAATCGGACACAGTGTTGCCAACGGCTCGCCACCGCTGCGACATTTCTTCAAAAGGAGCTGTGTTGCCCGGGCGCAATGACGCGGAGATGGGCCCCGCCAACTCGTTACACGCTTCGCCATATTACAGCGAGTATAATGAAAGATTTGATTTGAAGATTAGTGACAAGATAATATTGGTTAAACGTACCCGAAATGTCTCTTCGGAATCGCTAAAACAAAAAAAAGTTTGGCTATTTTTTTAAAGATTTAGTCCAGCAGCAGTGCTCTTTAATTAGGTCATGTTTTTATTTGCAGAAAGAAAGGTTACCTATGAGCATCTGTCACTACCTAAAACTTTATAACTTAACTGTCGAAGAGGGTGGCTCAAGAACGATCACAACTCAAACAATATCAATTGGTCGGGATCAGGATCTAGACGCGAAGCTTCAAGACAACCAGTTATTTGCAATTCGGTTCTCATCATTGCCTCATCACGGTCAACTTTTTGTCGATCGTGAACCGGTGTCACAAAATCGATCATATTTCACGAGTGTCATACATGAAAACAGGCTTTATTATGAACATGATGACTCAGAAAGCTTAGTCGATGACTTCACGTTTACACTGGCCACCGCCGCAGGGATGAATTCGAGCTCTGCAGAGGTAGCTAATTGATTGATCTTGATTTTATCTAAAGGAAAATAAACGAAAATAGTTGAAAATGAGTCGTAACTTCCTCTAGAAACGATTTACGTTGTAAATTGATTTATGTAATAGGCCGGCATTAGACAGTGCCATTAATGCCTAATCTATTTGAACGTAGCTTAAGTCAACTTAGAGTTTCCGAAGTGTAAGACTCACCGACAATTGATTGCGAAACAACGATTTTGTACAATTAGCGAGGTTGTGATGCATAATAAGAATTAACATTTGTATTAATGATAAATAGTCTTAAAACTTCACTGTCTTCAGCCAATGTGTTATTCGTTTTTTGAACACTTCAACTGCTTGGCGATAGTTAAGCTTTAAAGGGGCATTGAAGTCTATTTTTTGAATTTTAACACCAAATTTATAAAAAATAATTGATTAGCGACGTTTTTGTCCCGTTTTTTCATTGTTTGAGGTTAAATAGCTTCAAGGAAAAAGATTTTGAAATAAGGGAAAAAATTTTGCAGGGGCAACACTATATCAAATTTGCATAAGCGATTTCAAAACTAACTTTGCCAAATTATAAGTCTGGGAAAGACGATGTGCCTTTGGCAGGTTTTCTGCTGTGGCTGCGGTACTTAGATGAGTTTTTAAAAGTGGAATTCACATCTTAGTACTTTAGATTTGCATCTTTTAGCTCAAGTATGTTTGATTTAGAGCACTTAGAAGAAAAAATGAAAAGTAGGCCTATTTTTGGCCTAGTTGTTCTTTGTAATTATTAGGGTAAACCAACCTGTTTAAATTGCTATAGGTTAGACTAAACTTTACTGTTTTTTATAATTTCTTAGTAGGCTAGGCTTACATACCGTAAGTAATGATTAATGTCAGCTAGCGTGTAGTAGCCCCAGTAACAGTAACTGCGACACCAAACGTAGACAAATTTTTAAAAAAGTGAAAGAAATTCAACGAAATAAGGGAAAATATAAATGCAATAATCTTTTGATGTAGTAATCGTAGAATTCTGAAGTTGAGCTCAAAAATTATTTTAAAAATACAAATTTTGTTTCAAATGCAATATATCAATAAAATTTAGGCTTCAATGCCCCTTTAAGCTAGCTCCTATGTAGCGCTCACGCTCGAATGTTTGTTTGCAAATTTCCTGTCCAAGATTTGTGTAGGGTAGTGCAGTCACAGTGTAATTGGAGAAAAATTTCATGCATTTGATAGGTTATAGTTGCATACCGGTACAGCCTCCAAATTTTGTTCTTCGAATGATTACCTTAGATTTTGTTCACTAAACGTTTTACTGGTAAATTTTAGGCCAATGGTTTCGTTGAAACTTTTCAATTTTTTTCAGAACAAAATTTTTCACCATTTTTGTGACGAAAACATGAACATTTTAAATGATGTTGACGTCACTTTTACCATCGACGTCACTATTACGTCAGTGAACGACCCTCCTTCACTCGAAATCCCGGCAAACTACATATTTGAGCCGATACGGAACACCCGAACTCCGCTTCCGGCCAGCATTTTTTTGGCTCGCGACCCCGACAGCTCTCCAGTAGAAATTCTGTACCACGTCCTCGGACTAGGCGCAGGCTTGTACATTGAGCACAGCGATAGTCCGGGAAGGTTGGTGTCTGATTTCTCCCAAGAGGACATCAATGCGAAGAAAGTGAATTTTGTGCATGCTGGTGGATCCAGACAAGCTAGAATGTTGATTCAAGTATCCAATCCGGAGCAAGAAGTTAATGCCGCTCTGTCTTCAACTGTCGTCCGAATTTCTTCAAAACCTTTACAAATTTTTGGTGGGTTTGTGTTGATTAAAACATTTAATCAAATCGTAATATACCAAGAGGCTGAAAAAAGTGTGAATTTATGTTCACGAAAGCGGTAGCAATCTTGTCGAACTTTATTTTCTACAAAGTTTTTGTTGTTCAAAACAAGTAAAGATTAGAGATGGAGGGACTGCACGAATTAATTTTCATGAAAGAATTCTGTCTAATTCAGTGCCCACGTTTTCGTCGTTATAATGCCCAAGATATGTAATGCAACTCTTGAATACTGCCGAAATATAATAATTACAAAACAACGACTAAAATGTTCGTAACTTGTCTTAAAGTGTTGTTGACTGAATCAAAAGTTTTGATTAATTTTGCAGTGGTCAACAACACGGGAGCTACATTGGTTGAAGGCGAATGGTTTATTTTTACTCCCAGTCAACTTTTTTCACATACCAATGCTGGTCAATCGATTGTAAATGTGGAATATGATGTCATAGGAACTCCGTTGTTCGGAGAAATACAGGTTCAAGAAGCTTGAATTTATCTCTTTTTTTGTCCGTTTAATTTTATGGCAGTTACGAGAGAAATGGCTTGGGTATTACGATCATATCTCTGTTGCTTGGCTGTAGTAGAAGATTGTCGATGCTTCTTGCCGCACCAGTCTTTGGGTCCACGACAACTGACCGCGAACCAACTGACCCCAATTGGCTGAGAAGGGCGGTCATAGAAATATTTTTCTATCCTCAGAGCCATCTTGCCCAAGCCCTCAGTTTGTGACGAGATCACTGTGAACCGTTGGTTCGCTGTCAGTTTGTTCGGGGTCAGTTTGTCGCGGTCAGTATACTTGGCTCGCCAGTCTTGGCCTTCCTTTTTTTACCGTGAAGCAGATGTTTCGCTTTTCAGTTTGTGGAGCATCATTACGACAGTAGCACCTTATTTGCTCGCAAATTTTGTGTGCAATTAAGGTGTGCTGTTTTGAAGATACTTTGGTGCTTCCCGAACTGGAGAGGAAAACGTTAACATGAATAAAAATATCACATCAGATAGCGTCTCGATTGAATAAAATGAGTTTTCCCGATAAACGCAGTCCAAGTTTCACCTGTTTTCATTGTTTGTCGACATTGTTACCCCCTTTTTTTACAGTTCTTGAGCATTTTTGGTGTAGCCGTAATTGGACATATTTGGATTTTAAGAAAATTTATGAACTTTCGAACAAAAAAACAGTGTAATTCCAAATACGCTCAGGCTTTCAGCATTATAGTTCGTATACGCAGCCAGCGATCTATGTGTTTGCATTGATACGAAAGATCGGAACTATTGCTTTCTTGTTTAAATTTCTTGAAACACTTGCAAGCTGAATGGCAAACGAAAAGCGCTCTTTTAGTAACTTGGAGGTGCAATTCTTAATGAGTACTGATATTTAGGTTTTAAGAGGCAATCAGAAGTCAACTAGCACATGGTCTCTTGCATCATTATTTTTGCAATCTCAATTAGAAGATGGAAGAGTTCGTTACGTCAACTTGAATGCTACCAATGATGACGCTGATACGTTTCATGATTCGTGAGTGTTGCTGTTGCTGCATGGATAGTGAATAATACGTTAAATCGATGCATTCTACCGGTACTTAATTTTAATATCAATAACTTATCATTTGAACTGATCACATACTCAGAAAATCAATAATTCACAGATGATATAAATTAAAATTTGAACACAACAAACTAAAACTCTACTACCTCTCTCGACGTATCAGAAGGGTGTTTTAAATAGATTCTTTTCTATTTGGCAATCAAAAATTATTTCTTTTTGGCTCTTTATCTTTGATCTCTGGTCCAAATCTTGGAGTGTGGCCTCCTGTCGGCCAAGTTTGATCTCTGCAAAGTTCCAGCTCGTCTTCATTCTTCGAAAGGAACTGGAGTAGCACCACCATCAAAAAATGTCCTGACATTGGGTCACGTAGCGATTTTGGTTGGGAGCATTGCAGTTTTCACGTGTTATGGATTAGTAGACGTTACTGCTAAAGCATTGCTCTTTGAGAATTTTACATCTCTTTTTTAGATTTTCTTTCACTGTATCCGATTGTGGTGTTTCAGTTGGACCTTATACTTTCAATATCAGCGTGTTACGAGTAAGAGTGAATCTTGAGACCAGTCCCATTGTTCTCAAAGATGGACGCGATCAAGTTTTTCTTTCAACTGATTTTCTTTCCTTGCGTTATTCCGGATTGCAGCAACTCAGCGATGATAAAATTCAATTCGAAATTACCAACCCTTTTTCGTTTGCTGTTCTGTCATTCAAGTAAGCGGAAGATTTAGCTTCGTTTTATCGCGTTTGTTGAAGCAAAATCTTTTTGTCATGTGAAGACCGACCGGTTTATATTGTTGATTGTGACCGAGATTTATTAAGGTTTTTTAATTATTATCGGCCGATTTTTTGGCAAACTCTATAGCGTTGTTTAGCTTTAACTGGGTACTGATCGTATTATGTTTTCATAATCAATGGTCAATTAGGTTTTGGCAAACATTTAAAAACAGTATAAGGAAATCTTGAAATACGAATTAAAAAAAATTGGTCAGCAACGAAATCGCGATCTGAATTTTATAATAGCTGGTTTACTCACTTTCGTCGTGACAAAATGGTTGCGTCATGTGGTCATAAACCAATAATTTTTGTTTTTAAGTCTTGAACTTTTTTAGGGACAATGGCTTTATTTTGTCAACGGGAGACGTATTTACGATGGTTGATTTGAAAACGGAACGTCTGTTAGTTCTCGTTTTGACGCAACAAATTCCATCTGACTTGCCAAGACTCGAGGATAGTTTGACTCTCAATGTTCTGGTGCAAAATCGTCACCGATCGGCTGCGGCCAGCTTGAAACTCACCTTTATTCCAGATGTCACTGCAATTAAAGTGAGTTTTTTGCGTTTTCTGTTAATTTGTTTTGATTAAAATTACATCTGAAGATGCCTTCTTAGGTGAAGCATTCTGTAGTAGTGCAAATCTGTAGTATGCATTTCGACTTCGCACTAACCCAGTATTTGAGTGCTGTAGTTCTAACTTGGTTGCCACTGATTTGAATATAGTTATATTGTGTTTTAATGTTCTTCAGCTAACAACTGAGACGTTGGAAGTCGACGAAGGAGGAGAAGTTTTGATTGATGAAGATCATCTCTTCTCTGAAACTCTAATCCATCAGAGATTTACATTTCATGTGGGTTTGAATAACTACCTTTATTGTGCGTGATCAACAGATAATAAAGTTATGTTGGCGTGATTGCTTTGAGAGTCGTGTGCACCAAATTGGATTGACTTTGATCCAAAGATTAAGAAAACTTCAGGGTAAAAGTTTAGACAAATCGTCGGGCAACTTGCTATAATTATCAAGTTCTTCCAGAATTAGCTCCTCTGAACTTGCGAAGTTAGTTTATTTTAATCGAATTAGTCCAACGGTGTAGAAGATTGAAAATTGATGATTCTAAGATCAAAGTTAATCCACGTTGCTGCGTATGACCCTGGGAGTTGTTGTTTTTTCTCGGAGATAATGTTAACTTTTGAAATAAATTTCATGTCTGGCAAGGCTTTGAACTCCGTCACAATGCTTTTTCTGTTAATACGTAAACGTTTGTGGCTTGACGTACATCGTTTGCGTTTAAAAGAAGGTAACAGGCAGAATCACATTTGGCGTATTTACATGATCACTTTTCAGGTCAAGTGTTTGGTTCTAGTGCCAGCTTATTCCTACTTCTTGCTATGATAAGTGCCAAATTACAAAAAAGAAAAAAAGACATACCAATCAAAAAATTAACATGTCACCAAAAGAATATTGCTAACATATTAACAGCATTAATAAGCAGATGCGGTAGCCAAGCACTGTGCACAAAAAAGAAGGCAGGTTAGACGCTATCGATCTGACTTAAAAATCGCTGCAGTCCTTCAGCTTCAAAAGTTAGTAACGATAATTTTTGTGTACTTTAGGTCACCCAACCTCCTTTTCACGGCCATTTAATGTTGCATGGTGAATCGTTGCCTATTTTTCCCATTGCTAGTGATTCAGGACAACAATCTAATAGCATTACTTCCTTTACTACCAGAGATATCCTGGATGGCAAGTTGTATTATCGGTACGTAAAGTATAGCATTACGTTCTAATGATGGACCATTTTATTGAAGATGGCATACACATTTAATGGTTTTACTAATTTTCTCGCAAAACTCAAGCGAGAATAAGTAGCAAGACTAGGATAAGTTTTCGTGGTCAAGTTACAAATTTAGTTTTAAAAACATAAACTTATCCGAAAAGATCAATTAAAAAACTTACCTCCTTTTGTGCATTTAGAATACCTTTTATGCTATTGACAATAACATTATTTCGAAAGCATATTTTTTGAACGTTTGGGATTGTTTGGAGGAAATGCATGAACTAATTACTGGTATGCTTGATGACAGAAAGTTTGTGGACTAGGTGGTTGATCAAATGTCATAAAATACTTAAATAAAATATAACATTAAATGGATTGCAGACACGATGATAGCGAAACACTAAGTGATTTCTTCCGATTTGAGGTCACCCCGATACTTAGTGGTGAATTACTCGACACAATTGAGCTACTGGAGAATGTTTCTGCGAATGGACTTCTGAATTTTTCCGTATCTTTGCGTAAGTAGCAGCTTGGATTAGCTGGTCAATCCCGTTGACGCCGCCCTACCTCAAGATTTACTGTTTTTAGATTTTGTCCCGTCAAATTATCGAGTGTTGACGATATTACAGAATGCGTTTTAGTTGGTTCTCGCATTGCTCGATGTTGGGGACTCTCGGAAAATCTCATTTTGTATCTAATTTGATTCAGTATCCTTTAAGAACGTTTAAGATTTTGCAGTAGCTCCAGTGTATAGTGTTACAGCTCTACATCATAATTTTGAAAAAGTTAAACTTCTTGGAATTTTAGATCGATTGCGGTCGAACCAAGTCAACAGACCGCGACCAACTGACCGCGAACCAACGGTTCCGTCGCAGTTATTTCGTCACTGTAACTTCGTCACAAAGTGAGAGTTTGGGCTAGATGGCTCTGGGGATAGTAAAATGTTTTTGTGATCGCCCCTCTCAGCCAATCAGAGTCAGTTTGTTCGCGGTCAGTTGTCGTAGACCCCATTACTGTGGTAGTCCTAAACGATTGATTGTGTACTATGAAATTTAAAGAAAAACCGTGAAAACTGTTTCGATGGAGTTCAATGGTTGGTTAGTTGGTCATAGGCTTGCTAAAACAAAAATAAATCAAGTTGTAGAAACGAGCGCATTCCTGATGCTTTATTGTTAGCATAATATTTAGTGAGGGAGAGCCTTTAGTTTTTGCGTAATTGAACAAATTCAAGTTAAGAAAAATAAAGAGAGAAATCCTAAAAACTAGGTATGGAATCAAAAGACTTACTTGATATTAGAATCAAATGCTAACAATTTTAATGCCTGCTTGCAACTAACTTCTGGCTCTTCATTTAGATCAAACATGGTCAATTTTGAATTAGTACGGTTAGTAACTTAACAAGTTGCAAACGATTCCTGTAATCATGTCCTAAACAGGATTATGTAGTACTCTACATTTACTAGAGAAATCAGAGTTAAAGCTTGTGTTAACTTAAAAAGGCATGAAATTTCTTTGCTGAAATAGAAAGATTTAATTGTATTTCAACGTTCGTCACCTGTTATTTTCAGTGAACGACAATACTCCGTTACGGATGATCAATCAACCGTTTAAAGTTGTTCGGCATGGTCAGAGGTTGTTGACTCCATATGACCTTTGGTACCATGACCCAGATATAAATCAAGATGACCTTTCGATCAAGTTCATTCGACGTGGAATGACAAACGGAGATATTTTAAGCGCCATTACTAACAAAGAAGTGGGTTTATGGTTTTTATCATCTAGATTTTAGATTTCTACTGTCTAATTTTGTTTTTGATGGTTTTGTAACTTGTAGCAATTTTTTTTATCATTTTTCGAATTTCAGGTGTTTGAATTTTCCCAAGAAGATATCCTGAAAAACAAAATATTATTTCGTCACAAGAAAAATGACTTTGGTCGATTTGTTTTCTGGGTTAAAGATGACTCTGGAACTGTGGCTACCGGTAAATTATGTTTTGTTTTTGATTTGGCTTCATATTGCTTTTCTTTGAAATATTTTTGGCCTATTACTTATTTGGATATTCCAGCATATCTGATTATCTGGTTGAGTAGTTGGTTTACTCAGCTTCTGTAGATAAGAGCTAGGTGTGGTGAAATGGTTCATCACAGGACCGTGCGATTTGCTGGAGAACCCTGGAGGAGATAAGTTTGCATTTCCACATCCCTCAAAGAGAGGACACCCCATCACCACCCTGGTGGCCGCTGTTAATGGGCATCATTAGCCTCCCACTTTCCGCCTGATGGTAGGGTGGCTTTACTACGCTACTCCCATGGATGCGCGGAATTGTAGAAGATGTGTAAAGTATCGGTGAAAGCATCAGTAAATGTTACTTTTGGTTCCCTGAGTACTGACGAATTTCAAGCAAGGCGATGGCAATTTGATTCGTTGGGTAAAATGCGCCGATCTGAATTATCGTGAAGTTTTGGATTAAAAAAAGCGTTAGGGGAGAAAATGAGAAAAGTGGCCATAGCATTGAAAAAAAAGTAATTCAAGAATTACATTTCTAAAGTTATTAATTCAGTGTAATTGGTAGATAAAACTGATAAATCGTGAATTAAATCTGCGTCGTTGCATTGCATTCATCATGACTTGCAAAACTTTGGTTATATTATTACCACAACGTTTTTTCCAGGCTTGTTTATCGTTACTGCATCGCAACCGTTTATTGAGATTGCAAATTCAAGCAAGGTGCTCGTACAAAAGGGGACGAATGTGATTATAACCAACAGCAATATTCAAGCAAATACGAATGTTGTTGGGCTGAGGACAGCGATTCACTACAGGTTTGCGATGATTTTGAAATTCATTTTAGCTAAAAGCACGCGAACTGTCGTTATCTTTTTTAAATTCATTCCAATGGACTGCAGTCGTATTACAAATTTCAGCTGCAATGATTTGTTTGTGTAGATTGTGCAGTACTGGCGAAAGACTTGCTAACAGAACGAGAAAAAGTGCACTGCGTTGCCGTGGTTAGGCAATACACAGCGTGCCTGGTTCATACGAACGAACGATTGTACAGTTTGCTTGTGAATACCCAATGACTAAAGCTTATTGCTGAATCTGGTTTTGCGTCATTTTTTACCGGCAACCAAGTAGTCGTCACGTACCTGCACTGGACAGTGTACAAACTGTACATTTGTTTTCATGCATTGTACGCATTCGGAAATATGAAACATGAAAGTTAGACTTTATTGTGTCGACGAATCTATCCGTTAGTATTAGAATTAGTCCAAAAGCCGTGTTACATAAACAAACTCAAACTCGCTTGAGTGAGTGAAAAATTTACAGGCCAGAAAAATTTCGTGAAACGTAAGCGAAAAATTTACCGCCCAGTTAGACGAGCGGTAATGCATTCTTCCCTGGAACGGGAAGTCTGAGGTTCAAATCTCGCGCCGGTCAAGTCAGTGTTGCCAACCACTCTTCACCGTTGCGGCTTTTCTTCAAAAGCAGCTGTATTGCCCAGGCGCTATGACGCGGAGATTGGCCCTGCAAACTGGTTGACACGCTTTGGCGAAATACAGCGAGTATAATAAGCATTTGGTTTTTAGAATTACGAAGTCCCCATCACATGGAAATCTACGAGTTGGAAACGCCAGTGACGTGATAGAATTCAGTCAAGCGGATGTTGATAACGGTTTGCTTACGTACCAGCATGATGGTTCCCCGGATGTTACCGACAGTGTCGACTACATCGTCATTGCAAACGACCAGTCGACCAATGGATCCGTGAGTATTCCAGGCAGAACAGTGAAGTTAATGTAAATTGTAATATCATCTCTATTTGCCAAGTTGCTTTGGCCCGGATTCAGCGAAGAGACCTTTTTGGTCTTTGAGTCAAGCTTCCACCTGCCCACCTCTATACCACACATGGTGTAGGCTTTATGCTCTTCATGTTTTTTGTATTGTGTTTTTTTTTTGCTAAACGTCAATCAGGGATGCTGTAAATATCGATTTCTTTGGAATCGAACCTGAGTCTAACGTTTCAGTAGCAAACGCTCCATCCACTCGACCACCCAACAAGTCGAAATGAGGCGACCAATAGGTCCCATCCGCGGTGGCCGCTTATGTCGTGATGGAGTGCCCACTCTTCAAATGGTGTCAAAATTGGTGCTTTTCTCCCCGGGTCCTCCAATTCAGCCAGGGTTCTTTGTTATGGCATTTGCACTGCACTGATCTCTCATCCACAAGAAAGATCCTGGTAACTACAACCAGTCAACGTTGCATGGTTGAGTGAGCAACCAGCAAGTAATGCTTTGTTGCTTTGCTTTCAGCTTGATACGATAGTCACACTTTAGGTAAAAAGCAAGCTCATAAACTAACCTGGTGGTAATGCAAAAGCCTTTTTTCTGATTTATCCAACTTGCTGAATTTACTTTTCAGCTATAGCATCAAACCCTTGTTTTTCATGTGCACTTTACTACAACATGTCATTAACCGATCAAGTATAATAAATACTAATAAATAAAATGGACTCAGAAATCAGAAGGAACGACAAAATTGATATTTCCAGTAAAATTCTTTGTAAAATTTGGGCGGTTTCACCTCATTTCCTTGTCTCGAGATGCCACAGGTTATTCCTACAGGCACAATATCATAGATGGCTAAAAGTACACTTTTTCAGCTTGAAATTCAAGTTTACTTGGCCAGCCAACAGCAACCACCTGAGATCCGTCGTAATCGTGTTTTGGTTGTTCACCAATTAAAATCGGTCACGCTTGAGAGAGCAGATTTACGTGTCACTCACCCGGATGTCCGACCACGTAATATAACCTTCAGCATTAGAGAAGTTCCATCTCATGCGTACTTTCTGTTGAACCAGACCACTTTGGTTGATGGAACTTCGGTTGCACCAAGTCTCGTGAGGAATGTAATGAGTAAGTTGCTTTTTTGACGTCGGATAATAGTTGTATTAACAGTTGCATGTTCCTCAGCCAACCGGCTAGTTGGTCGAGCTAGAGGTCTGGGGTTCAATGATGGAACCACTTTCATCTCTGGAACGGAAGGCCTGTGGTTCAAATCTTGGGCCGATTCAATCTTGCCACCGATACAAAATTTCTTTCTAACAAGCTGTATTGCCCGGGTGTTTTGACGCTGAGATGGGCCCTTGCAGACTCGTTACGCGCTTTGGCGTAATACAGCGAGTATAATGAAAGATTTGGTTTGTTCTACAGTCGGTCTATTTAACTAAGACCTTAACAGAAAAAACTCTGATATGATTGACTGATGCATCATTATTATTTGTCCCCCACCATGAAAATGCGCCTTGCCGCTTTTTTGTTCAGATAAATTCGCACCCGCTTAGGATTTGGCCATCTTCCAAGTTTTCTGTGGACGAATACTTTTTTTTCATTAAATTTGTTTATCCTCAACGCTATCAAGCATAGACAGTCATCATAAAGCACCTTGTTCATCCAAGAACGCAACAATGAGAATGATCAGGGTGAGGGTTGATCCCAGATAATGCGCTCTTAAAGCAAAAGTTTGACTTATTTTTTGGAGGGCTCAGAGTTCTAAGCAGGCCGACTAGTTCAGGCCCGATACCAAAAATATAAAACCAAACGAAAAATGACTTGTAGCCCGAAAATGCCCGAAAATTGTGTACTAATAGTCGTATTGATGCTTAAATGAAGTCCTCGTTCATTGTTACATAGTTATTTTGACTTTTTTTATAGCTTCCTTAAAGCACAAGACACCTACCAGCTCCGAATTAAGCCCGACATGTAGTCAATCTTTGGCCCAAACCCGACCGAAAAGCTCGGGCCGACTTACAACTCTGGCTTGGTTTACCAAACAATCGTTTGAAACCAGTTAATTAATAATGCATTTTTAGCTTTCTCTCAATGGGACATCAATCAGGGTCACGTGATGCTCATTCAAAGTAGCAACGTGACTTTTGATCCCGTCAATCCCGTGGATAACTTCACGTTTGATGTGAGCAATGGCATTTTGAGTCTTGCAAAAGTGATTGGACGCATTGAAGTCATTCCATCCACCATTCCACTGAGGTATGTACATTGAAGTGATCATTTTGAGCATTGCTTGGCAAAGTATAAATTTGTTTGTTTCAGTTGGCGTTTTTTGTTGTAAGAAGGCTGGTAGTATATTTCAATCATGAAATCTGGAAATTTATTGCAGGTTTTTCTTTTAACGTTGTAAAATGCATTTTTTAATTTAAGCTGATTCCCACTTGCGGTTGTTTGCATTTATTTTTGCCCCTTGCTTCTTTAGAAACACTCGGCTAAATCCTGTTCAGAATGATTGAAGTGCTCCAAGATGCTACCCAATCCAAATATGTACTTTTTATGCTTTCAGGGTGTCTAATTTCAGTGTAGGAGAAGGGCGATCACGTGTTTTGATTAGCAAGTACCTTGACATACCAAATCGCCATTTTGATGACTTGGACATCAATATTGACGTAATCAAGCAACCGACCAATGGGGTGCTGGAGTCGTCACGTGATCCGGGAGAACGACTTGAAGAATTTTCGTTTCGATTGGTTCGAGCTGAGTTTGTGTTCTACACTCATGATGGAAGCGACACTTTACTAGTAAGTTAAACCCGTTGAGAACAAGAATTGGGTTTATATGGTCTGGCCAAGTAGACCCCTACAAAATATAGACCTCTTTTTAGTTTCTTCCGAAAACAAAAAACACACGAACACATTTGAATTTTTGGATAAAAAGCTTTTCGGAATTGCTATTGGTCATTGGCAGGTTATTAGTGATGATCTCTGCCTGTATTTGACTTCCAATCAAATGCTTATTGTCAGTACTTGTTTGTTTTTCGACTCTATAGACGATTGAAATAGTGGAGAAGTACTCATAAGCCATACAACATACAATACATGTTCGATTCTCACCGTATTATGAATTTCTTTGTTTGTTTAACTTAACATACTTTGGTTGGGGTTGATATGCACTGTACTTCAAATGCATACGAAGTATAATTGCGAAAATTACTATTATGTTGCTCATCAGCCAATTGGTGGAGCGGAAGGTCTGAGATTGTAATCTTAGGCCGGTGAAATCAGGCGCAGTATTGCCATCGGCTCGCCTTAACTGCAACATTTTCTTTAAAAAGAGCTGTGTTGCCCACTGGCGCAATGACGCGAAGACGGGCCCCGCAAACTCGTTACAGGCTTTTGCGTAATTCATCGAGATAATGAAATGATAAAAGGTAATGAAAGGTTTGATTTGAATGGGCAATGTATGTGTGTCACTGACTAATAAATTGATGCTACAGTTTTTCCAAATACAAATAAAATGCATCTGCAAAGACCGAACGTTACATTGATATTTGTGGCAGGATGCCTTCCAGCTGCAAGCTCGAACCAGCAGTGGTCTTGAAAGCTACGTCGTTACATGCAACGTCACCATAATCCCTGACAACGACCAGGCTCCTGAGATGGCAAATAACACTGGCTTGCAGGTCTGTGTTCACGTCATGTTCGATTCTTTTCAACAACTGGTGATTGTGTCTGACCTTAAGCAGCCTTTATGTGTCCACCTTTTCTAGTTCTTTTAGGAATAAGAAACAAAAGACTGAAAAAAGTTAAAAAAAAGAAATGTAAACTTGCCAGAAGAATATGTGACGTACGTGTCGTACAATCGTACATTTAAAAATTCATTAATGTTATTTGTTAATTTAATGTTATGTTACGGTAGATAAGATTTGTGGTAGACTATGTTTTTGTATTATTCTACCGTAACTTATGCACATTAGGGTGTTCGGGTTTTTCATTGTTTGCTTAAATCTTTTTCTTTATACGATTTTAAGGGTACAAATTGGCATGAAAAAAAATCGTGATAGTTTTTTTTGAAAATTTTTTTTATTTTGATACCCTGGGGGGCATGGAAGGTTTTTGGGGGGGCGCGTATGACTAATATCGCATAACTCAAAAACTACTGCACCTAGAAAGACAATTTTTACATCAATCGATTCAGAAACACAGGTTTTCTATCTGTGTTCAATACATTATATGGCTTTAACTGCTCTATTTTTCGAGTTATTTTCGAAAAACTGTTTTTACTCCTTTCTGCTAGCCATTTCGCTTTAAATTAAAGGTATTTTCTCTTTACCGCACAGATGACCAATTGGTGGACGCACCTGACCTAAAACCTGCCTGAAGCAAGAAATTTAATTTGATTTTTGGGTGGATAACACCTTAACACAAGTTACTAGTGACTCAGCAATCGCTTCTACTTCGACACTGCACTGCATGGCTGGATGCAAGGCATGGAAATGACTACTCCTGCTCATTCCCTATCACTTTAAAAGTTACTACTGCAAGTCTAATAAGGATGTAATTTTCTATTCTGCAGTATGCAACGTTGCACTAGACAAGAACAATTATTGCACTAATTTTCACTCTTGACTTTTGTTTTCACTTTATTAAGAAACACCAAACATTTTAAGATACGACTTTCTTTTTCAGCCACTCATTCATTTTCGTCTTTGCTTCCGTGACAAATAAATCCCCTGATTCTAATATCAACATGTCGTTTTTCTTCGGCTTTGCGAAAACCTTTCACTCAGGCATTATGACATAAGACCATCTCTCGCAAGAGCGGTTATGATTGGCGATCGAATTCCAAAAAAACTTTGTCGTCAATCTGGAGGCAAGGTGCTGTTTTACTGCTGGATCCGAAGTATGGCCTGATAGGTGCTCGCTTCCATGCAAGTTGTTTGGTGTCAATATCACCAGGAAGTTGCTGATCGGGATCTTTCACTGTTTTGCTTGGAATGCATGACTTTTTGAATGAATATTTAGGGTCACATTGATTGGGTTCATCCAAGAGCAGAAGTGTTTTAAAAACACAGGTTTTACGCAATGATCAACCAGATTCGTATGTTGTTGGCGAAAATCCAGCGATAAATAACGAAGAAATATCATGTTTGTTGGTCCTTCTGACGCGCGTGGATTCAAATGAATTTTCACAAACATTTGCACATAAACCGATATGATGTAGCTTGTGATTTGAAGAAGTTTGCTGTTTTGAGTGACGGTCATTTTGGTGTGAAATAGAAGTCTCATGTAACCATTCGCAGTTGTTAAGCACTTGTAACGATAGATCTGTAATCAGTAAGTAATCTGTAATCCTTGTATAATCAGTAAGTAATCTATAATCCATTGAAGTTTCAACGATTTTTGTCTTACAACCACGAAAGCATTACGTTTGCAAGGTAAGTGTTGCATATTTCGGTCATCTTCGCTTTGTATCCGACTTGACTGATTACAGATCTATCGTTACAAGTGCTTAACAACTGCGAATGGTTACATGAGACTTCTATTTCACACCAAAATGACCGTCACTCAAAACAGCAAACTTCTTCAAATCACAAGCTACATCATATCGGTTTATGTGCAAATGTTTGTGAAAATTCATTTGAATCCACGCGCGTCAGAAGGACCAACAAACATGATATTTCTTCGTTATTTATCGCTGGATTTTCGCCAACAACATACGAATCTGGTTGATCATTGCGTAAAACCTGTGTTTTTAAAACACTTCTGCTCTTGGATGAACCCAATCAATGTGACCCTAAATATTCATTCAAAAAGTCATGCATTCCAAGCAAAACAGTGAAAGATCCCGATCAGCAACTTCCTGGTGATATTGACACCAAACAACTTGCATGGAAGCGAGCACCTATCAGGCCATACTTCGGATCCAGCAGTAAAACAGCACCTTGCCTCCAGATTGACGACAAAGTTTTTTTGGAATTCGATCGCCAATCATAACCGCTCTTGCGAGAGATGGTCTTATGTCATAATGCCTGAGTGAAAGGTTTTCGCAAAGCCGAAGAAAAACGACATGTTGATATTAGAATCAGGGGATTTATTTGTCACGGAAGCAAAGACGAAAATGAATGAGTGGCTGAAAAAGAAAGTCGTATCTTAAAATGTTTGGTGTTTCTTAATAAAGTGAAAACAAAAGTCAAGAGTGAAAATTAGTGCAATAATTGTTCTTGTCTAGTGCAACGTTGCATACTGCAGAATAGAAAATTACATCCTTATTAGACTTGCAGTAGTAACTTTTAAAGTGATAGGGAATGAGCAGGAGTAGTCATTTCCATGCCTTGCATCCAGCCATGCAGTGCAGTGTCGAAGTAGAAGCGATTGCTGAGTCACTAGTAACTTGTGTTAAGGTGTTATCCACCCAAAAATCAAATTAAATTTCTTGCTTCAGGCAGGTTTTAGGTCAGGTGCGTCCACCAATTGGTCATCTGTGCGGTAAAGAGAAAATACCTTTAATTTAAAGCGAAATGGCTAGCAGAAAGGAGTAAAAACAGTTTTTCGAAAATAACTCGAAAAATAGAGCAGTTAAAGCCATATAATGTATTGAACACAGATAGAAAACCTGTGTTTCTGAATCGATTGATGTAAAAATTGTCTTTCTAGGTGCAGTAGTTTTTGAGTTATGCGATATTAGTCATACGTGCCCCCCCAAAAACCTTCCATGCCCCCCCAGGGTATGAAGATAAAAAAAATTTTCAAAAAAAACTATCACGATTTTTTTTCATGCCAATTTGTACCCTTAAAATCGTATAAAGAAAAAGATTTAAGCAAACAATGAAAAACCCGAACACCCTAATGCACATTGTATAATGTGTAGGTGTGGATCAACTCCATCACTCCCCTTACATCCACTGAACTGGCTGCTGTGGATCTTGACTCCCCACCGTCCAACCTCACATACGATATACTTCCTCCTCAAAATGGATTTTTCGCTCTGACGTCATCACTTACCCAACCGATTTTCAATTTCACCCAAGAACATATAAACCGAAGAGAAATTGCGTTTTGTCATGAAGGTATGTTGTCTAACTGCAGTTGCGTTGCTTAAATGTGTGCGGCTTAACTTAATTTGGGAATTCAAGATATTCACATTTATTAATTTATAATCAGTAGTAACTTTTTCGTTTCTGTTTTCAAGATAAACTAAAGTAAATGTTCTAGATCAGCCTATCTTCTGCTTATTTTGTTAGTTTGGTGATTGTAAACCACTTCTTCGAATCGATTTTAATTCTTTCACAAACCTTTCTCTCTGATTAACATGGCTTGGAGAGGGCAGAGTTTAGACTCGAAAAAAAGATTTTTATTGCAAAAAAAGTAACAAAGTTGCTCGCGAAAACTGTTACTAGCAACAGAGATCTGTAACAGAACAGATCAGAAAGCTGTTACTTGCGAAAACAGAGATTGGATGTTGCAAGCAACGCAGCAGCCTTAACCACTCAGCTTTACATAAATGGTATCTCGACAAGATTGAACCTGTTTTCAAACTTGGTACGGTTCAAAGTTACATAATCACTACGACATGGCGGCGCAACAGCATCTTGGACTAATTTGCGACTTTAAATGGTTCATGATTGTAAAATCTTTTTTTTTAGGTTCGAACACCGGGGGCTTCACTTTCCAAGTCAACGACGGAAGGAATTTTGACAGCAAACACATATTTGTCATCACTGCAAGGCTGCTGGTGATATCGATGGTGGATAACAACCAGCTACTAGTAGGTTTTCAACCATTTTTTCATTCAATTTATGGGTCGAAGGATTGGTTTTAGTGTGTAGCAAAACTCGTGCAGTTATTTTTGCGGTAAAATAACATTTGGAGAGGTATTGCACAGACCAATTTTCACATGTGATATTAAAATTCTGTTGTGCTTACCTATTTAATTAATTACAATTATCAAACGTTTTCGGCGTTTTTCATTTCTCTCTCATCAGGATCTAAATGCAATATTAAAATTTTCAGATATTTGCTGAACTCGTATATAGCTGCAGTAAAATAATCAGTCAAAACATTAATTTTCTACGCTCATAAAACGAAAAGCTTGGCGTTAATCCGAAAATTTAAAACTTCAGGTCCTGATAAGGGCGCAGTGATAGACACCGAAAAGTTTGATTGTATGTAATTAATAAGCAATTTTGTGCTTAACCTTGTGGTGCAACTGCTATCGCTTCGCTATTGTAATAATTTTATATAACTTTTGTATTATTGTATTCTTATCTTTAATTAATAATTTTTATTTTCTGAGGAATATGAGATCGAAATTTGTGTTAAGTATCGATTTTTCACTGATTGCGACTTACTATTCAGATGTTTCCTCATTCTCTTGCACCAATCACATCGCACAACTTGATGGCGGCTACCAATGATGAGAAACCTCGTGACCTTATTTACGACGTCATTGGCATGCCTACCTATGGAATGATTGTGAAGAAGATTGTTGGAAATCCAAGCAATCAAACTTTAGGTATCTGCGTAAAACAAAGATGTCTTAAGGAGAGGAAATCTTTTATCCATGTAGCTAAAATTGCTGTACGACCCAAATATTACAAAAAAAAAGATAATTATCAAACCTGTCATCACCGAGTTTCAATGTTCGACGATGTACTGTTTCCGAGCTATTACACGCTAAGGCTAGTTCTTGTCAGTTAAAATCTAATTTTCAAGGAATTTATCCTAAGGTAAATCGCTAATGTATTTTGATATGCTGTGAAGTTCTGGATAGCTGCAATTATTGGTATCGGAAAAGTATTGCTATTGAAATAATTTGAAACTAATTTGTTAAATCACGGATTTTACCTGAAGTTCATCTCATAAATACACCACATTACTTGCTAAAAACTTGGTGCAAATAACTGAAGTGCTATGTTGAGGTCGTCTGCGATAATCAATTTTTGGCATACTTTTTTTAGCTACCGAGAGGGAATACGTGGCGGTGGACAGCTTCCTGCAATCAGAATTGGATTCAGGCGTGGTGTTTTTCAACCAGGTAGTTTCTGCTTTCACGTTAGTTTTTGCTCGGGAAAATGAACTGAATCTCAGAAAACTTATGTTATATACCAAAAAATTGAAAGACCCGCCCAGTAAGGCAAATTTAACTTAAATTCATAATGATGTTTGGGATAATGGGATAATATTTAAAACTCATTTTGGTTTGGAATTTTAGTTTTAAACGCATTAGATTTTGGTGTGGGATTTTTAGTTTTAAAGGCATATGAGTTCAGATGCTGATGAAACACAAGTGTAATTGGAAAGCAGATATGCGAGTGAAGTGCTACCTAACAGGTGTGAAAATTTTGCATCAGAATTAGTAACAGTAAGCGGAAATATTTTGTTCTGGAATAAAAGATGGGCCATAAGTTTCATTACATACGAGAAATAAACATTCGTATATTTGACAAATTGGACTCCGTATAATCGCAGCAAGTATCGTAGCTGATGTGTCTTCATCGGTGGCCCTACGTCTTGGACCGCTTCGTGGTTGATCTGCTACATTTCCAGTTTTTCTAAACTTGTAAATTTCTCCTATGTATTGAAACTTATGACCCACCCTGTATGACTGATCAAGCTGTTGGTTTTTAGAGCAAAGAAATATCACAATGGACGACTTCTGATAGCTTCCAGTTTAAACTCAAATCGTTTCCGGCTGAAGAAATAAAAAAGCTTCTTAAAATCAACATTTCATACGACTCTTATCATCTGGTTGGAAGAAATAGTTCCGTCAAGACCAACGAAGGTACTGTTTTTCTATGCTTCGCCAGTTGATGAGTGAAGTTGTCCACCTAACGCTTCGGCCGGTTGGTACCATCGATAGCGTCATCTCTCTCTCTTCAGTGGTGTTGAAACAGTCGTGTTGTTGCTGTGTTCTCCAATCTCCTTTACATCCGGGGTTCTAGGGCGAAACATTCCGTTTCTGCATGCTCCCATCCACTGGAAAGAGCGAGTAATCCCGACCAACCAAAGATACTACTTGTATTTTATTGTTAAAATTTTGGGATCTCCGGCCGCATTATGCTACGTTTCTTAAGAGTTAAGTCATCATGAGTTTTGTTTGTTTCAAAGAACTTACGAGGTTTTGTCCAAAAGGTAATGGGTCTGGTTTTGTAACTCTTCAAAATTGAGCAACCTTGAGCATGTTGTCACAGGTTTGAAACAAGTTATCACAGGTTATGAATTTTAGATTTTTGAGTACAATCCAGAAACAAAAAGGCAAAATTCGGAATGGCACACAGCAAATTGCCAAGACCCAAAAAAGCAATAACGAGCAAATGAAAAATCAAGTGCTTCGTCAAGCTTCGTATGCTTTATGGAAAGTATAGAAATCATTCGCAAAGAATTTGTTTCTCTAGGGCAAACGGTAAACCAACATCTTTACTGTGGGGTCCTGGAAAGGCTCAGAAAGCGTGTTGCTCGTGTGAGGTCATAAATCAAAAGGAAATGGCTGCCGCATCATGGCAATGCGCCTTGTCAGTCCCAGAATTTTCGGCAAATAAGTCCGTTGTTTTAGTCTCATAGTCTCCAGAATCATCGGATCTTCTCTCTGTGACTTCTTTCTCTTTCCAAGGTTGAACAAATGTTCGAAAGAACTTTAATTTGACTCATAGAGCAACATCCAGCATACTGTAACCGACTTCCCAAAGAGCCTTCCAGTTTTATTTTTCCAGCACTGTTTTGAAGAGTGGGAGAAACGTTCCCGACGCTGTGTAGCTTCTCAAGGAAACTACTTTGAAGGATATAAACTTAATGTGTGATTTGATCATGAATAAAAGTGGGGATAAAAAACTCATTACTTTTCGGACAGACTTCGTAAAACATGATAATTTTTGCGATGTGTGCATTGTAATCCTCCTAGTTGGTCACTTTTCGTCGTCACCACTTTCTTCACTATCATTGAAGCCTACTAGAACAAGCATCGAAGCAGCATACTAACGGTAGTTAAAGGCAAAACTTTCAGCATTACTCAAAGGTGTTACCTAAATCATTTTTCTTGGGCTATGTAGCCGACTTTTCTCGAATTAATTTTTAAATTTTGTTACACTTTTGCCCAACAAAAAATACTTTATTATTTTGCAGTTGGCACAGTGGATGAAGGTGGTAGTTTCAACCTAACAGTATTTTATTTGGATGCATCAAACCTTTACAACAAACTAGATGACACCCAGAAGCTAAGATATGTTCTTCGGTTAGTTCATATCTACTGCTTACTGTAATTAGTGTTCAATGAAAACTGGTATCTGAGCAACTAATTTTTTGTAGTGTGAAAAAGCAAACTCATTATTTAACTTACATGCTACGGAGTGTTTACGAATAGATTGAATGGGTAATGCATGCTGTTATGGGCCAACCTGTATAGCACTCCGGCGCTGGATTTTGGATACAGTTTTTTTTGTGGCTTGACCCGAAAAAAACAGACGATGACGGACGGGTGCATTACTTTTCAGGTTTTTGCTTCTTGAATTTTTTGCATAGATTTAGAGAGATCACGTTCTACAAATCTGTACAATCTAAAGTTTCAAAACCATGTCAGCCCGGCACACTTGATCTAAAAACCCAGCAAATATATTTCACCTGACGGCATCCTCAGTACTTATTCAAATTATTTGAATAAGAACTATTGAATAAGATCTGCAAAGTGCGCTGACGTTTTTATCTCTCGTGTGTTAAATGAAGTCTAATTACTTATTGTGCGCATTGTTTGCCGCATCTACTCAGTACTTATCTTCATACTTTGCTTTTAGCAAATTTTATGTGACTGCGACATACTATGTCTTATTACAAATAATTACAAAAACAGTTTGTTTGAGTGATTTTTTTATTACTTTTTCAGATATCGTATTGTGACTTCACCGCTTCATGGCCATATTTACGTAGCCGGTAGATTGCTTTCGACCAACGATTCGTTCCTTCACCGTTTTATCGAACAAGCTATCGTCAAGTATGCAAATGACGGATCGGAAAATCCTCAGGTATTGTGTAATTTGATATTTGTTACCAATGCATTAGATGACAAAAAAGGGTGTCAGAAATATAGGTTTTAAATAGCAAGCAATCCAACACAAGTACTAAGCCTCTCAACCACGTGGCCGCGTGACTTGGCAAATGTGAACTCAACTAGTCAAAGGCAATTTTTCCCAATTTACTTTCTTGGACCGGAGTTTTGCTTGACTCCAAATCCATTTAGCAGGGCTGGCATAAACCAAAATACTGGTAGCTTATGATCAAAATCCGAAGCAATCCGGGCAATTTGAGGAATCAATAAATGAAAAAAAAGTATTAAACTGAACAAACGGAACAAGTAGACCAAAAAAAAAAATCGAAATAAAGAAATGGCTATAAAATAGCAGAAAATTGTTTAAAATTTGGCCGTTCTGTTACATTTACAAGATCGATTTCGTTCACACAAGGTGAACATCATCAGTTGTCAATCAAAACTAAAAACAAACTACATCACTAACTCTTATTCAAATAGAATCTTATTCAAATAGATTCAAATAGAATCAACAAACTACATCACTAACTCTTATTCAAATAAAGAAATGGCTCACCGGATGAAACTACAAAGCGCGTCGTCAGCACAGCAGTGTTTGGTTTTTATGCAGCAAATAGAAATTTAACTTTTTATACTTTGGCCAACGCAGTACTGCCGCGTACCAAAAATGCGAGATCAAGAGTCAATCAAATTTTAAAGTGCAAAACTTTATTTGGAAGTTAGATTTCTTTGTTTTCAGGATGTTGCAGCTGGGCTTTGTTTTAAATTTCGAATACGAGCTAGAGACAATGATTTAATTAAGGTGTTTTGACGTTTGCGGGTCCGAGTTTTCATGTTCAATTTTTTGCGTGCTTTGCTTCGTTAAGGTTCCAATTCTGTTAGAGGTCTCATTTTTCGCAATGCTTGTTTTCAGTGGTCGCCGTTCTGGTGGCTGTTTTGTAGGCTTTTGTGCTGACAGGCTATAGGCCACAAATCACGCAAACCACGATTGAAATTAGAGACAATTTCCAATGATACTTTTTAATCAGTTATTTTAGGAATTGATTTCTTTTCCAGGATTCATTTGTATTCGAAGCTTACTTGCAACACAAAGGACAAGCCAGCCGGCGTTACCCATTCACTATAACAGACAGATTCAATATAACAGTGAACCCTGTCAACGATAATCCACCATTGCTAATAACAAAAAACCCACATCTTGAAGTACGTTTCGAGTATGGTTTACTTGTAAAAATATATTTAACCCTATTTTACCCTGGGTATTTAACCAGCGCTTTTTGAACGTGGGAAGGGGGAAAATGCCATTGCTGTTGGTTACAAATACACGTTTCGGCGTGATTCAGCTAGTATAATGAAGATTTGATTAGATGTACTTTCTACTTAAGTTTTACGGTTGAATCGTTAAGCGCTGTTGCTCTGTTTGCTCCGTGTGTTTAGATGAGACCCATGTGATTCAGAAGAAGTGGACCTTTCAAACCCCTATAACGTTTAGGTCAATTTGATGAAAAAGTCTAAAAGATGTCGCCTTAACTGTTGCCTCACAAAAAGAAGTTTAAATAATGTTAATAGAAATTTTTATTTTCCAGATTGTTCGCGGCTTTGTGGCAGTGATTAATTCATCACATTTACTAGCGACTGATTTGGACAATCCGGCAGCTGATATAAGATATAAGGTCATACAAGCTCCCAAACATGGAAAACTGCATTTGTATGATCAGGAAACCACTATTTTCACTCAACAAGATGTCAACGAAAATAAATTAAAATTCATTCAAAATCCTCATGAACCATCTCAATTTGATGCAGGTAAACAAATAGTTACCACAAAAGAAAGCTTTAAGGTCTCCTCAATCCTATGCCAAGAGACCTATATGCCATGCCAAGCAGTATGCAATCCTGTGCCTGGAGATAATGAAGGGGTCTTGCCAGTGGTCTTCAGAGTCAAGCTACCATCTTCCCAGTATTCTTTTGTTTACTACTTAAAGTTTATTGCTCTATCGTATTTTTGCTAAAATAGAGATTTGCAGTTGAATAGCGTTTGTGGTATATAATTGTTTGTTTTTGTGTAAATTTCAGAAGATACGGATATCACTTCAGATGCGTTCTATTTCGGTTTAACTGATGGACTTCACCGACCAATTTATAAGCTTTTCATCATCAAAGTAAGATAATGTTAAGTATACAAGTTAAAAGTGATGATTTTGTTGGGTTTAGTTGCCTTTGCTGCTGCTAAATTATTTGATTTTGCGTTTGTGAAATTATACCTTTCCTGTTTCTGGAGCTAAATGCAACATAACTTTTGTTACCCTTGATCTTTTCAATATTTTTCTTGTTATCAGTAAATATCCAAGTATTTGTTGTCCGAAACCTTCTGTGCTTCTCTTTGAAAGTAGACTGATCAATTTATGCACCATCTCAATTTGCCTCTCCCTCAGTTTGCATTAACAAATATTAGCAAACTCGTAGCAGTTTTACCCCTCTTAGAAGGCTAACTTTTGCTGCGAAATATTAGGTTGGCTTTGAAGTAGATCGTAGTATATTTACTTTCTTGATTTTATCTCAGACACGGCTTCTTATAACTGAGGTTTGAACAAAGGTCTGATTTGCTAATTACACGGTATATCTATTGCTTAACCACGTTATGTAACCATAAAATGCTCTAAATACCCGAACTTAGCTGTTGGAATTCCAATGGGAAGAAATGATGTTATTGCTTTGGGTGTTGACTCCCAGATATTCCCGGTTGTGGTGGAGTTGAAAACCAAACCATTATTGATGAAACAAGGCGAAGTTTCCGCGCTTATAACCACCGAGATAGTTGAAGTGCGTACCAACGGAGACTCTCATCAACTCTTCTTCAACGTTAGTTCTGTTCCGGAGGCAGGAAATCTGTACGTAGGAGACCGGCAGGTAGGTACTTGCTATTTTAGTTTCCCTTTAAGCAAATAGTGTTAACATTACGTACCTCCTTGTGTTTATCTTTTTTTTGCCAATAGTTTTTTCTGAAAAAAAAAAGGTATAATTGCTGCTGTACTTTTAAAATAATTTGCCCTTCGCTTCTGGCAGTTATTGCGATATTTGTTGTCGTGGATGGTACAATGTACATTGTACAAGTTCTTGGCAAAGTATCGATCCTATGTTCTCACCTTGATTTGCTCATGGAGTATTTCTCATAACTGAGAAAATGTATTTTAGAAATGAGTGACCGTTAGCAAAAAGTAATTGTCTTAGAGCAGTAAAGATTCCGAAATTGGCATCATATTGAAATAGAGTTTGAAATTGTTATAAGCAATAATTATTTAAATTGTCTCATTTCAATCTTAGGTCACTTCCTTCACTTATGATGACCTTTTGACCTTAAGTATCACTTACGTGATGAATGACTTGTCACATGATCGTGATCAAATGACGATCATAGTTTCATACAACTCGACTGATGACAATTATCACATCAACGAAACTGCTCCATTGAATGTTACCGTAAAAGCTCGGATGAAATTAGGTGAGAAAAATAACGCTTTTTTACGATTTCTTTGTTCATTTTCATTGCAATGTTTCTGCTGTTCCTGCTCAAGTGCTCACTGCTTTGCCGTGTTTAATAATGGCTATCGTCGACAACAAAAAAACAGTAAGTAAATAATACACTTTGTAATTTAACAAACTTTTCGAAGTCTTCTTGCTTATCATGTTTGTTTACGATTGCCTGGCTTTTGCTATACTCAGATTAACTGAAGGAAACTAGAACTATTATCTGCGAGTTTTTCTAACATTTTCAGGTTTGCGAAAGCAATTTAATCTAGTGTGATCATGCGGCCTAGTGGCTAGACATGCCATGTTCCAGCAACAATCATTCTCTTGAACCGTGGTGGAGTTGGGATCAGAGTCGTAAACGGGCCAACAAGTACGAGCCCGCCCGAACCCGAAAAGTGATTTGAAGCCAAAACCAGGCCAAAAAAATTCGAAAATTAAGTTCGATCTAAAAATTATTGCTCGTAATCAATCTACTCGTTGTTGATGGATTGTCACGTAATAATAATCGCAATGATGTTTAAACGAAGTCGTCCTTCAGTGTTGCAAAGTTATTTTAATTAGCGCTTTTATAGCATCTATAAGGCAAAATCACAAGTCAAGTACGTATATCAACCCTGACATTTTGCCCGTCTGAAGCCCGAACCCGGCCCGACTTACAACTCTAGTTGGGATCATTAATTTTAGGGGAGTATTGAATGTAAAATCTTAAGTTCTTAGCACTGTCATATTTAACCAGGATTCGGTCTTCAATTTTCTACCAACACAACGCACTCAATTACTTTGGATGCTCTGGATGCGAACGAATTGGCAAACTTCTCCAATTCAATGCCTGAATATGAAGTATTGGAATCTGCAAGACACACCCAAATACTTGTGCAATGGACCGAACTCGAAAAGAAAGGTACGGTAGTTATTATTGAATGTCAAAGCAGTTTTTCTGATATTTCGTTGCGTTTTTGCGCTATTTTGCCTTTTTCTTTTTTAAAGTAACATTGTAAATATGTGTTGCAGTTGCGTATTAACTGGATGCAATGTTATATAATATTCTAGCAAGTACTTAGAAATGATTAACTCTTAATTACATAAACAGCAAGTAAATATTGCATCAGAGTTGCACATAATTGCATTCTGGCCAGCCTTTTTAATAAAGTACTTGAAGTGATTGTTTGTATTAAAATAATATTGTTTCCAGTGCTGCATTGTGTTGTGCTGCTTTGCATTCCCTTTTTGTTTTCTAGAACCAGTAGATTTGGGTTGATGCTGACTGTTCTTAAATTTTCACAAATTTTCAGCCTCATTTGTTCTTAAGTTTATGGAAGAAAATGACATAAATTTTTTCTTGCATGGTTAAAAGTTGTCTTTTGTAATATATCATGATTACAGTTAGACAAATCAATAATTGGCAATATAGAAAAGACCAGTAAAACACTGCTGATAGCTTACAAGGCGTTGAACTAGTCAGTGTTGATTATTATGTCATGCCGAGGCTGGCATTCTTCTTTAGTTTGGAGCAAAAATGAGCCTTGTCTTCTTAAAAAATTGTTCTTAACATCAAAAATCTGTGTTCCCAAAATTTAGTTTCTGCCGCACTAACAACGTTGGGTTGATTTTTGTACGTTAATGCTGGAAGAACGAGAATCTTCCCAGTTTTCAAATCTAGCAAACAAAAAATGTCTTAAAATTTTTGTTGTTGTGAAGATTCTCGCCAACCAGTTCGCCGCCATATTGCACCTCAAACGTTTTCGCACGATGATGTTGTTTCCGGGAACGTGTTTCTAGTCGTTGGTTCAGTCAATTTGGAAAATGTTACTTCCGTACAAGACCAATTTGTGTTCAAGTAAATACTGCGTTTTTGTTGCTTTTTTTTATTGTTTTTTTTGAGATAGTGTAATTTTTAAGTGCCTGTCAGTTCAATTTTAATTACCTATCTTTCATTGCATTGTTAATTTCATTTTCTTTGTGTGATTGACCGGCCGTTTGGTCGAGCGCAAACGCGTTCGTCTCTGGAGCGAGAGGTCTGAGGTTCAAATTTTGGACTGTTCAAATCGGACACAGTGTTGCCAACGGCTCTCCACCGCTGCAACATTTTTTTGAAAGAAGGTATGTTGCCTGGGCGCAATGACGCGGAGATGGCCCCGCAAACTCGTTACACGCTTCGGCGTAATTCAACGAGTATAATGAAAGGTTTGACTTAATTTGATCTTTTTCCTGAACTTTTTAAAATAGGCGAAATTGCACCTGGGATTTGAATGTTTTACATAATATGTTAGTGATGATTAAAACATGATTCGTTTCGTAATTTGTTATGTTTTTCTATCGTACGTGGTCAAATGGCCGTATACATCTACCATGCACTTCGAAAAAAACTTGTTAATCTGATGCTACCTGAAAGAAACTTTGATTTGTTTCGTTTCAAATCCAAGAAATTATATCCATGTTCTACTAGTCCACAAAGCGATTTTGTCTTGCGGTCAAGTTTCATCGAATCTGCAGTAAATTGAATTACTATTTCGCAGGCTTGGTGTAACAGATGGTTCGGTGCAGCCTGTGCGTTGTGTTTTTACTTTTGAAATTGTCCCTTTGAACCATTCCAACATTATC
Source organism: Trididemnum nubilum (assembly GCA_963965965.1). Taxonomy (NCBI): domain Eukaryota; kingdom Metazoa; phylum Chordata; class Ascidiacea; order Aplousobranchia; family Didemnidae; genus Trididemnum; species Trididemnum nubilum. The sequence continues at coordinate 6,745,909 of OZ014472.1, forward strand.
TTCACTCCTCTTACTACAACTGGTAAGCAAATTCGTCGCTAAAAAATAAACTACGATAAAAATAAACTACGATGAAGACGATTGCCCTTAATATGATTTTAAGTATTTGTTTTGTGGTCCATTAAGCAAAGCGTTGTTCAGTGTTGAACAAAATTCAAACATCTTGTAACTTCTCTCTTCACCAGAGCCGTGATTAGCCGACCCGTTGCAATGCAGAACTGGTACGGTTGTAATTATGATTACGTCATTATTTATCAAGTTGCCGTGGCCAGGACACAGATAAAGCACGTTTTGGTTTTTGAGTCGAGCTGCCCATCTGTCTACCACATACGGTGGAGGCTTCACACTCTCCTTTTTAATGCTGAACGTCGGGCATGGAAGCTGTGAATACCGGTTTTTATAAAGTCTATAGTTTGACCCAACCAGGAATCGAACTCAAGTCTATCGTTTCAGTGGCAGACGCTCTATCTAATCGAACACTGATCGGTAAATAGTGGACAGTTAAAACCACTTAACCACCCACGTATTCGATCAATGCTTGTTTTCAGCTCTTTCAGCAACTGAGTGGAGCACGAACCAATCAACTGCCAATACTTCTCCATCAATCCTGCCAACTTCCAATCATCTTTTTGTCCCTATCGTCAACACAACAGCTGCCCCTAGTGTCGCCATTACGCTACCGATCAAGAGCATAGAAGGCCTTGATACGAAAGTAGGCCAAATACCGCTGTTCTTGTACCGTTCGTTAAATGATTATTTACCTGTAACTTTCAATTTATAACTATGATTGATCGATCGATGCTGATGAAGACCAGAACTTTCCGTAATCTTTTCCTGTTTTGTTGCTTATCAGTTGACTTAATTTTGGCAATTCTTCTTAGCTCATCGTACAGTTAGAATTTTTCTTTTCAACGAGTTTAGCGAAGTGTCACGTGATGGGCGTCAGTTTGAGAACAGGCAGCAGAACAGCAACAAAATGTTATTTTTGAATCTTTTCAATTTCAAAACAATTAAGGTTATATAACAGACACCAAGATTTAATTTATTGAAAATGTGTATCAATTTTAAAGCCATCCTGTATATTAAATGAAAGTGAATATCTGAGATTTTCTTGTGTTTTAGGAGGAGCCTAAAGATTCAAAGCTCCTTTGGCTAATCCCTCTTATCATCCTACTTGCTTTGCTCCTCATTTTCCTTATTGCGATCATCAGTTACTGGGTCATCCGATCAAGGCGACAGAAGCGATCGTTGTACATTGGGGGACAGGAGTCCTCCACTTTGAGAGCGTCCTCCATCATCCTCGCTGCTCCGGAGCATCATCTTAGCACAATTGATGCAGACACTGTTGTTAAAGTATCTTCCTCCCGGGAGGACACTCTGGAAGTTGCGCAGCAGTGTCCTACTGCCTCTGTGGTGGTTACTCCTCTTCGCAAATCTCCTTCACGACCCCCGGAGGACCACGGAGAAGCTTTTGATGTCGGTTACTATGGAGACGACTACATGTCGAACTCTATGCCTCCTGAAGGAGTTTTATCTTCCGCCGAGATACAGGGTCTTTCAGTGGCTCGGAATGATGACGTCACAATGCCGTCACCGTACGGCTTGAGTGATTTCCCTCCGGGAGCGTTGGGGGATTTGGATCATTACAACTCTCTACCTCGGTCGGGACACCACGCGGTCTTGTCGTCGAATGACAGTGTGGACTCCGCGGACATCTTTCCACCTCCTCACCACAGGAGAAATGTGTCTTCCGGTTCTCTTCCTTTGACAAATACACAACTAAGCACTCCGGCGCTAGAACTCAATCAATACTGGGTTTAATTATGTTTTACAGAGTCTATTTTTTTCGTATTCCTGAAGCTTTGCGAGAACAAAATTGAGCTTCAGGGTCATATTATTGCGCTAATAAAGATAAAACCAATTAATTCATGGAGAAGTGTTTTAATATTCCAATGAGCATTTTAGCATAGAGCAACTTGATTCATTCGCGCTTGCTGTTCAATTTAGATAGAGAACAGTATTTTGCTGTTAGTTCGTTTTTTTTAAGTTGCGCTAATTCGAGTTTGTTAGATATGGCGTTCGCGTAGTTGAATTCTGTGACAATTTTTCCTACTGTTCGCTTCTTAAGTCAATATTTATTGTTTATGCAGGAAACTTCACTTTTTTCGTGGTTTGTTGCTTTTGTTTGTACTACCTGTGTGATATTACGCTTTACCTAAAATGAATTTTTTCAGCATAGTTAATATGTTACTGTATTTTTGGAGCCAAATATCATAATTGCACCAACGATCAAATTGCTAATTTAAAATTATTGTCTGTTTAATTTTTGTTATCGTGAAAATTAGAAGATACTAAAGAGTTTCTAGAATCGCTCAACTTAAAATAAAACTTTCAATTGTACTAAAAATACCATCTAGTTGTTTAGAAAAACTTGTGGCGAAGGTGATTGTAACACAGATACGAGCACACATTTGTAAGATCATGTCATTGAAAACGGGCTGTGAATGATTTTTGAAATTTTGTGTTTGGTTCTTATAAAATTAGAATGAAATTGCAAAACGTTTTTGAAGTGAAATCCTTCAACTTAAAAATTAAACCATATTGTAGTTGGTGTCATTTTAACTATTAAATCAGGTTACCTTGCGTTGTTGGTAATCTGTCATTAATCATTGTGAATGATGCCAAAAATTTCGATTTGAAAATTTTGATATTTGTAATTTACGTTTGTGCTTTCATTGCACTATTCCTAGTGTCAAAGAGCAATGATAAACTTTATAACAATACAACTTAACGCCTGTCCCCTCATGTTCAACTAACTAAATATGTGTTTTTGCTCTTCATTTTGGTTTTTAATTGCGTTCAAGTTCATAAATGTTTATTGTTGGTCAACTAGTAAAAATGCGATGCAATCAAATACCTAGGTTTTGACTCTCAGGACTACCTCGTCCTTCCTACAGGGTAAGATTATTGAGCAAAATATCACTGAACAAACATACTGACTTCAAAAAGTTCGCCGAAATGTCTCGATAAGTTCCATAAATTCATTTATGCATTTGCAGTTGTTGATGTAAAAGTGCGATTTTTACCGAAGGGACTCAAGGTTGTTTCTTTTTCGGTGTAAACGTGCCTTGTTTAGCCGGTGGGATGAGCGTAAGAGGTTACCTTTTATCTTTTTGTTGGTTGCATTTTATTCTGTAGTCTTCTGTCCCCATGCCGCTATGTGTTAGCAAATACATCCGCTCCTCTTAAAATTTGCCACTTTTTGGTTTTCGGTTAATTTTTTCTCTCCACTGCTGTGGTTAATTTGCTGTTTGTTTGAAGCCACCGCGCTGGAGATGATAGTACTATCCTGGAACGCATCGACGCTGCTGCCAAGGACTCGGAGTGGTGGCGAAAAATGACACTAGCCCACGTGATTGTGCTGCCGCCTGCTATCTTCCGAGTAAGTGAACTGTAGGAAAAGGCTAGTTGATCAACAACATCATGCCGCGGTCATTTGTATTGCCCATGTAGTTTTTTGGATACGAAAGTTTCAAAGTTGCGACGGTTTCGCTGGCGCAAACTTTACTATCTTTTCTCGTAATGTACTTGTATCATATAATTCGTGCCTTTTCACAACATCCTAACATTGTGTAGCAGTATTAATAAAACTGTGTTGCGTGTTCTTGCATTTTGCTAATAAAATTTTCGAAACTTGTGGCAATGTGATATGTTTTTGCAGCGTTTTTGCGTAGGTATTTGGCCTCAAGTTGGATGTTTTTGTACTAACAGCGATTGGCTACCGCCGTGTTGTATTATCAGTTGTAAAAATAACCGTTTAGAAGGATAGAAGTAGCTGCCAATTCCGGTAGTTTACAGTCGCTAAAATCGTAATATAATTTTTGTTGTCATTTTGGGATTGCGATTGTCAAGATATGTAACAAGTACAAAGAGATGGGACTATCCCCTAAAAAAATTTTTGGAAGCCCTAAGTTTGGTCTCTCTGCCTGAATTTCTAGAAAAAAAAGGAGAGGTATATCAAAATTAGAAAGGTCACGCAATGTTAATGAAAGGGCAAATATTCCGTCACTCTTTTTCCCTCGAAGTTTAGGCTGAGAGAACAGATTCAGAATTTGCAAAAAGAGAACAAAAAATTTCAAAAATTGTTTTTTGATTTTAGTTATTGTAAACTACCAGAATACTAAGTCCTGACTATAAGTTACGCTAAAAGCATTTTAATCTCACCGCGCTGAAAAATAATAAGAAAATTTCTTAGGAAGTAACCATATCACCGGAAAATTTTAAGCAAGCGGGAGAAAAACTAGGAACATTCACTGGAGTTTGTTTTATTTGAACCTTCATGGTTAAAACGAGAGTTTGGTTCTTAGTAGGTTTCCAAACTTTTTCGTAGCTGTGTCAAATAAGATTTTGCAAAAGTTTCCGTGGGCCAACAATGATTCCAAAAAATCTTATGTTCGGGGTATTTTTGGCCGCAAAGATATAGTAAAAGCCTGTAAAAAAGTTATAATAGGTTCTTGACCTAATTTTGGATCGTAATGATAGGTGAATCGTCTGTCAGGAAAGAAGCGGAGAGTAGGCGCGATCTGTAATGTCCTGCGGGCAGGAATTCGGTTAGGTGAAATAGTTTTAGAGTTAGATGGAATAGTTTTAGAGTAAGGGTTTGAGTTTGGGTTGGATTTCTATCAGAATTTTAAAAAAGCTAGATGAAATTTTTTTTGTGAAATAAAACTTTTTCTATTTTCTTTATCAACCTTTCAGCCTAATTTCAAACACGTAGTCAGCCGTTTTTCGCAAGTTTCTTTCATTAGTTCAAAGTGCACATTGTGACGCATTACGAAAGCAATGATAAACTCTGAGGCATGTGCTCTAAAGGCTGGTGCTAACTGCCACGGTCGGGATTTAACAATCGTAAAAATTTATTAAAACAATGCCAGTTAATCAGCAATCAAAGACATATTTGCTCAATAACAAATTTGCTTGTTTAATGCAACTGCCTTGCATAACCCGTCAAATAATATTCTTTTGACAGTTTAATATGACACAGACGATTGTATGAATAGCTTAAAGAGTCAAGTTTAAGTTGGAAAAGATATGTTTTTATTTATTTAACTTTTAACCTTATATTTTACATTTGAAAAACTTATAAAATTGGTTTATCTAACGTTGTGGCAGCATTTCACTGATTCTAAAATTGTAACTGTCAGTTTGAAAAGTCAGTACTGCCTGTATTAAAAATTAATCATCGTTAGGTTTACAAAAAAACAAAATAGATCTAATGTACCAACAGTATAATGGTAGTATTGCCATGTCCAGTGAGTGAGGGCTAAAATTGAAACAAAATGTTTGTTTTCGACCGCAGATTCTGTCTATAGCAAGGCATAGGAACAAGTTCGTTTAAGTTTGTGAAATCGGTTTTCTTTGATTCTTGAGATGAAAACTGTAAATTTAAAGCGGAAATAGAGTATCCCTTTTTTGTTCGTTTTTATTCGTTTTAGCTTCTCCATGAAAAACTATGCGCTTTTTCGTCCGCATTTGCAAAATTCCACATCCGCACAAACTATTTTGCTACGTACTGATAAAAATTTTGCACAAAAATTTCGGGTATGAACGATTAGAGTGATATTTCAAACTAAAGCTGAATCCCTTTGCGAAAAATCTTTTTCGAATAACTTTTGTTTAGTAAATAACAGACTGGTTAGTGCGAATATAGACGTAAAATCTATAAAAATGTGGACGAAAAATTGCAAAATTTTTAATGGTGAAGTAAAATGGACAAAAGCCGATATAAGCGCATACAGTGTAAATCCACTCTGAAAATAAGACGAACACAAAAGTTAATTGCACTATACAATTTTTAACATAGCGTAATGCAACTCAGTTGCGTAGCCAAGGGGTTGGGAAGGGGCTACAGCCCTCCCCATTGGCATGCCGACCAAAATGGAAAATATCAGGTTTTTCGCACTTTTGATATTACTTTTTTGCACTGGAATAGACTCAATCTGGTAGAGACCTATTGAACCGCTTAAATTTTAGGTTTTTAGGTAAAGTTTTTTTTTGGTCTTCAATAAATTCGGATACAAAAACCGGTCAAGTTTCAGGTCAAGACCTAATATTTTTGGCCCCAGACCCCCGTAATAGCCCCCCTACCTTTTCCCATTGCAGATTTCTGGCTACGTGACTGATGCAACTCATTGTATTTGGTGGATTTGTAACGGCAGGGGTCTAATTGCAATCTTTGTGAATTGCAATCCCCACCATGACAGCATGAAAATTGTAAATCTTGTTTCGAAAAAAAAAAAAGAAAACAAAAACAATCAAATGTGATTTAGTTTAAAATTGAAAGAGGTTGAGCTTTAGAATAGTTGATCGCAAATATTCCTCTTCGATTCATTTGCGTTTTAATAATATTGTTTTTGAAAACATGCAATTTCAGGGCTTAATTTTCTGAAATTTTCGAACCTATTTTGCTGAAAAAGTTAGAAAAAAGAACGTGTAAAAAAAGTTAGCGATTCTGGCCTTCCACTTTTTCAGAGCTTTTAAGGTAAAAAAAGTCCGTATGATTTAGGTATTGATTGGCCCTTAAAAATGCTTAGCATTTCAACTTCTGCCAAAAGACTTTTACTTGCAAATCTGAGGGTTCGGGTCTTTCTGAGGTCTAAAACCAGACATATTATTACGGCGGGACTTAACAAATTCGTAATTGATGTTTACAGCAACGGAAAAATGGAGTAAAATTTTTCAGAGGCTTAGCCCCGCAAGTGCTCCTAATCTACGACCCTGTTTCCATTATTGCTGGCGATATTGCATTGTACGTGTATGCTCAAAAAAATATTTTACGACCATTCCGAAATTTAAATGCGTTTAGAATTTAATGTTCAAATCGATCCAATCAGTCATTACGACAACGAAAATTTTAATACTATATTTGCAAACATAACATTAGCAAGACATAAAATTTTTACACGATTGATAGTTCGGTTTCATTGGCAATTTGTATAGGTGGGCACAAGTCCGTTAATCGTTAATCCGTTAATAACGAAGCTAACTTTTTCATTAACTCGTTAATCCGTCAAAAAGTTTTTTCATGTTAACGGACTAAATTAATTTCCGTTAAGTTCTCTTGACTTTCGTTAAGGTTTTTATCGTTAGTATCTCGCACCATTCATTCGTCGGACCGGTACAAACCAGTTTACTCGGGTAACACTTGTTGCGTATAAGCACGAGTTTTGTAGAAGAAAGCGCAGAAAGGAGCTCTTTTTTGTGGTAAATAATAAGCTGCAGCCTCATTGGTCTATTGATTACTGCTGTACGCAATTTCCAAAGATTTTCAAATCGCATCTTCGTTAGTGCATTTGAACCTATTTTTAACTTGAAATTAGATTAGACTGTACATTGTAACTTCCAAAACACAAAAAGACCACCTTAGCAATAAATATTTCCTTACAATCAGCTCAACAGCATCAATACGTGTTCTAGAAGCGAGTGAATAAAGAGAAATGTAAATTACACGCAAAATATTAACGAATTGACGGACTTTATTAACTTCCATTAATGAAAGCTGAAAATAACGGATTAACGTCAACGGAGGTGTGAAGTTTGTTAACGGACTAGTGGTTAACGAAGCTATTGCGATTTGCATTAACTTACCGACCTATGGCGATTTGTAATTCTGTACCTTCTGCGATTTGTGATTCTCAAGTAGGCTGCATACTGTATTTAATATTGCCCTTCGGTCAGAGATAATTTATTCTTAAAAAGAAGTCAAACATAAACGGACCCCCAAAGAGTGAAACCATCGACCATGCGGTGTAACTAAAAAAAAACAAAAAAACGCTAAGCAAACAAATTTGTCTTTACTTACGAACTCAAACTTTATTAGAAAAAGCAAATTAGCAGAGAGTGATTATTTGCTGGAAAGATGCTGCAAAGTTAAAGAAAAATGAAGATAGGGTTTGTTTTTCTGTTGCTGTTGGCTGTTTCTGCTGCCGAAGGTAAACCACGCACTGTTTACGTTTTATCCTTTTGATAAATTTGTGAAACGTGAGGTTTGATCTTCCATTCTTGGGCCAACCTAATCGGATACTTTGTTGCCAACGGCTTTCCGCCGCTTCAACTGCGCGTGGGCTCAACAATGCAGTGACGTGTCCAGCAAGATCGTCACGTGCTTCGGTAGAGAGAGAATACCGTAATGAAGAATTGATTCTATTTTATTAGAGCTACTGCAAACAGTTTAGCTATATTGTATTTATGAAAATTAGTGAATATTAAATGTTATCGATTCCGCATCGAAGTTGTTCACGACTAGAAAAAGTAGTATATGGTTTCTATCAAGAAGATTATTGTCCCTTTGGTTTCCGCTATGTATTGCATGTGCTAGTAATATATCCTGCTTTCAATCTCAATAGACTTATAAAGTTAAGGTGCGTTTACGTTGGATGCAAAGCAACAGAAAGAACCAAAATGTGACGCCATCCACATCTTGGGCAATGTTTCAGCGGATCGCAATCTTCGCGAGCGGTTGCTTAACTTCACTTAGACAAAATTGTTGATGAATTGTTGGCCTATTTTGAGCAAGCAACGAAAGCGACCATTCGCAAAGGCTGCCAATCTTCATTTCGCGTTACTTTGAGTCCAGTTTAAACTCACCTTTAACGCTGCAAAAATAATTGGACGACATATTCAGGAAGATTAATAATCCTTCGTAATGCTGTTCATGTATTGTTTAGGCGCAGCACACGAAAATGCTCGCAAAGCACTCACCAAAGAAGTAGTTCCGGTCGGACCGATAAACTGTGACTTTGATGTAGATGAATGCGGATATACACAGGTTCGTTCGTGCGTATGAACTAGGAATTCTCCGTCTGTCCAGCCACACTGCCTAGCACCTTCATGGCGGTTTTGCTTGCATATTTTCATCAGGTTGAGTCACCACATTGGGTTGACTACTTGGGTCCGAAATGGATCACGAACCCTACGCTCTACCAACATAGCTATCGCGTTTACATTACACAGGTGCTGTATTTGATTCAGCTGGCATTAGCGAATAATGCTGCAAAAAATACAATGAAAGATGGTTTTGGTAGAAACCAAAAGGGTCGAGTATTTTTGGAGAAATGGATGGTAAAACTTGTTTGACTTTTGATTGCGTAGTTTTTGAATCAATGATAGAGGGTAAGAAAGTCTGCTATTTAAATGGCAGAAATGGGTTTGATTTCCGATGGGTTCAAATCAAAAACTATGATATTCACAGCTTTCGTGCTTGATGTTTTTCAATGAAAAGGAAATTATGAAACCTCCACCGTGTGTAGTTGCCAGGTGGTAGTAGTTTGATTTAAAAACCAAAACATCCCTTCACGATCTTCTGGTCATTGCTGTCTTCGGCAAAGTGATCTCTGGCATAGTGAATGCAGTTGCTTGAGCGTGGAAAATAGAGCAAACGCAGCGGGATAACAGACAAATCGTCAGCCGTTATTCAGAAGAATCGATTGCCTGTTGTCATGAGCTGTGTTAAAAGCGCCATACTCTTGGTTAAGCAACTTGGTTAGTAATAATAGGCGATAAGACAAGGAGACTTTAATTTCGATCTTCTAAGCAGAGAGTATTACTTGAGCAACTTTTTAAACAGCAACTACTGCCCTAGATTGTTTCTTCTAAACAGAAAATTTCAGAAATCGCTGTATTTACTACCAATCACAGGTCTTAGATGGTGCTGGAGATGACTTCGATTGGATGCGAGGCCAAACAACACCGTCAGAAAACACCGGCCCCGATGCGGACCACACTGATGGGACAGGATATTTCATGTACATTGAAACCTCCTCTCCACGCCTGACTGGAGAAGTTGCGGTTCTTACGAGTGGGGTTTCGCCGGGAACTCGTAATTCTTGTTTACAATTCTGGCAAGTAGTTTTAGCTATTTTTATGGATTTGCTAATTTTGTGGAGACAAATTTGCTTATTTTATCCGTATACGCTATGCGTTTTCATAACAACTTTGTGTTAGGGTGCTCACTGTTTCTGTAAGGTTCAGAATGGCAATAATGTATTTTATCAATAGTATATTGATAGCAAACTGTCCAGTTGTTCGAATGGTATCATGTTCAACTCTGTAAGGGGAAGTCTGAGGTTCAAATTTTGGGCCGGTTAAATCGGACATAAAGTTTCCAATGGCTTGCCAAAGCTATGACATTTCCTCGAAAGAAGCTGTGTTGCCCACGCGCAACGACGCGGGATGAGAAGATGGGCCCCGCAAACTCGTTTCACACTTAGACGCATTAAAGCGGTTATAATGAAAGACTTGGTTGATAGCGTATAAATCCGTATAAGTCGCTTATTCACTGTGTGCGTACGTGTCCGTGTAACTCGTATGTAATAGAACTATATGCGTTTTTTTCATTATTTGATTTGCAATTTTATTGCGCGAGCGCAATACCCTATTCAAAAATAAATAAATACATTAAATCTTCGTTTTATTTGTCAAATTATGCTAAAGCGTGTGCCGAGTTGGCGTTGCCCATCTTCGAAATTTTGATCCTGTGGATTTAAAAAAATTCTAGCAGCGATGACGACATGGTGACCCAGCGGGGAATCGAACTCCTTACCTACCGTTTTGAAAACGCACACGTTATAGTTCAGGCAATCACGCACGATTGAACTATTTGTAACGAAATCCAGTTTTATGGTTTTGTCTTCAACTCTACTGCGAGTAGTAATACTTGACAAGCAGATGAAATTGTTTATTAAATAAAGTTATATTTCTGTGTTGGTTTAGTTAACATAATGCTCTGTTTCAGGCACCACATGTATGGCACTAGCACCGGAAAGTTGGAGGTTTATTTGAAAACAGTTAGCGATTATAACGAAACACTGATCTGGAAACAAGAGACCGGTCTGCCTCGTGAATGGTTTTCAGCTCAGATTGATGTAATGGAAAAGGAAGATTTCCAAGTAAGTGGGAAAAATTATCTTGAGCTTGTAGTTAATTTGCAGTATCTGCTACCAACAGCAAATCGAAAATAAAAATTGTACTGTTAACACAGAGTTGTAAACGGGCCGACCATTTCAGGCCCCAACCCGGCCCGAACCCAAAAATATAAGCCCGAATCCGGCCCGAACCCGAAAACTAATTTGAAGACCAAATCATGTCCGAAAAAATGGTTATTGATGACAAATTATGATTCAATAATATTCATATTGTCTATTGATCCGTACAATGAAGTCTTCATTCAGCATTGTTGCTAAGTTATTTTGATTACATTTTTGTGCACCTAAGACAAAAGCACGTCTCAGGCCCGAATTAAACCCAAAATTTTGTCAACTTTAAGCCCGAACCCGGAAAAGCCCGGCCCGACTTACAACTCTGCGTAAACAACATGTTTTCTAAATTGCTTTGTTTAATTTTTTCTTTTAATTGACATACAAGCAAAGCGAAACCGTTTCACTCTGTTGAAACTTATCAGTTGCGTGTAGGCAGATTTAAAAGTTTTAAGTTGGTGGGACTTAAACCCTTATATACATACCCTTACATCCACACAATGAAAGTGATCACGATTATTTATTGTTGTTTTCCTATTACAGTATCACTTTTTTGACTTTCAGATAAAAAGTAAAGTGAAAATTTAGTAACAGTAAGACAACAACAACTTTTAGATAAGTACCGGCCAGTTGGTCGAGCGGTAACGCGTTCGTCTTTGGAGCGGGAATTCTGAGGTTCACATCTCGGGCCGGTAAAATTGGACTCAGTGTTGTCAACGGCTAGCCACCGCTGCGACATTTCTTCAAAAAGAACTGTGTTGCCGGGCGCAATCACGCGGAGATGAACCCCGCAAACTCGTTACACGCTTTGACGTATTACAGCGAGTATCATGAAAGATTTGATTTGACTTTTAGATAATATTCAAAGCCTATGTGGGGACAAGTTGGACAGGAGACATCGCCATTGATGACGTAAAGTTGGTTTCCGGGCCCTGCACGCCATCAGAATCATCCGATTTGTATTGCAATTTTGAGGATGGCTCTGTTTGCGGTTATGAACAAGATCGAACAGATGACTTCAACTGGTTACAAAATAGTGGAAGTAAGTTCATAAAAACTCAAAAGTGCCAATTTTTACTCCACCATTTAGAGTAAAAGGAAAATGTGAAAAAGTTATCCGCGCATTTTGATTTGCTTTTTTCAAGATTCAAGATTACGGTTTGATTTAATGTTAAATTTGGGGGTAGTTTTAGAGTACAGATTTGAGATTGGGTTAGACTTGATTCAGAATTTATAAAAAAGTTTTAAAATTTTGCTAAAATATGTAGCCTTTTTTGAAATTTTGTTTCGACCAAAGAATGTCCACAGGTGGTCAACGTAGTGCATTATGTGTTTGATTATAAGTAGTGTCACCTACTTAAAAAGATACTGCTCGAGATCGGTTTTGTTGAAGAAGTGAGAAATACTTGAGATAATAAAAAAGTGCCTTAAACCTGCATATAGCAATAGTAATGTTTCGTTACTGTGCTTGCGTTTTTAATAACAATTGGATGACGTTTTCATCATTGATAATAGTGGCGTTTTCTTACCTCATATCTAATGTACGTTTATAATTTATAGTCATGCTATATAACGTCGAATCCGGAGATAGTTTTCTGTCAACAACTCATATATTTATAGGTACCGCTACTGGTGATACCGGCCCTACTTACGACCATACGTACGGCTCGGCTGACGGTCGATACATGTATGTTGAAGCGTCCAGTCCTCGGGTAGCCGGCGACATAGCAAGGCTGATTAGTCGCCCGTACACACAACTTGAAACAAATGGTCGATCTACGGAATGCCTGACCTTTTACTACCACATGTTTGGTGACTACATGGGAACCTTGAACGTGTATAAAGTTAGCGGCTCAGAAGCCAGTGGTGATAACTTGGGCAAACCAATCTGGACCAAATCCGGCGACCAAGGAAATTATTGGCGAATTGCTCAGGTATTGATGACTTCAACAGCAGTTTTTCATCAGGTAGAACAGTTCCATCATTGATTTACTTCCATGAACTTAGAAATTCGTTTTATATCAATTGATTTTCCACATTTAGAAGTGACTGTATAGGCTATTTTTACAAGTTGCACTAGTAGATTTAAAGAAGAAATTATTCATTTGGGTGATGCAGCCAAGTATTCCACCTCAGCGTTAAATGAATTAACTTTGTCCAGGGTGGGTTAAACTAAAGGCGAAAATACAGTAATTACAGAAATTAATTCTGTGAAATAAAAATTACTCTCATGTCTGCATTTATTGCATTTTAGTCTTTTAGCTGTTCAATATCATTAATTTCTGAATACTTTGTATCGAGTATGATGGAGATCAACAATCTAACACGCTCGTCACCCGCATAGCGAGAGCATCGGAACCAGAAAGTGATCGTTCAAATTTCAGTGCAGCCACTCAAGCAACGGGCCATACATTGAAGCAATCTCAGACTGATATACCATTCAAGAAAATAGAAGACTAAAGTCACAAGGGATTGGCTTTTGGTTGTCCGAAAAAAAGACTAAAAAATCTCTCTCAGGTTTTTACTAGTTTTGGTCATTTTTTCTAACAACCAGAGGCTGATCCAGAGTGTGACTTTCTGTCTTTCATTTTCTTAAGCACTTTGCGCTTAAGAAAACTATTAGTTCCATTATTTAAACTGTTACTCAAACTCTCAGCACAGTACAATCAGCTACTATAATTACGTTGTTTTTTCAGACCACCCTTCAAAACGACGGAGTGTATCAACTGGTGTTTGAGGCTGAGATTGGGACTTTCTGGAGCAGTGACATAGCGATTGATGACATCATTATTTCCTCTGGAGAATGCCAGCCACCTGGCAGTTGCGATTTTGGCGAAGTGAGTTTATCTTGCACGGTACTTGTAAGTTTTAGCAGGTTTTATGTGCATCAAATATTGTTACTTCTCCCATCAGAATTTGAAACCTATTATTTATTTACCTACAACTAAAAAGCCAAGCATGGTGATTCGGAATTGATAACGTCTGATACTTTTTGTCAGGAAAGCTACAGCATACCATTTGTACAAACAAAGAAAGTAGTGTGACGACAGTGGCTTCGCTAGGGGACGCGGTGGGGGGGGCCCGCCCCGGGTGTCACCATTTTGGGTGACACCATTTGGAGTGACACCATTTTATGATGTGAAACCATAACTCCACTAATTTGTAATGAAGACTTTTTTTGATAATTTTATTTGGTTCCATTTCTCATTTGGACCAAAAACGCACTCAATTTCCGGCGAAAACCTTTTTTTTTTGCACTTCACCTACTTTTAGACATAATTTTCCGGCGAAGACCACTCGCCCTACGGGCTAGTTAACAAAATACAGCGCTTCATACAACCTCAAACAAGATTATTTAGAGGCGCAATTGAGGTCCGCTTTTGTTGCAATAAAATAAAATGTAAATAGAGAAAGGTTTAAGTTGCTTGCTTTATTTTAGGTAGCACTATTTGAAATCATCGCGATTTACACTTAATTGCTTAATCGTTCGCAGCAGAGGTAGAGTTCTCTAGGACGTTCTTGGCCTCGAGGACGTCCTCGAAGACACATTTTGAAGTCCTTGGCCTTGGCCTCGAAGCCTCAAGTCCTCAAAAATTGCCCTATCCTCGGCTCGAGGACAGCACTATTTTTTGAACCGTTAAAATTTTGTTGGAAAGCGCCAGAAACCTCGCAGGAAATTTGCAAAGACCTTTTTTTGTTTTTCTCGCGTGGAAATCGCGTGAAAAAAATTTTGAAGACCTTTTTCGTATGAAAAAAAATTTTGATGACCTTTTTTTTGAGATCGCTTGAAAAAAATTTTTAAAGATCTTCTTTTTTTGGAGAACACTTGCGCCGGTGCCCTTGGTCCTTGGCCTCGAAAGGGTCTGTGCTTGGCCTTGGCTTCGAAATTTTTTTGTGTCCTTGGCCTTGGCCTCGAGCCTTGTGTCCTCGACTCCACCTCTGGTACGCAGACTATTAATCGCAATTAACACTTCTTTAATCGCACGCAGATTTTTTTGATACACAGAAGCGTTTAGCAACTTTTTGGCACAAAGTGCTACGTTTTTTTCGAAAAAAAATTTTCCCACGCTTGCCGCGTTAACCGCTGTTTCAGATATCACATCCTGCTCTGCATAAAAATGTCAAAGAATTTGCAATTTTTTTTTTTTGTTATGATTGTTTTGAAGTTCTTTTAGCTCTTTGTAAGTTTTACAAAAAATTTCTGCTTTCTAGCTGGTATAGGTATAGTTTCCAAAATATTCGCGATTGAAAATGCGTTTGCAGCAAAACCGCAACGTTAATCCACATCATTGTAACGTAATAATATTGAAACAATTAGAATAAAAAAAACAATTTTTGCGTAGTGCATGATTGGAAAAAGTTGCTTATTACGGCACATGAACGTAAAATCGCGCACAAAAACTTGAATCTGATACGCATATTATTCAAATTTAGTGTTTTTTTTTTGCCATGAAGTACAATATACGATTTTTTTACTAACTAAAACAACCTCAAAGCTTGTTGTATATATTTTTTTTCGGGCTAGTTGAAATTTCTTCGGGCAAGCAAACATTTGGCATCACTTTCCCGGCGGGCAAGTTGTTAAGAAAGTTAGTTTTGACCCCTGACAAAGGGTGACACCACGAAATCCCGCTCTGGTTGCCATTATTCTTAGCAACGCCTCTGTGTGACGATAGCCGGGAACAACAAACCTAAATTATGCAGGCATTGTTTTAAACTTAATTGTTTGCCATAGTTTGGTATATGTCTATAAGGCTATATCATACGACCGTTTAGTGTTTATACCTTATTTTGTGAGCAGCAGTACATTCTCCTTAACGAGATACTGCTCGAAATCGGTTTTATTGATAAAACGAGAACTACTTGAGGTTATAAAGAATGGCACCAAATATTTTTCCCAAATTTTCTTTATTCGCGAAAATACAGTTTATTCCGTTTGACTCCTTACCAATTTGTGACATCACACCAGGCATGAGTTCGCAAAAATTTTTCGCTGACTAAGGTACGCGATGTTCGATGAGAAAGGTAAAAGAATTCTGCTGTAGAAAGCGATTCTAATTCAAACTAAATTCCAGTGGTGGAGTCCTCGAGGACGTCCTTGGCCTCGAGGACGTCCTACAAGACACATTTTGAAGTCCTTGGCCTCGAAGGTCAAGTCCTTGGCTTTGGCCTCGAAGCCTCAAGTCCTCGAAAATTGCCCTGTCCTTGGCTCGAGGACAGCACTAATTTTTGAGTGGCTAAAATCTGCAAAATCTTTTTTGGATCGTTTTTTTTTGAGATCGCCTCAAAAAAATTTTTGAAGACCTTTTGTTTATGGAGATCGCCTGAAGAAAATTTTGGAGACGTTTTTTTTTTTGAGAACACTTGCGTTAATGTCCTTGGTTCTTGACCTCGAGCATTTCTGCCCTTGGTCTCGAGAGTGTCTGTCCTCGGAAGGGTAGTCCTTGGCCTCAGATTTTTTTGTGTCCTTGGCCTTGGCTTCGAGCGTTGAGTCCTCGACTCCACCTCTGCTAAATCCATGGTGGCATTATTAATGCGATTGATACGATCTGTTGTATCAAACTTAGACCAGCTTGGTGATGTTTTTAACCTTTGAATGATATGAAATTTGAAGCCAAAAACGGTCATACTGCTGATCAGAACTGGTAGCCTAGATCTGCAAGAAGTCCAAATTAAATATGCCTACTATAGGCTAGTGCTTACTCTAACATCCCAAAAACAACACCAACCTGGTCTACCAGTCCTATTCTTGCCAACTCTTTTTCACTAAGCTAAGGTAAGTTCCGCTACCGGTGTTTTAAAACGAGCAACAAGCATTTTTATAAAGTAACAGAAGAGGTACCGGTTCATGGACTGTACATACTCAGCGTAGTATATTCTCAAATCTGTAATCAGAAACTAGCGCAACAATGCAGTAGCATGGCGACCTAAAAATCAGAGGTGGAGTCTTCGAGGACGTTTTTGGCCTCGGTGACACATTTCGAAGTCCTTGGCCTCGAAGGTCACGTCCTTGGCCTCAAAGCCTTATGTCCTCGAAAATTGCCTTGTCCTCAACTCGAGGACAGCACTATGTTTTGAATCGTTAAAATTTTGTTGGAAAACGCCAGAAATCTCGAGGAAAATTTTCGAAAACCTTTTTTGTTTTCCTCTGTTGGAGATTGCGTGAAAAATTTGTTAGAAGACCTTTTTTTTTTAGATTGCCTGAGAAAAAATTTTTAAGACCTTTTTTTGGAGAACACTTGAGTTCGTGTCCTTGGCCTCGAAAGGGTCTGTCTCCGGTAGCAACAACTTTGAAACAACTTTTCTCAGTATTTAATACATAATACTTTTGTT
This sequence comes from Trididemnum nubilum, assembly GCA_963965965.1. Classification (NCBI taxonomy): domain Eukaryota; kingdom Metazoa; phylum Chordata; class Ascidiacea; order Aplousobranchia; family Didemnidae; genus Trididemnum; species Trididemnum nubilum. The sequence goes on from OZ014472.1 coordinate 6,763,275, forward strand.
TACCTTAGAAAGTTTGGTGTTTAGTCTTTTAACGTTAGAATGTTTTGCTTTAAAATGTCGACAATGCCCGAATATATTGCGTAAACTGCATAAATAATGCATCGAGAAGCTGTCTCGATTACGTGCTTGCAGACAGTAGCGTACGCAGGATTTTGAAAAGGGGGGGCAGAAACTTCAAAAAATTTGGGATGAACATAGATCAGAATTTGAAATTGTCACACCCAAATTTCGTCCCATTTTTCGCCCAAAATCAGGTGAAGAGCAAAAAAAAAAGGTCTTCACTCAAATTTCGTCCCATTTTTTGCCCAAAATCAGGTGAAGAGCAAAAAAAAGGTCTTCACTCAAATTTCGTCCCATTTTACGCCCAATATCAGGAGATTTAGTGCCCAAAGCCATGGCCCAATGGCCCCCTAAATACGTCCCTGCGTGCAGACTGCAATTGTCGGCCTTCAGTCCAAGCGCTCGCTGTTTGTTGATATGGCCGGGTTTTCTTGGTCGCCATGTACAGTAGGCTTAACCTAATACCCACAACTTACCAGCTGGTAGCACTAAGAAGCCTAACCAAATCTAAAAACTTGGCTACTGCTATTGGTACCTGCATACATATGCTATTATTACTGATCTACCAAATGATCGTTTTTGGTTTCACATTTCATTCATAGGCTAAAAACATCACCAAGTTGGTTCACTTTGATACAACAGATTATATCAATCTCAATCGTAATAATAATACCACCGATAAATTTAGTTTAAATTAGAATTGCTGTCTACCGCAGAATTCTTTTACCTTACTCATCGAACATCGCGTTTTTTAGTTGGCAAAAAATTGTTGAAAATTCCTTCCTGGTGTGAAGTCACAAATTGGTAAGGAGTCAAACGGAGTAACCTGTATTTTGACGAATAAGGGGAATTGGGGAGAAATATTTGGTGCCATTCTTTATTACCTCAAGTAGTTCTCATTTTCTCAATAAAACCAATTTCGCGCAGTATTTCTTATTGGTTGGTTTACTTTTGTGACAGAAAAATCTTTGTGGTTTTGTCAATGATGACGCGGATGACTTTGAATGGCAAATTGGCAGAGGCTCGATTGTGCCCCCAGAAACCGGCCCCGAAGGTGATCATACCACCGGAAAGGTACTTGCTTGTTTAATATGAATAAAAGTCCCAGGAATTCACTAAAAGTTAAACAAAAAATGCAAAACAAAAAATAATCATTTTTTTCTCAACTCTGAGGTAGTACTTGCTCACATATCTGCTTTCCAATTGGGCTAGTGTTTCATCAGCATCTGAATTCACACATAGCTTATTCTGAGCCTTCAAACTACGCACGAGGGCAATTTTTGCACTCGCCATCGTACCCTCTTCTCAGATTACTCTAATCCAAGTCTGACAACAAGGTCACCAGAAAGAGGATTCTCGACCAGTATCACACTGGCACTCCACTTAGCTCAACCGCTTTGCGCTAGTAGCATCAGTGGTGCCGATTTATGTTGAGCATTGGGGGGATGATTTGGAATTTTACCCAAATTTTGCCCTATTTTAAACATTGGGGAGGATAAAGCTCGACCACTATTTTTCTCGTAAATGAAATAAGACAAACGTTCCACACGCTTATGAGCAAATCAAGTGAAGACAAAAAAAAGGTCTTCACCAAAACCTGAAGATTTATTGTCCCCAAAATCAAGTAAAGACCCCCAAAAAAAATCTTTTCCAAAACTTGTGGAGTTTTTGTCCCCCGAAATCAAGTGAAGACCAAAAAAAGTCCAAAAATCATCCAGCGCTCAAATGCAGACCATAGTCATATTATTAGGGGGATGCAGTCATATTATTGGAGGGATATAGCCCCCCTCCGGGTTTTGGCACCCCTGGCTAGCATCGCTAAGCATGGACACCTTATATGACGTTACATTAGCAATTTACCGCAATTTAATGTGATGTCATATATGGTGACCATACTTGGTGATACTAGCGCAAAGCGGTTGAGCTAAGTGGAGTGCCAGTATGATACTGGTCGATAATCCTCTTTCTGGTGACCTTGTAGTCAGACTGTGATCAGAGTAATCTGAGAAGAGGGTACGATGGCGAGTGCAAAAATTGCCCTCGTGTGTGGTTTGAAGGTTCGGGTAAGCTGCCAGAATAAGCTATGCGTGAATTCAGATGCTGATGAAACTCACTAGCCTAATGGGAAAGCAGATATGTGAGGAAGTGCTACCTCACAGTTGTGAAAAAAGTTTAAGTTCCAAATCTGCTTTGTAACTTTTGAAAAAATAAACTAGAAATTTTGCATGAAATTTTGGATTATGCTACTAAACTTCATATAGATAATTTAGAATGTTTTAATTTGATGTTGTTGTTTTTTTGTTTGATGTTTTTTTTCTTTTTCTTTTGTCATCGATATACAGCAATTATTTTGATATAATCTTCAAGTTTAGTCATTGTATTGCTTCCGTTTACTATGATATAAATTGGCAAATGCTCAGTTCGTTGTCGCGCATTCACATTTCTCTGATTCTTGATCGTTAAAAGATCTTGGTAAGATGGGGGTACCAATAATTTCTGTTTTTAATGCTTTCATTCTGTAAATATAGCTTTATATTTTAGGGTAACTACTTGTATGTGACGACCGTCAACTCCCTTGTCCAAGGCGATAAAGCAAGGTTGAATTCTGAGCGTCTGACTCCGACAGCCGGATTCGCTTGTCTGCACTTTTGGTACAACATGTACGGTGAAGACATGGGCTCACTTCGAGTGCGAATCAACCAAGGAATTCCCGGAACCCACGATATCGATAAAGATGCAAAAGAGTTTACTGTGTGGGAATTGAACGGAGACCAAGGGAAAGGGTGGCAAGAAGCGACGGTAAGTTGCAGATACGTTTCCGGTAGTACAGTTAATGTCATTTGAGATATAGCCTGATTTCGATTTCTTTGGTTGGCTGATGCAATTATTTGATTGGTTGAAGTTGCCTGTCTTTTTGAATTGGTTGAGGGCGAGGTACAGGGAAATTCTACAAAACAGAATTTCAGCTTGGCTGGAAAATCCAGGAGAGAAAGGTGACCATTTCCACACTCCTCAAAGAGTGGACATTGGACAGTGTATGCTGTACAGTATACAACCCATTACAACCTAAACGGCCTCATTTGATGAGTAGGCTATGCAATGCTCATTGATTGCCTCGTATCACCTGAAGGTGGATAGCTTCACTCTTCTGCCCTGGATGAAGCCCACGATGGATGATTCTACTTCTTTACTTCAGTTGTACCCGTTTTTTCTCTCTGCAATGAAGGTGGGAAACAACTAACATTGCCAGCTAATTTTACTGAATATTTTTATGACAAGTTACCTTTTTGAACATGCAACAGAGATTCAATGTACTTTATTTTAGATATCAGTCGTCAGCGAAATCGAATATTTTCTGGTTTTCGAGGCGTTTCTAGGCTCGGGTGACCTGACTGATATCGCTGTGGATGACATCAGTTTAATGCCTGGGGAAAATTGTGCCTTGACACCTCTTGAAGCTCAACCAAATGTAAATTTCACCGTACAAAAAGGTACTAAATAACATGAGAGAATCCTAGATTCTTTTTGCTTCTAAACTCAAATGTATGAACAGGTAAGGTATCCGCGTACAGCAAACACACAGATTATCTCTATGCACAAATTTATCTTATTTTTTTAAAGAAATTAGTTATTTTTCCTTGCAGTAAAGTGTTGTCGTTTCTTAATTTTAAAAGCGGATTCGGTTAATCAACGTCCGAACAATCCAGGTTCTACAGTACTGTGCATTTTTTTGCAGATATTTTGTTTCTATTCAATCTTGTATATATTTATTTGTTCAGGAACATTTCAAGAAAATGCTCGCAATGGGCCTATCAAGGAGATTGTAAACCTCCCAGAAGATGTTGAAGTTCCTTCTGAACCACGCAGACACGTCAGACCAATGAGATATCGGCCTGCAACATACGCTATTCCGAAAGGACCAATCAACTGCGATTTTGATTTGGATGAATGTGAATACACACAGGTGCGTCATTGGATAAGCTTGCTTGAGCAAAAAAATTACTTGACGTTAGAATGTGGAAGCGCCAGTTTATCAATCGCTTCCATTCTCATCACTTCCGCTTCCAACACTTTGATTACGTAATTTTTGCCTCGATTTTTTTTTTTTGAAACTTTTTTGACATTTTTTTCCAAATAGGTCAAAACTAAATGCTTATGCAATCATCATCTTAAAACCGATATAAAAAACATAATATGGAGGAAACCAAAATGTGTAATTAAATAAGGGTGGTTTACACAGTATCCGTTTTTCGTCCGTTTTTTAAAGTTTTTGCTTCTCCTTGAAAAATTATGCGCTTTTCCATCCGCATTTGTATAAGTCCATACCCGCACTAAGTAGACTGGTATATATAGATAAAAATTTTGTTCAAAAATTTTGTGTATGAACGATGAGAGCGATATTTCAAAATAGAGCTGTACCCCTTTACAAAAAAATTTTTTGCAAAACTTTTGTCCGGTATGTGACAATCTGGTTAGTGCGGATATGGACATATAAAAATGCGCATGAAAAATCGCATACTTTTTCACGGAGAAGCAAAAACGAAAAAAAAACGGACGAAAAACGGATACTGCATAAATGTACCTTAACAAAGTTTAAATCGCATCTGCGCTTTGCAGTACAGTGCAAATCTTTGCTCGGCTCTAATTAGGTAGCTCTTGGGCGAAGCTCCAACAATGCAATATTTGTCATATTATTGGTTTTTATTGTGACTTTGATCCAAATATCTGCAATATAAGACTACAAAATGAGTATTATTTTATTTTTTAAGACGACAAAATATTTTTTAGCCCATAGTTTTAAGACTAAGAAATAACAAACACAGCTAAAAATTTGTGGTTATAAATACTATGTTACTATCAAAAAAATTTTCATGAAACGGTCGGCTACTCTGCAATAAGGCATGGATTATGCTGTTGTATCATGTTTAAAAGTTGTGTAATACGTATTATACTTCGTGTGAGAGAAGTTGCGATGTCCCCCCCTATTTACTTTTTCAAAAATAAACTTTTTAAAAATAATCAAATGCTGGAACTGGAAACTTTAATTGTTTTTTGATAAATGCTGATTTACGTCAATAGATCTCCTTAAAATTTTAAAAAGAATAGGCAAAGCCCAAAATTTTTGAGAAAGTCTTCTAAACTTGAACACTAAGACAGCAAATTTTTAATTTCAAGCATTCAACGTTCGATATGAATAGCCAAAGTGGAAGCTGTACCGCTGCTAGAGGGGGGGGGCAAGGGGGCCGTGCTTCCCTAACGACTGCTTGTGCCCCCCATTTCAGTTTACTCAAAATACGTTTTTGGAACATCACGTAACAGGACAACAGACAATAATGGAAAAAGGAATAATAACGTTCAAACATAATTCTCGTTTGAAATTTTCTCGATTCTTTGCAAAATTGCTGGCAACCAACTGATGTGCATAAATGTGACGCAATAATCCGTCTTATTAACTCGCGCTTAAGGATGTGTCACGAAAAGGAGATGTAAGCCTAGCTTTCCCTATACCGGTACTTCGTCAGTGATTATGACCTGAAACAGTATGTGAAAACAATTTTTTAAAAAGACCAGCTGTTTTTGTGTTGTTGGAGCACACTCAAGATTTTTAAGGTCGCAGTCAGTGGCGCAACCAGGAAGAAGGGGCTAAGGGGGCTTCAGCCCTTTTTATCCAAGCCATTTAGAAGATTTAACCCCAAAATACAAGCGTTTAAATATGTTTTGGACTTGACCTGATTAGTACAAGGGGGCAGAAGAGGCTAGGCAATTTAATTCTTTTACTGACCTCTGAATTTTAGCTTTTACTGTAGTTTTTTATAATGTGGTTTCAAAAACGTGCGTAATATGATTCAAATGGCGTTAAAATTGCTATTTTTGCCGCAAAATCACAAAATCGACCCACGGCTGGAGGCTCTGCCCCCCAAAGCTCCTTTTGTAATACGCTTGAGGTGCATTAGTTTGTACAGCATGGGGCCTAAATTGGACATTTTTGTGTAAAAAAAGTTTTAGTTTTGGTTCAAGCCCCCTCCTTTTTAGCAAAATCCTGTTTGCGCTTCTGGATGCCGACAAAATTTTCAAGCGATTATATGGGCCGGACACCCAACGATCTAAGAAAAGCTGCCGGCCATATACGTCTCTTTTTTCAAACATGAACACATAATTGTTAAAATAGCGCATGATTTGTAGCCTTAAAGCATCACTTTTCATGTACAAAAGTTCACTCTATTTTAGTGCCCTCCCACTTTTGGCTTGTCCCCCCTCACTTCAGTTGCTCTGGCGACGACACTGAGTGGAAGCGGTACCTTTTTACCGCTTTCAGCCTCCGCGGCTATATCCCTGCTTAAAGGTCATATGATGCAAAGGAAGATACTATTTCACCTGAATTTTATTTCTTTTTTGAATTCTGATCTAAATCTAATCCAAACTCAAATCCTTGGTCTAAAACTAACGCCAAACCTAACCCTAACCCAAAAGCCTAATCCCGTAAAACTTAAACAAAAAATTTCGCGGATATATATTTCTCATTTTTGTTTCCTTCTCTTCAACTTAAAAAATTTTTTGTAAAATAGTCATTCCCTAATGAGACTTGCGAGATAAGAAGAGCATACATCCATACAACTTAATCGTATTATTATGCAAGACACATGCCGTGTTTTATTTAAAGCGACTAAAATTTGTTCGAGATCTGCAATTGGCGCTCCGAAAGAGATTCAAACTTCAAATCAAAAGATCGCGGGTTTGGTTTTCTGTCGGTGCTAATTTCTCTGATTGCTCTTAACTACAGGTAAAAACTTGCCCTGTCGTTATATTACTTTCGTGTACGCCTTGTTTCAAAATATGTTTTTGATAGAACTTGCAACATTTTGAGACAGACTTCAAAGTATAGACGCCATGATTATGATTAATCTGTTTTTGTTCAGGTATTTTTAATGGCTTTCTGTTGTTGTTTTTTTTGAACAATTGTTCGTGAGGAAAAAATTTCAATCCTTTTTGTTTTCTTTTTGTTCTCTTCTAGCAGTTTTGCTACGCAAAGAGTTTCAAGTGTTAGTAGTTTCATTCTAATCCACAGGTGTTAGATGGTAGCGATAATTTCAACTGGTCTCGTGCTCAGACGACTCCATCCAGTAACACTGGCCCTGGTGCAGACCACACTGACGGAACAGGATATTTCATGTTTATTGAAACTTCCGACCCACGTGTATCTGGGGAAGTTGCAGCTTTAATGAGTGGAGTTTCGCCCTATACTCGCGGTTCTTGCTTACAATTTTGGTAAGTGCATGGCTGCTGTATGCATTTTTGTTTGACAGCGACTATTTTACCGAAAATTTAAATTTGAATGGAAAAAAACGAAAATGAATATTCTTCTGCGCATTTTTTTTATTTACTTTGTGAAGGAATAATAAATTTACGGCTTGATTTAGCGTTCGGGCTGAGATTACGTTTGGGGTTAGTCTTAGAGTAAGAATTTGAGGTTAGGTTAGTTTTAGGTCAAAATTTTTGAAAAATTAAATAAAAAAATTTCGTGGGAATGATCTCTTCCTTTCTGAAATGTAATTTGTTAGAGTTTTTCAACATACAGTTTATCGAGTTATCGACGGTTTTAGAAAGCATTTCTCGATATTCTACATTGGCTTTATCATCACACCTAATGAAGCAAATTAAAAGTTCAACACAAATTCGCTGACATTGGAAGCCGTCATGGCCAAAAATCTCAAACTTTGCGTGAAAATTTGTGTTTTGGTACAACTGGTAAAATGCTGTAGTCAACCAATGTTTTATCTAAGTGTAGACGTGAAAATTGTTTACTATTTAGGTTTGTGATTTAGTTTCGGTTTTTGATGCAGTTCTTTTGGCTTATTTTGTGCGCAACTGTCCAAAATTATCGGTATGTTTTAGGCACCACATGTATGGCACAAACATAGGCAAGTTGGAGGTTTATTTGAAAACAGTAAGCGATTATAACGGAACCCTGGTCTGGAAACAAGAAACTAGCCTGCCACCAGCATGGCTTCCTGCTCAGATCGATATCATAGCTGACGAAGAATTTCAAGTTAGTGGAAGATTATTTTATACTTCGTTTAGTTTTCACGTTGCGAAAAGATAAAATTGCACTTATCGTAAAGCATTTTGCTAGGTTTACTCACCAAATATTAAAGTTGCAGAAATCTATGGTTACTACAGTATAATTACCTAAGAGCATGTAAAAATGTAGTTGCATTCTGTCTTTATTTACGAAGTGACAGCAATTTTGTTGTTAAGTAACTACCTGTACCTTGTACGGTGGAGGCTTTACATTTTCTCTGTGAATACTAAGCGCCAAACAGAGAAGCTGCAAATACCAGCTTTTATTAGTTCTTCCATTAATTCTTGGTTTAAATCGACCGATATATTGGACGATTTAAACCAAAAACTAATAAAGCATATCTTTTTAGTAGCATATACAAAGGGTGACCCAAAAAAAAACGGGCCCCAACTTTAATTAGGCCCCGTTTCTTAGTGTTTAGTCCAAATGAAATGAAACTTTGGTCATAACTAGTTTATTATACTCAAAACATCACATCAAAACATTAGGGTCTTTGGCCTTTTTTTCTCCGTTCTACAACATGTGTTCTAGATGGCCTCCATTTAGCTCCGTGCATCTCTTGAGGCACAGCACAAAGTTGTCTATTAGCGTTTTTACAGACTAAATTGGTAATGGCTCTCATCTCTTCCCTGATAGCTTCCTTGAGTTTCGTGGTGGTTCTGGGTTTCCCTGCGTTCACTCTGTCCTTAAGATAGCCCCAAAGAAAAAAAAATCTGGGGGGCTTAGGTCCGGGCTATAGGGTGCCCACTCCAAATCAGTCTTAAGACTAATCACTCGGCCTCCAAAGTTCTCTTTCAGCCAATCTCGGGACAGATTTGATATGTGAGAACTTGCTCCGTCTTGCTTGAACCAGAACTTGCTCATGAGCGACGGGAAGAAGGTCTGGAGCTCACTCTCGAAGGTTTTGAGGACCTCCACATATCGCTCCTTGGTGACCTCCCTGCTGCACCAGATTCTTCGATGAAGATTGGTCTGATGATGCCTCTGGCCGAGATTGAAGCCCACACTGTGCACTTAGGAGAGTGCAGGGGAAGAGTGCAAGCCACCAATCCCCTGCACTCTCCTAAGAAGCACTCTTCCCCTGCACTCTCCTAAGTGCACAGTAGGGTGGTCCAAAAAAAACTTTTTTCCGATATGTTTTTCTCCAAGGGGCTTAAATGGTGTGTTTTGGTGCAAAAATAATCCATGTAAATTTTTTTTTACTTTAATTAACATTTAGGGGTCGCGCACCCCCCGCATTCTAAGCGCGCCCCCCTAAATCACAAAATTGCTATATCTCATTAACCACTTGAGATAGAAACTTCAAATAAAAACCAAAAGATGCAGAAGATATGATTTCCCATAAGTGTTTAATACATTTTATTCAGCTATCTGATCAATTTTTCAAGATAAATAAAAAAAAACTGTTTTTGCATCTTTATAGGGTGTACTCACATCCAAGTTTTGTTCATTGTGTTCAAAAAACGCACTAAATATGATAGTCTAACTTTACAATAGATGTTGTGACTCAATGCTGCACATCAGAAAAAAATAAATGCACTTCAGAAATTACGAAATGGGTATAAAATGTGCAAATATGCAAATGCAATTGCAATTATAAGCAAAATTAAAAACAAGTTTCTAAACACAAGTGATGGATTGAATGCATTCAGTCATGTCAAATATCTTTTGGTAGGTTGGGGAACAGCTTGACGATGAGCTGCAACTACTTCGAGCAAGTATTGTAGTTGTTCTTCGTCTCGAGTAAGACTGCCACTGTATGCCAGAATGAGAGCAACACCTCTTTCTGCTGTATCGTTTACTATTCTCAACTCATGCACAGTTAATTTCATTTCTGTATAATTTTTGTCTGTCAGCCTGGTTGATGGAGGTTGAGACAGGAATGATTTTGCTTTTTTTTGTCCGTTTGCTTCAATCAGATCAAAAAAGCACATTGACCGCCTCGTAACGTAATTTTCTAATCCCAGTGTGCAATCAAAATCTTTCCCATTCAACCTTGCCAAGTTTGTGGTTGTAGGATTTCTTTGCAAATTTTTAGCCCTTGACTCTTTAGTTTTATTGGAAACTCGGTCATCAAAGAAAGCTGAAGCAACTAATCGCTCCGAAAAATACCACAAATGACGAAGCATTGATTTGGTTCCTGCAGCTCTTCTAACATCGTGAGGATAGTGATTCATTTCCCTAAAGAATGTTAAGTCATTATAAGCTGCCAAATGTGCCAATGGCGCCTGAAACCAAAACTTGCCATAAACTACTGCTACAAAGAGAGCGACAGAAGTAAGTCCTTCAAGTAATTCAGGGGGAAGCGTAAACTGGCGTCTAAAAAGCACAATTTTTATTGCATATATTGCTTTCGACATCCACCGAGCGTTGCTGACCCCACCTGGGGCTCTAAATTCTTTAAAGATATAGCTTTCTTTATTGCCTCCGACAAAAATCGTGCAAAGTTCCAAAAACTCTCGGTAATCATCACGTGGAAAAGTTGTATCAAATAATTCGGTATAAGTTTCTTCTGCTTCTTCCCGCAAATGACGAATTTCCTGAAAATCCGCTTCGTCCGGTAGATCAAAATTTTCTTTGTTAATCACATCCCATTGACTTAGAAACCGTTTGAATACTTCAACACATGGTCCAGTTGTATCTCCCATTACTGCTTTGAAAACAGATGAAAGTACCATCTCCATAATGTGATGACGACAAGCTACCCAAACTAATTCTCTACCAAGAGCTTTTTCAATTAAAGTATTTTTTCAATTAAATTTTCATTTGTAACTTTTGATAAGAGTTGAAAAATGTTATTAACTTGCCTTGGCAAGAATCTTTTCGTTGTGTTGGAATTTTTGCCTTACCCCAAAAGCTGAGAACTTTTTGTACAGTGTCTTTAGCACTATCCTTGATCGTAAATCCCTTGTTTTTGTGAAGAAAAAAAAAAGTACTTTAAAACAGCTTCATTTGTGGGCAATCCTGATCCAAGAATATTTTCAGACGTGGGGCCTATAAGCCAAAGGTTTGTTTTGCTGCGAGTACGTAAGTTAGTCATAGTGCATAAATTTTAGCCGCTAAAATTAAATTCACAGTTGTTACATATTTTATGATATTTATTTTTAAATTATATCGAAACTAAAATATCCAACTGGCCCTTGCAACTGTGATTCCGCGTTTTCTGTCTTTGCAATCCTTAACATACAGTCACAAACTTTGAAAACCAACAATAAAGAGATCAAAAGAACATGCTGTCATTCGTTTTTCACTCAGCTTCAACTTTATGCGATATCACGTTGATGCTGTCACCTGTAAGTTTGTGAACAAGTGCTGCAGCCAGTAATTACATCAAGCGGTAAAATGATAAAAGTGTTGAGATACCGAAGAAAAGTCAAATAGTGACAATCGTCGTGTATAATACTTCAAACCCAGTTGTTACAGAGATTGTATTAATAGCAAACGTAAACATTTTAATTGACAAATGGCAGATAAGTTCAGTAGTTATTATCAATCAAGAGCTATCTTAGACAAATTTTCAACGGTAAAAAATTAGCCCATTCACTTACACATATCACAATACTCTTAACATTCACCTAAAATTTTGAACAAAAACAGTTTTTTTTATTTATCTTGAAAAATTGATCAGATAGCTGAATAAAATGTATTAAACACTTATGGGAAATCATATCTTCTGCATCTTTTGGTTTTTATTTGAAGTTTCTATCTCAAGTGGTTAATGAGATATAGCAATTTTGTGATTTAGGGGGGCGCGCTTAGAATGCGGGGGGTGCGCGACCCCTAAATGTTAATTAAAGTAAAAAAAAATTTACATGGATTATTTTTGCACCAAAACACACCATTTAAGCCCCTTGGAGAAAAACATATCGGAAAAAAGTTTTTTTTGGACCACCCTACTGTGCACTTAGGAGAGTGCAGGGGAAGAGTGCTTCTTAGGAGAGTGCAGGGAATTGGTGGCTTGCACTCTTCCCCTGCACTCTCCTAAGTGCACAGTGTGGGCTTCAATCTCGGCCAGAGGCATCATCAGACCAATCTTCATCGAAGAATCTGGTGCAGCAGGGAGGTCACCAAGGAGCGATATGTGGAGGTCCTCAAAACCTTCGAGAGTGAGCTCCAGACCTTCTTCCCGTCGCTCATGAGCAAGTTCTGGTTCAAGCAAGACGGAGCAAGTTCTCACATATCAAATCTGTCCCGAGATTGGCTGAAAGAGAACTTTGGAGGCCGAGTGATTAGTCTTAAGACTGATTTGGAGTGGGCACCCTATAGCCCGGACCTAAGCCCCCCAGATTTTTTTTTCTTTGGGGCTATCTTAAGGACAGAGTGAACGCAGGGAAACCCAGAACCACCACGGAACTCAAGGAAGCCATCAGGGAAGAGATGAGAGCCATTGTCAATTTAGTCTGTAAAAATGCTAATGGACAACTTTGTGCTGTGCCTCAAGAGATGCACGGAGCTAAATGGAGGCCATCTAGAGCACATGTTGTAGAACGGAAAAAAAAAGGCCGAAGACCCTAATGTTTTGATGTGATGTTTTGAGTATAATAAACTAGTTATGACCAAAGTTTCATTTCATTTGGACTAAACACTAAGAAACGGGGCCTAATTAAAGTTGGGGCCCGTTTTTTTGGGTCACCCTTTATACGTCCTATAATGAGTCTCTATCTTTTGTTTTATAATCAGTCTCTTATCTTTTGTTCTACATTCAGCCTCTATTTTTGCATATACGTTCTATAATCAGTTCTATCTCTGATTATAATCAGTTTTTATCTTTTTGGTAGCTTTTTACGTTCTATCCACTTCATCGCTTATGCCCTCTTAATTTAAGTTTACAATCACAAACAAGTGAAGACAGAAAGTAATCGTCGAGTAGAGGATCAAGCGTCTTTTTTACAACAGCTCTGACCGCATAATCTGGGTTTAAACCGCACCTTGGTTACCTCGTTGCGTTCATGGATAAAGCACTTTTTGACAATATCTCTGCCAAGTACAGGTTTGAAACAAACAGCTAACTAACTGGACGAATATAAAAATCTATCGGAAATATCGAAACGTTAACACGTAGCTAAAGCAGGTACGGATTTGTCCAAGGCATCGTTTGTTGAAATAAATTATGGTGCGCTGTAAGTTATATGTATTATCACTTTTTTTTTCAGATAATATTCAAAGCATACGTGGGGTCAAGTTGGGCTGGCGACATCGCAATTGATGACGTCGAACTGCTACTAGATCTCTGCCCGCCCCCTGGCCCATCTGATTTGTATTGCAATTTCGAGGACGATTTAGCTTGTAATTATGAGCAGGATAGATCAGATGACTTCAACTGGCTACAAACCAATGGAGGTGCGTTGAAATTTTGGGACTTTGTTGTATTGATTTTGCAGTTTTATCTTGCATGATAGCATTCTCTTCATTATCATAAAGCATTTTCAGTAGACTTCATTCTACTGATGATGCTTTAAGTTAAAGCGAAACGCGTCTAATAAAGCATTTTCTTTATTGGAAAACAGTAGAAGAGAATTCTTAATTTGTCAACCACAGTACGTACTACATAACTGCCATCCCTGGCGTATGGAGAGTCAAGTGCAAGAGATGTAAGGTAATCAAAAAAGATTTGATTATTTAAGTTTTAATTGGTAATGATTTATATATTTAATTCTTAAAGTTCTCATTATTAATGAACAATGATTTTATATGATTTTGAAGAGCGTCGAGGCTATCATTTTTCAACTTTTCAAAAAATGGATGGGATTAAAAACAGACTGTTTTAGATAGAACGTTTTCACTAAGAGTCTACGCTAGAATAAAGAAAAAGTAAATTGCGGCGGCATGGGCGTCGGCAAGGAGGGCAGGGGGGCCATGGCCACCTGGATTTTCACAAACTCTCTCTTAAACCTCCCAAATTTCAAAAATTCTATTTGTAGTCGTTAATACTGGCTCTATTTTTATTAACCACCCCTGAAATTTTTTTCTGTCGACGGCTTTATGCTGCGATGTACAAAAGGATTGATTACATTGAAATAGACAATAGGTTGTTGTTACATTATTACGTTTACGTATAATGCTGCATATACCCTTGATAAAAGTTTAAATGTTTTGCTTTGTTAAAAATACATCTACAAAATAATAATCTTATGCTACGATAGAAAATCTTTTTGCTGCATTTTGATTGGTCGAAAATTGTCGTTTTGTGTTGTTTACAAATGTCGTTTGCAAAGACGATTTTTGACCAATCAAAATGCAGCTAATTTTTTTTCTATTCGTCATTTATAAACATATATTTCGAACAAAGCAAACCGATTAAAACTTTTTTAGAGCTGCCCATTTTGCAAAAAGTTGAAAATTGATAGCTACGACGCTATTTAAAACCACATTAAAATTTTTCAACTAGTAAAATTTAATTAGTAAAGATTTGCGAAGCATTTATTTTGTCACAAGTGAGATTCATCATTTCTGCCAAAGCAGCTTGCTTACAACCAAAGAGCCTTAAAATCGTCCAAAACAGCTTGTCTTAGGATCCTATATTATAGTATTTATTCTTCACGGTATTATTTAATACGATTTCGTTGCACATTTAAAGTAGCTGACATATTATACATTTTTTTGTCGCTCCGTGTACATTTTTCTTCAAATTTTTTTTAATCCGTTTGTTTTTAACTCAACTCTCTATGTATTTTCAGTTCATCAAAAGCACAAAGCAACACCAAATTAAATTCAATAACACAAACACAAAACATAAAGCCTAGTATATGATACCTACTGCATAAGCAACTGAAAAAAAATCGACGAATGTAAAAAAGAAAAACAAAATGTCCCTAAATTCGAGGGTTGTGAATTAAAGTAAAGTGATTAACCACATTTTTGTTTTAATTTCAACAATCTGGAATTATTAATTTGAAATTCAAAAACTCTAATACGCCTTTGACTACAATCAAATGAGTAAATGGCAGAGTCCATAATAATGTCTAGCGAAATTGGTTCACGTTAAAATGAAAATAGCCTTGTCAATTAGTGCGAATTCTGATAATTTTTGAGATTAGCAATCTGCTTCGTTACGAAAAATGATCTTTTTGTGTAACACACCACCTATTGATTCCAAATGATTACTTTTAGGCAGAATGCTTTTTTAAAAAATCTCAAGTTTGTGGCAAATTTTTACGAAATTCGGCGTTGCTGAACCGAAAAAGATTTAAGCATTGTTTCTCAAAGCAACCCAACGACAATAGTAACTCAATTTAGTAGCGTATGTCACATACAGACAGAGGTGCCGAAACAAGGGGGGATGGGGGATGTATATATCCCCCCTAATAATTTGGCTGTATCCCCCCCAATAGTTTGAGAATGGTCCACATCTGCATCCCTCCCAATAATTTGAATGGGTGTACATCTGAGCGTAAATATGGGGAAAAGTATTCTATTGAAGAACTTTTTTGATTTTTATTTTATTTTTTGTCTTCACTTGAATTTTGAGAAAAAGTGTTCTATTTTTGATGAAGACCTTTTGGTCTTCACCTGAATTTGGGGAAAAAGTGTTCCATTTGCTGTTTTGTTTTGATCTTCACTAAATTTTCACACCCGAACGAAATCGTGGTCGAGGTTCATCCCCCCAATGTTAAAAATAGGGCAAAGTTGGGGTAAAATTGCAAATTATCCCCCCAATGCTCAACAAAGATCGGCACCACTGCATACAGATAACAGCCAAACACAGGGGGTCCCAATAGGATCAATATAGTACTGTACTAACTTTTCGAACGTCAAGATTTTAACACCGTAAAGTTGCATAAATCAAAACAGTGCCAAGTTTTAACAATGTAGAAGCAAGTTGTACTTTTGATTTTTTATTAAAGAGGTTTTAACCCTATTACTCGGGCTGTTTGATCAACGCATTTTTGCACGAGAGACACTTTACACGACACATTTTTACACGACGAATTCCTAAACTGAAAGTCAGTGGAACTCCTAGTTTGGCATTTGGGTCAGAAATCTCTAATTAAAAAAACAAATAAGGTTTTGTTTAATGAGACAACATCACCATGGTGACGATTTTTGCAACAATATCGTTATTCGAAAACGACACAACCACAAAATGGCTAACATTCGAAAGCAATCACAAGGCCCGAAATTGAAGAGTTTAGCTGCATTAAATATGGTGGATTTTTTAGAAGTCAGTTTGAACCAAATAAGTCTCATGTCAATCGAGGGAACAATACAGATAATTAAATTTACCATAGTCACATAATTCTTTTTTGTGTTTTCTGTCAGTTTTTCTATACCTGGAAATAAAACTTTGCAATATCTCAGCGATACAAGACTAAATCTAAAAATAGTTGTTAGTGTTAATCACATGATTTATAAAGGGACATTTTGTAGAATATACAAATATAAGATTATTGGTTTAGTTCAGCTGTGCTCACTCTAAAAACACAAAGTAGGTTATCTTATGAACTCTATTTGGAAAAACAACTTTCAGCTGGAACATTCCGTAATATAGTAATCTGTACGCACGCACAAATGAGTCTGTGACGTAGTAATTGCCATTGCAGATTTGCAGCTATTTGCTAAAGGTGGGTTTACACAGTATCCGTTTTTCGTACGTTTTTTGTACGTACGGAAAAAGCATCCGCTTTTTTTTGCGTGCGTATATGCAAATGCAAACAGTATAAGCACATCCGTTTTTTTGTCGTCCGGACGAAAGCGCATCCGCAAATTTTGCGTACGCATCGAGTAGAGCATGGCTCTACTTTTGTCCGCTTCCGTACGTATCAGTTGGGTAGGCTATTTGAGTTAGCATCAGTTTCAGTGGTTTTGTCTGAGTTATGGTAGTTCTGAATTGCATATTAACTCATAGCTAGTTACGTCGACCACATATTAGTTACGTTGGGCGTGCTCAGGTGAGAGTAGGCCTACTAACTTCATTCTGCGGCTAATTCTGGAAAAGCGCTGACTCTTAAAATTGAGTGATAATTCTGTGAAGTTTTATCAAGAATTCGCTTTTGTAGCAAGCTAGGTAACTTGTTTTAGGGAGTAAGTTAAACACTGCTGCCGGTCGAATCGGTAGCCTATTTTCGGTTGCTTATTTTTTTGGATTGGCGAGAGGCCTATGCTACTTACGGTTACAATCCAACAAAACGTTGGTATACGCCTAACGCTTTCTTATTTATTTCGTCGTTTTTTTTTTCTAAAACAACTGCGATGACGCACAAAAGCACGTGAAGATGAGCAGATACTTGTAGCGTTGTCCAATACAATCAATCAAGTTACCACATATGAGAAATATCTGGAACCTATGGGTTCATAAATCAACAGACCGTATCTAATTGCATGATGCACGGTAGAGACGATTAACCGCAATAAGAACTTGTCCTCGTGACGTCGGTAACACGCTACACAACAGCAATCAGTATTTTGTTGTTCTGCCTTATTCAAATATATGCAAAAACTAGAAGGGAGTTTGCCAGCAAACCCAGTGAACGACGGACGAGTAGCTAATGCTGTGACGCTCAAAAGTACTTTTCGTCTACCGTAAAATCAGCAATTATTCAAAAATATCTAATTATGGAACTTCCAGAAAAGTAGAAATCCCAAACAATATCAAAAAATATCAACGTCATCGTTTCTGATTCTAAAAAAAATAATTCGTCAGGTTAAGCCAGCGTTTCTCAAAGCATGGGTCGCGACCCAAATGTGGGTCGCCAGAGCCTTATATATGGGTTGCTGACGCAAGTAGAGCCCCCAGTACTTTGATTATCTTTTAATTCATAGTTATGCAAACGAATATCCAATATTCTGTGAAGAAGCCTTAAAAATTATAATCTTTTTCCAAGTTCCTATTTACGTGAGATGGGATTTTCTGCTCTAACATTTATAAAAGAGAAATATAGAAACAGCCTGGGTGAAGAGCATCCAATGCGTTTAGCGTTAAGTGACGTTGAGTCACGATTTTAAAAATTGTTGAAGCGAAATGGTGATAAATGTTGTGAAATAAAAGTACAGCTTTTTTATGTTCTGTTTTTTTGTAACTACGCAGTTGTGTCGCAGCTGTTCTTGCAGATAGCGTGGGCTAAATTAAAGTCGTAACTACAGATATGAACATAATTCTACATCAGTCCAATTGCAGTAAAAACACATTTTAAAATCAACTTTCGCAAAGTCAATAATGAATTTGAATTTAGTTTTTCTAAAGTCAATTAATCTAAATTTAATATAAAGTAATTAGAGCCAAAACGTGAGAGAACATTTTGGCTCTTTGCTTTAGATTAAGATAAACTTGAACAACAAATACAAACATCTTAATAGCGTAGTGAAAATCCTATCATATCAAATTACGTGCTAAACCAACATCTTAAGTGATCATCAACAATTTGTCTGTCAACGCTCTTCCGTCCATCTGTACTATAAATACATACATCGTAGCTCAAGCGTAAATTCAAAATGCGTACAAAGCTATCGTGTAATGTCTAGTACATATTATTTATTTACATAAGACACTCTGCATTGTATTGGTTCCAGATTTATGATTTTGCCTTAATAGCAACAATTCTAACCTTCTATCTCGAACAGACGACTATTTGTATTTTTAATTTTTTGGTTAACAAATATGTACGAAAAAAACGGTTTTTGCTTAAATGAAAAGTAAAGATTTGGGGAATCTATGTATTTGGGGGGTTCCCGGGGAGGGGTATCACTTCTTAACCATGCCAAATTATTTATTTTTTAGAGACTTCATATTAAAAGCAATTAGCTCTCTAACAAATAATTTAAAGCAATTGATTTAGGAGTGGTCCAATTTTTGGTTTCCCGAGGGAGTGGTACCCTTAAACTATGTCAAAATATTTGTTTAATATTTAATAATATAAGCCATTCGAAAAATTAAATTTAGGGGGAAGGAAGTTCTTGGGGAGGTACCCCCAAAGTATGTCAAAATATTTGTCAGTTAAATATCTGCTGATATCATAAAACACTGACACCCTAGCTTCAGTTGTTCAAAAAATTGATGTTTAGGGGGGTCCCCGGGGGGTCTGATGTCAAAACAAACTGGCTCCCTAGTTTAAGCCATTTAAAAAATTGATTTTGGGGGGTCCATTTGGGGGTCCTTAGGGGGGGGTGGCACCCCGAACTACGGCAAAATATTTGTCTGTTAAATATCTGCTGTTATTAAAACAAACTGGCACCCTAAGTTGAGCAGTTCAAATAATTGATTTTTAAGGGGTCCATTTGGGGGGTCCCGGGGGGATGTGGCACCCCCAAACTATGTCAAAATATTTGTCTGTAAAATATCTACTGATATCAAAAAGAACTAGCACCTTAGCTTAAGCCGTTCAAAAAAGTGATTTTTTTGGGCCCCATTTTGGGAGGGTTCGCGGTAGAGTTGCCCCAAAAAATTTCGGGAGAAAAAATTGCGTTTGCAGCTCAACAGCTTTACACAAAAATCAAATTTCTATGCTTTGTGGTTTAGGAGAAGAAGAGCGTACAAAAATTAGTAAGAAAAAAAGGAAAAAAAAAGAAAAAATCCTCATCGTGGCCAAAAGTGGGTTGGTTGGGATGAAAGGGTATCTTAAGACATATAACTCTATGAAATTTTTTTTGCCGTACTTAAGCCGTTTTTGACTGAGGCGGCTTTTTGCGCCAAACTTGCAGGGCGGTTTTCGGGTTCTAAAACCGAAATCACGTGACCTATTGCTTCGAAATTTGGTACAAACATACAACTCATTAATCTCAAACTGCTGTCAAAATTTCATGTAGCTTAGACCAAACCGTTCCCAAGTTATATGCAAAAGTCTGAAATTTCGCACTGGTTAGTTGGAAAATGGACGAGTAAAAACAGAAGAACACGCGATGCTAGCTTCGGTCGTTCCAATAATGCACGGAAATTACGGATACTGTGTGCATAGAAAACGTGCGAAATTTCCGCATCCGTTTTAGTCCGTTTCCGTACTGAAAAGCGTATGCGTTTTACGTACGTAAAAAACGTATGAAAATGCGCATTGCAGATACTGTGTAAATTCACCTTAACTTGCTACCTTGCTTTCTCTCTACGGAATCAAACTCTTATTCGTGAGTGTGGTTGCGCACTGCGCATCCAAATGTTCATTGCCTGTGACATAATAACATTACAGGATTGCAGCTAGTTGTTACAAAAAAAAAAATGCCAAAATAAATTTCTGAAAGAATAGTTTAGTAATTCCGATGCTGTTCACTTGAAGACTGAAACTGAAGCGAATGTCTGTTGGTCACTGAACCAGCTTGAAAATGGAATCAATTTTCCAGAAGCTGGGCAATTTTGAGCCTCTTCTGACCAAGTTTCATTTTTAAGCAGATGTTTTCGAAACAACCACCGGTAGCGAGAATCAGCCACGTACATGTCTTTCCCGATGAGACTAGATGATAGTGCACCAAAGTCAGTCCTTGAATAACCCCTGCGAAATATGTTACTGGAGGATAAGATAGTCCATACGTATACTCTAGATTGTTTGGATTCTTTAGCACAAAATTCAACGCTTGTGAGGCTAGATTTATTTACTCCAATTCCACCAACGACAAAAATCGCATGGGGAAAAGTCGCGCATCCGAATGATGCTCGGGCTTCATTCAGCTGTCCACAGTTTTCCCAGGTGTTTTTTTCCGGGCAGTAAGTAACTGTTTCTTTGCAAACCTCCTTGCAGGGCGATGATTGACCTCTTAATACATTAGCTTCACGTGTTAGCGAATATCCGCCAATGAGAAAAAATTTTCCCCAAGCAAATTGTGCCGAGAAATAAGATCTCTTTGGTTCCATAGTTTTGCTTTCCCATGTTTTGTCAAATATCTCAAAAGTACTGGAGAAATTAGACGCATCAGGGTTTGCCTGTCCGATGCTAAATGACGCACTACTAGATATTGGATATGTTTCGCCCCCAAATACGAAAAGTTTGCCTCCGTAGAATGCAGCGCCAGCACCACAGCGTGCTTCTTTCATAAAAGGCATCTTCATCCATCGAGCGCTATCAAAACGAACAACTTGGTTGGTGGCTTCATTTTTCTTGTTTATTCCACCACAAAGAGTCGTTATAGGGTAATTAGTTGCAACAGCACAATCCTTGAGTATTGTGGTAGATGTTAAGCCACAAAAGCTCAACATGCTCCACTTTTTGGTTTCTCGATTATAAACAGCTTGATAACGTTCTTGATAGGGAAGCAGCATGACCGAATCAGGCTCGGGAGCGAAACATTTGCGGTGTTTTTGGGCGATTAAAACATTTGGTAAAACGTGGTACGCAAACGCTTCCTCGACTAAGTCGCGACATTCGTGAATTTCTTTTACGAGTTTATTCAACCGAACAATTTCCACCACATATTCTATTGAAATGAATTGCAAACGCACATGTTTGAAGAGTTGGGGAAACAATGCTTTTCTTTTTCCCGCATCATAATTTACCCAATTCACAACGAACTCAAACACCGTGCTTTCTTCTTTGATAACCAGTTCATCTGATGATAAAATCTCATTAATTTTCTCAAAATCCATTTGAAGAAAATCAGGCTCTGTGAATATGTCATCGAATTCGTCCAAAAAAAACTGGTTCACACTTGTAATAAGGTCTTCAAACGAATATTGTTCAGCCAAATACAAAAACATGCAACAGTTGGAGTCATCCAAGTTGTCACTCATGAATACTTCACAAGCTTCAAGTACATTTGTGAGTTGCATCAATGCTGCGGCGTTCAATATCTCGCTCAAACTTTCTTCCGACAACGCAAATTGTCCTGTATAAATGGAGTTGAGAGATTCTTTCATTGCTTTGGAGGTTACTCCTTCAATCGTTATTGTACTGCAGCACTTTTCCAACATGTCAGTGGTAAACATTTTATAAAAATAGTCACTTGATGACGCAAGTACAGCTTTATGGGCAGAAAATTCTTCGTTTTCAGCTTGCAAAGTTACGTCGCAAAATTCTTGGTTTTCTCTCAGCGTTTGGAGTCTCAGGAGGCTTTCATAATGGTTACATACTTTAACTGTGCCGGGATTTTCCATATTGATCTTGAATGCAAGCAAGATTTATTAGCTGCAACTGCAAGGTTTTTTAATACGGTTTCTCAAAACTAATTGCTAAAATGCTACTTGAGATTTAGTCTATATTTCAGCAAAAAGTTTCAAATATTCTTTATTAATAGGGCAAGTTTTTGTTGCACTAAAATTCTGAAAAAGTTGCATTTACTTTTAACTAAAATTGCTCTAAAAAGTTGCATTGATTTCTAGCGAAATTTGCAGTAAAAAGTTGGATTTTGGCCTATGCACAACAAGTTTAAACAATATCGTTGGAGTTTTGAAAGCTCCGGAGGTGTAGTTGGAGCCAGATCTTTTCTGCAATGACTCCGCAGCAATGCAATGACTCCGCAGCAATTAGTGCTTTCTGGGTTGTAGCTGAGTTGTTATAATGCAAACCACCTGTTGCATTATAGATAACATGATGACGCAGCCAATCCTTCGCAAAGCTTGTTGTTATACAATTTAAAGGGAATAGTTACAATTAAAGTAAAATACTGTAGTTTCAGAGAATTTTTTACAAACCACACGTTTTGCGCGAAAATTGGTAAAAGTTACCGTAAAAGTTGCAAAATAAAATTTATGAAAACAACTTAAAGCATTATACTACGTAAAGGCTAAATGTTTCGAAAGCTGTCGGAAACTATAAAACAAGTTGCAAACTTTTCGTAGTTATTAAGTATTTCAATGCTTTTGGCCTGTTTATAGTATTGGACTGGCTTAGCTGAAGAAGGGCGGCTGTGAAATGCTTTCCCGGCAACTCAGATATTGGCCCCTTTCTAAAACGGAGCTTCCTAAAATGAACTTACCCACCTAGAAATGAGACTCCCAGGTGCGTGTCTTGGAGACCTTTTTTTGGTTTCCGTCTAAAATTTAGGGATAAATGCTGTAAAATTTTAGTGAAACTTGCCCTCCAAATTTAAACCGCTAGTTTTGTCTTTGATATATTGCCGTATCTAACGACAGTAATTAAGCTAGAATTGAGCTTGCGCTGCCCGTGATCATGTAATGGAAAGTGAGTGACGTTTTCAAGGATGGTGACACCCAGGGCGGAATTTTGTGGTGTCATCCTTCATAATGCATAATAGCAATAGGCTGCTAAAGGTTTTATTTCAAAGATAGCGGTAGTACTTCATTACTGTAGATAGCGGTTGATATTTGACTAGCTCAATAACTTCTCATTGTAATATTCTGAAGCTTGGAAGTACGAGCAGCACACATCTAGCATCAGGTGTGTTACCAAAAATCTGCAATGGGAAAGCGTCTTTCTTAGGGGTTTGGGGGTGGAGTCTTCAGCGCTGGGAAAATTTATTTTTTTGCAACAATAACTTAATTTTATGCTTATTCTAATAAAAATTAGTGCTTTCAAAACAAGGCATAGAAATTAACTGGATAAAACCATAATTAGACTCAGGTGCGCAGCCGGAAATTTACAACGGCGGGGTGTTTCGGGGGTCTGGGGGCTAAGCCAGAGTTGTAAGTCGGGCCGGGCTTTTCGGGTCGGGTTCGGGCCTAAAGTTGACAAAAATTTTGGGCATAATACGGGCCTGAGACGTATTTTTTGTCTTAGATGCACAAAAATATAATCAAAATAACTTGGCAATATTGCTAAATTTTTCAGACCTAACTTAACTTTCGTTTTTTTTTCGGGCAAGATTTGGGTTTCAAATTAGCTTTCGGGTTCGGGCGTAAGTTATATTTTCGGGTTCGGGCCGGGTTCGTGCCTGAACTAGTCGGCCCGTTTATAACTCGGGGCTAAGCCCCATCCGACGGAGGTTGGAGGTTGGGAAGCAACGCTTCCAGCGCTAGAAAGTTTTATATTTTTTGCAAAAATAACTTAGTTTTAGGCCTATTTTGATAAAAATTATTGCTTTTAAAACGTGGCATAGAAATTAGCAGTACAAAACCACGATTAAACTGTTTGCATAAGTGAGCAATGGCTATGTGGGAGGTGGCCAACGGAAAAATTTCAGTTTGCTTATTTACAAACTAGTAAATCATAGAATCTTATAGTCCAATGAAACCCACTAGGAGTGATTCATTTCGTCGATTTTAAGCAGTGGAAGATAATTTGGGTAAAGGGGATCTACAGTAATGGAACGATATTTGAGTCAAAGTGCTTGATAATCAACTACTACTAAATAGTCACCCCTTATTCCTAGCTCACATCTTTTTTTGATGAAGCATATATCAAATTTGATTGCTTAGTTTTGCCCGTTTTTCAATATTTTTGCTGATTTGTGAGTTAACTTTTTGATAAATTATAGCGCCTTCCCCCTCTAAATAAATGCTTCAAAAGGTGCTTTAAATCATATTTTTTTGTCCATTTCATTGTGCTAAACATTTCCGATGATATGAAACATATTGTTGCTTTCTTTTTTGTTTGGTATCATAAAATGGTGTCACTCCAAAATGGTTACACGCGGGGCGGGCCGCCCCCCTTGGTGACGCCACTGTGGAAAGTTGGCAACGTCCTTGAATAATTTAAAGAATTGTAAAACAATGCATGACAAATGCACAGATGGTGCCGTGAGTCATCGACTGTGGCTCAACCAGGGGGACTTAGAGACCTGCATTCTCTACCTTTAGCTAAGTCAATTAGAAAATTTAATCCAAATATGCAAGCTTTTGAAGTGTTTTTCACTTGACCAGTAAATGGGAGGAAGAAAGCTGGAAGAAATGGGCAACTCAATGTTTCAAATGGCTTCCAAATCTTTCCAATTTTTTTTAAATAGCTTTAAAAATTTGACAAATTTCTTTCAAAATTTCGTTAAAAATAGCTTTTTTTAATCACAAAAGTCATTCAGCGGTTGGGAGCTGCGTTCCCAGACCCCAAACGTGATCTCAAGATACTGCTTGAAATAGGTTTTATTGAAGAAATGAAAACTGCTTGAGGCAGTAAAGATATTTTTCCACAATTCCTCTTATTCTCGAAAATGCGATTTACAGTAATCCGTTTGACTCCGAACTATTGGCAACCTTGCTTTATTGTCAAACTTAACATCACATAAGGCGTACTGCAGATCATTACAGATTTGAAAGTCGGGTCGGGTTCGGGCCGGGTTCAGGCCTAAAGTTGACAAAATTTCGGGCTTTATTCGGGCCTGAGACGTGCTTTTTGTCTTTGGTGCACTAAAATATAGTCAAAACAACTTGGCAACATTGCTAAATTTTTCAGACCTAACTTAACTTTCGGATTTTTGTGGGCATGATTTAGGCTTCAAATTAGTTTTCGGGTTCGAGCCGCGGGTTCGGGCCCATATTTTCGGGTTCGGGCCGGGTTCGGATCTGAACTAGTCGGCCCGTTTACAACTCTGGATCAGTAATGGTTGCCTAGGTTTACAAGTACCAGTAAGAGCTGCCAAGTTTTCAGATTTGGTTAGGCTACTCACAGCTATACCAGTTAATTGATTAGTGACGGGTATTAGGTTAGGCCTACAGTACTGTATTATTGCGCTAGTTTTTGATTGCAGATCTGAGACTAGCCTTCAGTGTACACACAGTACATTCTGGTATTTTAATGCTTCTTGTACAGTAGCTTAACATAGTTAAAAATAGTTGGCAAGAATAGGACTAGAAGGCCAGGCTGGTGTTGTTTTAGGGCTGCTATAGTGGGCAATAGTTTAAAGTCTGCGAGAAATTTTGCAAACTCAGCTTTTGTGATGTCACGAAATCGCGAAATGCAGGGTTGTTTATGGTATGAAGTGAAACAAATTAAATCGTATTTTTACGAATTAGGGGAATTGTAGAAAAATGTTTGGGGCTCCTCTTTATTACCTTTCAAGTAGTTAGTTCTCATTTAATCTTCGGCAAAGAGCTTGACTTTATCAGCCATATTGCAGCAACAGACAAAATTTTCAAAATAGATATCATTTTTATTTCACGCCAAACGTTTTCGACCATTCTTCTGTTCCTCTTGCTGCTCAAGGTGCTCATTTGCTAGTTTGTTCTTAAACTGTTAACATGTAATTATTTTGCTCTGAAGAGGAACAGAAGAATGGTCGAAAACGTTTAGCGTGTAATAAAAATGATATCTATTTTGAAAATTTTGTCTGTTGCTGCAATATGGCTGATAGTTCTCATTTCTTCAATAAAACCGATTTCAAGCAGTATCTCTTTAAAGTGCAGTGGTTTACTCAGCGACATCCTACTTTGTACATTTTCATCAGTTAACTCCACACACCTCACCGTGCTGAAGGCTTTTTTCAACACACAAAAAAAATTAATTTGAAATCAATATGTTTTCTTTATCAAAATCCTGGTATGGCCGATATCACATCGTTTTTATTTGAACAATATAAGTTATTAGCGGTAAAGATTTCTACTGAAACTTATCTAGCCCGAAAAGTATTCTGCTCCATGCCGGCCGTTGTAATAGACTTAAACATCATGCGGCCGGTAAATGCAAAAAAGTCGTACATGCCTGAAAACAAAAAAACAAAATATTCTGCTTCTCAAAACGGTTTAATTTTGAAAACTCTCTTAAATTGTGACTAATATTCTGATTCTGCGCTTAGGTTTTGTATGATATTATTTGTACAGTACGCATCATATCAATGACTACAAAAGTATTTTTTGTAAGTTGGGAAATTCCCCGAAAAAACTTGCGTGGTTTCTTTATTCTCTTCCTGCCTTAAAGAGGCATTCAAGTCGGTGGTTTTGTACATTTGTCTAGCGTCAATCTCTTATCTTTCAACTGTTTAACAAAGATAGATTTTAAACGTTCCTCCCCGATTTTGAGCCATTTACGACTTTTCTCTTTCAAGTTATAAAAAAATTAAAACGTACTTAATGTTCCTTGCTCAAATGACTGCGTTGCAGCCAAAATAAAGTAGGGGGTCCAAGTTGCAAATTAAAAGCATTTTGAGGGAAACTTTTGTTTGACTTTCTTAAAGTTAATCTTTTTCCACTTAATGACAAAACGGTATACCGATGTAAGGAAAAAGAACTAGATGTAATTTCGACTATTAACATTTTTTGATTTCGATTAATTATTTTCCAGCAGTCTGGCACACCTCAATGTATGTAGGTCATACCGATTTTTGTCAAATAAAATAATAGTGCATGAAAACAAACCAGTTTTTGCCTAACGTTTTCTGCCATACTCGGCACATGCTATATTAGACATCATGAGAATATCAAATATGTATATTACTGCCGATATCATGAGTAGGTAAAGCTGTAAGGTTTTTCATTTTTGAATAGGGACATAGACCCCTAATCACGTGCAGTAATGTTGGCAAGAATTTTCAAAAGGAGGTCTTTTATAGGCCAAAGGGTACTTTAGAATAAAGTTCAAAAGCCGAGAGTATGGAGCGAAGCCCTAAAGCCATTTCGGCAAAAAATAAAAAAGGAGAGACGTCCGGGATTTTGTACTTTCGTAGTGCAACTTTTTAAAGCTTTTTTCTTTATTTCACTAAAAGAGCCAAAGCTGCCCTGAACTTTTTATTTTTAAATGAAAATCTTCTTATTTTAAAATATTTTATTGTATGTAAAAAACATTTTACTTTTTAATAAAATAAGATCTTTTAAGAAAATGTTTACGACAGCTTTTACTCTTTTATTCTAAGTGAAACTGTGTATCGGACCAATTTTTATCTTTCAAAGTTTTTTCTTTGTGCTTTGCTTATGCCATAAAATTTCAGATTTTTCTAGGTCTCGTTTTCAGTCCATGCGCGCCTTCGTTAATGCTTTTGAACATGAAAAATGCGGACGTTACAAACAATAGAGTGAACCACTGAACCTATTCCACGATAATTATCTTAGCTGTGGTGTAATAACCCTCGCTCTAAACGCATTTTAGAACTTATGAAATTAAACAAAATATTTGATTTTACTCGTTGTATTTCGCTGAAGTTGGCGGGACCCATCTCCGCGTCATAATGCCTGTTGCGGGAAGCACAGCTCTTTCGAAAAAATGTCGCACCGGTGGCAACAATGTTTCCGATTTGGCCGGACCGAGATTTGAACCAAAAACCTCCCATTCCAGTGACAAACGCGTTACCACTCGACCAATTGGCTGGTCCAATTTTAAACTTCAAAAATACAATTGTTTTTACAGGAACTTCTTCTGCTGATACAGGTCCTACTTACGACCATACTTATGGCACAAATTACGGCAGATACATGCACATAGAAGCGTCAAGTCCTCGGGTAACTGGTGACAAAGCCAGGTTGATCAGCCGTCCGTACACACAATCTGAAACAAATGGAACATCCGCTGAATGCCTCACTTTTTACTATCACATGTTCGGATATTACATGGGCACCTTGAACGTGTATAAAGTTAGCGGCTCGGACGCCAGTGGTGATAACCTGGGCAAACCAATCTGGACCAAATCTGGTGACCAAGGAAATTACTGGCAAATTGCTCAGGTAAGTTCATAATAGCAACAAAATCATCTTGAACTTTTTTTTTGTCCTGCTACCTTGTTTCAGTTTGACAATAGTTTGAATCAGAGAAGGAACTGGACAGGATTTTTTCGACCCGACCGGTAAATTTCAAAATCTACGCCGGTTAACCGGCCGATCAACCGGTTTCTGACCGGCCAGTTGACTATTTTTTTAGAGAAGGTTTTTGTTTACTGTTCAGTGCATCTTATGAAAAATTTTCAAAAAGGAGGGGGCATGGGTGAGGTGTTAAAATTTGTGACTCCGGACGGGGATCTCAGAAAAAAAACGCCAAAAAATTGTTTGCGTTTTTTTGCAAAAATAACTCAATTTTAAGATCTTTTTAGGTTATATATTGGTTTGAAAGTCCTGTTTTGAGCAGTGCAAAACATGCACAAAATAAACATAAAAAGAACTGGAGGGCACAAGCTAAATTATTAGACGTTCTTTTTGAGGATATTATGCGAAAGGCCAAGAAAACAAATTCCAATTTTTTAGCTATTGGTGATAGATTATTTGCAATTTGCCGAGCAGCAAAAACTAAACTGTTATGACTTATGACATTACAGTAGCTAGAGAACCTTCAAAATATAATGTGCCCCAGCAGTTTGTAGAAATGCTGCTGCTTCAGAACAAGCCATGGCTAGTTAGATATAAAAAAATTAGAGCTATGTATTTACTTGACCAGTCTAAAGTGTGGTAGATTTAAAGTTGAAAAAAGCTTTTCAAAGCGGCATGATTTTAGCATGTACTAAAAAATTTAAAATCTGCGCCACTTCTACTCTCAAGCTGATTAAAATGATGCTAAAATGCCAAATAGCGTAAGCCTCTTCCATATGCATGCTTTATAATAGTTTGATTACGCGATTTTAAGTATATATTTTGCAATTTTTTGCTTTGTGTCGTGGCCCAAAAGGGGGGGAGGGGCATGGTACAATGCCTACCCCTAAATACGCCCCTGGATGTGCATGTCTTAATGGACACAGCATATTAGTCACAGCTTGCAACCATTCAACAAGTATTTTCAAAAGGTGTGGTTTGTTCATAACTTACTGTTTTTTATAAAAAGTTTTATTTGTAATAAAATATATATGCATATATTTCGGTAGGTGTTTCGATGTACTTTAGTTGGAAGAAAGGAGAATTTGACTGATGTTTCAAGAGGTTTGACCGGGCGGTCGAAGAATCTCGACCCGACTTGTAACCTGACCGGCTGGTCAACCCAGCGGGTGCCGGTCGACCCGACCGGTTTCCATCTCTGGTTTGAATAACAATATTAACCTTACCTGTAGGCGCACAACCAGGATTTTGCTAAAATGAGGGGGGCAAAGACTTGAACTTGAAGTTAGAAGTTTTTGTTTAGATAATGTCTTAAATAAGCAGGATGCTGAGCAAGCTGGTGTAACTCAAGGGTATTACAGATGAGGGCCAGGCAGCCACTGGACGATTTTTGTGATTTTTCCGAAAAATAGCCGTTTTAAACCATTCGGATCAAATTTTGTCTGTTTTTGAGCGATTTGAAAGAACCACATCTCAAACATTTAGAAGCTAGATGAAGAACTAAGGTGCCCAGCCTCATCAGCCCTCTCTTTACTTAGAGGTCAAGTCTAAAAGATATCTAACCGATTGCATTTTGGGGTTAAATTTTCTAATTGATTTGGCTAAGGGGGAAGCTGAAGCATTCATCGACACCCACTCTGCTGGTTGCGCCACTGCGTACCTATACCGCATTTTCTTTTCATTGAGATATTTATCGCCAATTTTCTGTCTCTTGTGTATAAACTAGAACGGAACAAAATTTGATTAAAGCTGATCTACTAAATCAGCTTTAATAATGAGATGAGTACGATCTCGAAACGTTAGCAATAAAAGAATGTTTTCAAAATAGAATTTATTTGCCTAATTTTCCTACAGCTACAAGTTCACAAAAAATAACAGCACAGATAAAGAAAATTAAGGCCAAAATTATAGGCACTCTGACTGATTGTATTGACACAGAGAATTTGTTTTTGGACTCGTTTCTCGAGTTTTTTTTTCAGGTGAGTTACCGGTAACACTGCTTTTGCTTATCCCTAGCAGAAAATAAGCGCTATTTTTTTTCCAAGCCCGATTTTGCATGAACAATTCAGTCTTCCGACTAAGCTACACCGATGCCGCTTTGTAGTTGAGTTTTGTTGCCCGTTAGCCTTACACTTTTCAGATAAATTTAACGATTCACTGAATCTAGCGCATTAATCTTATGGATCTTCACCAATTCTGTGTTGCATATATAATTCACTTTTAATTTCTGAATCGAAATCTTTCTCGGCCGACGGAGAGCGCCATTATAACAACGGCCACTGTGCAGATTGGCAGCTAGAAACAGATGCCAACACTGTTGCTAAAAACAGCTCTGGTCTGCAAGTTGTTTTTTAGTTACATATTCGACAAACCAGTTTGCAAAGAAACAATATGAGTTCATATTATTCTGAATGTTCTATTTGTTACTTGAACAGTAGCGTCATGATTAATTTTATTCCAGACCACTCTACAAAACAACGGAGCGTATCAATTGGTGTTTGAGGGTGTGATTGGCACAAGCTGGAGCAGTGACATGGCGATTGATGACATCACAATTACACTTGGGGAATGCCAGCCACCTGGAGGTTGCGATTTTGAAGATGTGAGTTGATTTAGAATGATACTTTTAGCAATTTGAAGTTTGCCACACAACTAACCGGCCAGTTGGTCGAGCGGTAACGCGTTCGTCTCTTGAGGAAGAGGTCTGACGTTTAGATCTCGGGCAGGTCAAATCGGACATTGCGTTGCCTACGGCTCGCCGGCGGCAGTTTTTTGAAAGAAGCTGTGTTGCCCGTGCGCAATGATGCGTAGACGAGTTCAGCAATCTTTTTACACACTTTGGCGTAATACAGCAAGTGTAATGAGGAATTTTATTTTACTTGCCATACAGGTATGTACAGTACCTTCTTGACAGAGATGGCAATCGCATCGCTGACTTTTTGCGATGTTTGCTGCGCAAGAAAACCGCGATGCGATTTTGCGATGCGAGACAGATCAGAACATTGGATGCAATTTTTTTGCGATAATTAAACACTTTTCGATACGACAAAACCACAGCTAGTGTGCAATTGTTTTTGCTACTTTCGATTTTTTAAATTAAAGTTTGCGATCAGAATAATGAAATATTGAAGTTTAGCCAACGCAAGATTTTATTTTAATTACGTATTGTGATCGTGACACTACAAATGCCAAACCATTTTCCAATAGAAGAAACCAACAAAATTAATGACAAAAAATCAGAATAATCGCAAAAACAGCAGATTTTTTTTCAAATTCTCTGATGCAGTAATGAATATGGATTTTTTTTTGTGTTTCGATGCGATAATAATTTATTGATGCGATTATTTTGAGAAAAAGCGTGTGATGCGATTGCCATTATTGCTTTTTGACTTTTTCCAAAATTGTTAAAAGATTAAATCCTCGAATTAGTAATAAGCGGTCTAATTCTTTTCGAATTTTGATTATAATAATTTTGGTTTTTACAGTGTTTGGTTTATCCCAACCATGCTGATGACTTTAGAAATAAGCAAAAGCCGAATCAGGGCAGCGCTTGCTTTGATAACATGGATAAAATTTTTAAAGTGATTTTGATGTAATTTTTTGAATTCGATTTTGCCTAGTCTTATGGTCCAGTTGGTTTGGGAATCTGCTGGTTGTGTCGAATTGCATGTTACTAGGAAACTAGATTTGTGCCTCTCTATTTGTTCACTGTACTTTAACTTGATACCCAATAAACCAAGCGCTAAATGCAAAGCTCGAGGCTATTTTACTGGAATACATTATGAGGTAATTGAAGTTCAGGGCAAACCGGTTCGTGATCGAATGGTTTAATTTTAAGTCCGAGGTTTTTTTGCCCATCCCTCCTCCGTCTCCACATCCCACTTATGGTAAAGCCATGCTGTAAGTCGGGCCGGGCTTTTCGGGTCAAGTTCCGGGGGGGGGGGGGTTCGGGATCGAGAATGACAAAATCGCGAACCCAATTCGGGCTTGACATGCGTACTTGTCCTGTATTTTAGCCTTTTAGATGCGATAAAAACGCAATTACAGTAGAATAACTTCGCTAGCCTGAATGACGACTTAAGCATCATGCGATTATTATCACAAAATTATTATTATTGCGTCACAATCGATCAGCAGTTAGCAGTTTGATGTTAACTGCATTTGAGCAACAACTGTATGCATTTCTTAGATATAGCTAATTGACTTTCGAGCTTTTTCAGGCCTGGTTTTGGCTTCAAACTACTTCCGGGTTGGGGCTGGATTCGAGTTTGTACTTGTCAGCCCTTTTACAACTCCAGGCTAAGCTTTTTTAGCGTTTGCAAGATGAAAAATAGTAATGAATTTACTATAAATATGTTTCATTGGTTGTAAAACGTTTATGCATGAGTGGGGCATGAAAGTGGGGTTACAGTTTTCCAACGACTCAACACTGCTGCGACTTATTTTTGGAAGAAGCTGAACTCGACCAGGTGCAACGACTCGTTGAAGAACATCGCAAATTTGTGACAACGTGTTTCAGAATAACAGAGCGATATTTAAGTCTGAAATAGGCTGCATAAAATTAAATAATCCGTCGTTTTATGGTGAGTGCAGAATAAATATGGATCAATCTATCAAATAATTTTAGTAACTACTGTTGGCAGTGTAATTGCTTTTGTTTTAGAAAAATCTATGCACTTACATCAACGATGACGCGGATGAGTTTGATTGGATAATCGGGACAGGTTCGATTGACCCACCTGACACTGGCCCCAATGGGGATCATACCACAGGAAAGGTACCAGTTAGTCTAAACGAATAAACTCTTCAGAAACTCTTAAATGCTGATAATGTACGTTTTGAAGAAGTACAGATCGAAAAAATTAAACACGGAATGTCAGCCATTAAGCATTCGGTTTTGCTACTTAACGCAAGACGGAAACGTTTCTATCTACCAGCTTATCAGTTTGGTTTAGGCAAATTTAAAAGTTTAAAACCAAATTGGCTTCAGAAGCAGCAAATGATATTCAATTAAAAGCTATGAAGTATGTAGGACTTAAATACTTTTTGATGCAACCAGAGTACTTAAATTGCTCTGAAGCAATTACTCAACGCAAAATGCTAGCTAATCTGTTTTGTTGTTATATAATAAAATCTTTGCGTTTTAGGGAAACTACTTGTATGTGACTGCCGTCAATCCGCTTGTCCAAGGCGATAGAGCCAGGCTCAACTCTGAGCGTTTGACTCCGACCGCCGGATTCGCATGCTTGCACTTCTGGTATAACATGTACGGTCAAGACATGGGCTCACTTCGAGTTCGGATCAACCACGGCATTCCCGGAACCCACGATATCGATGAAGATGCAAAAGAGTTCACTGTGTGGGAGTTGGACGGAGACCAAGGAAAAGAGTGGCAAGAAGCAAATGTAAGTATTTGAAGTTGTATGAAATGATTTTCTGTTCTTCAGCAATCTAATTTGTTCATCAAGTTCGGCATTAAATAGGTTCAAGTGATAGCGATGAATTTATTTATTTAATTGTTTGATTCTTGGTATGAATCACATAATTATGATGTTTCGATTTCGGCAACGTCACGCATGTGACAATCAAAATACAATGCGGTATTATACAGTATGATTGTGTAATGTTTCGATTTCAAAAGTGGTTATTACGAATAATGAAAATAAAGAATTATCGAGGAATGGAAAGTAGAAAGCATACTGAAAAGACAAAACTAGCTGTAAAGGGTTTTAGTTAGTTTTGAAACTGTATGGTCTGTGAATGATTGATGCAAGTTTTAGTAGAGCTCTGAAAAATCAACCAGCGCTTTCTGGAAGCACCAAAAGCTTATCTTGAGATCACTTAAATATTTCAGGTGACAATTGTTAGCGAAATCGAATATTTCCTGGTTTTTGAGGCGGTTCTAGGTTCCGGAGACTTCACTGATATTGCAATTGATGACATCAACTTAGTTCTGGGAGAAAAATGCGACTTAGCCCCTCCTCAAGCCCAGCCAAATGTAGATTACTCGATCGGAAACTGCGATTTTGACCAAGATCTTTGTGCTTGGAAATCTAGCAAAGAAGGTTAGTATATAAAACTGCAAAAGATGATAATTGCTAAGTCAGTGCATGGTTTTAAATTTATTTTCTTGTTGGCACCCTTTGAAGTCATCAATCAGTTCTTACATCCCTTGCTCAAGCTGAGGTGAAAATCAAAAAAAGATCAACAGCTTTCGGCTAAAAAAGTCGTCGGCCTCTTTTCGACTAAAAATACGTGCACACCGACGCAGCAGTATGAAAAGTGGTGCGTGTGTTTTGCTGCCGGTTGCATCTTTCAAACCAGATTTCGTATTCCTGGTTAAGAACCGTCTATGTTGGAGAAGCCATCGGAGGAAAATGGCGTCATTTTGCGGTAGTGAATGTAAAACTAGTCTTTTTTTAGGTGACTTCGAATGGATTCGAGTGACAGGCGCAACATCGTCTGAAGACACCGGCCCGTCTAGCGATCACACTAGCGGCAAAGGCTACTATGTGTACATTGAAACTTCTAGACCTGAAGCTGAGCCCGGTTATAAAGCTCTGTTGGTATCACCATGGATGCCTCCCCTATCACAAGGCGTTTGTTTCCGGTGCGTTGCTGTCTTGAAATAGCTCTTTTTTTGTAAATTTTATTGTTCTGCTGAGACTAAATTTGATTCTATCCTAAAATTTAATTGGTTGGTTGGAGTTACGCAGATCTTTGTGATGGCTTATTAGTATGGTGCAGAAGAAATGCTACGGGCAGAACCTTAGCAAGGTTAGAGAACCCGTAGGAGATAACCGCTAGTTTTATGACACCATTACGGAGTGCTGGGGGTTTATTATGCAAAACATCGCAAAGCTTACGACGTCGTAAGCTTTTTGAAACAAAAATTACAATGTCGTAACTGTTACAAAACGTTGTTTAATACGGCCTTTGAAAGAAACTATTTCTTAGCCATTTTATTGAGCTAAACTACTCTCTTAGAATGCAGCCATGATGTAGAATGATTGCAAAAAGTGTAAAATATATTTAAGTTGTTAATGCCAGCAGATTTTCCTCTACTTGTTAAAAAAGTTACAAGTTCAATTCAATGTTGCCCTTTTGTTACCTAATTAATTAATTTTTTAGTTTCTGGTACCACATGTTTGGAGAGAGTGTAGACACATTGAACATGTACATCGAGAACACACATACATCTCGAATCCTCATATGGTCATTGTCCGGACACCAGATCAATAAATGGCAACCAGCCTATTACACACTTCAAAGCTACAACCCTGTTCGATTGTGGTTGGAAGGCACGGCTGGTGCTGGTTTCACTGGAGATATTGCCCTGGATGATTTAGAAGTTCTTTATTCAGAATGCAAACCTGACGTAAGTTGCGAACTGGATATTTTAGAAACCGAGAAGTATAAAAACTTTAATCAAAATCCATCTGCACGACAATATTATAAAAAAAGGAAAATCAAATTTGCCCTCACAATAGGAAATATCAAATCAAATATTTTATTATACCCGCTTAGAGTTATAAGTCGAGCCGTTTTTTCCGATTGGGCTTGAGCTTATGTTTTCGGGCTAGGGCATGTATTAGTTGGCCCATTTACTACTCTGCATTTGCTGTATTATGCCACACAGTGTAATGAGTTCGCGGCGCCAATCTTCGAGTCTGTGGACATCCCAGCTCCTTTCGAAGAAATATCGCATTTGTGGCAAGCGGTAGGCTACACTGTATTCTATTTGACCGAAATTTGAACCTCTAACCTCCCAGTCCAGAAACAAACGCATTACCGCTCGACCAACTGGTTGTTAAAATAGGAAATACAAGTAAAACGTTAAATTAATCTTGACCCAGTCACATCAGACATAGTGTTGTCTACGGCTGGCCTCTGCTTTGACATTTTTTCGAAAGGAACTGTGTTGCCCGGCGAAAATGATGCGGAGATGGACCCGCAATATCCTAACTTGTGATCATTGGCGTAAAATATCAAATATAATAAAAAATAATTTTTTTATTATTTTTCATCTTAATTTATTCTTAGTTTTATCCAAATAATTAAAACGAGTTATTTGATTTGATTTAGCTACAATATTTTTGACCGGTGACAATTCACTTTGACGGTTATCCTGCTCATAGGCGAACAATCTTTTTGCAATGTTTGTTTTAGATTATGTTGTTGCCATTCTGGTCATTTCTAAGCTTCTGCGCTGCCAGCCTTTGAGCCATAGAAAGTATGAAAAATTGTAAACATCTGTAGTTAAACTTTTTTCTTACCTTTTTAGCTTTCTATGTTGATTGAATTTGTTCTACTCGTATGATGTTCCAAAAAATGCGCTTCAGAACGCTCGAAAATGAACGACAAAAATGACTCCAAAAATTTCGAAGGACGTCGGAACAATTACGTATGAACATAGTCGGGCTCAAAATTGACCAATGTTTTAGGGAAAATGCAACTTCGAGGCAAACTTTTGCCAATGGACACAGGGTGCGAATGGTGCAGACGATAATTTTGATTGGACAATAGGATCGAATGGAACATCTTCTTCCTCAACGGGACCCTCCACCGATAACACTTATGGCTCCCAAGTTGGACACTACGCTTATATTGAAGCATCCGTGTAAGTGTAGATCAGACAGACGCAAACGTGCATGGTTCATACACTTATATGAAGAAATACGTACAAAACTTTATATTGTACTTTCCTTATCTAGTCAAACTCTGCACTGCAACTCAGCATGTTTACCTATGTACCTCATAATGATCAGACTCGCTCATTCGACAAGAGGTAGCATTTTGACCCTAGGACTTTACGTCTCTTTACCGCTCCGTTAATTGCATCCAACATTATGCTGCTAGTAAAACAAAAAAAAGTCTGGACTAAAATGATGCTGCTGCTTTGACTATTGGTTTTGAAAGGCTGATAGCTAAAACAACCTAAGTGGTGTTATGATAATTTCACTTTATTTACCAATTTGCCTTTGCCAGGAGACAGCGAAGGGACTTATCAGTCTTTGAGTTAAGCTGCCAACTATCCACCTGTCAACCACACATTGTGGAGTCTGACACATTCTCTTTTAGGTATTAATTGTCAAGCAGATAGCTATGATTATCAATTTTTATAATATTTAGTTTGACCTGACTGGAAATTAAACCCTAGTCTGCCCTTTCAGTAGCGGACGTTCAATCCACTCGGTTATAATCGTGTTCTGTTTTACAGCCCCCAGGCTCCAAAAGACAATGCCGTGTTATTCAGTTCAGTTTATCCAGCCGGTAGTAGATACTGTTTCGAGATGTTTTACCACATGCTTGGTGCAAATATCGGTGCATTGAACGTCTACATTAAACCACTGAACTCCCATTTGTCAGCAGCAAAGAAAGTTTGGGAGCAGACCGGAAACCAAGGTGATTTGTGGAGATATGGTTTTGCTACGGCAACCTATGCAAACGATGAGTTTCAGGTATTGTAAACTTTAATAATTGTTTGTTTTCACGTTAACAACTAATTGAAGAGCAAAATCCGTCAAATGTAGGCCTACAGAAATTTATCTTAATTTCAGTTTCTTTTGAATTTAAATTTGTTACTTGTTCAAATTCACCGAACAAAAGAAATAGAAAATTTGTAATGTTCAAAATGCAAAATTTGTTATGATTTGTTAAAGTGGATAAAGCATAAAATGCAAAATACCTAGTTGTTATTCGTAGTAAACAAAATGCAATTTGAATTCATCTGTGTCGTAAAATCAATGCTTTTTCCTATTCCTATTTAAAATCAATTCTTTTTCCTATTTTTAGATAAACTTTGTCAAATTGAGAAAATAGTTTCTGCAGTTTTGTGCTTATAAAAGTCAGTATGATTGTTTATGTATTTTCCAGCAGTAAGCGTTTTTTTTTTGTGGCGAACCAGTCGAAGAGCTCAATGACATTTGATCTGATAAAATTAGTAATGATGCACGTTTTGGCAAAAGTTGATAAGTTGCATTTCGTTGTATCGAGAAAATCGCATTTAAAGTTTTGAAACTACCTTTAGCCTGGTTGTCGAGTGCAACATATTAAGTTCTTTATAACGGAAAAATGATTGAAAATTATTTTTTTTTTTTACGAAAAATATTTGTCGTAAATAATTTGAAATGTACAAAAGCTCGTTTTTGAAAAACGTTGCAAATCAACTTTTGCCACAATGTGCTTCAAATTTAAATCGGTTGAAGAGCCTATTAGAACCATTGTTGCATTTGTGTTTTACTAATTTTGATTATTAATATTTTTTTGGTAAATTCTTGTTGATCTTTTTGCCTACGATGATTGCTTCGCATAGCACATTGCACAATATACTTGTTGTAGATTGTGGTGGAAGGAGTTGTTGGGGCAAACTTTGAGGGAGATGTAGCCATCGATGACTTGCGCACCACAGTGGGAGATTGCCCGCCCAATGGATTCTGCGATTTCGAAAACATCTTCTGTAGCTGGAACAACATTCGATCAAAAGGTACATTTTACTAGCAACATTATAACGTTTTTTGC
The DNA here is from genome assembly GCA_963965965.1 of Trididemnum nubilum. Lineage (NCBI taxonomy): Eukaryota > Metazoa > Chordata > Ascidiacea > Aplousobranchia > Didemnidae > Trididemnum > Trididemnum nubilum. Next base: position 6,802,406 of record OZ014472.1, read on the forward strand.
TGTCCACTTTTTAGGTTCGATTTTTACTTCCGATGCCTGCTCATTGCTGAGTCGTGCCGAAAAAAGTGATAAATTACAAAAAAAACACAGCAATTATAGAGTTTATACATTAGCGATGTACCTTAGTAGTATGAACTGCTTGATTGGCACGATTGTTGCGTAATTTGACATATTTTTTTGCATGACCATTAGGCACCAACACTAAAATCGAGTCTGAAAAGGTACAGGCAGCAGGGCATGGTATGGAATGGAATAGAAGACGATTTTTCCATATTCCATACTGGCAATTTTCTTTAATTCCATTTCCATTCCATACTGAAAATCTTCCATTCCATATTCCATTCCATACTAACATTTTCTTCCATATTCCATTCCATACTTCCATTATCAAGGAAAGTTTAGATAGGAAAGCTACGTAATTTTTTTACCGTACTTTTGCAACGTTAAGCATATCTTTGCAAGTAGTCGCTCGCGAAGGTAAGCAGCATGGTACGATGCATCTCATCCCATATTTGAAACACTATCCCAATGAGCTACCAAAAAAATTCACTCATCATGAAAATATTAACCACTTAATCAATACACAAGAAGTTGATGGGTATGCTCTGGGTTTAATGATTGCAAGTTTGTAATCACACAAACTATGAAATTTGATATAGCCAAACTGCCAAACACACCCTACCAAAATATCGAAACAAAGTTTTAACGCAAAAAAAACAACAACAAACAATTAAGCTCATTAGAGGATAAAAAAACAAAATACAAATTTTTGTTAGAGTGGAAGAAAAAGTTTTGTCACTTGGCAAGTTCAATGCCATTGCTATGGGGGGCCAGAGGGGCCTTACCTTCTAATTTGGTTTACTAAAATACGTTTTTTTTGGATCATCACGTAAGGTCTAGAAAACCGACAATGATGCAAAAAGTAATAAGAACATTTAATCCTACCTACTTGATTAAAGTTATCTACATTAGCAGTATATTAAAGTTTTTAAATATCGAAAGTTTAGTGGTTCAAGTTTCAAACATCAAATTTAACACCCAAAGTTTACATCTTTGAACCTAATCAGCAATAGGTCATTAAGTACCAATTACGCCAGTCATATCAATTTTAAAACCATGAACGTTTACATCGTATTCAATTCAAAGTATTCCAAGCCCAAAGCCAGTGTTTCTCAAACTATGAGCCGAGATGTACAGCGAGCCGCTAAGTGTTTACGGATTTAGTGGCGGAACAACGAGGGCAAAGGGGGCTTCAGCATCCCCACCCAGCCATGCCACTCAAAAAATTTAACCCTAAAATGCACGCGTTTAAACGTATTTCTGAATTTACTTGTAGGTAAAGTAAGGGCTGAATGATTTGAGCAATTTAACTTTTCTAATGGCTTCTAAAAATGTGCGAAATATGATTCGAATGGGATTGAAATAGTTATTTTTTTCTAAAAAAATCAAAAAATTGCCCAGCAACAGGGGCTTCACTCCCAGACCTAAGTTAATAGGCGATAATTGAGTTGCAGCACTTTGCTCAGCTACCAACCCAATCGAGGCATTTTTCAAACAAATTACTTTAACTTCCAAACCCCATCCTTAAGCAAAATCTTGATTGCACGCCTGGTTATGGGTGTGTCGTAAAGTGGAAATGTAGACCGACAACATCGTTCATTTCGTTTTTAAAAGACCACCTGTTTCTTTTTTTTTAGAACACACTCAAGGTTATTTGGTTCGCAGTCACGGCTACACATAGACTTTTCAAGTGATTAGGGGCCGGAAACGAAAGAAACTAAGAAACGCTACCGGACTTGCTTGTCTTTTTTTAGACACGATTACAGAATTTTGAAGTTGCCTATAATTTGCAGGGGTACAAGATCAGTTTTTATGTGCAAAAGTTTGGTATTTTTGTGCCCCTCACTTCGTTTGCTCTGGCAACGGCACTAGACAAACTGTCATTTTCAAAGCAAAAATTAAGCCAGTCAGCATCAATGCAGCTGCAAATTGCAATGAACATACTGTATGATCTGATGATGCAATGCCTACACTGTTTGGGCAATGTTCATGACCGAATTACCCTATTAATTTGTCGACAGATGATAAGCTCCTAAACGCTTCCAAATATTTTTAGTAATCACTATCCGTATCAATTTTTTGTAAGTGCCATGAGCGAAATCTAGTATGGAATTGGTATGGAAGTATGGAAGATTGTCTTCCATTCTATTCTTGAAATCTCCCATTTCATTCTGGCATCTTCCATATTTCATACCGAAATTTCCGTTTCATTCCATTTTCCATTCCATTCCATACCATGCTCTGACAGGTGGAATTGCTAGTACTTAGTTATTTGAGCAACAATACCAAGAAAATATTGATACTTTTATAAAAACTGGCAGAAATTTCCGCTTTATTTTGCTTGTTTGTGGAAAATGACGTCATCTTTTGATGACGTAGTTAGTAAAGAATTGAAAGCTTTTTTTACCCAACCCTACACCAACCTTAAGTAGCATCATTATGTTTTTAATGTTACAATAAATTTCCAAGTAAAGATATTTGTAGAGCGGAGTAAATGACGTCAACCTGAGGTAAACAGCCTTCTCGAGTGACGTAGCGAGTTGCGAGAGTTACTCTACACTGCTTTGCGTTCGGTGTAATCGTCCCCTTAAGCAGAGATGAACGTATGATCAGACAGATATGCTTCAAAATTAAGATTCTGTCATGTAAGCTAGGTCAGTTTGATTTACGCTATGATAAAAAAATTTTGAAATGTGTGCTCTTTTAAGCCTTGGTATTGGATGACTTTGATTGGCTTATTTTGTCGGGATCGAGTCCTAGCGTATCAACTGGCCCACTGGTGGATCATACTACCGGGACTGCTGAAGGAAATTACATCTATATAGGTGTGTATTGCAAATTTTCTGAAAGTCTGTTCGATGCTAAGTAGCAACAATTTGTAAAATTGGAAAGCTCTTAGTTTTCTTCATCATAAAATTTGTGGTAATTTCGAAACAGGATACAATGTGAAGGCATGTTGGACGATAGCGATTCAAAACAGTGTTTCTCAAATCAGGGATGTTCAAAACCCAGCCTGAGGATCATTTGCGACTCTCTGCAGTTTTTTTTACTACGCCCACGCCCAGTCTTCACCCATTTTCTGACCAAAAAACCCTGCAGATACTCAAACTAATCATTCATTTTTACCATTCAAATTGCCCCGAAATTTGGTCGAAGGTCTTCTTTTGGCAATTTATACTATTTTTTGTTTGTTCACACATTTACTGGACTCATTGTTAAACCGCGGGCACTTTCTCGAAGTTTATTTTGGCACCGTTTAAAAAAATTTGAAATATAGTTTTGCGTGAGCGTATACTAACTAGATCATGATATTAACCCTGCTTTGATTTCTTGTTCACCTGGTCCAATCAACTCCAAATTGGTTAATTCATCTTGCAGAAGCCTACAACGTCCCTGCGGGTTCGAAGGCCTGGTTCGTCAGCCAGACTTTTGATGCCTCATTCCAAGCACCAGCAGAAAAATGCCTGACATTCTGGTATCATATGCTTGGTCAACATATTGGAGAAGTGAACGTGTACATCGCCCAGGATCTATCGGTGAGTGAAAGAAATCAAAAATAAACTAATTCTGAACAAAAAAATTGCACGATGGGAAAAAATAAAGTGTTTTATTTTTTCTTGGCTTTTCTTTTTTTTTATGTTGAAACTGATTTTCATTTAACATAGTCAGTATTGTATATGGTCCTACATTGTCGTTTTTCTTCTCTTGCAAATAAAGCTGGTTTATGAAACCTTGCACTATTCCTTCTGCTTTCAAAACCAAATTATTTAAGCTGAGATCTTTTAATTCGGAGAAGTTTAGAAATATAAAAGAAGTCTTTCTTTTCAGAGCTGCTACGCATCTTGTCCAGCAATGTAGATTATCTGCAATTAAAAACTCGTTTTTTTCACTTTTGTATGTTTTTGACTTAGCAATCCTATTCTTTCTTTCATTGCTCTAGATCAGGATTTCCCAAACTTTTTGAGGAACGGGCCGAAGCGACTTTGAGAGGGCCTCGCAATCAGTGCTGGCCAGATCTAGAAAACAATTTCTACTCAGATTTTATTCAAAAACTGATATAAATTTAAGCGAAGTCCAAAAAAAGAAAGAACGTTCTTTATCGTATTTTGATGTGATATTTGCTGGAATTTTAGGTGGTGATCGAATGCAACAAAAGAAAATTGATTTGATTTCTTGCAAAATTTCTCTGCTAGTTCCTCTCGAAATCACTCACGGGCCGCATGCGGCCTGCGAAACATAGTTTGGGCAGCCTTGCTGAAAGATTTATGACCCTTGATGAAAAATGGGAACAAAGAATATTTAAAAACTGGGAGCTTTGCCTTTTTCGACTCTGTCTTCTTATTTCATAGCAATCGAATGATTTAGCAATGCAAAGCTGAAAGTTCTTAGTTCTAGGGTGCTAAGCTTGAATGGCTTTGAAGATTGTAGTGTCTTGTCTTCATCACGCCTTTTGTCTTCTGTGAATGCATTAATAATCAAAATGATTATTAGCTGTCTAAAATAATCACAAAAGTTTTTTTTTGCAATGTACAATTTTTCTCTTTCTTAGTTGGTAAGAGGTTGCAGACTCGGCGATCGCGCCAAATACTTTGGTATCTGGACAATATGGTCTTTTGCAGCCATGCACCAGAAATGAATTATATTGCTTGATGTTCTTCGTTGATAATGCTTATTTGATGGTTTATTTCTTTCTTTTTTTAACAAAAATTAACTACGCTATATGCTACGACCCGCCCTAAATTAAACATGACAACTTTTGTTTGTTTTTTGTTAGTCTGTATTGAAGTCATTTTACGACAGTTACTGGCTTTTCTATATACAGTAAGTCCTCGGGTTACGACGCTTCCGACTTACGTTGTTTCGAGGTTACAAAAGCACTCCATAAAAATATAAATGATAATACAGTACTGTAATATCGAAGCCCTTAAACTGGATCATTGTGATCAAGAAATGCAGTGCTTTGGGCTCATTGGTTTTCGTCATTTGCATCGTAAATGACGTGAACAATTGCGAACTATTACGATTATGAACAAATAATCTCTAAGCTTCAGTATGTATATGATATGTATGGAGTAATTTATGTATAATGCTCCGACTTACACTGAAATTCGGGTTACACCACGTCTCAAGAACGGATCAACGTCGTAAGTCGAGAACTCCCTGCATAGCCAATGGCCCAGTTTTACCAAAATACTTAACAAAGAGTGCTTAATTTGGTTTGATTATTCGAGAACAATTGGGTTCAAAAGCGTGAGTGAATGAACGATTGACGATGGAAATTAAACTTTGAAATTTTCAGACATCCATAAAACTCAGCGATGTTTTGTTCAAACTCGAAGGCAACAAGGGAGATTACTGGCTGCCAGCACACGTTAATATCACAGCAGAAGATCGCTATTTCATCGTCATCGAAGGTGTCGTCGGTAGCGGACCTCAAGGTAAAAATTTTGCCTGTTTCTATCATTAAAGTAAAGTTTTTCACAGTAGACCAAAGTGCTAGCAAAGGTCTAAAATGCCGCTAGTCTTGCCTTTTTGAAGATATTGCAGATCAAATTAAACAATTTTTCTCTTACTATGTGTTGCCATTTTGTCTGTGATTGTGACAGAACATTAATTAACCTTTGGAAAGCTGGCTTACGTTTGCTTCAAAAGTAGCTAATCTAATTTTTAGACTCTTTGTCTTGACAACAGCTTTACCGCAAAATACTAACATTGAAAATTAAAAGCATGCTTTAAGTTTTTGTAATTTTGTTTCGTGTTGGCAACCCTGGCAATTTTTCAAGGGAAAGCTTTGTTATATTGTGGAAATGGAAGGTCGTAGAAAGTCCGAATTCAGCAAAGTTAGCCTTCAAATCTGCAAAATTTTTTCAGAAAAAAACGAGCGAAAAATTTCCGACTTGAATGCCTTTTTAAGCACACCTCAAATTAAACACGTTTTCGTACAGCCTTGGACTAAAGTTTTTAAGCACTTTTTAAGCTGCGCAATATATTTTTTGTTGCTGCAGCTCAAATAGTAGATTTTTGACAAAACTGGAATTTCGTGACATTTAGTTTCAAAAACTTCGGATGTTGATATTTATTAGCTTATTCTTGCTCAGAAACTACATGAACCTGATTTTTTGATCTTGCGGTATGAACGCGAAAAATAAATTTGATTGTTTATATTAGCAAATAACTGCATTCAGAACTTCTAATTGTAGTATTGTTGGTGGATTAGCATCAAGAGGTTTGACGTCAGCTATCTTTCTTTTACGTCTGAAACATAGGTTTTGTAACAAGCCTTTAGTTGGCTGCTGCTCTTTCAAAATTACAATTCGTAACCAATTTATTAACTGATTAAAGCAAAAAAAAAACGTAATCCAACAAGCATCTTTTATAATAAATTTAATTTCTGTTTAAAAAGCATTGAAAATTAGTTTCCCTGTATGTATATTTTGGTGTATTTTTTTCTTAGTGAAAACAATCTTAAGGTTTACCGAAAGTAATGAATTTATTGCTAGTTTTTTCAATGTTTCTAATTTAAAGTAAAATTAAGTGCAATTTTTACGTTACAATAATCTTATGTGGTATTTTAGGCGATATTGCGCTTGATGATATTAGTATTGCTGATGGGCTTTGCAAAAGTAATGAAATTCCCACCATACCTCCCATCGATGTCCCCACCCCTGCCCCTACCGAGTGGGACTGTAATTTCGAGAACGACGCTTGCGAATGGCAGACAGATAATGGTGATCAACTTCTGTGGGCCAGGAACAAAGGCCCCACCCCTGGCGATGACACTGGTCCCACAACTGATCATACTACGTTGACGTCAGAGGTAAAAAGTGCTGTATAACCATCTCAACTTTTTTGCCTATTTCAATCTTTACGTCTGCGTTATAAGAGATTGCTGATGTAATGAGCAGTGTTCTATTTGAAACAACAATAATTTTATGTTTTGTGCGCAACTAAATTGCCCTGACACTGCAATCGATCTTTTTTGAAACCACGATATAAATAAGTTTTTTATATGACAGCTGAAAATGCAAAATTAAACGTTTAAAATACATCTAAGTTAATGCTGTGTCAAAACTTCGGCTAGGATTTACCTCTAAGTGTGACATTGCAGAATTTAGAGCAGAATTTCTCCAATTTTTGAGAATTTTAATTAGTTTTAAAACGGTAATGTTGCAAAAAATAATCAGTCAACTTTTTATATTTTTATATCATTAGAAAAATCCACTCGATTATTCCTGCGCTTTTCAAACACTAATAGTTTGGTAGTTTTGAAACGGTCGTCTTTGGCAATATCTGGGATTTGTATTTTTTTTATGTTAGATTGTTAGGGTTATAAATTACCTGGTCTTGAGGAAAACAGCATGCAGTCTAACAAATTTCTTTCAAAAAACATCTCTCAATGTAAGTGTCACAGTAGCGTACCACAGTATTGAAGTAGAGTATTCTACGCAGAGAGGGAAGTCGGGTCGGGTTTTTCGGGCCGGGTGTGGGCCGGGTTTCGGGCCTAACTTTCCAAAGAGAAATCGGGCTCAGTCGAGCTCAGTCGATGGCACGCTAGCTAATAATTTTTTTTCATTCGGACATATTTCTTGAACTACTGAATTCTACTTACAATTGATTGATTTATTTGTGTGTTTTTGTTTTATTTCTTTCTAAACAATAAAACTGGTTTGCAGCCCATTAACATCCAAATATCTAGCATAGCCCACTTAATGAACAGGAAAAACTACTGTTGGGCCGAATCGGGCTTCCTTACGAGGTCTCGGTTTCGGGTCGAGTTTGAGCTTACTTCTTCGGGTTCGGGTAGGGTTCGGGCTGAACCAACTCGGCCCGATTCCATCTCTGATTCTATACTCTACTGTGAAATTTGCTCTGATTCTTGGTTGTCGAATACTTTTTGAAACCCTGATATCGACCAAAGTCTCAATATATTATGTAAGTGATGCTGGTTTTAGTAAATTGTTGTGTTGTTACATATTTAGCACATAGTCACCTGTCTATCTCACACGGTGAAAGCTTTACACTGTTCCTTTTTATTGTTGAACATCAAACAGAAAAGTTGTAATTTCCAATTTTTGTAGTCTTTAGTTTGATCCAACCGAGAATTGAACCTAGGCCTACTGTTTCAATAACAGACGCTCTATCCACTTGACTGCTGATCTACCAAAACTAATTCGCTATATTATAAAGATTCCAAATCACTAATTTTTTGATGTTTTTCAGGGTTACTACATATACGTGGATATGGACTTTATTGACGAAGATGACAAATATGACGATTACGGAACACTGCGGAGTCAAGCCCTTACATCTACGGGTATTTCTGGCTGGTGTGTTTCCTTCTGGTACCATATGTATGGTGACGATATCAATAAGTTGAGCGCTTATTATGAAATTCGTGGAACTCGCATAGAAACTCTTTGGTCTAGAACTGGATCTCAGGGGCCTGTTTGGAGATATGGACAGGTAAGTACTTTGGCAGCAAACTTGTTAAATTAATGCAGGTATTCCATTACTCATAAAGCTGTTACTTTTTTTAATCAGCACCGCAAATGAGCTACGAGCTGAAAATAACTAGGAATGGTGTGGAGTAGTTTATATTCATTACCAACTCCTTTAGGTAACTTTTATTGCTCATTTTCAGCTTCTTGGTTGAGTAGAAATTTGAGGGAGAAGTATCAACATAGGCTACCAAATATCATTTTAGCTACTTGCATTGTTTGATTTGGTTATGCAGCAGAACAAAAAAAGCGGAGGTGCACAGTAAAATATGAACTAGCTTAACTTGCAAATGTTGAGTAAAAAATGACAAGTTACAACTTTAGTGAACAACTCAACCTAGCATGCACTCAGTTACATAAGTCTTTCTCTATCTTTGACTTTCACAAATATAGTTGATAAAAGCTGATCAAGTATCATCAATCTTAGAAGAGAAAAATTTGCTATACTATTGTACTATATAAACAGGACTAATTTCAATTGGTTTACATCAGCTCATAGTCATTGATTTATCAGCTCTGCACTTCTACTTAACGCTTTTTTTTTTCAATTTGTTTTTTGATTTTTTTCGTAATATATTGATCACTTGGTCGAGCGGTAAAGCGTTTATCTTTGGAGCTGGAGGTCTGAGGTTCAAATCTTAGTCACGTCGCACAAAGTGTTGTCTACAGCTCGCCACCGAAGCAGCATTTCTTCAAAAGGAGCTGTGTTGTGGGGGCGCAATGACACGGAAATGGTCCCCGGGGACTCGTGCACCCTTCGACGTAATTTAGGGAGTATAATACAGGATTTAATAAATTGATAATAATTTAATTTTCCTTATTCCAGTTTCACGTTCCGATAGCAGGCGAATTTAACGTCGCATTTGAAGCCAGACGTGGTCATGGCCACGACGGTGACATAGCGTTGGATGATATCAAGTTTTTCCGCGACTTGTGCCCTCCGACACGCGTGTGCGATTTCGAAGACGCTGACGCATGTGGGTATGAAGATGACACCACAGATGATTTTGATTGGTCACGTCGCAAAGGAAACACAACATCCGAAAATACAGGTACCGGCAATAGCAATTACAACCATATTTGGCAAGGTGTTACGCCCAGGTGGTAGCTTTCGACTTTCAAGCCAAGCTGCGATCTGCCTAATGCCCAATTGCCCATTTGTACTACACTTAATAAAAACTTCACAGTTCTTCACAGTTCATCACAGTTCAGAGTGCAGGCCTCAATGATGAGCATTTAGCATGCAGAGGTAATTACCAATTTTTGGATCTCTTGATTTGACCCGACTTGAGGAAATCTTTCGTTTAGTAGCTCGTGCTTTATCAACCATCAGTGCTGATTGTATTTGATAATGGGGTACTTATTTTTAAGTGATGTGGAAATGGCCACCTTTTCTCGCGGTTCTCCGGTTCAGCTTGTGTATTGTTTTGCGGCACTTTTGTTACACCATGTTCTCACCCACAGAAAGGAAATTGGAGGCTCTAACCAACCATGACGTCAACACTGGTATTTTTGACAGGACCTGATTTTGATCATACCACCCAGTCATCGAATGGCTACTACCAGTTCATCGAAGCGAGCAACAAACAGGAGGGAGATAAAGCTCGTCTGATCAGCCAGCGCCACACAGCCATCTCGCAAAAATGCATCACTTTCTGGTGAGATGTTAACTCTATCATCATGTGTTTCGAATAGTATGAAACTGTTTTGGTTACAGTACTTACTATTTAAATGATTTTAAGAAATGGTGCAATATAAAAAATTTAATTTTGTAAAAAGAGGAATTTGATTTTGTTTTATTTCTTTTTGCATTTGAATGCAAAAATTTTTCCGGTGATGATCTAGAGTTATCAAAATCACTTCTCTGAAGTACTAGCAATTGTTTGACCGGGTGTCTGGTATCTCTATATCGCTACTTTCTGGTTCGGGTTTCAAGTTATTCAACATCTAATTGCATTTAAAATCAAGTTCTTCTATCCATTTCAAATTACAAAAATGCTACTGATGTAGTTGCTTTTTTTTACTGTTGTGGCTGACATCAACAGTGGCGCATTTAACTGTTGTAAAACGAGATAGTTAAACAGCTAGTTGAACGTCTTATCCTATCTTACCTTCTTCTCAGACCATATTGCTGTTTTTAAAGCTTCTGTCTAATCGGCAATGGGTAGACATTCTGGATAAGTGCTTATTCTAACTCGCTTAAGCATTGCCAAAACGCTAGGGCCAAATTTTGAATTTTAACAGCTTCTGAGTTGTATTGGTGTTGGGATCTTGAAGTGTTGCGGCTTAATCTCGAACTGCTGCCCTCCCGTGACCTATGGAAACGTTGGCGATGAAATGAAAGAGAGAGTTTGTGCTTTTTTTGCACCTTTTCCCCAGCTTTGTGATTCTTTTGTTTTACTCGTAGTTCAAATAATCAAAATGTTGCAAAAAACGAAATAAACGTTTAAAAATTACTTTTTAGTAGTAACTTGCATTGTTTTATAGGTACCATATGTACGGAAAAGCGATAGGAACGTTAAATGTGTGGGTGATGGAGAACGGAGTATATTCTGATAACCCTGTTTGGATTCTTTCTGGTAACCAAGGAAACGCTTGGAGAAGGGCATCATTTCCATTCTTTTCAAACAGCCCTTTCCAGGTCAGTTTATTTTGACATCGGAAGTTTGCCTTCTGACAAAGACAATAGCATCATTATGATTTTTTGTTATCATACACGTTGAAAATCACCAAAAATATCATTAAGTTTCTTTAGCAAATCAACTAGCAAAAGAATAGAAATACATAATTGGTCTATTTGTCATTATACATGAACAAACATTTCTTTTGGCCAATAGTTAAAAAATAAGCAAAGCCACTGGATAACCAATTATTTCAAATATTTTTGGTGTTTTCAGTTCGTGTTTGAAGGAGTGAGAGGCACCAATGTAGCGGGTGACATATCAATTGATGACATCGAAATAAAAGACGAAACTTGCCCATTGCCTGGTGAGTGTTTAAAATTTTAAGATTTCAAGAGCAAATATATATGTTTTTGCTATGTACTGTAAATTTAAATTGTGTTAGTGATATTGCTAAATAAGTTAAATTATAGTTCTTAGCAATAGGCTGTATTTATACGGATAACGTTTAATTCAGCCATTGTAATCTTTGTTCATCAAAGAATGATCTTGATTATTGTAAACTTTAGTCTAGATCTCATAGCAAAGCTACAGTAGTTGAAAGATGCTTAATTTTAAATGACCGCAATTTAGCATCTATCTACCTGAGATTTTGCTATACTGCTCAAAGGAAATCAATCGAATTGAGTTAAAAAAGAATTGAACTCAATATCGTTCATTTGGTTTTATTCATACGCCTATTAATCTATGAGTAGTTTTCCGTAACAAACCCAAATGTAGAAACAGATCGTTTTTGTTCTCCCAGAGCTTGTCCCATAACCTGCCCCTCGAATTTCTAACCACGTATTCCAGTTACTGAAAAAGTTATGCTTTAGTTTCATTGGGTAAAGATTTTTCAGTTAAGATTTACTTATTTTAGCTAAAATTGACTGTTTGATGGGTAAAGGTTTCTGTATTATAAAAGTAACCGGTAGAGATTTATTTATTGATTGATACTCGTAAATTGGTAAAGATGTATGTTTTAAAGATTTTTATCACTAATGATATTTGGCCTTGCTTGCCTTACTGATGAGCCCTGAGATTGGGCGAAACAGCTGTCTAAGGCATGCTATGGGAAATTATTTTAAATTAAACTATTATAATTATTTCTTGTAATATCTGATTACTTACTATTTTGGGGGAAAAATTGTGTTATGGTCTAGGTAATTTGCGATTCCTTGCTTTTCTACGCTCATATTCATACCTGTAGTCCTAGCTATACTGACGAAGAATAAAAAACAACTGTCGATTCCGAAACAGTATGTCTTAGGCTGTAATCAAAGGTTTGATTCTGCCTATAAAACTCTGGATACTGTCTATAGCTTATTATTAATTTTTCTAGCATATTGTTCTCTATAAATTATTTCAATTTGTTTGCAAATTTTGAAAATTTCTACAAAACTTTATTGCATCAAGAACACGTGTTTTCAGGGTCGTGTGACTTCGGATACGATTTGTGTGGATGGTTTAATGATGCTAACGATGATTTTGATTGGATACAATGGAAGGGTGAAAACGGAGAAGGTGGCCCGCCTGGAGACCGAGGTAAGACTAAAATTGATACCAACTTATTGGTAATAATTTTATTAAGTTCGTCAGCCTGCTCCAACAATTGTCTAAAACATAGTCTATAATATGTAAGCCTACTTCGATAATTGCCTTGTGAATTAGTTCTATCTAATTAAATTTGTAGAATTAGAACTACCGGTATTAAATTTCTTATTTCTGTCCTTTACCTCACTGGTCCACTTATCCACTTTGTGCCCTTGCCCAATTTGTTTATTTTATTTTTAATCGCTCTCTATTAGCTCACTTGGTTACCAGTCCATAGATAGTTTCATTCTTTGTTTCTGGGAACAAAGGCATTGCTTTTACCAAATTAATTTTGAAACAAAAAGCTCCTGTTAAATGTTGTTCACTTTTCAATTTCTGTTTTAATACGTGATAACTGCACCCACTTGGCTTGGATGGATTTCCTATTGCCACAACTTTGTTGTCCCTTTTTTGATTAAATTAATTTTTATTATGGATGGCATATCTATAACTCAAATTCAACGTTTGTGTAAACTTTTAAAACTAAACCTAACCTCACATTTGTCTTTTCACGCGTAATATTGGAAACATTTTTTTTTTCTGAAAAAAAAACAAAAAAAAAACAAAACAGTTTTTAAGACACAAAGTACATGTCTGCAGAAATTTTATTCCAGAGAGCATTTTGTTTTAGTTAAAACGTTTTTGGCGCATTTTCTACATGGCCTTTTTCAGCAAATTAAAAAGCAGTGCATAGTAACTTTGAAATTTAGAAATGAAAGATTATCAAAATATTACCAGCAAAACACTATTGTTTTTTAAGATTTTTAAAAATGCCAAAAATGACTTGAGCAACTATTTTAGCAAGATGACGATATTAAAGTATACGTTTTGAACTCAGTATTTTTGTTCATTTGTTAGTATTAGAAAAAAAAGACAACAAAAGTATAAAAAATGCCCGATCAACCACCTTATCTTACCCCTGGAAAGTGATACAATCTTGCTATACTACTGCGGGCATAATTGTGAAATCTAACTTCTAAACATAACGTTTATTATAAAATTCAGTTAAGGGGGTTCTGGACAAGAGCTCTTACAAGTACTCATGTCCTGAACCCCCTCAACAAAATTTGATCTACACTCACCAATTGTGGCTTGAGCACTCTCGGCTTGGGAATCTCCTGAGTCATAACTATGAACCTTGTCTTAGCTCCTAATAAATTTTTAACGTATTGTACATTACGTATACTTTATGCACAGTTGGACAAAAATCCGTTAATCGTTAATCCGTTAATAACATAGCTACTTTTTTAATTAACTCGTTAATTTGTTAAAAAAAAATTTATGTTAACGGACTAAATTAGCTTCCGTTAAGTCTTATTAACTTCCGTCAAGGTTTTCACCGTTAATTTTTTTCACCATTCATTTATCGCACCGGTACAAACCAGTTTGCACTGGTAATGCTTGTTACATCTTAGCACGAGTTTTGTAGAGGAAAAAGCGAAGAAAGGAGGTCGTTTGTGTGGCAAATAATAAGCTGCAGCCGATTAGACTGTAAAATGTAACTTCTAAAACACAAAAAGACCACCATGGTAATAATTTTTTTCTTACAATCAGCTCAACAGCGTCAATACGTGTTCTAGAAGTGAGTGAATAAAAAGAAATGTAAATTAGACGCAAAATATTAACAAATTAACGGACTTTATTAACTTCCGTTAATTAAAGCTAAAAATAACGAAATAAGTTTAACGAAAGTATGAAATTTGCTAACGGACTAGTGCATAACGAAGCTAACATTTTGCATTAGCTTGCCCATCTATGACTTTTTGCGTATGAAGTTTGTTGCTTAGACTAAACTATTTTCGCCTATTAAACAAGTTTTTCTTTGTTTTTGCTTTTTAAATACTCTATAATTACAGTACACATATACCACTCTAAAATATTAAAATTTAAAAACTATCTAAAACCCGACAGACTGTTTCACCTATAAAAGGATCATCAGGGGTCTTATTTAAATAGACTCTACTCTATAATTAGAATCTACTCTATATTCAAATAGAATCTACTCTATAATTATGTGAAAAAATTTTAGCAAAAATCAACAATGCTCTTGAAAAACGTTACATTTACAGCACTTCTCTTCATAGCAAAGCTACTAAGAACACTACATTGGTCGATAATATTTCAAATGCTCGCACGGCAAGTAAAGGCTACACTTAAGATGCAGACTGCACAAAGTGCTCACTGCACAGTGCACAGACAGCGCATTGCTAGTGAAATTTTTCAAATCATTAAGTGATTGACTGGTAAAAATGAATGTGATTGCAGCAACTTGAGGCATGTTTTTAAATTGCATGTGTACGAGTATAATACAATTTTTTTGAACTTCATCTTTTATACCAACTATGCGTACATATGATTGAGTTTGTTTTCTTTTTTTTTAATTTTGAGAATTATGAAACATTTCAACCGGCCAGATGGTCGAGCGGTAACGCGTTCGTCTCTGGAGCGGGAGGTCTGAGGTTCAAATCTCGGGCCGGTCAAATCGTACACAGTGTTGCCAACGGCTCGCCACCGCTGCGACATATCTTCGAAAGAAGCTGTGTTGCCCGGGCGCAATGACGCGGAGATGGGCCCCGCCAACTCGTTACACGCTTCGGCGTATTACAACGAGTATAATAAAAGATTTGATTTGATGAAACATTTCAGTTATTAAAGTATTTTTTCTCGCTTCGTAAAGTATTTTTTCTCGTTTACTGTACGAAAAATAAAATTTAATTCAATTCAGTTTTATTTCCCTTGTTTAGGTTATTACCTTGAAATAAAGGTAGACTCCTCACGACAGCCGGGGGAGAAAGCTCGCTTAATTTCTGAGACTTTCATCAAGTATCCTGGAATAACCGATAACGCTCACTGCTTTACATTCTGGTAAGATTCTATTTGAAAAGACAGTATATTATCAAAATTAGTCTATAAAAATTCAGATAGATGTGTTTGGTTGAGAGTCACGATGAAAGTTCCAATTACTCATATTTCTCAGAACGAAAAAGTTTGAAATTTTTGACAGTTAGAATGGTTTATAGATACTGCTTGAGATTGGTTTTATTGAGGAAATGATAAGTACTTTATGTAATAAAGAAGTGCCTTAAACCTTGTTCCACTATTACTCTTATCCGCGATAATAATTTTAATCCGTTTGACTCCGTACCATTGGCAATCCCTCGTTTCCAACGTTTGTGACATAAAAATAGAGTGAGTTTGCAAAAAATTTCATTCAGAACATCGAGCATCGCCTTGCTTATTCTGCAAGAAGTTTAGCAAAGTCATCTTTTTCTGGTGCATTGAAATTTTCGAAACGCAGTGTTGCCAAGAGTGCGGATTGAAACGGATTAAATCTATTTTCGCGGTTAAAAGGAATAGTGGAACAAAGTTTGGAGTTCTCATTTCTTCAACAAAAACGATTTCGAGCAATATTTTTTTGACTTGTTTTCAATTACCACGAACTGATAAAAATGTTACGTTGCTTTTTTAATTTGCTTATCTTAATATGGCCTTTGTCAATCTTATTCAAATAAAACGATGCTCTTCAAGCTTAAAAGTTTTATTTGATAAAAAAGATTGACAATGGTTTAAAGGTAAATCGAAACGTCTCCTATATCGTTTCATAAATGACAGTAAAATATACCATTTTAAATTTAAAAATTTTAAAAACTGTCTAGTACTCGACAGACTGTTTCACATATGAGAGGATCTTAAAGGGTATAAAAACAAAAACATACACTGAAATAAAACCATAAGCTGAAATTTATTTTTATATTATGAATTTGTTTCAGCGTATGGTTTTATTTCAGCGTATGTTTCCGTTTTTAGACCCCTGATTATTCTTTCATACAGGTGAAACAGTCTGTCAGGTATTAGATAGTTTTTAAAGTTTTAAAATTTAAAGTGGCATATTTTACTGTTATTTAGCTCTAACTCTGAACCAGTTTTTGAGCACTTTCTGGAAGAGACTGACACATACCACTGCTTCGTTTCATAAATGCAGTGATTTTTTTTTCTGATTAAGGTTAGTTAAAATTTCATCTTTTCTGCTTCAAATTACAGTAAGTACTATCTCAAACTGATATTGATCAGTACTAAATTTGACACGCGAATAAGCGTTTAGTTATAGCTTTACTAATTTACAACACTAAGGCTTATTTCACCGCTCTCTTATTTTAGGTACAGACTCTCTGGTGCCAACGCGGGAGCGATCAACGTTACAGCAGTTGTGGGTGAATACCCAGGTAGAACTATACCACTTTGGTACAAAGATAGTGTCTCACAAGCAGGAGTTTGGGATTATGCCATAGTGAGTATGCGATATTTTTTATGATAAACAAATTTCACTGTCAGGAATGATTCCACGTTTAAACTCATCTGCTACCGAGAGGTTCGCTATTTCCAAGATTAAATTGAAATAAAACACATTATTTGAGTTTAATGTGCAATTTAGAGATGACGTGTGAGTGTTCAATTATGTACTGTGCGATGTACACTGTATCGTATTGTATAATTTGCTCTATGCTTTGATGTTCTTAGAACTAAAATTGATTTGTCTTAGTGCAATGTTGCCTTTATATATAATCATTTTTTTGAGGTTTAAATGTCGTGACTCTTGATCATTTTTGATCAGCAAGAAAATAAGGTATGGCAGCATTTGAAACGCTGTGGTTTCAATGTACAAAATTTGGGCAGATTGACATCACATCCCCTGATCAATATCATGTCATTGTTGAAGGAATCGTGGGAACAGGAAGCGAAGGAGAATTGGTGTTTGATGATATTATAACATGGAGAGGTTTGTTTTGAAATCAAATCAAGCAAATCTTTTATTATACTCTCTGTATTATGCCAAAACGTGTAGCGAGTTGGTAAGAAACATCCCGATTTATAACACCAGCAGACAACACGGCTCCTCTCGAAGAAAAGTGACGAGCAATCAGCAACACACTGTCTTACTTAGCCGGCTCGAGATTTGAGACTTAGACCTTCCGCTCTAGAAACAAACGCGTTACCGCTCGACTAACTGGCCAATAGAGATTTGATTTCCTAAGCAAAATCTACAACATAAAGGACACTTCAATGCAATGTTTTTGTAATTATGTGATTATTCATTAGAAGGGGGTTTAAAATATCTTGATTGTTATCCTCTTTGTGCATTAATTAAAAAATTTGACTTATTTGGTTTAGTGTTTTTTGAGAAAGTTTTAAGAATTCAAGAAAATTTTATAGAGGTTTTGTCTCTGAGCTTGCTTTATTGAAAGTGAAAGCAGAAGGTTTTTTCTTGAGTGTCATTTGCAATTAGCGAATGCGACATGAAGCAGCTGACTATTCTTATGTATTTTAGTGTCGTGATGTTGTGGTTTTGACCACAATCTTTTTGTCATTTAGTTCTCTTACCAAAACATAAAGTTTTAGTTATGATCTATCATTCAACAGTGTTCGTTTTGCTAAAACGATTTAATCTTTTGTAATGTTATTTGTATTGTTTTCAGGAGCATGCAATATCGGTCCACCTGCAACGGTTACATGCGGTCCAACTGATGATACCATTTACGATTATCAAATCTGCGATTTTAACGAAGGTAAAATATAGTTGTCGCGTTTGTGATACAAGCCGGTTGTGGAATCTCCAGTCCGGTAAAGAAAAATCTATTCCAGCAATTCCCGTCGATTTGGTGATGTTAGATCAACTACAGTATATAACTACCTGTTTAGTTTTAGTTACTATAAGTCATTGCGTTCGTAATTCCTCATACTCTTTTACAGCCAACTGTCGTTTAAACACTTCTTTAGTGATATCCCAATCAGTGGTTGACGTCAGGGTTTCAAAAATTGTTATAACGAAGATTCAGAGCAAATATCACAGTAGGAGTAAACTATCACAGTATCAAAACATTAAAAACACTAAAAATTTAAAACCTCATTCAAGTATCTCATTGATATCCCATATTGTTTAAAATTTAAAACTCAATGTGGTTTTGAAGGCTAGCATTTAAGTTTTGATTCAAACGAAACAAAATGACGAAAAAAACAGTTTTACAAAAAAGCAACTTTGCGATATTGTTTAGACTGTCCGAACGGTTGGGATGAACAGAATTGCGGAGAGTGCAGCTTCGAGGATGGTCAGTGTGGATGGACGGACATATCGGTGGGTAGTTACACGTGGAATCGAGACAGAGATGGAACCTCTGGAATCGGAACAGGTCCGTCTACTGATAACACACTTGGAACGTCTGAAGGTACAGCTTTTACTATATTATGATTATGATATGTTATGATTTATTTTGACTTAAAGTCGTTATTGTAATCGAAATTTGAAAAAAGAGCTGCGTGTTGGTTTAATGACGCTAGATAGTTTTGGTTTGGTATTGATTTTGTACAGTTGCAATGTAATAATTTGCTACAATTTTAGAAAAAAATGTTTACCAAATAAGTTCTTAAACTCACGTTAACTTCTAATCCTTTCGCTGCTGAATGAGCAGTGCTCTTCTTGAAACAGCTTCCAGTACTTGAGTAAAATTTCTGATCAATATAATGAACCATTGGATATTGACCAATTGCGTAATAAGCTTTATAAAAGAGATAAAAAATTGAAAAGCAACATCTTTTCTCATTGTCCGCAAAGAACTTGGTTTTATTTTAAAGGCTTGAATTAACTTCACTAAACGTCAAATTTTGCTATTTAAGAACGCTTGCTTCGAAATACTTATTAGGCAATTATTCATCATGTGGTCACTGTTCTAACTATTTGTTATCATTTTTTACCCCACTCAGGCTACTACATGGCAGTTGAGGCTGCAACCGGGGATTTCGGATCAGAAGCAGTGATGGTGACCCCTGCGCTCATGAAAACTAGCTCTGCGTGTCAGGTGAGTGTTCTGCTGTACTTGATATAGCAAGCTAAAAAGCACATTTGAGTGATTTTGAGTAGAAAGTACGATTTATAATTGCTAAATAAGCCCTTTTTTTACAAACGCTTTGAAAATTAAGTTAATATATCATTGTCAAAGCGTCTACAAAAAACAAAAACAAAAAAACGATTTAAGTTATTCATTTTTTACCTTTTGGTTTTTACTGAGAATAATTTGACTTTGGAATCATTTTGTTCTAAGCAATTTCGGTTTGCCAATGTCCTTCAATTTAATTCATTACGTGATTTTTGCGAATTGATAGTTCTGCACGTACTGGTTTGATAAAAATTATTACATCTACAGCTGTGGGTTTCCGCAGCAGCTGATTGTTTATCGTTCTTCCTTTTTTTAACGATAATATTTTTGTTTACCGTTAGGTTAAAATTGATATTTTTGATTGATTTGCTTTTTTGTCTCTATTGTTAATAATGAAATTGCCTGTTAGTCTGTCTAACTGTAATTTTAATATAATGAGAGAGACGGCAAATTATTGGTTCACTGTTATACCACATACGTAAGTAATTGCATTTTTATTTAGATGATTTTTTATTACCATATGTACGGAAGTGGCTTCACTGAGACTCTAGACAACCCGAGCCCAGGAAAGTTGCAGCTGCAAATGCGACTTTCCACTAGAACCATTACCATTTGGGAACAGAGTGCTGATATGGGAAATGAATGGCAACTTGCCAATGTCTATATAGGTATGGGTCTTGGTGATGTGATTCAACCTCTTTCGAGGGATGATTGCCGAAAACTTCCGGGCAACTTTCTTGTCAAGCTTCTCAAGGGAGTTTGTGCCCATTTTGCCTCACCCCACTTTTGGGGAAGAGAGCGCATTACCATATTGATGTAGTGGATATTTTTGACTTTAGAATAAAATTAGACATAGGCCTATAACAAATCAATGTTTGTATATGATCAACATCATCCTATAACCACGAACAAAATATTGAACTGGTTACACTCGGCAATGTCTTGGTCATTCGACTTTTTGTTTAGAAGATGCTGTTGTAAAACTATTGATAGATATGTTTCACGTTTAATACTTACTCAAGTATCGGTAATCGAAGTTCGAGTTGGTTGCTTTGATTTGATCTTTTTAAATATGAAAAACTTCAAGAACTTAGAAAGCTTAATTATCTTTTTTTTGTATCTAGGACCAAACCCATCATACTGGTATCTCTTCTTCCAAGGAAGCAGAAGTGCTAAAGGAGAGGGAGATCTTGCTATTGATGACGTTTCCTTTCTCAATTGTGACCTACCACCTGTTAATTCAGATCCGTGTTCCTCAGATGAATTCCAGTGAGCTTAATTTTTTTTTTTTGATAATTAACTTTTTTCGTTGTCACGTTTTTTAATTTAGGTATTCAAGGGTTAGTGATACATTTTTCTGTTCAAATTGAAGATGCTACGTACCAGCTGAACCTAATTTTTGGCTGCATTGTTGGGTTCCATTTTACTTGCAAAATGTAGCATCTGCTTTGGTATTCAAGGAAAATGAATAATTGCAAGAAAACTGTGATGGCATAATACCACACTGGGATAAAAACTCATCAAACATGATTGTAATTGTAATTAAATTTTATTTGCCAAGTTGTCTTGATCAGGTTACCGCAACGATATTTCCAAGATTAAAGGTGCGTTTACACTGGGTGAAAGGCAACGCAAAGCGAAGGTTGGCAGCCTTCGCGAGTCGTCGCTTACGTCGCTTGATCAAAAGGGGGCAACCATTAAGAAAGCATTTTTTCTTAAGTGAAGTTAAGCAACAGCTCGCGAGCTTGCGATCGGTTAAAACCTTTTGCAAGTTGTTCATGAAGTCCAATTCTGGTTGCTTTGCGTTCTGTGCAAACGTATCTTTAACGAGAAGATAAAATAAATGACCAATTGTTAATAAAAAAAATTATAACGACTAGTGAACACAGTTGTAAAGGTTTGGATGCGAAACAAGCATGAAGTTGTCAAATAAATTTACAATCAAAAATTTTAGAAGCTGTTTTTTTCTTGCCTGTGTATCTTAAGTCGTCCGTTCGTAAAATCGAAAATCAGTAATCAAATTTAAAAACATTTGTAGCTCTTAAAAAGAAGTTATTTGTATAGCATGGCTTTGGTAAAAATTAGAGCTTGCGGCTGTTGCTTACTTTTTATTATTTTGCTGATAGTAATTTTACATGTTTTATTTCTTCAGATGCACACGTGGATCTTGCGTCAGCAAACAAGTGGTTTGTGATCTCACGGATGACTGCGGTGACAACAGCGATGAAACAGTAAATTGTGCTGGATACACTCAATGCAACTTTGAAAGTGGATTTTGCACTGGTGATTAATTTGCTGTCATAGCTTTGTTGACGAGGTGCTACAGTTGTAACGATTGAAAATGAGTCAACTCTAGGTTATAGGGGTTAATTTTTTTAGAGTTAGTGGTTAATTTCTAGTAGTTTCAGATTTTCTAAATGCAAGAAAACACCTGGGTCAAAAACTGCTTTGGGTTTTAAATAACTCCATGAATTACTTTTTTGTTCAGGTTTTGCCGTTTAAATGTCTAAAAAACTCAAACCGCCGACATTTTGTTTTGTTTTAAATTATTATTTTTAGTTCAAAAACAAAAAAATTACTATCCAAATATGTTTTTGCTAATACTTAATCAAAGTGCATTTCTTTTCTACATTGATAACGCCAAGATAAATTTTACTTCAAGAAATTTAATAAAAGGTTACAAAATGCAGGCTACCAATGTGGAAGCCTAGGAAAAAGCCACCAAAACGGCGACTATACTTAAAACAAGCAATGCGAAAAAGCTATTGTCCCATAGGATTCAGACCTGCAGCCTTTGGATTACCGGTCCACTGCTCTTCTACAACTTCAGCTGGAGAGGATGTCTCCTCACATGCCTAATTTTGGCTATTTTAACCCAGCAACTTACTTTTACTATGGTGTTGATAATAATTAAATTGTGATGTTTTGATTACGGTAGGCGAAAAGTACACAAACGATTAAACATAAAAAAATCTGGCCTGCAAAGGTCAAAACATCGCAATTAAATTATTATCAAAATTCGTATAATTTGCTTATTTTTCAGGTTATCAGGGAAATTTGGGAAATGTTCCGTGGGATTTGCGATCAGCTGATACACCCAATCTAGCTGGAACTGGGCCGTCGAGAGATCATACCACCAATACTGATGCTGGGTTAGAGCGTATTTTTATTTTATTTTCAATAATGAACTGTCACGGACAACACCATCGATGTTTAATTGCAATTGTACAAGCTAATTGTAATTTTTGTAATTATAATGACTTATTACCGTTATTAGTGATCCTCGGTTCGCAATGAAATTTAGAGGAGTTTCTGGCCTATCATTTGGTTGTTTCTCGTAATAATACCTGCGACTGAGCAAGGTCACTGCCTGCCAGTTCTTTTCGGCGAAATTGATGTTTGTGATCCCCAATTTTGTGGCTGATCTGATCTTTCTAAACGATTTTTTAAACCTATGCTATCTTAATTGTAGTTACATCTTTAAACCTAGTTGTCTTACCAAGAAGACAGCGAAGTAACTTTTTGTTCTTCGAGTCAAGCCTTAGTCTACCCACTTGTCAAACACAATCGCCAAACACAAGTTAAGCACAATAATTTATTTTAGACGTGTTTCGCTTTTACTCAAAACATCTTTAATAAATTGAACTTCATAATTACCTGCACGTAGCTACTGAATACAAAATGCAGATACCAAAAGAGCTGTTGAATACAAAATTTGTGTAGGTATAATTTTGAAATTTACTCTACAGCATAGATTCTCTTAGTAAAAACAACAGACGTCTTAACAAATTATCAGGTTATGAACCATATTTTTGAATTGTTTTTGGTTTTTTATTGATTTTTTTGTTTGTACGAGTTAGAGGCTTTTTTAATATTTCCATTTTGCAAAACAGCCATCACAACGAACAAACAACAGCAAACCAGAAAAAGGATACAACAACAAAATGATGTATCCTATACATAGCATGTACGCTAACTTACAGTCAAAGATTTTTACGGCATGGTCGCTGCAACCTACATATTGTAATTTTAGTTACTACATGTACTTGAGCGCCTCGCGGCCAAACGTGGAAGGAGACCTAGCTGTGTTGGCCCTTCCACCCATCCAAGCTAATTTGAAGTCTACATGCTCGATGAGGTTTTATTATCACATGATTGGAAATCACGTTGGGCAGTTGAATATCTACAAGAGGAATCATGTAAGTTTTTGTCTTTAAGCAGCGACTTTTTTATTGTACAGTAATTGTAAGTGATACTTTATTCACCAAATGGCCTTGGCCAGGAGACAGTGACGAAGCCTTGTGTTTTTTAAATCTACCTGCTATCTGCCCTCTTTACCACATTCGCTGGAGGCTTTAACTTGTACTTTTCAATGCTCAACGTCAATCAGTGAAACTAAGGACACTAAGTTTTTTAGTCTTTGGTCAGACCTAAATGGGAATTGAACCTAAATCAATCGATTCAGTAGCATGCGTGCTATCCACTTGACCGCGTGACTGATACGTTATTTTAATTTTAGAATATGAGGAGTGAATAGAAAAAAAAAAGGAATATTCATCCACACTTTTTTGATTCACGCATTTAAGAGTTAGGGTTTGGGCTAACTTTGAATTTAGGGCTGATTTTAAAGTAAAGATTTTAGCTTGGGTAATAGTAGAAACAGAATATTATACGGGCATTCCAGCCAAATTTTTGACTGTTGACCAAAATGTTGGAAGAAGCCTAAAATGCATTCTCCATATATTTAAAATTTCCACGTCTTCCAGTTTTCAAGATATTAATAACGTTCAAATTTAACATTTTTAATTTTACTTCAGTGTTGCCATTGTCTTAGTATTGCGGCAAAACTTAAATTTTGAAACGCTAGCCTGTTTTTACTTGAAAAGCAGCAAGTTCACGATTTTAACTCTTTACTTTGTGTTGGCAACAAATCTACCGCAAAACACTTATTGAGGATTAGAACTATGCAGTAATTTTTTGAAATTTTGTCTCTAATTGTCAACCCTGAAAAATGTCCATGAGGAAGTAAGCCTTTCTGAAAAGAAATCTACTCTTTTATATCTCGGGAACGGAAGTTCTTAAAAAGCTTAAAATCGGTAAAGTTATTCTTCAGATCTGCCAAAATTTTTGAGAGAAACTTGAGCAAAATATTTTCTTGAATGTTTTTTCAATGTAAAATAATGAAATTTATTTGTGGATTTTGTGTGATATGTCGTAGCACTACAAACCAAAAAGCCAAACTTATTTTTTTACCAAACAGCTGGTAATTTGAACCTCGATTTATTTCTACACTTAACCATTCCGTATTGGTGGTTAAAAATGAAAACCGTTTTCAGCATGTATAGCACGAGTTTATTGAGCCTACAATTATTGGTTTCTTCCTGGACCTTGGTGCTGGTGACACTATATTAATTATTACAGGATGGTGGACCTATGACCAGACTGTGGCACCGAGACCAGCCTTTGGAGCAGGATTATTTTGCCAGGGGAGAATTAACACTGACCGATGAATTCGATTTCCAGGTACAGACTTTTTGATTATTTAATAGTTTTTGAACAAACAATGGCACCATCGTTTCTACAATTCCACAGACCCTCCAACGAACTTGCTATTCCGCAGACACAACTTCACAATAACTTTTTTCCAAGTTTTCTGGCTGTCAACCTTTTTACATGAGGTTTTGCAATGGCGCTCACGCTGTAAAAAACTTGCCCGAGGATGCAATAACGTGATAGGAGGCAAATTAAGCCATGATCATACGATCAACCTCGCCATAGAAGCAGCTGTTTGCTGTTTAATCCTCTCAGCTTCGCTGCTGACAAAAAAAAGTACAAACACTACGCTATAAGAGAGCGCAAACTCTCATATGGCTAATAGGCAATAGTAATATAACTATAGCTTTAAATAAAACCGGGTTCATCTTTTTATTGATTGGGTAGCCTTGAAAAAGGCTGTTTTAAGGTTTAAACGCTTTCGTCTTGCTCTCTTCAGAAACCATCGCTAGAAAAACTGGCAAACGCTTTCGTCTAGCTCTCTTCAGAAACCATCGCTAGAAAAAGTTTGCCAGTTTTTCTAGCGATGGTTTCTGAAGAGAGCAAGACGAAAGCGTTTAAACCTTAAAACAGCCTTTTTCAAGGCTACCCAATCAATAAAAAGATGAACCCGGTTTTATTTAAAGCTATAGTTAAATTCTGTACCACCAATCAATTATTTACAATAGTAATATTTTGAAAATCTAAATTTAACCAAAAATTCAATGTGTTAGACTTTGATTGTTATCTTTATTCAGAAAATTTGTCGAGAAAATCTTGAACAGGCCAGACAAATATCTGTAGTTAATGAATGAAAGAAAGTGCATATGCTTAATCATTGATCAAGCTTCCTGAAAAAGAAGAGAAAAATTTTTTTTCTATTATGTAGAAGTACGCATGTGCACTGTGCAATATTGTACAATGCACAGACTTTTAATATGTTAACGTCATAACTCACTGTATATTATTTAATCGCATGTTCAAACCTCTGGCCGGTCAAATTGGGCAGAGTGTTGCCAACGGATTGCCAACGCTTTGACATTTCTTCGGAAGAAGCTTTGTTGCCCGGGCTCAATGACGCGGAGATGGGCCCCGCCAACTCGTTACACACTTCGGCTTAATATACAGCGTGTATGATGATGATTCGATTCAGTTTGATTGAAAAAATTGTTTTCTTGGCATTTAGAAGAAACGAAAGTTGCTACTATAACGTAATCACTCGTTGCATTGTGCGTTTTATTTTAAAAATTAGACAAAAGTTTTAGGATATTTTAGATTGATTGATTACGTATTGTGTGCCACATTTAGTACCAATGTTTTGTGTTTTTAGGTTTTGATTGAAGGAAAGATTGGGGATGGCCACAAGGGTGATATTGCGATTGACGACATTTCTTTCACTCCTGGATGTGTGATTTTGAACTCTCCATTACCCATCGGTACCATGCCACCAACAGTTCCTTCGCCTTGCGCGATCAACCAGTTCTTATGCTCCGATGAATTCAACTGTGTAGATAACAGCAAAGTGTGTAAAATCAATTTATCTCGTTTTATATGTTTTGTTTTTGGATTAATCATATTTTGGAGGGTCAGCAAAAACACAATCACGATTGAGAAAGGCAATAACGGCTTAAAGAAAGTACCACCTAAAGTAAAACTGAAACTAAAAGCCGTATTAGCCTGTCCAGATTTCTCGGATAGGCTGATACAGCTGATACATCCATCTGATTTTGAAATCTGGATAGGCTGATGTGGCATTTAATTTCAATTTTACTTTGGTTTATGCCGTTTCATATTTGCACTGTAACATTAATAACCATTAATATGAGTGTAGTTAATAATAAAAATGCTTGATTTAAGTTAACTTATCGAACGCAAATTTGAGTTATCTAAAAGCTCTGTTTTCACCACGTTTTGTGACTTAGGTGTGCGATTTTATTACCGACTGTCCGGATAGCAGTGATGAAACGCACTGTGGTGATTGTACCTTTGAAGATGATAAATGCGGATGGAGGGACACCAGCTCCGGTAATTGGGCGTGGAACAGAGTTACTGTGGACAACATCATTGATGCCGGAGGACCTCAAGAAGATGTTACAACTGGCACTCCACAAGGTAAGTGTATGAGTAGATTTTGGATAAACTTTTATAGTTTCAATTTTTATTTGAAAACATTTGTTTAAAATTTAAAGTGACTCTGATCATGACGTAACACGAAGCCTTTGTTTGCAGGTCACATTATGCACGTAGACAGGACTCAATCGTCATTCTTGGCCCAAGCTTTTCTTGAAGCTGGACCGTTTGGTGAAACCGGAATGGCCTGCAGGATGGATTTCTATCTTTATCTTGGTGGAACCGGTTAGCTACAGTAGCTTTTACATCTTAATCAAATCAAATCTTTCATTATATTCGTTGTATTACGCTGAAGCGTGTAACGAGTTGATGCTCATCTCAGCATCATCGTGCCCGGACAACACAGTTCCTTTCGAAGAAATTTCGCAGTGGTGGTAAGCCGTCGGCGACACTGTGTCCGATTTGACCGGCCTGAGATTTGAACCTCAGTGCTTCCATTTCAGAAACGGAGCTAGCGCTCGACTAACTAGTCTGTTCACTCTTAACTCTTACGTATGATATTACGGCAGCGAAGGTCAAATAATTTTACAATTCAGTTGATAAGAGGTACCAAATCATCAAGTTTATGATGATTTACCCATTTTTGGGATCGAGCTGTCGGATACTACCAAGTAAATGACCAGCTAAAAAAGAAGAGGTGGCAGAAATCTGGATCTCTCAGTATCAATTCCTACCATTCCTTCTTTTTCTCCAGTTTTAAAGTTATTTGAATTTTATTTAAAGGTTTTAACTTTACGTTCGGAGACCCATTGTTTTTATAAGCTCATAAAATTTGTTAAAAAAAGAAAAATGACCTAAGAAAAAAAATCGCCTAACTTTTGAACTGGAAAAAACTAGTGGCAAAAACGTGCCAGTTCATTTTCTCTAAGCAGCTTTATTTGACGTGTTAGATTAGTTTAATGTGTTACAGGTAGCATAGTTACGTTATTGCTATGCAGTTGTCAAATCTTTTTTAGTTTATTAGGTTACTGAAATGTTTATCAAGTCTAGGTTTTCCTTCTTTACGACATTTTTTGCTGTTTCAGGTGATGCTGGATCGGTATTTGTTAGAATTTTCCCTGATGCAGATAACAGCAGAGATTATAATGATGTGTGGTACGCACAGGGATCGCAGGGAAAAGCATGGAGCGCCAAATCTGCGCCGATTGGGAAAAGACCGGCTGGATTCAAGGTTTGTTATTTTTGCTTGATATCAGCAGATAGATATGAAACATTTGATTGTAAATCTTGGAGGTATTTAGTTTTTCAGTGCCTTCACCGATCTAGAAAATGTTTTATTCCTCTTTGCTGCACCATTGCAACTTTTTCAGTGATGACAAAGCTGCTGGAATGTTTTTGACCACCAAGCTGTAGAAGGAACTTTAATCGTATTCAATCGTATTCTGACTCTACCTGAAGCTTTTGTATAATTCGAAAATTGTAAAAACTTTAAAATGAAACAAATTTTGGAGTTTTAAACTATTGTTTTAGTTTTACATTAGTGATATGAAACTTAAATTGTTTTGAGTGCTTTTAGCTAGTCTCTGATCTGCAATATTCCCACAATCCCATCAATGAAAAAGTGGATCTTACAATTTAGAAACGAGTGGTTGTGCTTTTCGGCCTTCTTAATATTGCATTTTTGGACAAGTGGATCGCTTTTAGGTTGTGTTTTTGGCTTTGCCATCTATTTTGGCAGTCGGGACGACCGATATATCCTTGGATGACGTCACATTCGTAAACTGTGATCCTTCTTACGTGCCTGACAACGTTGAATCTCTTAACTGCGACTTTGAAAATGACACCTGTGGCTGGTATCAAGAGCAACATGAAGACGATTTTGATTGGAGATATGGACAGGGATCGTCATCTGGAGATTTCGCCAACACTGGACCAGGTACTGATTAACACTAAACGTTTTTGTGACGTTCATTTATTCATAAATGTGAACCAAGCACTCTGTGGCTGTTTAACCGCACCTACGCTAAGCCCCATTTTCGGGGTTCTCTTTTGTCAGGCTGGTCTACAGCAACTAGCAGAATGCTTGGCCGCAGTAGGAATCATGCGTAAGGTTTCTTTTCGAAGCAACGACGAATTACCAGTTTGTGAACCAAACAGGGAGCTAACAACCTCTCCCACAATAGCTAAGACTGTACCAACTGAACTATTACCGACTAAGTGTAGGGTTGATTCTAGGTTTGACAAATGTTTGGCACGATTTTGTTTGCAACTCAAAAATAGCTTGTTACAAATTTAGTTTTATCAGCATTGGTTTTTATCAGTGTTGGGCATTAACTCGTTGATTCATTAATAACGACGTTAAGTTTTTCATTAACGAGTTAAGAAGTTAAAAAGCTTTTGTGAGTTAACTTATTAACTATAATTTTGGTTAAACTACTTTAATGTTTACGTTAATCTGTTAAATTTCTAGGCTACACTATGCGTCCTAATGCCATAATAATAGAAATAAAAAAATATAATAAAAAAATGCTTCCACTCTGTCCATATTTATTAGAATAGTAAATACCATAGTAACAGAAATCAGAATGAGTGCTTTTTGTCTCGTATGGAAATGAAATCATTTTATTGGACATCAACTGCAAGTTAATATTAATTTTTTTTTTATAAAATTAACGAATTAACTTTTAACTTTGACTGGTGTTACTTTTGCTTTTCAGTCAACTATTTAACTTTAACTTTGTTAAAAAAATGCTTAAAAGTTCTTAGCGAATTAACTCTTAACGAATTTAACGTTTTTCATTAACTTGCACAATACTGGTTTTTATCTTGGATTTTTGCATGGTTATTTTGCGTATGCTGTCTTCAAAATTTTCTTTGATCTTCCGCAGTTTTTTCGGAACTTCGATGGTATATCACTTGTTTTATCGTTACAGCTTACGACCATACTTTGGGTGAAGATGGAAATGGGCATTACGTATACATAGACGCGTCGAGAAACTTGCAGAAAGATGCTAGCGCAAGATTGGTTTCTTATCCACAAGAACCTGGTGGAAATGTAAGTATTTGCATATAACAAATTTCAAGCTTAGGCTTTCTGATTCTGAACAACGCTGTCGGTCTTTGGCACAATGCGATTACTTTTACCAAAGATTTGCCGACAGTGCTTGCGAAAATAGTAATAGTAAACTTTTAATACAGTAATCTAATATACAATCCAATACCACTAGCAAGGCCCTCTTAAACTTTCCCATTAACAACTGCAAAACGGATCTAAGATAAGGCTAACTCAGTTGCAGTTTGAAATGACTAAGCTATTAAAAATGGCCTATCTCAGCTTCTTTAGAACAAACGACAAAAAAAGAGAAAATTATTTTAGAGTTGAGTGTTTTGTAACATCAAAGCTCATCGGCAAAACTATATATTTTAATGCAACATATAACAACTGAAATACCGGTGATTTCACTGTACGTTATATTGCATGTTCAGTCTGTGTTCGAAATCCAAAAACAAGAATTTAGAAATGGTGCTGTAATTTTATTTTCAGGAAATTAAGATTGTTCGAATAAACTTCTTATCAGTTATTAGCGATCAAAACTCAATAGCACTTCAAAAACTGTGTTTAGCTCTGCGTGGAATTTTACTACTACATGTTCGGACCTAGTATTGGAGCACTCAATGCCTATCGGCGTAACCTTGATAACGGAAATGATTGGAAAGTATGGAGTAGGCATGGAACCCAGGGAAACAGGTGTGATAAAAGGGGGTGGTACTATAGTCTTCCCGGCGTGGGCAGTCTGTTTGACTAAAACACCTTCTAACTTTACTGCAAAGGTTTTTGATAAATTATATTGCCTTAAAAACTTGGTTGGTGTTATGCCTACTACAGAACTTGAGTATTGGAATTTGAAAAATGTTCATTTCGAAAAAAGCTTCGAAGAAATAAATATTTTGATTGAAACAAAATTGTTTTATAAATTAAAGAACTGAACTGCGCTCCTTTGGACTATTAATCCTAATCAGTAACTCTCAGAAAAAAGAAGCTACTCTGCTTTAGTGCGTTTAGACTCAAACACCGTGATCGAAAGGGCAAAGGCGTTGTTTTTACGACAAACTTGATTGCATGATCTGGGTTCAATCTGCACTTTGGTCACGTTGTTGCGTTCTTAAATAATACGCTTTACGATGATTATCTCTGTTTGGTGTCTTTGGGCA
This sequence comes from Trididemnum nubilum, assembly GCA_963965965.1. NCBI lineage: Eukaryota > Metazoa > Chordata > Ascidiacea > Aplousobranchia > Didemnidae > Trididemnum > Trididemnum nubilum. The sequence continues at coordinate 6,833,960 of OZ014472.1, forward strand.
CATTCATTGGAGAAGAATTCGAAAAAATCCGGAGGAGCATTGGATCACTCGAAACTCCAAATCAGTTGCGGATTCCTCCAAGCCCGAGGTAGTCATTGCAATGAAAAGTTTGCGGATCAACCAATATTTAGCATTTGACGCTGTACGGTGGAAGGAGGATAACTATGCACCACGACAACAACAATAGGGGTGCAGTGTACCCGGTTGATACGCACAAGCAACTCTCAGAACTGTAAAGCTGCGATGGTTTATGATTTTCTTCCACCAAGCCGATCGATGATGTCGAGAATTGTGCAGTTAAATAGCTTTTTAGTTTTTTGATTTTTACATTTTGTGTTATATTCATTATCGCAAAGGTTACAGGGAAGGTTGGGGGACAAACAAGACAACAGCGATTGAAAATCCAATAAGAAAACAGCCTTTCAACGTTTTAACAAAATATAACTAAACTTTTTGTCTAGATGGAATTATGGATTTTACTACATCGATACCAGCATGAACTACTTGTTAATATTTGAGGGCGTTCGAGGAGGTTACGGTGGTGATATTGCGATTGATGACGTCACGGTTACTGCAGGAATTTGTCCTGTGAGGGAAAATGAGTGCGACTTTCAATCAACCAACTGCCATTTCAATGATGTAATAAATTTGATTTTTGATACTATATTATTTTAATTAAAGTCTGGCCTTAACTTGGCCTAGATTTGTTGACATTGAAGCCGCGAGAGGGTAAAGGCGTCCATTTTATGACAACCTTGATCGCATATTTTGTGGTCAACCACATTCTGGGCACGCTGTTGCGTCCTTGGATATAACGCTTTCCGACGATTCTCTTTGTTTGGTGATTAAACACATCAACAAAATTACGTGAAAAGCAGCTATTACGTCAACCAAAAAAAGCCAATTTCGGAGCTGATGAGGATATTCATCCAAAAGCAAACGTATTTTTTATGACAGAAAGATAAAGATGAACCAATGAATCAACCAGTAAATTATAAGCGTACTAAAGTATTCTCTGTTTTCACCACCAGCAACTTACACTCAATGTGCGGCCTCGTCAACCAGCCACAAGCTTTTTTTGATTTAAACTACTTTGCGTTAAAAAACTCACGATTTTACGCCAAGCGATGATAATCTTTAGATTAAACGTGGGGTTAAGTTTAGAAGTTACTTTTTGATCCAGCTTTTCTGTTGTTAGATTTTAATTTTCCAAGCTGTTAGTCGAATAACTTGAAAACAACTCCGCAGGACACCTCTGATAGCGGAATCAATTGGGAGCGAATTAAAGGAGCAGCGCCGCACTCTGACGTCACTGGACCTACGGCTGATCACACCTTCCAAACAGCTGAAGGATTTTACTATTACGCGCCATTGTATGACGCAGCTATTGGCGCCCGCAGCAGGGTTAGCTCACCGGTACAACTTGCAACAACCTCCTCATTCTGCGTTTCGTTCTGGTAAAAGCATTCTTCCTGCGCAGAGAGTGCTTAGTATAGCCATACAGAGAATATGTGATATATTTTTCTTGCTTGATACAGTGCATTTTTGTGGCTTTCTTTGTGGTTGATTGGTAATGCTGACAACAACATATCGCTTGGGGTGCTGGGATGCTGTGAAACTTCCCAGAGAACCACCAGTCGGGTCACATCCAAAGCCTGCATCAAAGAAAAAGATAGAAGAGAAGCCAATAATGGCTCTGCTTAGAAGTTCAGAAACAGACATTCATTTAGCTTTGAGTTGGATGGTTAACTAAATTCTGTGCAGGTTTTGCATTGATTACAGGTTTTTAAAAAAAATATAACAAGATTATTTGAGTTTTGAACGATAACCAACGCCATTAATTTTCAAATGCTTTAAGTTTTTATTACTAAAGCACTGTGATCTAGAATCACTCAATTAATGTGAGAATTTAGATGCCGTTTCTTCTTAGCTCTTCTAACTTCTCAGAGTCGGTGGAAGTGCAACTTAATGTGCTACCACTTTGCTGATTGATCTATCATTTATATAAGAGGTTGCTACAGCAGTTGAAAATTTTTAACAAGTCGTTGTAATATTGATTTAGAGCGTAGTTGAATTTTTCGAACTTAAAATTGTTGAATGTGGTTGAGTGGAGATGGAAATAACTTGTTTTTGTCCAGGTATTACATGTATGGTGAAGGTATGGGGACATTGATCGTTCACACCATAATAAACAACGACTATAACCAAAATACGCTACACTGGACTCGAACAGGGGATGCTGGTCCGACGTGGAGACTAAGTAGAGTTACTGTGCCACCTTCCAATGTGAATTTTAAGGTGCCTAAATGTATTCACAGCATTTTCCATTGCTTTTATCACATTTTTCTATTTCGCGTAATTTTCGTGTTTTTTATTTATTTTTTGCTAAAAAAAAAACAATGAAAAACTAATAAAAGCAGAACAGAATATTTGGCAACAATATTTAGCCCTTCTAGCGCTTCTTTTTATAGGGCAAATAAAGTATTGTTTGCCGGAAAGCTCTAGCTGTAATTTTGTGTGCTTTATGTGATTTAATTCCGTCAGCAAAATAGTTTGATATTTTTGACATGAATTAATTATGTTAAAACATTTCTTTTAGGTTGTGTTTGAAGCAGTAAAGGGAAACACTGCAAACAGTGACATTGCTATTGACGATTTTAAGATATATGACGGCAAATGTCCACCACCAGGTATTGTACCTACCATAGGCTAGCTCTATAACAAAACCAATCTCGCTAAATAGTTAGCTTAAAACTGCCTGGTATTTTATGAAAAATATCATTACTATCACTAAGACCAAAAAAAAGCTTACAACTTATTAACTGGAATAAATCAAAGTACAATATTTAGTCTAGAATTGAAAAAACTATAATAAATTTTACACTCGTAAGGTCGTTTTATCGATTACTCGTATTTTCGCGCTTAGATATGTTACCTTTTTTTTTTTAAATACGTTAATTATAAATTTTTAATAACAAAAATCAGAAGCAATTTTTTTCAGGCTCGTGCGACTTCGAAACTGATTTGTGTGGCTGGTCCAACTACCCTGGTGACTCGGACGGTATTGATTGGTTGTGGTCTTCTGGTTCCACACCAAGCCGTTTCACTGGTCCATCTCAGGACCACACTACTGGTTCTGCTCTAGGTAAACATTTATTTCAAAGCAGCAAGCTAGACGTTCACAATATGATGTCTTGGCATCTTATAGAAGCTAAGTAGCCCTGAGTTTGGATAAGCCAAAACCAGTCAGCTAGACAATAGAATAAAAAATTCGGAGACTTTTTGAACTGATTTTTGTTGCTTATTCTTCAATTCTTGAAGTTTCGGATATGAAAGACTAAATTTTGCCCTTCAAGATTACTTATTTTAACTCAAACCGATTTCGAGCTTAATTTTGTTCTTGTAACTTGCTCCCACTTACACAGAGCTGGAAAACCCTGTTTCAAGCGTTTAGCTCTCATCAGCAGCCCTCAGTTGACCACGAAAAACGTCAAGCTTTTTCTGTTTTGCTACCACTTCGTAGGTAACTTTTTGCTCAAGTTTTTTATTTCTTTATTTTTTTGTTTGGCACATCGTGCAAAAAAGCGATTTTTTGCACACGGTCCAAAAATACAACCCAAATTGACATCTGACAAACATACGCAAATTTCAACTCACAGTTGCTATTGAGGACTAACGGTCTGAGATAGCGCTGTCCCGTTCTGTGAACTTTATGCTTGACTAGTAAGCAGTAGCGGAGGCAGAATGGCCTTGAAACCGCACTAAGGAAACGAGTTTCAACTTCTAAACTAGCCAGTCGACAACGCTGTGCAGTATTCACGTTTTGAATACGTAAATATCAACTATTCAGCAATTTAAATGCGCACATTGGCCACATGCAGTCTAACATTATATCGTTTTTAGGTCACTACCTCTTCTTGGATTCCAGTGATATACCAAACGCCTACGAAAAGTGTTGGTTGACCAGTGAAATCCACCCGCCCACACCAGCGGCCTGCTTTAGATTTTACTACCATATGTACGGCGGCTCTGTGGGAGCTCTATCCGTTTATCTGCAGGTATTCATATTTTGTTGAAGTGTTTTGTTTTGTTGAAGTGAAGTGTTTCATCAGTTTCAAAGATTCAGCTTTGTGCCGTTATAAGTCAACAAAACTCTCAAGTGCTCCTCAATTTATCAACATATTTGTAGTCACAAAAAAATCATTCGCTCAAAGAATATTGAAGTTGTAGGGTGGTCGTTAATTCTCGACTTTAAATTGCAAGATAGCAGTTTTTAGTAAAGCAATAATATTGCACATTCTGTATCATAAATAATGAGCGATACATTTTGCGCTTAGTAATAAACAAGAGGAAGCTTCACCTAAAAATTGTCAGGCTTCTTTACTGTCTTTTGGCTAAAACAACTTGGCAAACTAAAGAAGTTCACTAATCAGGTAAAATGTATCAAGTCGAGTCAATTGCTCGCGATTTTAACAAATTATGAACCGTAATTTCCCTAGACAGTATTATTAGTAGTAGGTAAGAGTAAACGAAGTGGAGTTCTAAAATTTTTTAAAAACTTGTTTTTTCAAAAAGTTTGCTATAGCAGGTTAATTTTGTAACAAAATATGTAGCCTAAATGTAAATATGTAGCAAATTGCAAAATCAACGACACAATTAATGGCATTTTTGCGCTGAAGCAAAGTGTACTCTCCAGTAAGGCAACTTTTCTTTAAGTATTTCATTGAAAAAGCAGAGCATAATTTGATAATAATTTCTGAGTAAGTTATTGTGCATAGGATGTCCACACACCGGTTGACGATATAAACGATGGGATAGGCAATGGAAGAATATGGACGCACAGTGGAAACCAGGGCGATGTGTGGCTATTGGGAGAAGTTGATATTCAATCTGACAAAGAATGGAGGTGATTGCTTTATTGTTGTTTTTGATTTGGTATTTTTTTGAAAAAGTGAGAGAACTTTGGTCACGGTAAGGTACTGTATGCCCTGTGTTAAGGCAACCACGCTACAAATGTTCATTCCGCATTATTGCGTATCTCTGTTCACTTCTCATTTTTTTGGTCTCGCAAAAGCAAACAATACAATATAGTGCTTCGTGTTTTGTGGCGTTCTTAGTTGGCAACACTGTTTACCAAGCCAGCAATGCCTTTGATGACAATCAATACGATCTACGACGTTGAAAAACATCTTCGAGTTTGAACAATTTTGCTTTCGAATAAAATCTAAACACGACTTTCAGCAAAGTCAATGTCATGCTTCTTGTCAAAAGCTTCTCGGACAGCACTCGTCGGTGACGACCTCTGTTTGATCCTGCTCACCGATCGCCATCGAATAGCTCTATCCGGAAAGCTTCTTACCAAAAACATGACCTTGACTTTGCTAAATCGTGGAGTTTCTTCTCGCCCGCATCCCTCGGTAGGGTGGAAAAGCACCACCACTACGAGCTTACATTTTTGTTTGTCTTTCCAGGTTGGTTATAGAAGCAACTAACTCAGCAGTATACCGCACCGGTGATATAGCCATTGACGATTTACAGTTGGTGTACGGAACAGACTGTGACGGTGTTGTAACCACCCAGCCGCCTGTAACTGCTCCTACTAAGGTAAATAAATGTAATGAAAATGCATTTCGTAAGTTTAGTTGTTAGCCAGGACAAAAGGTCACACAACGCCGCATTGATATGTTACCATCCAAGCTACACTATGAGTTTATGAAATATATCAATTATGGTTCTAGGATAGAAGAGAACTTTGAGCTGGTTATGAATATTTTTTGTGGTTCAGTGTAAAAATCGCTCTTTACCTGACACAAATCTGAAAATACTAACCCTAAATTACATTTTCAGTACTTCTAATTTTACTTCATAGCATTGATCCTCATATACTGTTTTCGTTCAGTCATTCCGAATAGTAGATAAAGAAAGTAACTGTGTTTCAATAAATTTTAACTTTATGGCGTACAAAATTGAAAGCCATTTTGTTACTCTCGCTTGCTTTCCAGACTTTTGTTAAAGAGATATTTTTTTATATTGTGATCTCATATGAATGCATTTTTCTGTTTATAACGAGTTCTTTGCTTTCGAAAAAAAATTGATCTACTTTTTTAGCCTCCGAGCCAGTGGGATTGCAACTTTGAGTCTGCTGATACGTGTACATGGACGGTTGATACTAAAGACGCACAGGTTCCGTGGCAACTAGGTCAAGGGTCCACTGATACTAAGTACACTGGTCCCCCATCTGATCACACTCTTCAATCTTACCTGGGCTACTACCTCTACACCGAATCTGATGGCTACAACGAACAAGATCTGGCTAGGTTCGTTTGTTTACTTGTTGGATCGGTGCTTTTTACGTCACATTCTGATTTAAAATAGTTTTGGTCTCTTTTTTAAAGTTATAGCTTTTGCACTTTTTTTAGACAAAAGATTAAGCAAAAAACACTTTATTGCATGTCAGGCCTCTCCTTTTTTGACGGTTTTATACGTTAAATTTTCATGCTTTTTATTTCATTCATTTTTATTTAACTTCATTGGGGTTTTCATGCAAAGACGACATTTAACAAACTTGAAACAAAAATTCATTCTTAAACTTGTTCAAATAAAACCTAACAGTTTTGACAATTCGGTTTATACTTCCGATGCTACTTTTCGAAACAATCGGCGAAATTTTCCTAGTCCGCCTATCTACACTGAAACAGTCTGTAGCAAGGTTTTTATCATTTTTATCAACTATGTCAAATTTTCTGCGATATACTGTCCTGTATTTGTTACTATGGTTTGTCAAACGCTGGTGCATCAACGACAAATATCTGTAGTGTTTTAGTCTAAAATTCTCTGATCGAGTATTCAACATAATAGAAACATTTGAACATACAGAGAGGAAACTCATGCTTTGGGCTAGTATTAGTAATTTTGAATGATGGTATCTTTTACGTAAAAGGAAATTAAAATTAGGACTGGTGTGCTGAACATTTAAGAATACTACGTTGTTTTGATTACAAATATTCTTTTGTTAGCCTGCTAAGACTGCCCGAGTCACTTTTTTGCATTTTTAAAATATTTTTTAAATGTTGTTTTTAAAGAAAACTGTTTTCATTTTAATTCCTGCGCATAAAATAGCTACCAGTGATATAAATTTAAGTTACAAAAATTTGTCAAAAGATATACGTTGAACCCTGGATACAATTCATAACAAAAATTCATTTTTGACAAAATAATGAAATGACTTAAGGTAATTAATATTGTGGCAGGCTTAAAATTTACAATTGTCGTTCATTTTTCAGGCTGACCAGCTCTCAAATCACCGTACCGCAAGCAGGCAGATGCTTAGATTTCTACTATTACATGCTTGGTGCTGATATGGGAACACTACAGGTTACCCTTCAAGACACTGCTGGTACCGCAACCGTGTTTTATAGATATACTAATCTTCAAGACAGGTATTACTATTATGATATTTACTTGTAATTTCTAGATCCATACTTATTTTTGCCACTAATTAATTATTATTGTTCGAGGCCATGTTATACATGAAAATCATCAGAAACAGAGAAATTTTGAAACTCCGACTGCTTTGCATTTGGGAATGCAGTCGAAACATAGCCACACGCTTATCAAGGACATACAAAATTGGACGTAATCTAAATAATGTACAGTAAGTCCTCGTCTTACGACGGCCCCGACTTACGCTATTTCGAGGTTACGAACGCATTCCAAAAAATATAAATGATAATATAATACTGTAATATTGAAGCCCTTAAACCGGATCATTGTGATCAAGAAATACAGTGCTTTGGGCTCATTGGTTTTCGTCGTTTGCATTGTAAATGAGTAATGACGTGAACAATTGCGAACTATTACGATTATGAAAGAATAATCACTAAGCTTCAGTATGTATATGTTATGTATAGAGTAATTTATGTATAATGTTCCGACTTACACTAAAATTCGGGTTACACCGCGTCTCAAGAACAGATCAACGTCGTCAGTCGAGGACTCCCTGTACTTACAGTCACCAAATAGATATTATCCCAATGGAAGAGGGTATAAGACACTATCAGTAAAATCCTGTTCACATAGACTCTTGGTCAAATATTTGCCACACACGAGAAAGCAGTGGTAGCACTTTTTTTGATGAATCCTCACCCACTTGGAACTCACCCACCCAACTTGGAAGACTAAGAATTTTTGCTTGATTTTTGGTTATTGTGCAGAGAGTTACTTTTTGCCCTAGTTTGGATGTTATAAAACCAAATCAGGTTGTCGAAGATTTTTTTAAAACAATTTTTCTTCTTATCATTAATGTTGCGAACCGAATGGCGTAAAAAAAAGATGTTTTTGTGTAAATTATATTTGTATTTTGTTATTTTTTGCTTCAGATGGCATCATGGTCAATACTTCATTGAAACACCAGGCGATTACTCCATCAATTTTGAAACTCTGCGCGGTCCAGGAATTTATTCTGACATAGCTATTGATGACATTACTCTTGGGGTAAGCGTTTATGTCAGATTTTATGTTCAGTCTTTACTAGTTTTTTACTTGCTCTTCATCAAAAACTGTTTTCCCTATGTAATCAACAACTAAGCAGCAACACGTGTACGAGTACGCACTAACACATTACGTACTACCTGTTGTATTAATTTAATCTTATACTTACAAGGAAAACAAACTTTAGCAGTATTTTTGCACTGGTAGGAAAAAAGTTTTTTTCTCAAAGTTTTTTTGTGATAAATCCCTTCAGAAAAAAGATTTTTTTTCTTCAAACTAACTTGCTTTTGAGTCAGATTTCATTAAAACACTTCCTAAAAATTTGAGTTTGCTAAGGTGAGGAGAACGTTTCCAATTTTGAGGTTTCCTAAAGTCCCTTTCCAAAATCTACCATTTTTTGGCTCATTTTTAACTTCAGTGTCGTAATAAGGCGTTTTTTATGTCGTAACCACTTTGGCTTGAGCATTTTATGGTTTAATATCAAAAACAAACATATGCACAGGATTTAAGAAGCCTCTGGCTGTGACATCCCTATGATGACGTCATCAACTCAAAACTAATTTTTCTAAAAACATTTTAGTGAACACCAACCCGCTTCCCAAATTTTGTGTTTCCATGACTTTTTGGTTTAGAAGTTAGATAGGGGGCATTTTTTTCCTCCCCTTGTGTAAAATGCGTTGGTCAAATACCCGAAGTAAAATACGGTTAAAACTAAGTTGTAATCTTGTACTTGTACCAAATTTTGATTTGAAGAAAACTATAAACTTATGCCAAAATTAAATAACAACAAAACACTTTCCATTATTGGTTGTTATGTTTTTGAAGAAATATGATTTTAAATTTTAAACTAAAGTATGAACGCACCTCAACACAAGCCATTCTTGTAAAAAAACTTTGACGTCATAATGCTACTATTTTATAAAACTTTGACGTCATAAAACTTTGACGTCATAATGCTACGTCATAATGCTACTTTAGTTATTGCAATGCCTTGTTTTATAACTTACCAGAATATTTATTGCACAAGTTGACAAAAGTTTTATATTCTGCAGTGAGATTTATTTTTGGACTTCGTGGTTCTGCTTTGCGTAAGCATATGCTACCATATTTGAAAAGCCTTCATTTTTTACCAGTGAAATTTCGTATTGAATTCAAAATTGCTTTGCTCACACACAAGTGCCTGCATGGTTATGCTCCTACGTATTTGAAAAATTTAATCAACTCTCGTTCTGTTTCGGAAAGATATAGCTTGCGTGTTAATGATGATAATTGGCTGCTTCAAACGGTAACTAGCTTAAACTTTGCTAGATCCCAATCTATGTTTTCGTGTGCATCACCCAAAGTATGGAATTCGTTGCCATTATCTCTGCATGAAATTGAAACTTTGTCCCTTTTTAAGAAACGTCTAAAAGCATTTTATTTTAATTAGCTTTTGAGGATATTGACACTGTTTGATGCCAGTATTTTGCTGCTTATTGCTGTAGAATTAGTACCTCTGTTGAGTTTTCATTTTATTTCTGTAAAGCTATTTGAATGTTACTTTGGCCCCTTAGTCAGATGCATTGACACTTGTTGGTGTTATCTCAAGGGGGATATAAATTGCAATTATTATTATTATTATTATTTCTATTATATCTAACTGCTTATTCACAGGAAAGACCCCGTGGTTCAAACCAAATAAATAATACTGAAATACGAAAAATTCAGTTAGCAAATTTTAAGATTGCTTCCTATCCTCGGCAAAAATGCTCCATGAACCAAAAATAATTTTATCCTTATTCACCTTGCTTCAATCACGCAACAGTATGACACATTGATTAAAAATATCGAATGCAAACACTTTACTAATTTATTCCGTATTGAAACAACGTTCTCTAATGTAGTATTTTTTATTGAAGTTAGCTTTTCGCTCCTCATTTTGGGGAAGGTCATCAAAACAATAACACGTTGCAGTTGCAAAAATTTAAATGTGTTTTATCCCGATAAAAGCGCTCCAAACTTCATTTTTGAACCTATTATTCTTTTCAAAAAAAAAATTAAAAAAAATTTGAATCAAAAAGCAAAAGTTTTGGAACTCTAATTCCTGCTGAAATTTTTAAAATTTTAACTGTATGCACTCTTAACTGTATCTGTATAACAAACTTTTACTCTTCTTTAGACCACTTGACGAATGCAAAGGCATGAAACACTGTGTAGTAGTCAATGATTCTTTGATAATTTAGAAATAAATGAAACGCAAAAAATGTAACATTTGACAAGCACCTTCGAAATGTTTTTAAACCGTTTGGTGTTTTAGGAGGGTGCTTGTGTTAAACGTGAAAACTACTGTGATTTTGAATCTGCTGATCTATGTGGTTATACAAATGACGTCACATCTGACTTTCTGTGGAAAGTGGCACAAGGGCCGTCTGACGGCTCCACTGGTCCAGATATTGGCGATCATACCACTGGAACTGACCAAGGGCACTACATGACTACAGGTATGCTTCAACTTGGTGACTGGACAAGTTAAAATGCGATGTTTTTCTTTTTTCAAATGCTTACAATGTCGTGTATAATAAAATAATGATGTTTTTTTAAATTGAGAAAATCGTTTTTTGAAACACGAGTGTGGAATGGTTTTATAAAACACGAAATCTAATTCTAATTCTTGAAATTTTGTTTTGATTCAAAGCGTGTTGGTACTATAGCTGTTTTCTGTCAGCTTTATACCTGAAATGTTTAAGATATCTAAAACCGCCTTCATGAAATTTGAATTTCTGTTATCGTTTTCGGGATATATATTCTCATTACACGTCAATCAGTGTTTAAGTTAAATATTAAACTTTTGAATTAGTTTCAAAAATTTCAAGACGAATCAAGTTTATACCATGACAGCTTTATTTTTAATTGAAAATCATTTAGCTGCCTTGACGAGGATATAACAAAGGGACCTGCCTAAAACACACAGTATAAGCTTCCAACTGTCCCTTTTAACACTGAAGGTCAAGCAGGAAAGCTGTAAATACTATTTTTATAGCCATTAGTTTGGTGCGAGTGTAATCATACCAGAGTCGTCTGCTTCAGTAGCAGACACTCTATTCAAATAACCACTTTTTCTAATGATTTCTAATATTGATCTATACTGGTTGTATTTGCAGATGGAAATGATGAAGGATCAATCGAAGGCGCCAAGGCCCGACTTGAAAGTCCCTTACAACCTGCAACTTACGGGCAGTGTGTTGGATTTTGGTTTGTTTTGCTTGGGTCGACGTCAAAGTACGGGTCACTTAACGTTTATGCGAAGACTTCGCAAGGACTGGGCGACCCTCTGTGGACGATATCATCTTCAGTAAGTCGTTGTTGAAAAGCTTAACTGTGTCGCAAATGATCAATTTTCGCAATAACTGTTCTAAATCGTTAACTTTTTTGGTTGTGTGCCTAAGCGAAACTGTCTGTTTGGTGGGTGTGAATAGCCTAGGTGTTCTAAATGTCACTATCTACCTTTTTGCATGAGGTTTTGCAATGGTGTTATAAAAAAAATTCTACACTTTTATGTCATAAACTTTGGCTAGTGCAGCACAATAGCTGTTTTTACGAAAATTGTTACCTAATATAAGTCTTCATATCAACCATATAATCTTTCTATGACGAAACGGTGTTTGGTTTTTTTATGGACACCAATGCAAACCTCATGTAAAAAAGCCGACTGTACTAGATATAGCGATTGTGCAATTCCAACTTTTACTGCAATAATGTATATCTTTATTCACCAAGTTGCCCTGGCCAGGAAATGCATGTAGCGAAGAATATTTAAAAAATCCCTTACTGCGTAAAATTATTCTCGGAAGTCATTTTTTCGTCCAAATTCGGGTGTTTGCTGGAGCATTTGGGTTTGCATGTCTTAACGTGATCTAATCTAATGTGCGTTCTAATCTAGTAAATATGTTCTAGTCTAATGTTGTAATCTACCCTTAAGCAGGATGTCAATGTTAGACACGATTACTTCAACAAATGGTATTTGAAAATGAATGAAACCAAAACTGTAAGCACTGTTTTCTACTTAGACTACCACCATGCAAACCAAATCCTTAAAATCCGCATTGGAAACAAACAACTTCCTCCAGAATCTAGCCTAAAATATTAGGGAAGTACTTTAGATAGAACTTTAGAATATGAAAAATATATCGAAAAAGTTGTACTGAAAGTGAATACAAGAAACTCAATCTTGAAGAGATTCACTGGAACAAGCTGGGACGCTCATCAAACTACCTTGAGGACATCAGCTTTAACACTCTGCTACAGTACTGCCGAGTATTGTACACCAGCTTGGGAAAGCAGCAAACACACAAAGAAAATTGACACAAAGCTTAACACCTCAAGACACAATTCTTTCTGGAACGCTGAAATCAACACCCACAGTTTGGCTTCCAACCATGTCTACAATTTCTCCCCCCTCATCTTCGAAGACTGGAACTCACTCAAAACATTCATCTACAATTGGAAAACCTATCAAACAACATCCCAATCAAGCAAATCCTTTTACAAAACGCTCAAAACAAATTTTGATATTTAAGAAGCATAGAAAAATCATTAACTTGAAAACTAACCCACAGTAGGAAACCTGATCACTGATCCCACAAAATCATTTCCAGGCTTCTTTACAACATCACAAAAGCAATGGACAATTGCAAATCGAATCAGTTTCTGACTCGCCAGAACTGCAGCAAACCTCCATCGCTGGGGTTTACTTAACTCCACAACCTCTTCAAAATGCAACAAACTACCACAAGACCTAGATCATTTGATCAAAGATTGCTCTTTGACAAACCTGACCGGCGGTTTTAAATAGGCTAATGAATGCGACATGAACTTTAAAAATTGGATAGAAACAGCTGACTTAAAGGTGTGACCATACGAAGATGATGATGATCTAATGTGTTTGCGTTTGTGGTCGTACAATACAATCATTTTACCCAACCGTTAGTTTTCGATCTTTTGCGGTCGATAAAACAACCATTTTAAACCTTTCAACTTGGCATTATATTGAGATTGTTTTTATATTATAAACTTACTGCAGGTTTAAGAAATCATTGTTTACATTACATTGCAGAAGCAAAATATGTCCTAATCTATTACTGCTCAGCAGTTTAAATGCAATCACATCTAATCACGATTTCAATTATAGTTGAGTTTTTTCGATTGGCTGTTTTCGGAGTGAGGTACATGGCAGAAATAAATTTTTATCCTTGTAATGTAGATAATAAAAAGTGATTCATTAAAACGATAAACCGAAAAAATTAATGATAAGCGACCAACAGTATACAACATTTCAGAGGCTGCTGTTGTTGTAGTGCTTATTTTTCCTCCTGTCATCTGAGAGTCTAACCGTTAAAAGATCCGCACACTTTTTATTGTAATACGATTTCTCATTCGAGGAGGAAGTCGCACCTGTTTAGGTGTTTCCCAATGTTCCTGTTGATTTTTTCAAAATCGTGTCCACTAAATTTGTTGCTTGTTTGAAGCTACCAAGCAGACATGATAGTCATTGTAAAGCGTCTTATCCAAGGGCTCAACGCAACAACGTGACCAGGATGCGGATTCAACCGAGATCACGCGATCAAGATCGTCACAAAAAGAGGTTTTTGCCCTCTTGGTCACGCTGCCGACTTGTGTCAAAATCGACATTTGTCTTATGTTCCTCGTCAGTACTGCAATAGCTAAAACTACAGAAATGAAGATGAGCTGAAAAAGACAAGGTAATTCAAAGACAAGGTAATTCAAATTAACGAAAGCAACATGAATCTATCACAACCTTAATTATTTGAGTTTTTTGTAGATTGATGGAAGGTGGCGGCACAGCAGGGTTGATGTTGTCAGCGCTTTTGATTACCAGTTGGTGTTTGAGGATGACGCTGGGGCTAATTCGTATTCTGACAAGGCCATTGATGACATATACATTAATGATCAGCCCTGTGTCCCGTACACGACTACCGATTTTGAATCGAGCTTTAACGGGTGGATGACGGTAAGACATTGGAATAGCATTTTGATAAGTAGTCCCCCAAAACACACTTTTTTTCGGGAACCAGCAAAGTTTCGATTGAGAATGGCTCCTCTTGATTTTTTATTAAACTTTGTTTTCAATTTTTTTAAATATAAAGTGACACAAGTCGAAAAGAAGCAATTTTTTTCGATTATTATCTGAGCTACAAGAACAATCCAGTGCAATAACCCACCACCAATGATCCCGAAAAATTGACTATTTTGTTTCGATGCGATACTGTAAAAAAAGAATTGATTTTGATTAATTTAGCCCATGTTCTTGGCATTTTCTTTTGTGCCGAAGTTGGCATTGTTCTTAATTTGTTCTTGAATTTTGAGGAAATATAATTTTCGCGTTTTGTACATAATTGTTCATAAAAAAAGGTGTACCGCTTGGATGCGGTTCATTGTCATGATCAGTATAAATTAAATTTGGAAGATACCTGAACATTTCTTGAAAAATTACGCCCCTGCTCAAGCGTTTCGTCAATGAAAGAAAATTTTTTGTTCTATTTATTCAAACACGTTTGAAAGCGTTGTGTGTTTTATGCAGTTACTACACCAAGGTTATATAAGCTTTTGTTATCGCAGATCCGGTGCCGAGTTTTCAGTTCGACTCCATAATGGTTTAGACTGTTTTAGTTAAGGAGGGCCATGTTCAGTTTTTCTCTGCTAGTTGAGTGTTTTTTGGATCGCCCAGGAGCCGGTTATAGCCCAACCAGAAAGGCAATTAATTTTTATCCGCTGAGTTTATATTTTAATTTTAAGATTTTAAACTTTGTGTTACTTTTGGCAGAAACCCCTGATGATCCCGATTATGAGTGAAACAGACTGTAGGATTTTAATTTTTTTAATTTTTAACGTTTACTAGATTATGAAACACGTTTGACTCATTAAAATTAGGCTGCGTTATTGTAATTGTATTATTACATTTTATTCACCAAGTTGCCTTGGCTATAAGGAGACAGCGAAGAAGCCTTTTGGTCTTCGAGTCAAGCTGCCACCTGCCCAGAGTCCACCTGTCTACCACACACGGTGTAGGCTTCACACTGTCCTTTTTACTGCTGAACGTCTAGCAGAAAGATGTGAATACCAATTTTTCTAGTCTTTGGTTTGGCCTAACCGAGAATCTAACCTAAGTCTACCGTTTCAATAGCAGACGCTTTACCCACTCGACCACTAATCGGTTATACGTACTGTCGTGCATAACAACAAAAGCTTGATAAGTAAGCTCTATCTAAAAACTTTTCGCTGTGTAAAAAGTTTTTATTTCTGAAATAGATTGTTCTACATGATAATGATCTACGTTGTTGCTTTCTTCCAATATTTTGTAGATGTTGTTGCAAGTGTATTGATTTTTATGTAATGTTTATTACAAGTACCGGGGAGCTCAAACATACTGGATCAGGGTATCATCTGAGACAGAAGGAGATCACACAACGGGACAGGGTCACTATATGTTGTTGACCTCGGAAACTGAAGAATCTGGTACAGCCATAGCGTGAGTAAAACTTACGTAATTCTAGATGCTATAAATAGCTTGCTGCACTAGCTCAAAATCTTGAAACAAGTCTCATCTCTTTAGCTGAAAAATCCAGTCTTTCTTATCAAAGAAACATGCTGTGTCGCTACTTAACAGCTCTGTGACATTTTAATGATCTCTTTATTCTTGGCCGTCCTGCTTTTAAGCGTCTAGACTCATATTTAAATCTTTTCTCTTTATTTTTGACTTCTGGTTCAGACCTTGAGGTGCGGTCAAATTGTAGGATCTCAACGCCCCCCTCTCCCATTCTTCGGAAGGAGCAAGTAGCCTACCACAAATAAAATTATTTATACAAAAACAAGCCAAAAATATGGAGAAATTATTTTAAAATGCTATGATATAAACTAATTTAAGCTTAGCAAAAATTCTTCTTCATTTAAGTTATTCAAATTATATTTTCAATAAAGTGGTAAAATTTCTGTAAAGTTAGGGTTATTTTTACCACTACTTTGCATATGCTTCTTTCAACTCAAAGTTGTACAGACCCGTGAATCTTTTTAGTAGTTTTCGGTAACTAAATTTTAAAAAATGAAGTGTTACAAACAACAATTTGGCAATGTGTTTTGTTCCAAAAATTGATTGTAACTCTGCAGTTTTTTTCTAGTGATTGTTGAACCGTTCTAATTAACTACTTTATTGAGGCCGTTGAAAGAAGATTGGCTTAAGCAAAATATATTTTAACTCATCATTACATTTGAATAAGACTAAATTGAACTTTAGTTCCCTGAGGAATTCATACGGACAAAACAGAATGTTGGGGGCACGAAAGGTTGGGGTGGTTCGTAAATAGTTAATAATATTTCGCTCTGATTCGTCATTGAGCACTTTATTCGGTTTGCTGGCTCTAACGCAAACGCTGCTGGGTTAGCTTTCAAGCATTATACAGTACAATAAAGTTGCTTTTTTTCGTTTTTGCAGACTAGAATCGGAAATGATTCCTAATTCATATGCCCACGACAATCCATACCAGTGCTTTAGCTTTTGGTTCCGTACGACTGGCACATCAACCGATTTACTAGTGTACGACAACAACAACGATCTTGGTCGAGAAATGATGTGGAAGTCCCCAAATACAGCAAGTAATTCATTTTTTAATTATTGTTTATTAATAAGAAAAAAAGGTATCGTGTTATAAATAGAATTACTACAATGGTAAATACCCTGCTATGCGGATTTTTGTGCCTTAGTATAAATTAGAAACTGTCATTCTTTTGGTGCTATATGCAAGTTGGAAAGCTCATGCTATAGCTCGCCACAGCTATGCACTGTCTTTTTTATAAGAACAGTATACTTTGAGTTAAGACTAGCTGTTCTTAATTTTTTCCCAATTTTTTGTTTCATTTGTTCTTAAAGTTTGAGAGTATTGATGTCAACAACTTTAGCGATTACGTTTGTCAAATTCTAAGCTTTATCTGCTCGGGTAAGGGTTTTTTTGCTGCTTTTGTATCATTGTAAAATGGCAAAATGAAAAAGAGCTTTTTTTGACTAAACGATTGCTAAAAAAAATCTCAGTTGCCTACGCAGTGCGCGACAGCACTCTATAATCTCAAAATTATTGTAACTTTGCTTGTAAATGCAGAAAAAATACTAAAATTTTATCATTTTGACTCAGGACAAAATACAGGTTATTTTTAGATTTGAAATTCTTTTTTGTTTGTTCTTCAATTTGTTTGCTGTTGAGGCTGGCATTGTTCTTAAATTTTGAGCAAAAATGAACATTGTGTTCTAATAAAACCGTTCCTACAAAAAAGAGTGTATTTGTTTTATGTCGTGGCTGGCATTTTTCTTTATTTGTTTGTAAATTTTGACCAAAAATGATACTCGTCTTCTTATTCTGTAAAAACTAAGAGTGGTTTATTGAAAGCTTTTTTATGGTTGAGTTTTGCTCCACTCTGCATGGTTGTCTCTCGTCTTGTACTTTCGTTGTGTTATTTAGTTGCGCGCATCGTCAGAAATTATTTCCAATCAAACTTTGACCTGACATCATGGCGGTACTAATTATATGTTAGTAGTCTTATGGTTCAAGTACACATTAAACAATTTCCTTTCAGCCGGTGATTGGGTGTACCAAGAAGTTGAGTTGACGAATTCCATCGCGTTTTATGTTGAACTTTATGGCTATGTTGGCACATCAGGTGGAATTTCGGTGGATGACATCACAATGACCAGTGGAAGGTAATATTGCTGCTACAACCTACTCAAATATGTCCACGATTACTCGCGAAGAAACAATTGTAGATTAGGTTCACTGCACCGGGATTCTTTTACGGAATTGGAAAGG
Organism: Trididemnum nubilum; assembly: GCA_963965965.1. Lineage (NCBI taxonomy): Eukaryota > Metazoa > Chordata > Ascidiacea > Aplousobranchia > Didemnidae > Trididemnum > Trididemnum nubilum. The sequence goes on from OZ014472.1 coordinate 6,852,298, forward strand.
CACGCAACACCGCTGCTGTTTACCCAAGTGTGCCCAATTGCGAGGTTTGAAATGGCAATAGTTTGCAAATTTATTGCGTATCTTCCAAAACAGAGGTGATTGTAAAGTTTGAAGATACAGTACGATGACGTTGTCGTTTTTACATAAAATAAAACAACCAAAAATACTCTAAGATAATGTATATTTGAAGGAAACGTTTTTGTTACTTTTCGTTAGTCACTATCGGTCTGATATAGTTAACATATCAGTTAAATAGAATGGTCCCATTTGAATAAGATTCAAAATGGTCTAAGAAAAATAATCGAAACCTGTTTTTGAATATTGCATTATTATGCATTGAAGCAATTGCTCATTATAAACGTGGAAACAAACATTGAGGTGATGTCATATGAAGTAGGATTGGAAGATGTCATGTCTCTGTGAACTATGAAATTAGTTTTGCCTCTTTCACTACAGGAATAGTTAAGTTTTTAAATATGCTTTATAAACTTTGGCTGTACTATTTTTAATTAAAGTGTGCAACAAGTTCATTGCCATGCTGTCAAGCTACTTTTGGCAGAAATATGATTATATAACTCAACTAAATGACAGTTGTTTGCCAATGGCACACATACTGTTGAACATTTTGTTATCAATTTTTGTTTCGTTTGTTGCAACTTTTTGAGATTAAGTTGACTTGCTTTGTGAACAGAGTCATATAGCAAGTTTTCTCCATCTTGCAAGTGCATATTGTTTTGAATATGGCATTGCGACGTCATTTTTGCAATCCAGGTGCCCCGGGGCTCCCGTGGTTCCAGATTTCCAATGTTCAAATGACAGTTCAGTTGTGATAGCTGGTGACAAAGTGTGCGACTTCCATCGTGACTGCACTGATAACAGCGACGAAGCCGTCTGCGCTTTCTGCCGCTTTGAAGGCGAAAACGGCGCCGGTGATCCGTGCGGATGGCACGACACCAGCGCTGGTCAATATAAGTGGTTTCTAGAGCAAGGTAACGTACATCTACTGTGGCTGCCCATAACTACGTTAATGCACCCACCAATTGCAAAATTTTTGAGTAGAACAGTTCATTTAGTAACAGCAGTAGTATTGCATGGCACTTGAGCAAAAATGCATTCTTGATAGCATGGATTGTAATGTTTATAAGTAAAATTCAGAAGTTACATATCAGATTTGATACTTAAACTTTTTTCACTACTGTGAGGTAGCACTTCTTCACATATCTGCTATCCCGTTAGGCTAGTGTTTCATCAGCATCTCCAATGGGATAGCAGATATGCGAGGAAGTGCTGCCTCACAGTAGTGAAAAAAAGCTATAAGTAAAACAGTAAAATTTCTTCCAGAAAATTCCAAGTACAAGTTTGTGTTATTCTTACATTCATCTATACACGAATCCCACATTTCAATATTGCTTTGGATTTGTACGAGCTGATTTTAAGCTGTGTAAACTGATAGTATTTGTGGATCAAACTTGTGCCCGTTTACTTTACTTTTGATGGTTTGTTTCAAAAGCTACAAAGTTTATTTTATTCAAATTAATTTCGTAAAGATAAACATAAATTTTTTTCTTCCTATTGTATTAATCGGTGGAAAAGTACCGCATTGTTTCTACGGCTTTGTCAATTAGATCGGGGGTCGGTAACCTTTTCTATAATGCGGTCCGTTTAAAAACGGAAACTTTTCGCGGACCGGCTTTCAAAAACACTAATGTTTAGCAATGAAAATGTGTCTGCTGCAATGGGAAACGGCAGCGAATTCAAATCTCGCTGTTAATTCATTAAATATTTGCATCGCTGCTGTAACAAAACTGAATTATTGTAATACTCCCTATAATCTGGACTTATTTCATCACAAGATATTGTAAATATATTTCAAAGTATTTAATCTGGAAAAGTACACGGCCCGGTAACAAACTCTCCACGAACCGGCACCGGTCGGCGGAGCGGTGGTTGCCGACAACTGGATTAGATCATATCAGCTTTATTGTGCTTGGAGTTGCATATTGACTAATATTGCGATACCTGGTTTAAGTTTATTATATTTTAATTACATTTTTATTTACCACGTTGCCTTGGCCAGGAGACGGCATAGGGTACTTTCGGTCTTCGAGTCAAGCTGCTCGCTTGACTACTACACTCGATGGGAGGCTTCACACTGTCCCTTTTTGTTGTTGATGTTGAACGTCAAGCAGGGTAGCTTTAAATACCATTTTATATGTTTTTGGTTTGATCCGACCCAAAATTGAACCCAAGTCTACCGTTTTAGAAGCTAGACGCTCCTTCCACTAGACCATAAATTGGTAACTTAGCTAGGTAACAACTTAAATGTCTATATACAACCACTTGTTTTTATCAAAAACGTTCGTTTTTATTGAACTTCTTGTAATCATTTTTTGTTTTTTTGCTTCAGCGAAAACCGCTTCAGCAAATGGCAACGGTCCGTCAAACGATCACGACACTCAAACAGGGTTCGGCCACTACTTCGCCGTGGAGGCCTACAGCGGTACACAGAACTCTCCTGCCCGTTTGAACAGCGCCGTGTTGAGGGAGAGCGCTGATGCTTGCGAGATGAGGTATTCATTCATTCTAGATAGGCAGTTAAAAGTTAATAACTGCGAGTTTTTTTATGTGATGGTGTCGATCTCAAGTTTTTCTTAAACTGTGGAAAAGTTAAGTTGTTTTTTTGTTTATTTACCATTTTATAAAAAAGATACTGCATTTCACCAGAAACTTGACTCCAGATGGCATTTTGGCATACATATGCTTTATTTGAAACATTCATGGCAGGACAGAGCAAACCATTTCATATAAAACATTGGTATGTCATAATGTCATCTAGATTAAAGTTTCTATTGAAATGCAGCACTGCTTAAAAACATTTCAGTAAGTTTGAAATAGTTTACACCTCTTTATCAAAACTTGAAAAAAAATAAAATAAAATGATAGTATTGCTCAAGTGTGCTACTACTTTTTGGGAAGTATTTATTTTGTACTTTTTTGTTCATTAACCAGATGTTAAACAATTTGCTCGTTTTGGATAGACTGCTTTGGTAGGGCAAACCCTTTTAGGGTCATTTTTCAATTTCAACTTGCATGGGGGCTAGATTTTTGCCTTGAGCCAAAAAAATGGGAAATCCAAATTTTTTTTTGAAATTGGACCTCGGTTAGATACTGCCTTCGGGCTTTTTTGAATTCCCCCCTCCACCTCAGATCTTAGAATACTCATAAACTTGGTGTTACTGGTGCTAGATATGCCTTGTTGGTATTCATTTTTGTTGTTTTTCCAAGAGAAAGACAATGGTGATCTTAAATTTAGCATTAGAGTTACTTTTAATTTTTTGCTTTTTCCTTAGAACTTTTTCACAAGCGCAATAATTTGTTAACTTTTTCATTCACGTTTTAACTCTACTGTTTGCATGAAATGATGTACAACAGAAAAAATACGGTTAATGCAATGCAAATAGCAATGCTAGCTTTGATTTTATTGACTGGCATGAGCAGCTTTTTTTTGTGAAATTTTTTCGTTTTTTTTTTTTTTCTTTTCTCAAAACTTGCTTTCAATACTTTTTTTGGAAAAGAATTACTTGGCATTATCAGGAAGCACCTTGAGTGGATAATTTTAGGTTTTATTGGTGTTTCCTAGTTTAGTATTGTGTTGTTGCGAAGTATTTTGTCTATACCTGAGGCGTTTTATTTAACCATTGAATAATATATGTATGTGACATAGTATTTTTTTTTAATCCGGTAGTATTTTCTAGTATTTTTGACATAGTATTTTCTTCCAGCAGTAGTACACTGTGCCTCACCAATTTGCCTTCTAGCACCAGCATTTCGTCCACTTGTTGTTGTCAACTTCTCAGCACATTACACGAACTGCGTATAATTTGGATAATTTAGGTGAAGTGGTTGCGCAACAAATTGCTTTATATCTGTGTAGCTTTTGATTAATGGAGTCTCATGCAACACTAAATATCCTTTTTTGTGGGTAAGGCCGTGGGAATGGTGTCACCTACCTTACCCACAAAAAAGGATATTTAGTGTTGCATGAGACTCCATTAATCAAAAGCTACACAGATATAAAGCAATTTGTTGTTATTGATAATTTATAAAAGCAATTGATCACGCCAAGTAATTCTTTTCCAAAAAAAGTATTGAAAGCAAGTTTTGAGAAAAGAAAAAAAAAAAAAAAACGAAAAAATTTCACAAAAAAAAGCTGCTCATGCCAGTCAATAAAATCAAAGCTAGCATTGCTATTTGCATTGCATTAACTGTATTTTTTCTGTTGTACATCATTTCATGCAAACAGTAGAGTTAAAACGTGAATGAAAAAGTTAACAAATTATTGCGCTTGTGAAAAAGTTCTAAGGAAAAAGCAAAAAATTAAAAGTAACTCTAATGCTAAATTTAAGATCACCATTGTCTTTCTCTTGGAAAAACAACAAAAATGAATACCAACAAGGCATATCTAGCACCAGTAACACCAAGTTTATGAGTATTCTAAGATCTGAGGTGGAGGGGGGAATTCAAAAAAGCCCGAAGGCAGTATCTAACCGAGGTCCAATTTCAAAAAAAAATTTGGATTTCCCATTTTTTTGGCTCAAGGCAAAAATCTAGCCCCCATGCAAATTGAAATTGAAAAATGACTCTAAAAGGGTTTGCCCTACTGCTTCGGGTTTCTAAAGCTCAAAAAAGTTATTTTGTTTAGGTTTTTCTTCCACATGCGGAATCAAGCAAATGGTTGGAACTGTCCTGGACTTGATACAAACCTTAACTGTGCTGACGGGACATGTAATGGGAACCCAACCGGATGTTGCTTTGAAATCAGAGACTTTGCCTGTTATCCATGTTTTTCGGAATGCGAGCCTGAAAGTATGTACACAATATTTTTTAAAAGATTATTTTTCTTTCAATGAATATTTTTCATTCATTAACTCAATAAAATAGATTATTTTTCATTCAATAATGTTAAATCATTTAACGTTAAAATGGAGAGGTTAAAATAAGCTTAAATATTTACACAAAATATTTTGGCATAGTTTTTTTATACATCAAAGAACAAGAACTAGCTTTTTCAAGCATCAGGAAGTGCAACATTTCACAAAAAAAGTACTATGCCATAAGAAACTCTGGTGTTACCCCAACAGTAAATGCGACCTAGGTTTGAGTAGTGAAATCTTGATTTTCTATTTTAAGTTTGTTTGTTTTTTCTGCAGATTACCATGAGGATGAAGCGGCTTTTATCAAGAAAAATGCACGAATTGACCCGATTACAAGAGGAACTTCATCTTACAACAACCACGAAGTGGGAGAGCTTGCTGTTTACATTAGACAAAACTACAGAGAGATGGGAGTATGGAAACTCTTTGAACAAGATTTCGGAAGTGGATGGAACTACCAATCATTGCGGATTGGAAGGATACCGGGAGAATTTGAAATCCTATTTTACGCCACCAGGTATAAAACGATGGGATAGCTTGTTAATAGAAACTTACCACCATAATGAAGTTTCTACTAAACTAGAGGATTGGAAGCACTTTTCCAGATATTATTACAAACTGTTTTTATTGATTGTTCCACAGCAGTAAAAAGGAGTCAAGCTTGAGACACGCCATCAATGGTCAAATGAATAAAGCGTCTCCTGAAATGATCAAGACGGTTTCGATTCTCCGTAGGGTCAAATTATAGACCAGAAAATTGGTACTTACAGTTTTCTTGGTTGAAGTTTAACAACAAAAACGGTTAAATTAAAGTCTTCACCGTGTGTGGTAGACAGGTGGGCTGGTGGTAGCTTGATTTGAAGACTGGAAGATCCCTTTGCTGTTTCCTAGCCAAGGCAACCCTGTAAATAAAGATGTAGTTACATTTCGCGTAAATGTTAAGGCTATTGCCAACAATTTTCCATGATGACTCAAAACTATTGCTGGTTTTAACGACAAAAAACAGTCAGCCAAGTCACTGGAATTACATTCTCTATTTTCTTTTTCTTTAGATCCTTTGAAGTGGTCGGAAGCATCGCAATTGATGACATCACATTCGTGGATTGTGATCTACCTCAGCCGGAGTTAACATGTGATGACTATTATAGCAAATGTGACAGAGGCAGTTGTGTACCCAACTACAAAGTATATTTGCTAAAATGATTCCAATTCTGTAAATCTTTATCAAAATCGATAGCATATAATAATTTTCAGTGGAATATTTCATTAATTCACGGAATTAAACTAAAATTAAAGGCGGTGAATCATCCAGCCAATTCCAGTGGTTTACAATAGCTAAAATTGAACTATAATTTTTGATATTTTTTGTTTGATTTTGGGGCTGCGTTTGCAAAGATATTCAACAAATACAAAAAGATGTCCCCCGAAAAAAGTTTTTGGCAACTCTGAATTTTGATCTTCCCGCCAAAACCACAGTTCTCTAAACTATTAGGCCTACTCTAATCTTATTAAACTATTAGGCCTAACTATCTCTAAACTATTAGGCCTAATAGTTTAGAGATAGTTAGGCCTAATTAGGCCTAAACTAATAAAATATCTCTAAACTATTAGGCCTACCACAGTTCTCGAAACCATTAGGCCTACTGTGGTTTTGGCGGGAAGAACAAAACTAAGAGTTTCCAAAAACTTTTTTCGGGGGGACATCTTTTTGTATTTGTTGAATATCTTTGCAACTGCAGTCCCAAAATTAAAACAAAAAATATCAAAAATTATAGTTCAATCTTAGCTATTGTAAACCACTGGAATTGGCTGGATGATTCACCGCCTTTAACTTTTCAACTCGCAGCATAAGCTCACTCTGAAATAAACTAACTTTTCAACTAAGAGCTTTAGCTCAAAACGAAATAGATTGTTTTTGCCCTTCTATTAATGGCTGCTGGATAAACTAATATTGATATACAGTACAGTATGATTAAAAGGTTACTGCGTGAATAGAAGTTTTGCCACTAATTGGAATTACCAGCGCTATACTAGCTATGATTCTACGATGGTATTGTTTTTGTACTTTGTATAAAAGCATATTGACGTGCTACGGGAAGCCACTGCTAAGCCTGATAAACTGCTGGCAATTAAAATTCAGCACTCACAAAACCACTTTAATATTATTTTACAGCTTTGCGATTTTGCTGACGATTGTGGTGACAGGAGCGATGAGAAAAATTGCGAAGATTACGTTCGATGTGATTTTGAAAATGGAGACTTCTGCCAGTTTACCAATGAAAGGGTAGTTACTGTTTACTTTTTGTAATTATTATTTCATTTTTGAATTCTTGTCCACTGAATTTACTGCTTGTTTGAAGCCACCAAGCAGAGATAATCATCATAAAGCGGTCTTTTCAAGGACACTACAACTTGACCCGTGCAGATTGAACCCAGATTACTCAATCAGATTTGTGGTAAAAACGACGCCTTTGCTCTTTCGGCAACGCTGCTGACAAAGCCGACATCTCGTCTACTTGAACTGCGCTATCGCGGAATAATAAATCATACATTGCTTGAATTGAATAAAAATATGTATCAAACGTTTTGTTTTTGGTCATGCTTTTAGTCATTCTTTATTTAATTTGTGCTTGTTCCAGTTTACGGATGACACTAACTGGGTGTTGCAACGTGCTGACATCACAAATGACCTTACATCCGGGCAAACAGCACCGAGCAGAGACCACACAACAAACACTGATGCTGGGCATTACATCTCCATCTTAACGGAAAGGCCAAACTTTAAAGGTACTTTATTGGTGACATTCTTTAACTTTTTATCAGATGGTGAAAAACTTAACTTAAGTTTGGAATGTTGGTGATACTTTTCTTCAGTTACAAACAAAAGATTTTAACCAGTATGTAAAAAAGCATCTGCACTGTTTGCGCGATTAGGCGAGCACAAAGATGACCGCTATTTAATATATAGTTAAATATATATAGTTAACCCATTAGTTAATAGTTAACCCATTAGTATATAGTTAACCCATTAGTTAACCCATAGTTAAATATATATAGTTATAAGCTATTTAATATATAGTTAAATATATATATTTAATATATAGCTATATATAGTTAACCCTATTTTACTCTGGGTATTTGACCAACGCTTTTTCCACGGGGAAGGGGGCAAAAATGCTCCTCTTATCTAACTTCTATGCCAAAAGTCATGGGAATGCCAAATTTAGGATGCGGATTGATGTTTACCAAAATTTTTAAGAAAATTTAGTTTTAATTTGACGTTATTGTGACTTTGGGCCACATTATCGAACAGTTTTCGTTCTTTTTGCGATGCTGTCACTGGCGTTGCAAATTTTGTATATATAGGTTTGATTTTTGATACAAAATTATAAAATGCCTAAGTCAAGTTTAAAACCTCAAAAATCGGAAAACTTTCCGTTACCTAAGCAACTTCAAATTTTCAGGAGTTATTTTGTTATGAATTTTGGCTCAAAGTCAAGTTGATTCGAAATCAAAGAATTTTTTCTGTAGGGATTTATCACACAAAAAAGAAGAGATTGGGAAAAAATTCCCTGTGACTTTGGTCGGGCCGTACAATCAGTGCCGGCCAGGACTAGAAAACGTTTTCTAGTGAGATTTGATGCAAAAACTGGGGAAAGTGTTAATGAAGACCAAAAAAAAGGCCTTCACTGTATTTTAATGAGATTTTTGCAAGAGTTTTAGGTGATAACCGAAAAAAAGTCTTCTCTGTATTTCGACGTGATTTTTGGTGGTGACCAATCGAAACAAACAATTAATTTGGTTCGTTGCAAAATTTCTCTGCTACTTTTTCTCGAAACCTCTCACGGGCCGCAAAATGTTCCAAATGTGGCCCGCGAAACGGGATTGGGGGAGCTCTGATCTAGAGTAGACGTCACAAAATATAACCTAAACCTTTAGGTTTTGGAACAATTTTGAAATAATTTACTTTTGAAACAACAAATTTTTGGTTTAGGTGATACTGCAAGACTTAAAAGCCCTGTGTTTGACCCAACGACAGACACGGATCGGTGTAACTTCTATTTCTACGCCCATCTGACAGACCAAATTGAATCTGGTGGCCTATATGTGTACTATCGCACGGAAAATAATGGACCGCTTTATTTACTTTGGGAAAGATCTGATCATACTACCAATGGTTTTACCAGGTTTGGATTATTTGATGCTAACTTTTTTTTATTTTATGAAGTTTTTATTACTGTATTTCTTATATTATGACGAGTTCGCAGCAGTTTTCAAGACTAATATTTGTTTTGTACCATAAATCGTGGTATTTTGAAGTGGCTGCCGACTCGAAGACCTTACGGTTCGTTCCTTAACGGCAGCTATCTGAATTGTCGCCGCGTATGCACTGTATTCAGCTGCTTTCTTATTTATCTTTTGCTCTTTTGTGTGATTGGCTGCGTTTGTTTTATGATTGCATAGTATTTTTGCTGGTAGCGACCTATGAACAAAAATGATTTAAAGAAAATTGCTATGTTTGCGCTGTTCTTGTTGCTTTCGTGCTAGTCACGCAACGCATTCGTGATCCTACGTCCTTACGTGTACACTATACAGTGCACACTCTACAATTGGTTATAGTAGCCTGATAAACTAGAAGATTTGATCTGAAGCCAGATAGGCTAACTTCGAACATCAAAAAAAACATAGGCACATTTTGCCATCAAAATTAGTCTTGATTTTGACCTCTTAAATGCTGCAAATTTTTGATTGATTCCATAAATTGATTTTTTTCAGATTTGGAATTGACTTAAACAATCGATTTTCTCACCGCTGGCAACTCATCATAGAAGCAAAAGTAGGCGGGCAAGATCGTGGAGATATTTCTCTTGACGATTTGGTTTTCCGAGATCAGTGCGTGATTGCTGAGGATCAGATCCTGCCCGAAGGTACCACCCAAGCTCCCACACCTAGTCCCTGCGCAGAAAACGAATATGTTTGCGAGGATAGAAGCTGTATCGATGTTAATCAAAGGTAAAATAGCTGTACACGCTTATAAAGCCACTTTTCATTAGTACAGTATCTCAATTAGAACATGTACTGTAGATATTCTGATTATCTCATCAGCAATGCTATGAATTGAATTTTCGCTTTCTTAAGCCCTTGTTTAGTCATACTGCCGTTCTTAATCCCAAGCAACTTGTGATCAAAGTTATTGGTATACCGTTAGCAATGCGAGTACACCGCTATTAAATAGTAAACCGCTAGTGAAAAAAAAAAACAGTTCATCAGCGTGGCCAAGAGAGTAAAGGCAACGTTTTAACGACGACTCTGATCGCATGATCTGTGTTCAACCCGCACTCTGGTCACGATTATCTCTGTTTGGTGGCTTTGAGCAAGCAGCATAGTCATTGAACAAGAACTAGAAAAAATCCACAGGAACATTGGGTCACTGGAAACTCCGATGCAAGTGCGAAATCCCCCAACCACAAAGTATTCATTGCAATGAAAAGTGCGCTGATTGTCCAATATTTAGCGTCTGACGCTGTCCGGTGACAGGAAGATAAATTTGCGCTACAACAACAACAACAACAACAATTTTTGCTTTTGCCCCTGACTAGCAAAGTGTTAAATATAGCCATTATTCACATTCATTTTATAGTAAGAATGAAATTGATCAGTATTGGCTTTGCTTCATACAATTTTTTGACAATGTTTTTGATGCTTAAACCACTTTGCATGAATATTGATGGACTCTTAAACTAAAACTGTTGTGCTTGCACCAGATCAAAACCAAACATTAGAAAAAAAAAGATATGGACAATGCACACTTGATACTAGACCGTCTTATACTCAAGCCGTTTTATTGGAGGGTTGAACCTATGAAATTTAAAATTTAGATTTTGTGTAGGTGTGATTTCACCGTTGATTGCGCCGACGGTTCAGACGAACGATATTGCGCGGAGTGTGATTTCGAAACAGATGCTTGCGGATATGAAGATATCAGCTCTGGAAAGTACAAGTGGGTTAGGGAAGACATCTCTGTCATCACAGACCCCAACGGACCAAAGACAGATGGCAGCGGCAATGTGGACGGATAGTAAGTAAATCTAGTATAGTAGTTTCAATTGGGTCAATTAGTAGATTTTTTGAATTTGCTGCTAAAACTTTAAAGTATTCTTGCTGCCATTGAGCTTACGATATATTTCTAGCCAATTTAATACAGAAAAACTAAGTTTGTAAAAACTTTTTTAACACGAGTAAATTAATTGCTTTCAAAATTAGCTAGAAACTTTGAATAAATTTATAGGTGCAGAGTAGAGTATACTAGAACGTCTGAATTTTTGGCATTTCTGGTGTTGGAAATGTTCAAAGTGTTTGATACTGTTATTTTCAGTTTCATGCATGTGGATGCCACGCAGAGTACTTTCTTAGCACAAGCTGAATTGAAGAGTGGTGCACTCGGAAGGACGGGAATCCCGTGCCAAATGTCTTTCATGCACCATCAAGGAGGCACTGATTATTCTGGCTTCTTCCAAGTCCAGGTATGGGAAGTGAATAAATATGAATTTGGTTCTTCCATAAATCCTTGTCAATCCATAATTTTTGAAACTTTTTGAATAAACTTAATGTTAACATATCAGCATACCGCGTTATATAGGGGTACATGTTGCTCTCTAGCTTTGAATTAAATTATTTATTTTAGAATAATTTGAATAACTATTTATTCTTTTACTATTCATTATTATTCATTGTTTTATTTTATTTAAGCTCAATAATATCTAAATATCTAAAAATTTTAACACCAACATAATTTGAACTGAATCCCTTTAACTCAGCTGCATATCAATAGTTATAACCTCAAAATGATATACTTTAATTGACATTTTTTGTTTTGCAGGTCGGAAATTTTGGAGACGCCATATTGGATTTGAAGATTATTTACTATCGCATTTCTAACCAGCCGAATGACTGGGTCAACGTCACGGTTGATATTGGTCAGTTAAGGACTGAAAGTCTATAGTGTTTTAATTGAAAGATTTAATGCTTTCTCATCAATACTTTTTATCTTCTAATTTTACCCTTGATGATTTCACTTACGAGTGAAACAGCAGACCTTCAATTTTCTTTATAGTTCGTGTAGATTTATCACTGTGGAAATTTGACGTGAAACATTTGCTGTTCTTCACCAGGACAGAGTGCTTTTTGGTAAAAACTGTGTAAAGTGAACGTTAAAGTTGTTTAAGTTAAAATGTAAGCATTTCGATTAGATGGTAGAAGCAAAAAGCTTGTTAGCTTATCGTTCAATGTAAATTTTTTCACGCTATATCGAAATGGATTTCGTAATGACTTGCAATAACATTTTGAAAAAGCACTTGCAAAATGAATGTGTTTATGGTTTTAGGTGACCACGAGCCCGGATGGAAAGTTAAATTTTACGCGCTTCCATGTCTCAGAGGATTCGACTGCAACGACCTAGCTATTGATGACGTCAAATTCATTAACTGCCAGCCGGACGCTCAACCTGACTTTTATGACAAGGTTCGATTAATTTAAGACGTTGTTTTACATTGCTTTCAGCCGTGGAAATAATTGATAGCTTGTTTTTAGCTCAACTGCCTGTATGCTAAAGTTTCTTGGCCAGGAGATAACAAAGTGAATTTTGCGATTTATGAGTCAAGCTACCGCATGCTCAGCGTCCAAGTTAGGCTTCCCCTTGCTCAGTGCCTACTCTTCGTCTACCGATTTCAGCAGAAATTTCATCACAACCTTTTTGTGATAATGATCGTTAAACAGAAAAGCTAAAAATATCAATTTTCTCGACTAAGTTGGCATTCGAAACTCGGTCTACCGTTTCAGTATCACTAGCAGACGTTATATTTTTAGCCATTTGATTTGTAATGATTACGTTTGATAAAAAATAATGGGAAACTTTCTGAAAGCAAAACGAATAACTTTTTCTATTTTCACTACTGGAAACCATGCAGTAACTTTTGCCTTGGTTTTGTAAAAGTCTAGCTGTGAAAGACAAGATCTTGAAGAAAATTCTTACTTTCTATATTACGTAACCTACAGTAAATGAAATTTTAGCTTGATTGCGACTTTGAAGACGAATCGCAGTGTGGGTGGTTTAATTACTACCATGGCGACTTTTACTGGATGAGGAAAAGTGGAGAGCAAGCAAATTTCTTCCCAAATGATGGTCCGTCATATGACCATACCAAAGGTATCCTTTTCAATCGCTAATCTAAGAACAAAACTAAAATTATAATTCATTAGACACAGTTTGGTATAACTTAACTTAATGATGTAGCCTTTCTACTGATGATGCTTTAAGTTTAAGCGAAAAACATGTCTATCAAATTATTACGCTTAGTTTTGTTTGATTAATCGCTAATGTTTTAAGGTTTGGGATAATTTTGATACCAACAAAAGTCGCACATTGCACGGGAGTTGCCGGGAGTTGTCATTTTCTAATACCGGGAGTTGCCATTTTCTCAAAATAAAGCGTGAAGCAGTTAGTTTGAAGATTAAATGAAGTTATAACGTGTTTTGAAAATAATGTTTTTTTGTGTGTGATTTCTTTTTGCTTGCCGTAAAGGATCAGTTTCGGTTTATTTTTGTGTGGTGAAATAAAACCGTTATACTGTATGTCAATTGAGAAAACTAACAATATCTATTTCGGATGGAGTTATTTTAGACGTTGTTTAGAATTATAACTTCGGTAAAGTGGAAATTTTATTTAGCCAAATAATAGCAATAAACAGCAAGACTGAAGTCATTTTCTAAAGATTTATTTACAATAAAAATACAAACGTTTTCGCCTTTCATTAGGGCTTTTTAAGTATTACTTAACTTGTAGCCATGTTAACTTCAGACTAACTAGTAAAAATGAAACACAAAAAATCAAGCGATAAAGTTAGTCTGATGTTAACATGGCTACAATTTAACTAATACCTGAAAAGCCCTGATGAAAGGCGAAAATGTTTGTATTTTTATCGTAAATAAATCCTTAGAATGACCTTTAGTCTTGCTGTTTATTGCTATTATTTAGAATTACCCCCAGTTTGATCTCTGCCACTGCTGTCATTCTTGTATTTCTGTTATGTTTCTGCCATATATTATGTGTGGATCGATTCAAATTTCCTGCTATGTTTAGGTGAAGGAAGCGATGGCAAATACATGTTCGTGAACGCATTATCACGTTTACAACCGGATAAAAGAGCCATTCTAATAACAATGAATCAAACCGCTATGCCTGGAGAAGGAAAATGCATTACATTTTGGTATGATGTTCATAACCAAAGATTTAACTCAAAATCACTATAAACACTTTTTTTTAACATTTTATCACTAGTCCTGATTTTATGTCATTTCAACTCAGCTGGCCCAGTTTTGATTTAAGTAATTATTTGTAACAGAAACAGTTGTCTTAGACATATCCAGGAGAATTCTTGTTTCAGTCTTATATTTTTATAGCCGAGCTGGTAAGTCTTATAATAATAACGTGATTAAAATAATTTTCACTTACTCTAAGGTTTTGTAGGTCTGTTTTGGCCTTTTTCCTTTGCTTTAAAGCGCGTTTCTACACTCATGTTTATACATGTAGTTCCAACTATACTTGATCAAACTTCGTGTGTTCTTTGAGGAGTACAGCATTTGTAATTGAGTCTTCAGTTATCAAGTTAAGTTGCCTTGAGACAACAAAAGGATCTTAATATCTTCGAGTCAAACTGCCACCTGCCACTTGTCTAGCACACCCAGTGGAGAATTCACAGTGTCTCTTATATTGCTGAACGTCAAGCATAAGAGCTATGAAAGTAATTTATAGGGATTATCCTGGCATAATTTTTATAGAATTTAGTTGACCCGACCGGGAAGCAAACAATATTTTAATTTACCATCTATCAGTTTAGCTCGGCCACCTTGTACAAATCTGGTCATTTTGTTGTTTCAACCCCACTTTTGCTAAAACCTTGCATTTTTTTGCAGGTATCACATGTACGGACCCAGTATCGGCGTATTAAACCTTAGAATCACCAGGCATGGAAAAGAGGGCGAGGACCCGTGGCAAATCATTTGGGCACGCGCTGGTTCCCAGGGAAACAGGTAACTTAATCTTAATGCTTTTGACGATGTCTCGAAGAAAAAGCTCTAAAAGTTACTCAATCGTTTGATTAAAATTTAACACGCGTTACTGCAAAGTGCAAACACGGCAAACTTGTGTAATATACAGACAGTACAGTCTTAAGAACAAAATATGAAATGAAATATACCGGACGCTTTAAAGAAAGTCTTAGTTTATCACCAGTATTAATTTAAATATGGCAGTTTTACTGATGAGGATAATGCTGGCAAACATTTCGTTCGTGCGTATATGAATCAGAAACTTTTTGCTCTGACCACACCTACGCCGAACACCCTTTTTTGGGTTCTGTTTGCAAGTTTTTGGTGAGGCTAGGCCACCTCAACCGGTAAAAAAGCTTAGCCCCAATGGGAAATAAGCGTAAAGAGTTTTTCTCAAACACAAAATTACGTAATGCCAGTTTGGCAGTTGAGCAGGAATCAGAAACCTTTCGATCACTAACCCAATCCTCTACTAGTTGAGCTATCGCAAACAGTAACTCTCTATGAAGAAGTCAAACTTTTTAGATGGAACAAGGGCTATGTTCACACATGGTCGACTTATTACGTTTGGCAACTTCAGTTTGAAGTCATTCGCGGCGGCTACGATGGTGATATTGCGATCGATGATGTACAACTAACTAATGGTAAGATAATGTAGGGGTTTTACTCATCTACTGCACTTCATTTTTCCTGCCGATAATACACGGATACCTTGTCATTACTTTAGCCAAACTTGATCAATTTTATGTTCGAATAAAAAAATTGTTTAGGAATGTTTATGGCTTTTAATTTAGTAAGTTTTTATAAAAATGGTCACACTTTTGTACTTGAAGAGATCTTGTGTACATCACTATATTATTTCTTTTTTTGAACAAACTTTTATTTTGCAAAATATTTAATTATTGCAAATATTTAGTCATATAATGTGTTATACGTCTATACAGTTATCACTTGGATAAAAGATCTTATGAGTTGGTTAGGCAGGGTGCTGTCGAATTATAAGCGGAGAGGCCGAAGTGTGATAAGCGATTGCTTATCTAGGAAAGGCATACGATAGATAAATACAGGCCTTTTGTTGACGTTGACGTATACACACTGGATAAAAATAAGATGAATAATTTAAATTTGTGTAACCTCTGTATTTACTAAGGTACTTTGGCTAAAAGAGAGCAAATGGAATCTTTTGATCTTTGACTTAAGTTGATACATATCACCTGTTTGGTGTCCATCACACACGGTGGAAGCTTCAAACTACTGTTTAATGCTGAACGTGGAGCACGGTATAGCTGTATATACCAATTTTTCAAGTCATTGATTTGACCCGAATGGGAATTGAATCTGCATCAACCTTTTCAGCAGCAGACTATCTATCTATTCGATCGCTGATAGTAAGTGTTTACTTAGAATTGTACTTACAGGCAAATGCCCAGAACCTGAGAATGAGTGCAGCTTTGAGGCTGGAAAATGCACATGGACAAATGACGACACTGCTGATTTTCTTTGGGCAGAAGACCTGGCTGATGGTGCTGGGGATTACAGACCTCCAATCGATCACACCACTTTATCATCTGCTGGAAGTTATGTCTACAACAACGCCTATGCTAACAATGTACCAGGTATAGATCGATAAGAAAAACAAACTTGCGTTTTACGTTGAACCGAAGATTAATTCTTTATAATGATTTAGTAGAACAAATCGTCATTAAATAAGATCAGTAATGATTTAAGGTACTCAATCGAAGCTTTTTTTAGTACGTTTTGCAGTTTCTTTGCCGCATTTTAACCTTCGATATCTATTTTTTTGTTTTTCAGGTAAAACTTGCCGCCTGCTGACACACGTGTTACCAAACACTGCCTCAGATTGCGTGCAGTTCTGGTACTACATGTACAACGATGGAGATTCCATTCATGATCCAGGAACTTTGAATGTTTACATCAAACTAGATACCAGTGCTGTTTCCCAATTATTGTGGACCATTTCGGGAAACCAGGTAAACATTAGCTGTTGCAGCAGACGTGGGCATTTTGTCTGTTTTAGGTAGAAATAATATGTCATTGTGTTTTCGCAAACAGTTTCGTGTTATCAAAAAGGATACATTCAAAACACGTATGTTTAAAACTGTGAAAGAAAAAAACATCTCTGCCTACAGTCAGTTATCATAAGTATCGTCATCTCTGGGCTATGCTACAACACCTGTTCTCAATCGCTAATCAAATACGGAAATCAAAAAAATTAGATCTTTATGTTAAAGAATTTCGATGTACCTAATATGTAAGAACCAAAAAGGTAAACTTCCAATAACTAAATCTCTGATTTCTTCCAAAATCATTTTGGATGGATAAAAATTAATTGTTGAAAAATTTTTTTAAAGTTTTCAAGATAGGAAAAAAAACATGACAAATTATGAGTGTTTCGCTTTCACAATGACCCATTGAGATAACTGCGTTTTTGCCACCCTTTTTTAGTTTTTTTGGATTATCTTCAAGTGCAGACTAGAGCTTGATCCTCAAAAAATGAGCTAGTAACCTTAGATTTGAAGGCTTGATATTCCTTTGCTAATTCCTGAAATGATGAAAAAAGGGACAACTTTGTAGGGACATCGTTGGAATTTCGGTCAAGTAACAGCTAGTAGCAGTAGTGAGCCGTTCCAAATCGTGTTCGAAGCCATCACTGGAGATGCAGCCGACTCCTATTCAGTAGCCCTTGATGACGTAAAAGTCTTGCCTGGAGCCTGCAAACCGAAAGGAAGTTGCGATTTTGAAACGGATCTCTGTGGTTATGTCAATTCAAGGGGTGAAGGTACGGACAGAATAAGATGCTGTTACTGCTGGAGGCTAACAAGGTTGAGAAAAACGTGATTTTTGTGCTGTATTTTTTAGTTCTCTTGAATCTTGTTGATGTAAAGGCAAATTCAATTGCTTCAGTTTATATTGAAATGTTTATAACATTGTTCCCAAGACAATTCGATCTTGCCATTAGTCGGTTTCGACATATAATTATAATCGCTATTAAGGTTTTATTTCCCAAGTTTCATTGACTAAAAAACAGCGAGGAAAATTTTTAACCTTGGAGTAAAGCTGCCTTTTACCCATTTGTCTACCATTTACAGTGGAAGCTCCTCTGTCCGCTATTAGTTCCGGATATTAACTACAAAAATTGTGAAAACCACTTTTAATGCTCTGGTTGATACTATCAAAAATAGAATCCAAGTCCACCGTTTCAGCAAAAAGCAAAAAAACAGCACTTGACAGAAATCTAGCTCTGTAAAAACATGCAATCTAGCACAACAAGCAGGTCACCCACCAATGCTATTGAGGAGCTAGGCTCTTGTCACTCTATTTATTTGTTGATTGGTTATCTTTGGGTTTAATCTGGTGCTCATTTGCTTGGAATAGGCATTGGACAAAATCGCCGTAGTTTTGAAATTTTGGCATTCCTTACCAATTTTTGGCTGTTTTTGCATCAAACGTTTTATCCATTTGAACACAGATCTGTCTAAATTGTGTGAAACGTTGCAAAGCATTCATGTTTTAAAACATTATCAGACTTGTTTCGTTTTTTTTTTTCACCAAATTTAGGTGACGATTTTGATTGGATTTGGAGCAGTGGTTCAACACCAAGTGATTATACTGGTCCCGCAAACGACCACACGTTCCAGAACAAGTCTGGACACTACATGTACATGGAAACCACTTCGTTAAACTTGGGCGGAGAAAAAGGATGGCTGATATCCGAAACGTAACTTTTGTAGAAATTATGATGTGTTGTTTTAAAGTTGAGAAGTTTTTAGCGATTTGAAAATTATGCACAATTGCTCATATTGTATATCAAAAATTGGAAGTTTCCTTTTTGAAGATAATTATTAACTTTTAAACATAGGCAATGATAGTTGCAAATAGGGTGGCAGATTAGTATGTGAAAGTTCTTCTTTGCCGATCGCTACCACAACTAGCTTGATTACTAGAATTATTATTTTTTAAAGTGTTTGGTAATTGAGTTTTCCTTGCAGTAGAGTAGTACAGGCCCGACCCGTCAAAAAAAAACTAAAAAACGTTATGCTAGTTTATCTAGTTTGTATAATAACCTGATGCAGTACTTTTCAAAAGAACAAGCTTTTTGAAGATCCAAGATTATAACACAAGCCACTAAAAATTGAAAAAGAGCTTTCAGATTTTTTACCAATTTACTACATCATTATCTTAAATATGTGCTACGTTTAAAAATTGGTATCTTTGTAACGTTAAGTGCAACAAACGGCATAGTATATAATTAGCTTATTTTAAATTTTGAGAGAGACTGAAGCAAGGGCCACAGTGAAGAGATTCGTAAACGAAGAGTGCTCAAACCACTATCTTGCTAAGCGTAAATTTCTATACTTTCAAGTTTATTTCTAATTTTCAAGTCTTGCTTCATAAAACTTTGGCTTCTCCTGCAATCAACACCAACGCTTTGTTTAGCTTGCGTAACTTTTCAACGGTTTCAGATTTACTTCGACTGTTGGTTCATGCATAACATTCTATTACCACATGTACGGAAGTAACACCGGAACTTTGAATGTGCTACTTGAAACTGAGTACGGAATGCAGACTCTGTGGGGTGAGTGAATTTCAATTACTGTACCTTGTGTTGAAGCCAAGTTTGGTAACAAGCAAATTGTGAGCTTAGTTTTTTGTTTGATTTTGATGGTATTGGCGGGAGGCCAGCTGGTTGACATTGAAATTTCAAATCGTATTGTGAGAACAGAAAAAAATTAAATACGGTTCTTTTTGGTATCTCCAACGGAAAAGAGCTCAACGAATCAGACATCAGAGCTAATTACGATTTTATTCACAGTCAAATTTAGAAATTTTTACTGTCTGTTTCATCCTTACGGGATCATCAGAAGAGAACTTCTTCTTCAAATAGAATTGTATTGCGCGTACGTTTCTACTTAAATAAGAAGTTCTCTTCTAATGATTCCGCAACGATGAAACAGACAGTTAAGGGTTTCTAAATTTGACTATGAATAAAATTATGAAAAAAATTAAATATGTCTACTTAGCAGTGTTTGGGACCAAGCTGTGCGTCTGTTTGAAAACAAAATATGAAAAATAATGAAATGTCGTTTATAAATACGGTCTGTTTTCAAACTGACGTTCGTTTTGTTTCAAACTGATGACAAGACTGTTTATTTTTGAAAGTATCCATTATCTCAGGACACCCTTTACACTGTAGCATTCTATTGATAAGGGATAAAGTTGGATTGAGTTGAATCCGATCAAAATTTTATCTGGATTTAAATTTCGGACTATGAAAGAGTTGAATTTTGATTTTCTTTACCAGAAATTGCGCTTGTGTTGTTTAAGTTTGCACGTTATAATAACAATGGGCAAAAGCCAATAGCAATTTTGCCAAAAAGCATTAAAGTCATCTAAAGCGGTTCACTATGGAATTAGATTAAACTTGTATTTTAATCTCGAAGTTGTTCAAAAAATTTAGATTAATCAATTCGAAATTGATTTTTATTTCAATTTTGCAGTTTTAAAAGAAATAATTTAAATTTCAAGTTTCAATTTTTTTAACTTTCCTAACCTATTATGGTACGAGAGTTAACGATGGTGTATCCCCGCTCACATTCCTGGGAAGTGGGCTCCCAACAGCACCCGAAAAACGAAAAATAAATCGTGACTTTGCAGGACGAAGTGGAGATCAAGGCGGTTCCTGGAATGAAAAGAAGATTGACTATTCGATTGGGATCAACCATCGGATTGTGTTTGAAGTCATTAAGACTACAATCATCCGGGCGTCTGACATTGCCATTGATGACATCACAGTTGATATCGGATCGAACTGCAATGGTCAGTATTTTGAATATTTTTAATAAGACTGCCGCTACAGTACATTATGCTGTAATTAAGTCATCGTGATTTCAATGCTCCTAATTGGAACTGTGTTTGATTCAATGGTGCGAATGTTGAGGAAAGACGATCGGATTTTAAAAAGTTGCAATATTGTCAACAGAGATCATCAAACAGGCTAAACAATCAATCTCAATTAAAACAAAAATTACTATAGTAAAATATATCAATATATACCACCTCATTTATGATATCATTAACACATGTAATTGTATTGCGTAGTTATTTATTCTTTGGTCACCGGACAGCATCAGACACTAAACGTTCGATGATTCTCGCAGTTTTTATTGCGATTACTACGTCGTACTTGGTGAAATTCATGCCTGCTTACAGTAGGAGTTTCCAGTGATTTAAAATTCTTCTGAATTTCTTCGAATTCTTCTCGTCTGAATTGGCTGCATGTTCGAAGCCACTAAGCAGAGAAAACCATCGTAAAGTGCCTTCTCTCAAGACGCAATAGCGTGACCACAGTGCGGATTGAACTCAGATCATGCGATTAGAGTTGTCGTTTAACACTTGAACCGTGCTAAAGTTATTTTTAGGTCAAAGTTTAACTACTGCCGGACCTGAAACTACTGTCCCGCCACCTACCACAAGTGAATTACCAGAGAACTGCACTTTTGAAAGCGGGACTTGTGACTGGGTTGCCGACACTACAGGACAGTCGATTTGGACAAAACAAACTGGAACTTCAGCTGATGGCTCTCATACTGGACGTGGCCCTTCATTTGACCAAACGACTGGAGGAGATAGTGAGTGCAGTTATGCCTTGTTTGTAGTTTAATGTAATTAGATATTAGTAAAAAAAAGAAAAATTATTGATGTGACGGAGTAGAATATGGTAACATAGGAATTCGCTAAATCTTCACAAAAAACTTTTGTACAATTTTTGCGATAATTTGTTTCTCGCTAGAAACTGGTTCCATTTAATAAGTGCGCTGTGATAGTTTGTGATTACCAACTCTTTAACTCTTGTTTTAGTTTTAGGTATTTTTTTAAAAATCACCTCGGCAGTCAATTGTGACGACAAGAAGTTTAACAATGCTAACAAAAATTTTGTTTTTTTCGTGTTATAAGTAGTTTTAACTACAATTAAAATAACCACTCTCTCGGCGATTATACTACTGTAGTGTAATCTGAATAGTTATGATCAACAGAAAGACTTTTTTCTTACGGCTGTTTGGGGATCTATTATTCCACTCGAATAAGAGAACCAGCTTGTCTGTAATTGCTTCAATTTTAATCTGTAATGATTGTGACACATATTTTTTTTTCACTTAGATATTGCGTTTGTTTTGGTATGACATGACCGTTGAACTTACGGATACCTTTATTTTCAGGCATCTACCACATACATCTTGAGTCAGCCGGTTACGAAGATGGCACTTACTGCATTATGAAAGTGAACGATCAAGACTATGCAATCAACACTCGAGGACATAATTTTGTCGTCATTAACATTGTAACAAAGGAAATTGAAACTGCTGTGTTTGACACCTGGAGTGACCCTGATAGCGTGAGTAATATTGCGATAGTATAATATTGTACACTGTACAGTCGTAACAAGCGGCCAATTTATTCTGGCGTGTAACATACGATAATGAACGGTAACGATAAGGAATTTTTCTTTAAAAAGTTGAAATTATATCCTTTTAACGATTGCTGATTTGGAAAGCGTATCGTTGTGTAGCTATAATATTAAAATTGTGTTCGTATTGTGATGAAACAAAGTCTCGAATTACCCACATTAGTTGTTCTTGTTACTGCTTGGTTGTTTTCTGCTAATGAGAGCATGGTGCAGCAGCCAGTAGCTATGCTACATCGCTGAACCCCAGATACCGTAGACTTGAAAACGCGGAAGAGAAATGTTTAGCCATTTTCACATCACCCAAAAGAATGAGAAGTTAAGCACTCTAAAAAAGTTGCTGAAATGGAAAAACCGGGAAAGAAAAGTGGCTATTTACACACCACTCAAAAATTGGCTCTTTATCACCCCCACACTTGTGGTCACCAACATTTTGTTATGATAATTCAGTTGTGTGATCTGAGTCTAACCTGCATTGTATCCATGTTGTAATACAACGCTATCAATTTTGCAGAGTGGAATTAAATTTGTCATTTGCTTATTTTTCTGTTTTATTTTTAACTATCTTGAAATGCCGTGATTGAGATGAAGCAATGCAATATGAAGTTCTTTGCAGGATAACTACTGCATGCACAACTACTTTTCTTTTTCCTAATATCATTCGAATAAAATAGTATAATTGTAAGCAAAACACAACGTAATTTGAATGAAACAATTGAACAGCTGCGTAATTAAAAAATCAATTGTAAAACGATTCAGTAGTAATTGCCTGCGCTTTAAAAGACATTTTGTGCTCAGGTAAAGCAATGGCTTAAATGAGAATATTAGTTTTATGCACTAAGCAATGTAAATTTAAATAAACAACGTTGCTTTTAGACGAAGAAGCTCGCTGAGTACGTGAATCAGATAGAGGACGAGTCAATTGTCTTAATAGCGGTCCAGGACTCGGGAGGAGGCGTCGCGTTTGATGAAGTAGATGCAGCCGTGATGGAGGCGCTGGGAGCTGGAACGAACGATTGTCCGGTCCATATAGGTACAGTTTGTTGGTTTGTTGCTGCCTCCAACCTGTCCTAGTGAAATAAAAGCCTCAGTTTCATTTTGACTTGATGTGACTCCAACTCAAATTCTTACTGGTAATATTTTCTTGTTTTTTTGTTGTTTTTTTGTCCAAAGTGTAAAGTTTCTTCTCCAAACTTTTGAAAATTTACAAAATTATAATTTTTGTCCGTTTTTTTTTTCTTTCTGACATTGTCAGTTTTAATTTATTTTAAAGTATCCAAACTTTTAAAACTTATATTTTTACGATGCGACTTTTAAAAAAGGTTTAAAAAAAATTCAAGAATTGCTCGTGCGTTTGAATCAAGCCCTCTCACCAACGCTTAGTACCTCTGTAACGAATTCCAAAAAAAAAAAAAAAAAAAAGACTAAGCTCGCTTAGGGTTCTTACAGAACCCGTGCTGCCATGGTTCCAGTTCTTCTTTATTCAAAGACAAAAAAAAATGACAAAAATAAATACCACGCCACAGAACGGTTTCAAAATAAACTTGAAACCGGCGAGCTAATGAAAGAAAAGCCCTGCTGGCTAAACCAAAAAATGCACGTTAACAAATATTTAAAACATAAGTAACGTCATTTTAGCTTCTAACCATCAGGTCTAAAAAAGAAGAATGAATTGAAGAATGCTTGCCATCACAGTCAAGAATTGCAAAGTTTGCTTTCTTCATGCTTCGCGCATAAAGAAAGAAACATACTTAATTGTATGCAAATTTAAACGCGTACGAAACTCCAGCGATTTGTTACAAGTTTCGAGCTAAATTACAACAGCTGCAAAAATGCCCTGCAGACCGCGCTCTTTGCGTGAAGGCAAACAAATCAAGAATTCGAAAAATGCTAAACAGCAAATCAGGATTTAATGCTATGACGTAACAACCTCTTTGGGCTTCTATTTGCAATTCTTTTATTAGACTGAACTTCCTTGACAAGCAAACTGCTTTGCCCCAAAATAAAAAAAATAAACAAAATATGGACACAAAAAAGTCACACACTGTAATTTGGAAAACGCTTGTACAGTGTAGAATAGGGCGGTTCAAAAAAATTTTTTGCTCTTGAAAACACGCTATCACCCCTAAAATCGTGAGGTTGGCTGAAAAAACACCACAGAAAAAAATTCGGTTCGATTCCTCCAACAGCCGCCACGGAAATCGAGTTTTTGTTTTATCTTTAAAATAAAATAAAATCTTCAACATATTACATCGATGAAAAATCATTTTCAAATTTTTCTTTTCGTCGCTCTGGAGCTCAACACCGAGCAAGATGGATGTCGTCTTGTATTTACTCTCTAAAAATGTTATTGCTTCAAGGACAACTCCAAGTTGAAGAAACTGATCTTGAAAATCTGCAAAGTTTTAAAGACTTTGTTGCTATATTTTATTCGTCTTTTTGGTTTCAGTCTCCTTTAGCATCAGAGGCAGCATACAATGATCTTATGTATTACAAAACAATGTTGGAATATCAGAGTTCTTCAAAACTTGGCAATATTGCACACAACGCTGCTAAAGCCCTGTCACGCCATTTATGGTATTTGACCGAAGAACTGATACCATTTGCTCTGTTCTCTAAGCAACTTGCATGTGAAGAAAAAGAAATTTTAGCTCGTAGGATGTTCCAACTCTATTGAGAAAATCAGCACACAGTGCTCGCACCACAAAAACCAGTATTGCCCCACATCACAGAGACAACACGGATTTCAGATTTGGCGGGAAGACGTTCTGTGCTTTTCTTCCAGCGGTTTCGATTCACCATCGATGATGTCCAGTTTCCGCGTCGGGCTCAAAGCCAATGGTGCAAGTCTGATTCATACCAAAGGCTTGAACGATTAGTATTTCACATAAAAGTGACAAAAGACACAGCTGAAAGGGGCATCAAAATACTTGAAGACTATAAAGACGTTCAAACTACCGACAACGAACTACGAAACATGATCTTGCATTGCGTCGAAAGCATAAGGCAGAAGTATCCAGATTTTAGAAAGGAAACTCTAAGTTGCTGAAAATCTACTTTGTTTTATTGTATTGCTGTTCATATTGCGACAAGACGTTGAATTAACTAACACATGCAGTATGAAAGTACTGAGCAAAACTTTTTTTTATTAATTATTGAAGAAATACAATGTTTTTAACACCAAAAATTGAGTTTAGTTCAGTAAATGCATATTTTTCGTAAAAAATGCTCTAATTGTGAAGAATTGCTAGGGGAATTCCCCCTAAACTCGATGACGTTATTGATGACGTAACACCAAACTATTAGGGTGACCTAACTCAACCGTTGGTAACAATCTTTTTTTAAAAATTTCGAGAAAATTGTCTAAAGCAGCATAAAAATTAGGAAATTTACTTATTTAAATTAGGGGAATCCCCAGATTTTAAAGATAAAACAAAAACTCGATTTCCGTGGCGGCTGTTGGAGGAATCGAACCGAATTTTTTTCTGTGGTGTTTTTTCAGCCAACCTCATGATTTTAGGGGGTGATAGCGTGTTATCAAAAAAAAAAATTTTTTTTGAACCGCCCTAGTGTAGAATTTTAGTAGACTCCAAGTCTCCAATTATGGATCGTACTAAAGTAATTTTACTATACTGTTATAAAAGCTTAATATGAGGTTTTTCAGAAAACAAATCTTAGTCAACCCTGTGTTATTGCTTTACAGGCAATCGAGACGCTTTTGCGATGATTACTCAAAAAGTAAAAACAACTGACAGACTTCCCAGCTGGTTTAATTGCAAGCATGTCCCGAAGAATAATGGACCTGCAATTATATCATCCATAGCTGAAACAGGTTTGAAAATCTTTACTCTTGCTAGTCTAAAAATTTTGGAATTTTCAGAAATTTTTGCTCAACTGTCGTAGCGATTCATTTGGTATTATGACGATTGATTTCTTGAAATACAAGTAGATAATGCTCTTTGTCGCAGCTTTTTTGTGTTGTCCATTTAAGTTTGAGGTCTAGTAGATTTTGATCATAATACTTGACTTTCCAATAAGTCTACAGTCTGTGTTAACCTTTTGAAATAACTTTTGTGATATTTTTGTTTTTACTATGTTTTTCTTCTTCAGGTTATTACATGCATGCGAATGGTGACCTCCTGGCAGACTCCGGATCTCAGAGGTTGATAACCTCCAGGTTTTTCCCACCTTCAGCACCGATCGGCTTCTGCATGTCTTTTCACTACCACATGTATGGATCAAACGTTGGAGAACTTGCTGTGATTGGATTGCAGGAAGGAGGACCCGAGAATAAAGTGGGTCAAAGCCTATTTCAAAAGCAGTTTTGATCCCAAATGTCGCATCAGTAGAAATGCCCCAATATAAATTGAAGGGCTTAGTGCATAACTATGTTAACTCATTTTTTGAAGTTTTGAGATATTGGGCTTTAAAGTTTTCAATTTTTTTGCGGTATTAAATCAGATTGATTTTAAATTTTGATAGTGAAATGATCAAACATGTGATCACGGAATTTTTTAAAGCTAACAACCAACATAGTTATTTAATTAGAACGCATTGTTTTGGTTCATCAAACAGGTGGAACCAGTAGTTAACATACTTATGCACACAATTTTTTTCATGAAAGTAATATTCTCTCTGCATTAACATGTTAAGTATCATTAACTTGTTATTTTCGGTTTATTTATGATAACAAATACTGCCAAACACAACAGTTTGAATCAATAATTTTCCGGCTCGGAATCTGCACCACTTTTTTCCAATAAAGTTTCATAAAAATGGCGATGAGGTCTTGGAATAAATTCAGTTTGTTTTTTAATATCCTGCACTTGTTTTGCATGAATGGGTCGTGGAAAAAGGTTTGTTGATGAGACCGTTTTCTTTTCGGAGTAAGTAATTAATTTCGCTGGTCAAATTAGTCGAAAGTTGGTACTAAATTTGAAAGCATTGTATGCGGCAGCTGACAATACTTATATTGAGTAAGTGATTAATACTGCTGGAAGTCAAGATAGACGCTGCTGGGTCCTATTTTCAAAGCATTATGTGCTGCAGCTGACAATCAAGTCATTGCTGGCAATGAATTGGCTTTAGAGTGCTGTGGGGGCTCTGCCAACAAAAAGTAAGGTAAATATTGCATCATTATTGCTGTTGCAGTACTACTTACTAATGCATCTCAGTCGATACTTTTTGTATAAAATTGTGGAATGCCCACTCTGATTTTCAAGACCATTCAGAACAAGATTAAACTGTTACTGTGCCGGTAAATTAAAATGTTAACTGGCATTTATTTTGCAAAGTCGCAAATAATTTTGTGCAAAACTGTGTAAACTCCACCTTTTCCTGCAAGACTATGTTAACTCATTGAGTTAGCATTGTCTTGCATGCAAAAAAGGAATTTTTGCGTGAGTTAACATAGTAATGCATTGCCTATCTCAAAAACTGTGCTTGCTAGCTAAATAAAACCAAGCGCAAAAAATAGATCTTAAGTAAAAACTCACCCATGTGTATTTAACTCAAAATCGTAAAAAACTGAGTTAACATAGTTATGCGCCAAGCCCTTCAATTCCAAATATGCTTAATTTTAAAAGAAGCAGTTCAGCATGTAAATATGTTATCGTGTTTCTGTCAATAAATTTAAGTTTCGGTAGCAGAGTGGTCTAACGTGGTTCTCGCGATGAAGGATTGCGCAACTTGGAAACCAGTGTACACTACTGTATGCCTTAGTCTAACCTCACTAATTCAAAGATACCGTTTTGTTTCTGTTTGTAAGTCTTTTATCAGGCTGGAACACCACAAGAAATAAATTGCTCAGCCCTGTAGTACAATAAGAGCTCGTATTTGCCTTTTCCAAGGAAAAGACGACTCATTGCGTAGCGACCTTAAATGACATCGTCTTTCGCATAAAGAATGACAAAAATGTCCGTGTAGCCATTCACTACCGCTCTTACTGAGCGCTATAGCCGTGTTACTATCATTCTTAATTAGTGGGTTGCATTTTATAGCACATAATGCCTATTTGTGACAAATGACTTTAGCTTTGGAGCCGAGAAGGAGGTTCTGAGAACAATTGGAAACCATCGTATTTGTATTGGAGCAGCTCAGCTCAACCGTTCAAGATGGCTTTTGAAGTGAAGCGGCTGCAGGGTTGGAGTGGTGACGTTTCAATTGATGACGTGTTCTTTACTGACGGTTCCTGCCCAGACAGCGAATACGTTTGTGAGTTCGAGCAAGGATACTGCAACTGGCACAACGACCCCAATTTTGTGGCGGAGAATTTGTGGAAAAGAAATAATGCAGGTCCGTTTTTAAAATCTTTCGAATTTTTGATCTGCTTTTCACTTTCAACTCGACGCTGCTTTCACAATTCTATAACTGTTTTTTTGGTGTTTTTTTTTTTCTGCATTCGTCGAGTTACGCTTGAATGTTTTCTATAAGCGAAAGTGCCTATAGATACCATCTTTTACCTTGAAATAAGTTGCGTTAAAATTTATATTTTGAGATTATGATTCAACGCTACTCCCAGTATAACTTATTTGTGCTTTTCTTTGGCGAAATAGTGAAGTCTTTCGTCAATTAGGTTGCAAGAGGTTGTGATCACCAATGTGGTAATGGGGGTGCTCAGTGCTCATTGGAAATAGCCATTAAACTCCTGGCTTCCCCAATGCAATTCTGAGGTTCCATGACATCACTTTCCTTTTGGTCATACTCTCATCTACAAGAAGGGGGTCGGCAGTTTTAACAAGTAGCAGAATCTTTCGAAAAAGTTGTGAACAATTTGCGTAATTCAAAGTAAAGCACAAGTTTTATGTCGTCATTAATACGTAATTAATTACAACATCCTATGTGTTAACGCTAAAAATACAGCTATATAGATTGAATTACTGTATAGCACCTCCAAACAGAAATGAAACTAAGGAATTGAATACTCGTATTTGTTGTTAGTTGCTTTAAAAGGCCCTGATTTATTTGTAAAATAAACTACTTTCACATTTTTTCTATTTTTTTTTTTGCGATTTGTTTGATATTGTATGTATATTTAGCTAAAAATATATATACTGCTGTTTCATTACTCAGGAAACCCAGACTTAGGCACCGGACCACCTAATGACCACACGACCAGTCAGAATGGATATTTCTTGTATGCGAACCCACAAGAAGCTGCGAAGGAAGGCGACAGAGCTCGTTTGTTATCAGCTCCCCAATTTACTGCTGACAGGGCTCAATGTGTTTTCCCTTTTGAATACTTGGTAAGTATCAGCAACTAACTTTGTAAAGTTAACGAGGCTAAAAAACTTTGCAAAAATAACTGTGATGCTGCTTTAAATTGCATTTCGACGAAAAAAATTTCCTACTTTTGGTCCTAAACTCTAAAATCGAAATGTTTGTTACCCGAAAAAGCAAGAATAGCACAGTATGCAAGGGAACTGTGATGGAAAAATGAATTCAACCATTTAAGAGTCGTTTTCGGCAAAATAGGCGCTCGTGGTTTTAAAATTTAAAGGATTTTGACTTGTTTCTGACTATCTGCTTGATAATGGCAGTAGATTATGTTTTGTTACCAAGCTCGAAATTGAGTTATGCAAACAATAAAGGTTAGTCCAGACCCTAGACTTATGAAATTAGGGTTTAATTATCTCGGCTAGTTGTTGATTTTGAACATCAAGTAAATAGTTTGATTGACACGAAACTGAAAAAAATGTGTTGGTTCTGCCTTTATGTTCACTTTGTGTTTTGAAAAACAAAAACAAAAGATTTTTGCATTAAGATGTGCTGTGTAACGTGTTCTTTCGTATACACTGCGTAACAGGATGTTTCATAATTTCACCTTTTTTGAAATTAAAAATGCTTGGGGTCTCATCAGATCGGATTTCGGCCACAATGAAGAAATAAAAAAAATTTTTTTCGATTATTTGCTGTTTTGAGGGCGTCCCGCCCCCAAAGTTTGATATTTTTGGACGCGGGGAAATTTTTTTGACTAGTGCGATATCTCCTTAACGAAACGAGATAGAGAGTAACGTTTGGTATCAAAATTTACAGAATGGTCGACTTCCTATCTGTAGTCAATACATTCGTAATCGCTAACTCCAACAGAAACGAAGTTATTTACGAAAAACTGTTTTAGCACTCAGTAAAGCTGAAGATAAGATAATATCAAGTCAGTACCGACTTGGCATACAAAGCAAATCAAACTGCAAAACAGCCATATGCAAAAAGAAAAAAATCAAACAGTTTTAGAACGAAAACAACAAATGGGACGTCTCATTACACGCTGCCTTGCATTTATACTGCTCGAGAGGTCCATTTGGGGATGCTCTTTGGCTCCTAAAGGTACGGGTACGTCGATACAGAGTTTTAAAATGGCTGAAATTTTTGAGCCTGCAACAAAGTTTTTTACCTCCCGTGGACGATTAGAGAAACAAAAACAACGAAACGAGTACAGTAACAAAACAAAAAACACATCAACTGGAGCTACTACATAAGCATGAACGTAGACGAATATCTGTCTGGTTTCTTCGTGAAGAATTGTCTCGAATGTTCTTGCGATGCAACAAATCTTTCAGCTTGCCTATTTCCCTTTCATTGCAGCGATTATGATTTTCGATAGATTTCCAAAATTCGGCTGAGCCAAACGAGATGCATGGCGCGGTTTTACTGGAAATGGTAAAAAAGTCTCTTAGTTTGGCTCGTCTCGTCAAAAGCAAATCTTCAATTGCCACTTCTTCCGGCAGCGAAGTAAGAGATGTCAAAACTTCCTTGGTTGTTGGTGGATTTTCAGAGTAGACACTTAAAGCAATATTATGTGGCGAAAGCCAACTCTTTGCATGCTGCAAAAAGTACCGGTTCGCTACTTTACACACGTCCGAATCGACTGCTTCAAAAGCTAACAAGAGATCCCTTTGAAACAATGTCACAAAAGGACCCTCACATGCACGTGGTTTAAGGTGAATCATCAGAAATGAAGGCAAATACACAGAAACAATATATGACACAAGCTTTGAGAGTTTTGGTCTTCTCTACAGTAGTAAGATCGGAAGAGTGAAATAAAAGCATTCGCAGATAACCATTTGCTGTAGTTAACCAACGGGAGTGACTAACCTCTTCTTGTTTATACCATAGCAAACTTTTGAGATTGGCTGGTATATCCATAAAAAACTGACAAGACAAAACCAGTAAGCACATCTGGTCGCTGCGAAAGCCTGCATCAGCGCTGTTTCTCATACTTTTTTGTTCAGAAAACCAGCAAAGTTTGTTTTGAAGATGTAGCTTAGCAATGGGGGTAATGCGTACATCTAGCTAGAGCTTCTCTGTCAATCAAAGTCTCCGGAGAACCACTGGTGATAGACTTGATTTTGTTTAAAAGAGCGCCTTCTACCAATGTATTTGGGCCTTTGCTTTTACCTTCAACCTCATCAATAACGTGAGATAGATAAATTTCATTTATGTGAAACATACACTCTAACGAATGTATATCATGTTTAAAATTTTCAGCAATGTAATCTTGAAGGCGTTTGTTGATGCCAGTCTTTTGACCAGTATTCACTCTGCATGTATCGCTCATAACAGAATAAATTTTGCTCAGTATTCCGCCACAAGTTTCATTAACAATTGTATGGAACACCGCTTCACTGTTTACAGATGTTTCCGGCAAGTATGATTTTACCCCAACTACCTTCTCTACTTTTTTCCTTGTTAATTTGCTGTAAAATTGTACCATAACCAGTGAAACACATACCTTTCCATTCCAATGATTTCCTGCTGTCATGATGTAACTGCAGAAACTCTGATTCACTTATTGCAGACTCACACTCTTTTAATGAGAACAATCTTGCTTCCTCTCTACGTCTGTAGACAGTGGCAGGAGATGCACCTATACTTCCACCAACAACAGCTAATATTTGGTCAGATTGTTGACGTGTAGATGTATGGCGTCTATCTGCCAAAGTACAACTGTTTGTGTTAATCGAGAGTTTCCGCTTTTTTGTGTATTTCTTTCCTCCAGCGATAGGTTTAGGAAAGAAACTGGGATCATCTGAATCGGTAGTTTGGATGTCCTCATCCAGCAGAGTTGAGTCAGATGCTGCTTTATCCTTTGGTCTTAACCTGCTTTCCAGTGTGAGGCTTGATGAACAGTTACTCGACTGAGCAACTGAGTAAGAGCAGGATGGTTCGTCTACCTGCATGCGTGGCGTAGCTTGATGCTTCAGCCGGTTTTGGATTTTATTCGCATAAACTTTATCCAGGGATGAAGACATGTACATTTTTCTGTGGGTCCTTTGGTCTTTCAAAAATTCGATTTCTTCTTGTGGAATCCTGTCTTCCCAACAACACGAGCAGAACATCTTGCCGTTGTGTATTGGAGGATTAGGAGCTATTGGGCATTTGCATTTGGAAATATCAAAAACTAAATCCCACCATTCGTCGCTAACCAGCAATTGCTTTTCTTGCTCATCTTTTTGGCCTTTCTCTCCGCTTTTTCGTGTTTGTCAATTAGTTCTTTACATTTAGTCAAAATTCTAATTTCGCTTATTACAGTAAGACCAGCTTTCAGCCAAATTTCACGCACATTGTTTACCAGCTCCTGTTTAACATCCGTAAAAACTGGCAATTTCTTGAAGAATTTGGGGTCTGTACTACATAAGGTTTTGCGTAAGAATTCGTAGTGATTAACAACATTTCTATTGGTTGGTAACACATTATTGGCAAACTTTTCGCAGCTTATCAAAAACTTGCCAAATTTAGATCTTGTAGCTGACATTGTCTTATTCCAAAAGGAGTTAACTAACTCGTGGCAAAGCATTTATAACGACCAAACTATTACGACGTAACAGACGGACAGTAGATAACTATTCTTAATGAGAAGAAGTTCTATGATATCATAACTTTAGGATTTCACACTATTGCAGTCTTGAAAAGTAAAAAAAAGTGGCAAAAAACAGTTTTTCGTAAATAACTTCGTTTCTGTTGGAGCTAGCGATTATAAATGTATTGACTGCAGATAGGAAGTCGACCATTCTGTAAATTTTGATACCAAACATTACTCTCTATCTCGTTTCGTTAAGGAGATATCGCACTAGTCAAAATATGTTTCCCGCGTCCAAAAATATCAAACTTTGGGGGGGCGGGACGCCCTCAAAACAGCGAGTAATCGAAAAAAAATTTTCTTATTTCTTTATTGTGGCCGAAATCCGATCTGATGAGACCCCAAGCATTTTTAATTTCAAAAAAGGTGAAATTATGAAACATCCTACTGCGTAATGTGCAATGGAGTTAAATACTGTGACGAGTCAATGGTATAGCCGTATGAAATCCGGCCAGCTCTGTTGGTGGGAAGAACCCAGATCGAGCCTGAAGCGATGATGAAGATAAATGTGCTTTGGAGGCAATGTTACATTACTGTAAAGCAACTGCAAATGGTTAATTGCAGCAGGACGGCTAGAGTAATATTGCGCTTTTAATTGAAGCACAATTTATCAAATGCTGATAAGTTGTATTTCGATGCTTCAAGAAAATAGTGTTTAAACTTTTGTTCGGTCTTGTGGTCCGTGCCACATAATAACCTATGTATATCGAAAAATTATTGTAAATAAAAAATTTTTTTTCTTACAAAAAATATTTTTAGTCAATAACATAAAAAACGCGAAATACTCATTTTTTGTGAAAACGTGCTTCAATTTCTCGTTGGTCTGCTCTACTTTGTTTTTCATTTTTACAGGGAGTGACGTATTACGAATGTACAACGATTGACCAAGGTTATCCTTGGTGTTCGTTAACGCCTGTGTACAGCGGTCTTGGAATTCCTTGTGAGGATGATGGCAAAAGAGGCATAATTTACACCACTGGAGGAAATGGGCAGGGCAAGCCCTGTGTTTTCCCGTTTGAATACGGAGGCAAAACCCACAGGACATGTATCTACGACGACCACAGTCAGCCATGGTGCGCAACGTCCTCAGATGCAACTTATTGGGGAGAATGTTTAGGTGAGGACGCTTTTATTTTTACTAGGAACGAATTATGGTCAAAGTTTTGAGCCACAAATTAACATAGTTAAGCACACACTGATTGGATTCCAACAAATAGCGATTATAGCGATCATTAGTCGAGTAAATATAACGTCTGCTACTGAAATTCGGGTTCGATTCACGTTAGAGCCAAACCAAAGCCTACAAAATTTGCTATTCTGTGGCTGTTTTTGAAGTAGCAGCTTTCAATTAAGCCGCCTAATAGTGCTGTCTTCTACCACAATTGTTTTACCTCGCGTTGAAAAAGAAAAGCTTTTCTGATTAGTATTCTTGATGTAATTAGTGGTTATAAGTGATTTAGTTTTTTATTCTCCGTGTAATTAGTGATTTAGTTTTTTTTAGTTTCAAAGAAAGCCTAACAAACTTATCTATTTTAGCGTCTTCCACACTATAAATTCAGCAATATTTGTGATGCAATGACTCGTAGACAAAAATTGGATGAGGGCTTAAAGAGCGTATTGGTATTACACTTTGGTATAACAATATCTTACTTTTTCGCTGCAAGAAGGTTTGCTTGTCTTTTGCAGGTGGATCTTGTCTTAGTTTTTGGTATCACATATCTGAAGAGTATAGTGGTACTTTGCGAGTGATGCAGAGTGTTGGCGACGGGTATGACCAAACTTCGTGGTATCAGACATCTGTCCATCAAGACGAGTGGAGATTGGGATATGCTGAGATGCTACAATCGCCGTACGATTGGACAGCAGTGTTTGAAGCTGAAAGAGGTGCACATTGCTCTTTTGCCGATTAAATTAATCTTGCCGCTGCTAAAACCATTCATTGAACGAAGCTGTTATGCTAGTTGCCAAAATTAACCGATCCATGGTCGAGTGAATAAAGCGTCTGCTAAGTGAATAAAACTCAGGTTCGATTCCCGTCAGATCAAATCAAAGACTAATAAAATTTGGTATTCACAGCTTTCCCGTCTGATGTTCAGCATAATAAAGAACAGTTTGAAGCTTCCACTGTGTGCAGGAGACAGGTGGGCAGGTGACAGCTTGACTGGAAGACCGCCAGGTCAATTTGCTGTCTCATGGCCACGGCAACTTGATAGATAAAGATGACTTGATTACATTAATTTGGTTCTTGCTGTTACGTGAATTTTTGAAGTTATTATGAGACTATTTTAGCCAATTATTGTGTAGAAGTGTTGAAAAACAAGCTTTAGTTAATTGAAGTTTGCAAGCGAAACTACAAACAGATTTGCTGGCATAAAGCCGGTTTATGATAAAATGAATACCTTCAAAATATAACAATTTCTCTTTTTTTAACCCTTGAGTGCACATCTTAGATCTACTAGCAGCTGAACATGCAAGCGATTACAAAATGTTTTGGAAAGAACAGTCTGAGAATATATGATCTTGACCATGACCAAAATTTTTTGTAAAATTCTTCTCCATTTTTTGAACTTTCAATACCATTATGATAATACTTGAGGCAAGTATTCTAAATATATTATTTGTTTGAATTTTTTGTTAATGCTGATACCGCAAATATTCATCTGTCCTCTATTTGTTTGTGAAAAACCAATTTTACGAAAAATTCAACAATTTTAGGCCCAACCACTGCTGGTTCTGTTGCCATTGATGACGTCATACTGCTGAATAGCAACTGCCCGTTGCGTGGCCACTGCGATTTTGAGACGGGAATGTGCGGGTATGTCAACGACCGATCTGGCTACGACCAGTTAGATTGGACCAGGGACAGCGCAGCCGCGTCAGGCCAAAATTTGGGACCTCAATTTGACCACACTTTAGGTAAGTTTTGTGAGCTTCAGCAAATTGCGATATTACCATGTATTTATTTCTAAGTAACAATATAATCTTAAAATACAAACGATGTAAACTCGGTGATGAAAAAGTTTTTATGGCAGACAAATGTTGACCTGCTAACCCTCAGTTGACCTGCTAACCCCCACACTTGCAACTGTAATCGAGAAAAACGTTTATGGTATCAAAATATCTGATTTGGTTTTTCCGGGTTTTTCTTTATTGATTGCCTTGCTGACATTATTCATTTATTTACCAATCTTTATTTAATCATTTTAGTCATTCCATTTTAAATATCTGATTAGAAACTTTTCTACTTTTGTCTTTATTTATTGCCGACATGAAATTGCCACCCGTGCTTTACCATGCGTGAATAAATAAGAAGAGACTGGTGGATATTCAGGAGCATTGCCACCTAAGGAGTTCTTCAGCTCATCACAAGATTTGATGTATGTCATCCTGGAGCTCCATGCATCTTATTTCAGCAGCAAATATCTGCTGGCCATATGCTTTTTGTCAGTTTTTGACATTTTCAGATTAAAATGAGAAAAACGGCGTGCAATTTAAGCAAATCAGGATGTGTAGAAATAAAAAATTTCAAAATACGAATTTCAACTCATAACAGAATTGAAATACTCATCAAAACGAGGCAATTTTTATCAAAATTTAAGTGTTCGCTTTATTTTCGCATGTTGAAGCACAGTCACTCAATATTATCGTAAACAGCAGTGGAAATTAAACACTTCCTACAATCATAGTTCGACTCTTTCTGTCTGCACTAACCAACACTAGATGGTAGTCTTGCTACTATGTTACTTTTTGTTTCTCATTATTAATATTTTTTGTAGGTACTTCGAGGGGTTACAGTGTATTTGTTGATATGAATACTGGACGTTACAAGGCGCGATTACTTTCCGAAATATTTGTTGTTCAATCTAATGCTATAAGGTAAAGATCGACTAATATGAGAACTGTACAGAGCTTACAATGAGCCAAGATTTTTACGTTATAATTTGTTTTCATTTTATTATCACTAATAATTGAGGCAAAATCTTATGTTTTTAAATTGCTTGAAGTTAACAGCAATTAAATACTGTAGCTAAATGCCGTAATGTACCACTTTTTCCTATAGCTAAAAACATTATAAACTGAAAACTTGGCTTCAATAATTTAGATAACATTTTTTGTGTATTTTCGTGTTGTGCCATGTTGTTCTAGGACATTTAGCTATTTGAAGAGTTAACAAAAATTATTTTGGGAAAAACTTTCAGTAACAACATTTTGGAGTGTTTCTTTAGTTTGTAATTTTGCCTGTTTTTATCTAATCAAGTTTAGATTTACATACATTAACAAACTTTTCTTACGCACGGAGAAAAGGATATAAAAAAAGCTTGTATTAGAAATTTATGGTCTCCAAACAATAAAGAAAAAAAATTGTAATTGTTAAGAGGAATATTTAAGCAATTAATTTTCTAAAATTTTTTCCTACTTAACAAAGTTTCCTGTTATAGATGTGTGAATTTCTACTACCATAAATACGGTAGTGGGTACGGCACTCTCAATCTGTACGTTGCAACCGCGAGCAACCCTCGGCCTGGTATACCGGACTGGACATCAAACACAGCGCAATCCAATGTGTGGATTGAAGCTCGCTACGAAGCAAGCGCCGACGAAGATTTCTGGGTTGTGTTCGAAGGTATATTGGGACAAGTATTGCAAAACAGATTTTTCATGCTTATCTAATAGCAGAATACTTCCCGGGAAATTCAAAGTCCCATTTTAATGTTATACAGTTGCTCCTATCAAAATCTTGAAGAATGTTTAAAAAATCAATCTCCTTCAACTTCAAGAACTAAATAAAAGCCATAACAAAATTAAAGCGGGGTTGTTCAGCTGTCGAATTATCAGCTCAATACCGAAATGGCTAAGCTTTTTAGTTATTTTAGAATTGACCCAATTAAAATCGGTACACTTAAAACGTATTATAAACCACGACTAAAGCGGTAGATTATTTCGCATGCCCGACCAAAGACTTTAAAATTCATGATTGCTTTTAGAATTCGAAATTGACTAAGTCAAGGGGGCAGACTTAGCTTTGAGTAATGCCGTACAGAAAGCATCTTATTTTGGCAAATCTACAGTATAGTTCTTGAACTATTTTTCAGTCAAAACAATAAATGCAACGCAAATAGCCTATGGAAAGACCCATTCAGAAAGAAGTTTAAAAGATTTAAACTTTTTTTGGCACGTTTATTGAGGACTTGGTTTTAAAAACTTCTGCAATCTTACCAGTTTTTCTTACAGTTGTCATAACTAACCCTGGAGAGGGAGATATAGCTATTGACGATGTGGTGATCAACGTTTTCAGTCAAAAAAATTTAATGCCAAGCAAATAGCCAATGGAAAGACCTACTGAGAAAGAAGTTTAAAATATTTGAAATTTTTTTGGCACGTTTAATCAGGACTTGGTTTTAAAAACTTCTGCATTTACAACCTGTTTTTCTTACAGCTATCATAACCAACCCTGGTGAAGGAGATATAGCAATTGACGATGTGGTGATCAACGTTGATGGGTGCCCCAATCCCCAGCCACCCACCACCACCCTGCCGTGGCTCACCCATCCCGACCACCAACCAAGCAAAGGAGATTGCGATTTCGAAAAGGGGTAAAGTTGTGATTTTTAGGGGCTTTTAATTAAGTGTGTACTGTAGATCACAAGAGATTACCACAGAAATAAAACATTAAAAATTGAAAACCTCTAAAACGCAGCAATCTATTCCACGCATTACTGGAATCATTTGGAGTGAATCTTATTCAAATGAGATCATTAAAGCTAAAACTAGAACGCACAAGAAATGGGCGTGTATGTAAACAAAAAAATCGACATGAAAAAAAATTGAAAAAATTTTTTTACATCTTTAGTGAAGCTAAAACTCGTCGATATATAGCATTTTTGAACAAATTTTTATGTTCAAATGATTTATTAAATGTAATTTGCTCGAATTTTTCGATGGGTGTCCACTGCCCAGCCTATCATTGCTTAGAAGTGCGTGCAGTCAATGACTTACATTGCCTTGCTGGGACGAAAAAAGGAAAGCTTTTAAGAAGCTATTAGGCAGTGAAGATAAATTATCTTGAATATTTCAAACAGAATACTCACAGCAATTAATACTGTATACATTTGAATGGAGCTTCTGCTACCCGCAAAGTTAGACTCAGGTTAGTTTTTTGGTCGGGTCAAACCAAAGACTTAAAATTTGGTATTCACAGCTTTACTGGTTGACCTTAAGCTATAAAAAGAGACAATAAAACCTCCTCCGTGTGTGGTACGCAGGTGGGAAGTTTGCGCCATGACTTGAAGATAGCAAGATCTTTTGTTGTCTCTTGTCCAAGATAATTTAGCAAGTAACTCTAATTACAAATACAATTACAGGTACTGTTACTATGTTCGTTCAACTGGTGATTTGCAATGGGAGAGGGCAACTGGTGCAACCGAGTCTAGAGCAACTGGACCAGCAGTGGATCACACTTACGGGACATCTGAAGGTTATTACGTACATGTGGATGCTAGTGATGCTGGAGAAGGAGAAATTGCAAGATTAATCAGCAGCCCGCAAATACCTGGTACGTTTTGCGAAAGCTGGCTGCTTAAACGTATCTGTTTTGTTTTGTTTTTTTTTCAACCAATTTCTTATGGTTTATTAAAAAGAGGGACTGGTAAGCTCCTGAATGATCTTTGGTTGGTTCAAATTCAGGCATCCAAAATAGCATTTGCTACTTTTCTCTTCGGTGTTCACATAAACAAAGCTGCTTGAATCGCACAGTAAATTTTTGGAGCAAAACCGTTAGATTTCCCAAAAAACTGCAAATCTTTGACCGAATGACAAAATTGGTGACCAAACACTACGCAATGAATTAGAATTTTGAATTAAAAAAAATTGTTCTGTGCTGTTGGTCTTGTGTTTTTAAGTGTGGCGTCGTCTACTGAAAGCAACGTACGGATAATTTGGTGGATATGTCATTTTTTAGCTACGTGGGAGGTTTGTTCTGCTAAGCTTTGTAAACCTGGTTGAGAGTAGAGAATTTGGTTGAGAGTTGAGATCAACAATAAACAAAACTGATGAAAATCATCTTTTCTACAGGACCTGAAGGGTTATGTGTTGAGATGTGGTATTTCATGTACGGCCGAGATGTGGGAAACTTGACCATCTACTTTTCGACTGGTGGAGGAGCTTACGAAGAAAAGGTGTGGACCAGGACGGGAACCAGAGGACCGCAGTGGTATTATGCACAAGTAAGATAAAACAAAACTATTTTGTAGGTTTTTTTAAAATTAGGGTCATATTATCACAATCTTTGGCGTACACTACTTTGCAGTGATGAGATAATTACCCCTGGACATTTTATTTCGTGCTTATTTTTGCATGTTCTTGGAAGGTTTGCTTTAATCATTATGCTGCATTATAAAACTTAAGCAAGAGCGGGATTACAACAGGAAGTAACTATTATCACTTTTGTATCTCTATAATGGGTATCTCAAAACCATCAATCATTTTAGGTTTATCATCGTTCGACTCCAACGACTTATGATGGAGTTCAAACTATCTTGATAATGTTTAACAATAGAATTTATTGAGAACAACGTATTAATGATAAGCTATAGCCCTGGACAGCAGATGTACAGAGTTTCAGATTTAAATGTACGATTATCACACCCAAGGCATTCTCTTTGAAATCAACTTACGTCTCGTATCTCTCGTTAGTACTTGTGAATTTGGAATACCTACAAAAGATGTAAGACGAAATTTGGTTTGAAAACGGCACGTCTAAGGCATGCTGATCACAGTCTTGATTGTACTTTACACCTTTGTATGCTCTGTAATGGCTGATCTTGACCAGGACAATATTTTTGATAGATGTTGATGAATGTGTTTAGGCTCATATCATCTTACAACAAGAGCTGCAAATCGTAATAGAAGCGAGCAGAGGTTTTAGTTGGGCGGGAGATATTGCCATTGATGATCTCAAGGTACATTATTGATTGATTGATCTATATTTATTCTTCAATTACGAAAAGGCAAAACGGCAATGGTGGTCCTTTTATTTTGGACAAATCCACACCCTTTTAGGCGTTGATCGAATTCCGGTTGAAGTTTGACTTCTTCCCGCGTAAATTTCGTGCTTGTTTGAAGCCATCAAGCAGATATAATCATCATAAAGCGTCTTATTTAACGACGCAACTTTGTGGTCAGGGTGCGGGTTGAACCGAGATCCTGCGATCAGGAACGTCGTAAGAACGGCATCTTTAACTCTTGACCACACTGCCGACAATAATGTTAGATTTTTTTCTTCGGTTTTTACTAAAACTGACATGAATCAAAACAATTACAACAGTAAAACATTTTGCACTCAAGAAAAATTAATAAAATAAACCAACTTTTTAAAAAAATTGAAATACGGTAACCTCAACTTGCTGGTAGGAAAAATGAGAGTTTATGTTAATTTTTTAAAGATTAGAATAAGATGTAGATTGTAGGCTTATGCTTCTTCTCTGAATAATATTGCATTCGAAATTTTCATTAGTACGGACTTCTGCATAAATTGTGATTAAGCATAAATACTAACCAATCAGGATTCTTGCAAATAAAGCTGTTTGTTTACTTGAGAAGCTCTTTTGAATCGGAAAAATTTTACTGGTTTTGTCTGTTTGTTGTAGTTTGATCTCGGATTGTGCCCGGCTACTCCCGATTGTGGATTCGAAGATGAAGTGGCGGGAGCTTGCCAGTACATTCAAGATTCCACTGATGATTTCGACTGGATGAGAGGAACCGGTGCTGAAGATAGCGAGGATTCTGGTGAATACACCTTGTGTTTTTAAAACAGGAAAAGAAAGCATATGTTGTTTGAAATGATTTTTAAAACTGCTTGAAGTCCACCTGCGCTGCTGTTGGTTTCTATACTTTCTTTTGTATTTTTCATTCTTGTTTTTCGCAGACATGCTTTATATATGATGTACCAGTAGTTTCGCAAAATGTGCACTGTACAGTGCTGCACAGTTCATTGACAAGGCTTAATGTTGTATGAAACAAATGATCTATTTCCAACATTTCAACAAAAAAAAAATTACTTTTGTGTCATTGCTTTCTACAATTTTTTTGTCATACTATATTTTTTAATTTAAACTGATACAGCGAATAAATTGCTAACTTTCTGAATCTTTGTAGTGTGTTGCTTGGACTTTTATTTAATTTTTTCAAAAATGATTTTACTGGTATAATTGGCTACTTATAACTTTCAGGTATCGACTACGATCATACGTACGGCACAGAAGATGGTCATTATATGTACATGCCTCGAGGCATGCCTGAAGGGCAACGTACCAGGATAATTTCTCGTTTCTA
Source organism: Trididemnum nubilum (assembly GCA_963965965.1). NCBI lineage: Eukaryota > Metazoa > Chordata > Ascidiacea > Aplousobranchia > Didemnidae > Trididemnum > Trididemnum nubilum. The sequence continues at coordinate 6,895,010 of OZ014472.1, forward strand.
TACAGCTGCTGACCAACATTGCATGACTTTTTATCATCTCATATACAAAACCGATGTTGGTGAGAAAATAGTTTTTTTTTGTACGGTTGAACCTACCGCAAACGTGGCTGCTTGTTTGTTTTTCTGTTGTCGGGCTGGGACACCATAAGGATTTGGCACATTTCCGGTTTCGGTAATCAATGTACGAGAAAAAAGAAAACAAAAAAAACCGGCAAAGAAAAATAGCTGCCCATGAAAAATAAACTTAAAACAGTTTTTTTGGTTTGCTTTCTGACAATGCCGTAAATTTTTGATGATGTTGTTGATTTGTTTTTCATGGGTAGCTGTTTTTTTGCCTGCTCTTTTTTTTTGCTTGCTCTTTTGCTTTTTCTGTGATTTAAGGTTGTAAATTGTTTTTCAGGAAATCCAATTTCATTTTTTGTGGTAACAGTTATATATTGTTCCACTGTATATTAAAATTATCTTTCCATTGACTTGTTAATTTTAAGTCAAATTTTTGTTGAGAATGCCATTGGATCCAATATTTTGTAGATCATGAATGTAAACGTGCTGAAGAAGAACGTTTAATTGATTCTGCGTTTTGATTATTTTTTGTGTTGATGTGTCATTTTTTATGCCCTAAGACAGTCTACTCTTAGAGAGAAATATCATTTCGTTCAATGTTTTGTAGGGACATTGAATGTGTACGTGCAGTATAAGACCGGTTTGCCTGTGTTGCTGTACAGTGTAAGCGAAAACATGAACTACCATTGGAGACCCATGCAGCTACCGATTGCAACTACTGAAGAATTTCAGGTTAGTATTTTCCTTGCATTAAAGGCCACAAACGCAGTGTTTTAATCTGATTATTAACCGATCAATGATTGAGTGGATAGAGCGTCTGCTACTGAAGCGGTAGACTCGGGTTCGATTCCCGGTAGGGTCAAACAAAACACTATAAAGATTGGTATTCACAGCTTCCCTGCTTGACTTTCAGCAATTAAAGGGACAGTGTGAAGCTTTCGCCGTGTGTGGTAGACAGGTGGGCAGGTGGCAACTTGACTCGAAGACCGAAAGGTCCCCTCGCTGTCTCCTGGCCAAGACAACTTGTTGAATAACATGTAATGACAATGACATTTAGCTAGTTGCACATCTCAATTTTCTTCTCTTTTTCCTGTTGCTACAGCACATGGTGCGTTGAAATTCGAAATGGAAACAGTTTTACGTATTTTCTCATGCCTCCCAAAAGTGCAGTTGGAGACATTGCCAGCTCTTGGGCACGGATTTAATAAGATTTCTTCGGGCTCTTGATCACTGACTCACGGATTTGCTCCCACTTTTTAGGAGTGGTCGCTGATTGCTGACCACTTTTTTCCTTGTCGAATTTATGTAAGGTTTTCTCCTTTTCAAAATGCTGCACGATTCTCTGTATTTTCAAATTTGTATGAGCTGCACAATCAGAATTTGATTTGTAACCGTGGAGGATAATGAATCGACGGCGTACTAATGCGGGTGACTTAGTTTCATACCAGAGTTGGACTATTTGGAACTTTTGTTTTAACGTGTACACTCTGTATACTATGTTTTGATACATTACTATACGTACACAACTTGTATAAATTCTGAAATATACAAAAAATAGAATCAGGTTTACAAATCGAATCTAGTTGACTGCATAACCGGAAAGGGAAATTCCGTGCTCGCCGAAATTAATTTCTTACACTCAATCAAAATAGTTACATTTTTTTTTGGAGAACCCTATATCTCGAATCTGATCGCATTTTACGGCACAAAATTTGGTTCATCTTGTGTTCTTTCAACACTGAGGTTTTGAACATAATATAATTACTCGAGTCTATGGGCTATTAATAGAAACTAAAGCTAATTTAAAACGCAAATTTGTACAACGAACAAATTTTTAAGTTTTTGTTGTAACTTGTTGTATTAGCTACGTAGTCCCACTGGTAACGTAGACACTAGTCAATTTAAGACAGGCTACAAAAACAGTGGAAAAGCTTGCTGACCAATTGTTTTTTGTGAAAGTCAATTTTGTTATCAAAAAGTCATTTCCCATAATAGATCCTGGATTTGAAGGAATTTTGCTGCGGTTACATGCTGTTACTTTTTTTTGTGCCTCGATTTGTAACAATTAAGGTTATTGTTTTTAATTTTGAGGAAATTTTAAAATCATAGTCACTGTTCAAAAAAGGCAGGTTTATTTCAATTTTTTGTTGTAGATTATGTTTGAAGCCATTGCTGGGTCTGAAGTGACCGGAAGCATTGGAATTGACGACATTTTGATTATCCCCGAGGTGTGTCCCCCGTTGGGGTCTTGCACTTTTGAAAGTGGAATGTGTACGTGGCAAAACTCCAAAAACTCAGACGATTTCGACTGGATTCGTGCAGCTGGGGAAACCTTGACAGCAGGCGCTGGACCAACTAACGACCATACTTTGGGATCCCCACATGGTAAAATATGTTTTTTTATGATCATGTTTCAATTTAAGTGTTGGAAAAATCTCCTCCATGCGAGAGAACATTTCGAAGATTGAAAAATCGATTCAAAACTACAGAAAGTAGATTCATTTTTAGATCTGCAGATTGACGAGAGCCAAATCATTTTTGAAAAAGTGCTTGATATTTACTTTAATATTATTTAAACTTACTGTGTAGTGCTTATCGATATTATATTGTACGGAAACTTTGAGAGGCTTATGACCAAACTTTTGCATCTGCGTACGGTGACATAATAAGCTAAATTGATCATGCTCCATGTAAACTTAAGGCACAATTGCAACAGAAGTGATGCACAGCAAAATTTTGTGGTCCCGTAAAAATAATGGCAAACCTAAAGTTAGTCACAGCATGTAATTTTTTCACTAATTGTTGCAGGAGTTTACCTATTAATGGAAGCTTCCTCTCCTCAAGTTGAAGGGGACATGGCGAGAATATTTTCTGTCCGCTTTGATAACTCCATTCCACGATGTTTGCAGTTCTACTACTTGATACAGGTCACTGAATATTTTTGAGTTTCTTCCGCACGTTGATTGAAAACATTAAAAAGTTATCTTAATAAGCAAATAATTGATTTTAAACTCCATAACCATTAAGCACTCAAGTAGATAAAACGTTTGCTTCTTAAACAATAGACTCGGGTTCGATTCTCGGTAAGGGGAAGCCCAAAACTATACAAATTAGTATTTGCAACTTTCCCTTTGGACGTTCTGTGAAGCCTCCATCATGTATGATAGGCAGGTTGCAGCCTAACTCGAAGACCAAAACCTCTTTCGCTGTCTTGTAACCAAGGAAACTTGTTGAATAGAGATGCTATTATAATTGTTGCAGTAATTACGCAGGCCTGATACTCGAGTCAAGAGCATTAATTTATCTTGCTTACCAGAAACCATACTAACATGTTGTAGATAAAAGCTTGTTATTCTGACTAAACTTTTATTACTAGTAGACTTTGTCACATTATTAGGGACTGTAATTTAATTGTATAGGGTAAGTTCTCATTATTTTGGGTTGTTTACGTAAGAGTATTTCTACTGTTTTGGGTAGTTTGGGAAAGGACTGTTGATTTGATTATTTCTATTGTTCCAGTCACCGTTTCCAGACGAAACTGGCAAACTGGAGGTCGTTCAATATTGGGATTCCACCTACAACTATGTGATGTTTGAAGACAACAAGGTGTATGGAGACGTTTGGATAGAAGCGATGGTGGATCTGCCTAACAATGTGACGGAAGATGAAAGCTACGTAATACGCATTCAGGCCTATGTCGGAAGCAGCTCTTATAGTAAATCTTTTATATATTATTTATGGTGCCTAAAATACTACTGTATATTTATATTATAATAAACATTGATCAGTGAGGTGGTGTTAGCTTCTCGTCGTGACTCTTTGCATCAGTCTAAATACCTGATTATCTAAATACCTTAGTGAAATTTGTCGAAGAACTTTTTTGCTTCACGAACATGATGTCAAAGCTAAAATTGGTGCAAAGAGTCAAAGCAAGATGTAGACATCTTCTCACTGCTCATATTTTGATGAGCTCGAACTGAGCTAATCTAAATTGTGTTTTCTTTGGTACCCATTTTTTCTAGTATGATAAACGCGTTATTATATACTCGTATATTTTGTAAATTGGTTACAAAGTATTTCCAAAATGATTAGTTTGCCCCTCGTTTTGTTATCTTGTGTCTAACACCCTTGTCGATTTGTATTTTGAAGAGCTTTTGCAATTGAAGCAGCATATTGACTTATTGCGTTTGATATGAGTTAGAATTAAGCCAAAGATTTCCATTGACTTGAATTAAATTGATGTATTGATGAACAGCAAAAAACAAAAGAATGGTATCTAAGTGGGGGAAAGGAGGCAGTTTTTAGGTTGACTCGAAAGTCTCAACACTGTCTATCAGCTAAAAAACTTTAATCGACGAATACTGTAAATATCGTAATCACTATTAAACATCTTGAGTTAAAGTGATATGGTTAATGATTTAACTTATGGTTGCGAGTCGGGTGTGTTGTAAGACAACCGCTCACGCACTCATTACTCGCAAAGCAAGCGTACCAACCATAGTTTTGATTGTGTATTTTAACTCTTTTGGTTTATAGGTGACATTGCCATTGACGATCTTGTTGTGTTGGACGGGGTATGTCCTTACGACCCAACCCCTCCACCTGAATGTGCCTTCCATTGTGACGATGCCAATCCTGGAATATCCCTGTGTATTCCTGCTGCTGCTGTCTGCGATTTTAACGTTGATTGTGTGGAAAACTTCCGCGATGAACTGGACTGCGGGTAATTAATTACCTTTTATTCCCCAAGTGCCTCGGCCAGCAGGCAGCGAAGGAACCATTCGGTCTTCAAGCTGCCACCTGCCCAGCTGTTACCACGCACGGTGGAGGTTTCACAATATACCTTTTCATTGCTAAACGGTCAAGCACAAAAGCTGTCAATACCAATTAATTTTAATAGTTTTTGGTTCCACCCAAGCAAAAATCGAGACTGAGTCTATCCTTTGGGTAACAGACGTTCTATCCACTCGATCAGTGATCGGTATCGGTTAGCGAAAACCGTTTGTATTGATATTAGTTGGTTGGAATTATTGGCTCTTTGTATGTGGATGAGAACATTGCGCAACAAAGTTATCACGTCTTAAACTACACCAGCTGCTGTGTGCTGAAGAACCAGGAAAAGAAGAGGTATTTTCAAATCAGTAAAAAGCGGGCAACCCATCACTACGTACGTGACCCTTTCTGATAGGCACTCATCGCTTTACTCCAGCAATCAGCAGCAGATTGTCCAAATTAGGCGTCAAAACCCCCAAAAAAGTTGTTGTTTTATTCTTTTGTGAGGTTAAAGAATCGGTTCAAAATCAATTTTTCCTATTTCTTTACATTACTTATGCAATTTTTTAGGCTTTGAATCTTCAACTGAAACTTAACCGATTCTTTAAATCTTAATTATTTTTTATTTCTTTTTTTTTTTCACTTTGCTATTTTATGAATGTACTCAGCATTTGTCTTGAAGTTTGACTATTTATTCCGGCTTTCGACTTTGTAAGACTCTAATTTTAACTTCCCAATTCACTAAAAAAAGAATTCCAACTCAGACTTATCGAAACAATAAAGCACCGACTCAAACTTCTCGTCTCGGAATGATTTGCATGTTGATGATAAACTTTCTCTTTTTTATTACAAATTTATGAAAAATATTTAATGTCGCGAAATCAATTAGTGACATTCAAACACTGCAGTTTGTTAAAAAATTTAAGGTTATTGAAAATTTATAAGCATAAGATGAATGCGATGTCTCAGAAGACATGATATTAAAGGAGCACGAGCGGCTGATATAAACAAATTTATTGAATGTCAAGTTGCTGCTTTTGTTTGTATTTTTGTGAAGAATCGTTATTTTTATTTGTAATTTTACGGATATTCCAATGTCTTCGACTCAAGGTGGTAATCCTTCATATCGTTAATTATTCAGGTAGCCAAAGATTTAAAAATCGTGTTCATATTTTTTTCCAGTTACGACTGCGATTTTGACATATATACGTGCGCATGGTATGACTCCAGTACCGGCTCCTTCAGATGGGCTCAAGGCTCTGGAGCCACACCTGATTCTAACACAGGTTTGAATATTACTGTATAATGAAATTCAATACTCATACCTTTTGACTTTTTTCACGTGCAAAAGTTTGTTTATCACTTGTTTTATTTTGAGATCTGCACCTTATAAAGCATTCCCCAAAAGCGGTTAAAGCAGCCAAATTAAAAGTATCTACTCAGAAAAAGCAAAGAATTATCAAAAATAAGCTTTTGTTCTTGATTGTGATTTTTCGTTATTTTTTAGTTTAGCTGACAGTAGATCAGATGTTTGATTCTATAGCAGCCATTTTGCTTTGTTGTTTTGCGAATTTTTGCGCCATTTTGATTTTTGTTAAATTTTCAGGCCCAGTTAACGACCACACCACTGGGTCGGGAAAATACATGTATGTTGATGCAAGCAGTGGGACGTCCGGTAGTCGCGCACAGCTTCTCAGCAAAACGATTCCATCTAGCGGTCCTCACTGTGAAATGGTGTTTTGGTATCATATGAAGGGATCTCACATTGGAACCCTACAGGTATAATGTATAATGGCAACATTCAACCAATGTTGATTCATAATGCAAGGTGCAGTTCATTGGCCAATATAATTACAAAACGTATTCGAAAACAGCCATTTTTCAGAGTATTTTCAATTTTTATGGCAGCTGTGGTAGTATTTTTGTTTTTTAGAAATTTTTGTTTGAATCAATCAAGAAGCTGTGTATTCAGTTTTGTGGATCAACACTACTATCGCTGTTTTGGTTTGTTTGACTGATTTTCCTATGTTTGTTCTTTTCGAAATGGAAACGTGTTCTTGGCTGAATTACCGCTGTTGCAATTTGATAAAATTATTTCTATTATTAAGAACAAATATTGTACTGAGAAATTAATGATAATCTATAGACAGTATCCAGAGTGTTATAAGCACAACCAAACCTTTGATTAACAGCCGAAGACATACTGTTTTGGAATAGGCTTTCGTCTTTTATTCCTCTTCAGTATTGCTATAGGACTACAGGTATGAACATAAGCGTAGAAAGGCAAAGAATCGCAAATTAACCAGATCATAACAATTTTTTTTCTTTTTGAAAGTATGAAGTAATTACAATACTACAACAGATATACTAGTTCAACTCAAAATGATTTCGTATGGCATACCTTAGAGAGCTGTTTAGCTCAATTTCAGGGCTCTTCAGTACGCAATGCCAAAATAACAAATATCAAGATCTATGTTTTGAAGAATGTTTTGACGATTTTTATGTCAAGTATGTTTTGAAGATTTTTATCACTGGTGATGTTTGTCATTTTGGCCTTGCTAGCCTTAATAAACAGCCCTGAAATTGAGCTAAACAGCTCTGAAAGGCATGCTATATGGAAGTATCTTGAGTTGAACTAGCATATATTTTGTAATTTTGTCATTATTTAATATATTTAAAAAAATCAATTCTGTTATGATCTCGTTAATTTGCAATTCTTTGTCTTTCTACGCTCATGTTTATACCTGTTGTCCTAGCTTTACTGATGAGGACTAAAAGACAAAAGTTGATTTCGAAAAGTGTGTTTTAGGCTGCTAATCAAAGATTTGATTGTGCCCCTATGACTCTGGATACTGTCTACAACGTATTTCTATTACGTTTACAGGTGAACAAGCGTATTAATAACATTGACAATATAGTTTGGTCGATGTACGGCAACCAGGGTGATGAATGGCACAGAGGAACTGCCCGACTTGGTCGCAACGTCAGGCCGTTTCAAATTGATATTTCTGCAACAAGAAGCTACGATGTACTCGGTTAGTAGAACTTTGTTAATGATACGTCAGAGCAGCCACAAATGATGATCCAACAATGCTAGAGCAAGTGTTTTTATTCACTTCATTCTGGTTGCATTAGAAGTGATTTGTCTTATCGATGATGTCTAAATATTATATAGACAAAATAAATTAGATTGGAATTTACCGTTAGTTGACACGCAAAAGTGCTCAATTTATTGCTTTTTTCATTAAACTTTCTTCAGGTGACATAGCAATAGATGATGTATCTTTTGTTAACTGCGAGTTGCCCACGCCACAGACAAGTTGTGGAGCCGATCAGTACCAGTGCGATCGACAGGCTTGTGTTGATAATTCCATGCTGTGCGACTACACTGACGACTGTGGAGACAACTCCGACGAAGACAGTAAGTGTAATGCGTAAAAATAGTTTGCACCCTTTTTAAGTTATATGTTTTTAGTTGGAAATGGCTATTCTTGTCGTATGAATGCTCTGATATTTTTTGTTGAAAAGAAGTGAAAGAATAGATAAATAACCCTATGAAGTTTTGCCACATATTTAGCAGTCACACTGTTTTAAATAATTTTTTCATTGTTTTTAATCCAATAAATTAAAATTAAGTATTTTTTAAAGCGTCCAACTGTTTTGTCATACTGTTTAAATCTACGAAACGACAAATTTTTTACTTCCAGAAATTTAACTCTACTTGCAGTAGTATAGCTTGATGTAAATCGACGAATGATTTTGATTTTCAGTCATTTTGTCGGCCATTTTAGCGTTCACACTTGATTGAACAAAGCAACCGTAAAACTAGACTAGAATTTGACACTTGAAAAAGTGCACCCTAGGCCTAGACTAAAATTTTCATTTATGTGTGTGATAGTTTTATAAGAAAGGCCTGGCTTTGAACTAAAAACAAAAAAGCTAAACAACTTTTATTTCAGATTGTAGTGGCTTCCCTTATCGATGCGATTTCGAGCAAGACGGTACATGCGATTGGTCACAAATGCAAGATGATGATTTTGACTGGACGCTTGCCTCAGGCTACCGCTGCAGACCTGAAACTGGACCATGTGTGGATCACACTAGATATACAAAGGATGGTCACTACATGTTGATTGATTCAATACAACATTCATCAGGTATGTATATTTATGATGTCATAAATTGCTAATTTTAGCATAGCACAGTTTCATAAAAGTGTTGCCTTTTACTAGTGTTACGATTTAAACCCTACGTAAAAAGCACGCTTTTTTCGAAATCACACAATGTTGAGCACGCCCTATATGCGGTATGTGGAGTCGAACTGCTGATAAAGTCAATAAAAGTTGCTTAAACTGCAACGTAGTACTGTATTACAGCACACAGTTTAGAATTTCATTCTGAAGAGATTCAAAAATCTCTAAACATTGAGCCATTAATCCTCCGAACTAAAAGATATCAGCTTAGATGATTTGGCCATGTAAGCAAAATGCTTCAGAAAAGACTTCCCAAACAAGCTTTGCTAACCAAAGCATTGGGAATAGACCAGTTGGACGACCCCGAACTAGATCGATCTACGACATAAGGGCCCAGGACATAAGGGCGCAGACATAAGTTCGCAGGGACATAAGAGCGCAGAGACGTAAATCTACAATCTGCGCTAACATTTTCGTGCTTTGGAAATGATTATGTAATCAAAAAACGAACTTGATTGATGAATATTTTATTTAATTGTTGAAAGTTAAGTTTTGAAAGTTTTCTGAATTCGCTTTCTGCTTTCAGTTTTCAATTATGGCACTAAACACTACCCTTAAACTGTTTTAAGGTCGCCGCGCACTAATCTTGAACAAACATTTAAAAAGAAATGTTTGTCCTTTACGAGTTTATTTGCTTTACGTTACCACGTCAGCGGTTGTTTATAAACGCAATCATTTAGCTGTTTTCAAACGCAGTTGTACTAAATTTAACTGTTGCACTTAATCTGTTAAGCAAACAATTATAATTAGTCTTTTGTCCCACTGCGAAGTAAAATCAATTCAAATCTTTCATTTTCTCGCTCAATTACGCCGAAGGCGTGTAAGTACGAAAATGTAACCCAGAATGCAGATTTGCATCTCTGGGCCCTTATTTCCCTGTGGCCTTACGTCCTTGAGCCCTTGTGTCTGCACCCGTATGCCCTGCTGCTTTTGTCTGCGCCCTTATGTCGGGTTTCGGAACTAGATGGACCAATTAGATTGGGGATCTTGGATGGAATTGCTTGGAACTTCAGCCAAGCATAATGAAGGAGGTGATGGAAGACCGGAAAGTGTGGCAGCTTAATGTCAAGTTGCTGCCACCTTATCCCTCACGGAAAAGTTGGCAATGAAGAGAAAGAAGATAGATCGGGTTAAAGATTTTGGTTATTGTTTGTTATACAAATCTCATTTTGAAACATCTCTCTGTTTCAGATCAAGTTGCCAGATTGGTCAGTCCAACAATAAAGCACGCATTGGGAGCCGCCCCAGAAGAATGTGCGCTACGTCTGCACTATCACATGTGGGGACAAAGTATACGCTCCTTGAATATCTACACCAGAACCCAGGATGGAGGCCCTCTAAACCGGGTGGGAGGTATCACCGGAAACAAGGGTAGTGGATGGGAAAGACTGGAAATTGCCTTTGCAGACAATGCTGGAGGACCTTTCCAGGTAAGCAAAATACTTATATTTTAAAATTTTAGCAGACATTTTGCCAGTCATTTTAGTCTAATTTTCGGTAGCAATCGATCTTTGTTATGTACTGTTGTAAATAAAGTTTGTCACTTTTATTGTTGGTTAGATTTAGAGTAAACAAAATTTATTCCAAAACGATTTTGATCGAAAAAGATACCTAATGATTTTCCAAATGCAGGTCAAATTATTTATAATTTTTTTGATAGTTTTAATGGTTGCAAATTTCACAGTTCAACGTTCTTTGCACTTTGATGAATGCTTTAGAATTACTTGTAGAAGCTTACTTTTTCCATCACTTAAAAAGAAAACTCAATATACTATGTTTTTGTTCTAAACGATATTGCATTTGACTCTTACAAGCTGATTTCCTTATTTAATGATATTTGCGATTTGAGTTCGTGGTTTTGACTGCAATTACATATTCATTTACTAAGCTGCCTTGGTCAGAAGACAGCAAAGACACTTTTCGGTCTTCGAAGCAGCCTGTGCCACTTGTAACCACACACAGTGGAGGCTTCACACTGTCTCTTTTTAATGCTGGAAGTCGAGCAAGAAAGCTAGCTGTTAATACTAATTTTTATAATCCTTGGATAGATCCGACCGGGAATCGACCCTGTGTCTATCATTTCAATTCTTGGCTACAATTTATTTTCTGTTCAGGTTATTATAGAAGGAAGTGCTCCTAATAACGATTTGGGTGATATGGCTATTGATGACATTGGGTTCACTTATGGCTGTCTGGAAGATGGTGGTGCGTTACCACCAGGAACTACCATCATCCCGACCACTGAATCTCCTTGCCCGCAAGGAAACTTCCATTGCGGCAATGGAGATTGCATTGACAACGAAAAGTATTGCGACGGTAAGAAATTTTCATATGTTCACTACTGTACACTAAACAAAAAGAAAGGTGTACAAGCTACAAGCTTAAACAAAAAGAACTGTTTGAGCTTCAAGGTTTAAGCTGCAAGCTTACCGAAGCCTAAGCATGCAGTGATTTTAACAAAACACAACATTTTGATTAATTTCAAAACTTTCATTATTCTCGCTGTATTACCTCGAAGCATTGACGAGTTTGCGGGGCCCATCTCCGCGTCATTGTGCCTGCAGGTAAGACAGCTGTTTTCGAAGAAATGTTGTAAGGATTGAGAACTGTTGGCAGCACTATACCCAATTTGACCAGCCTGAGATTTGAACCTCCGACCTCTCGTTTCAGAGACATACGCGTTAGCACCCGACCAACTAGTTCTAATTTTTTTCAACGTATAAATTCAGTTCTGAGCGAAGTTGAACAATGATTACACAAAATGATTCTTTTCAGCAATTGTTTGACTCAAAACCGAATCATTTAGGAACAAACGATTGCCCCTCTGGTTCAGACGAGTTGTACTGCGGTGATTGTTTGTTTGAGGAGGATACCTGCGGATGGTTTGATACCAGTTCTGGTATGTACCGGTGGAGCAGAAATCAAGGCTTTGGCTCTGGATCTCTACAAGGACCTGCCCAAGATCACAACACGGGCACTGTCAATGGTGTGTATGCGATTGTTAAAAACCATGCATTAGTATGATTTTTTGTACTTGATTTAGTATTGTAGCACATCCGTGTCAATAAGACGCGTCCCAATGCAATCGACCGGCTCGGTAAAACAACCTACGAGCAAACAACCTTCGAGCTACTTCGCAGCTTAACTTGAGAACTACTTTATCCGGTTTCAGTTTTACTTGTGGCTATGTTGACGTGTGACGCTACAGTGTATTATTTAACAGCCTTGTAGAGCAAATTCACTTAATATACAGTAAGTTATACAGTAAACGGTGATTAATCTATAGTAGTGCAGCATACTGTAGTACTAAACATACTGATTTCAAAGTGCGCTATCATTGTAGGGTGATTTTGGCGTGGAAAAGCTTTCACAGTCTACGTAATAGCTTTTTATCGTACTTATTCAATTGAACTTTTTCCTAGCCATTTCTTTGAATCAATGTCGTTTAATTTCAACTTCGTGAACAAAGATCGATTGAAGCCCTGAGTGACACGGTTTGTCAAAATCAACACTTCACAGAGCGTTTAAATATTGGTGAAAGTCAAATTGATAGTAAAAAATGTTACACTAAGTTGCTACTCTGACTGGTGTATGAAGTTTCCATAACATGATTAATAGCGTTCTAATGCAAAGGCCAACATATGAAATAATTTCTGGTTAACCATCACAAAATGTTGCAATATTATAAATTAGTTGTGATCGATTTCTAATAATAATAATTGAATGCTGCAGGTTGGTTTATGTATGTTGATCCTTCCGGTGGTGACTTCTTAAACTATGCTCACCTGCGCAGTCCCGTACTGCGCAGAGCGGCTGCCACTTGTGCACTGAACTTCTGGTTCTACATGCATGTCTTCACAACTGAAACCTTTGATGCTCAGCTGGTAGCGTTGCTGGTGACAAAATCTCAAAGCACTGTAAGCGGTAGTTCTCAAACATTTGTTAAGTATCTATCGTGTATTTGCGTAGAAGTTTTTGTAATTGTACTTAGAGGAAATCTTTTTTACCGAAATACCTCGCCTGAGAGAACCAAAGATGAGACCTTCTAATTTCAGTCTTCAAGAATTGCTACCATCTGTCCACAACTCACAACAAAAATTAGAAACGTGTCACCTCTTGTGTTGAAGATTCAGCAAGGAAGATGAATTCTATCTTTATCATTTGGTTTGAACAAACTGAGGACAGAACCTCAATCCATTGAGCACTGACAATGTATCCGATCTTGCCGCAATTCTATTATTTATTTTGCGTTGATTAATCAATAATCATGTCCAATGTCCAATATGATATGCCTTTTTTAACCAAAGAAGATTTTTTTGTGTTGGTTACGATTGCTGTCATGTTGATAGGCCTGTCAATCATTTTGGGCTTAAAAGCATTTTGCTTTTAACTTCATTAAATGTTTGTTAGACATTTTCAGCTGTTATTGATTTCCACAGGTAATCTGGAGCTCATCGGTCGATGGAGGTGATAGATGGAACAACGTCAACATGATCATTGGACCTCAGGAACACGGATATGAAATTGTATTTGAAGCTTATCATGGAACCAGTAGCGGTATTGATCTGTTAATGTTATAGTTTTTGCTTTGATTTTCAGAAGATTTCAATTGAAGGACCAGCAAAAAATTTAACCGATTAGTGGTTGAGTGAATAAAGCGTCTGCTACTAAAACGGTAGACTTTGGTTTGATTCCCGATTGGCTGAATCTAAAGACTACAAAAATTGATATTTACAGCTTACAAGCTTGACGTTTAGCATTAAAAGGAACAATGTGAAGCCCCCACCGTGTGAGATAAACAGGTGGGCAGGCGGCAGCTTGACTCGAAGACCGAAAGGTCCCTTTCCTGTCTCCTGGCCAATGCAACTTGGTCAATAAATCTGTAATCAAATTAATTACAAAAACAGCAATCACGATTAGAGACAGGCCACGAACACAAGTAAAGCTACGAACTCAAGAGTCAATAGCTTGATTTTGATAACCAAAAAATATATTTTCTAGCGAACATCGCTGTTGATGACATCTCGTTCATCGACTGCAACGAACCGAGCAACACCCAGTGCGGCTTCCAGCAATTTCAGTGCGACACTGGGGTCTGCATACCGATCGATCAAAGGTGCGATTTTGTGGATCATTGTTTGGACGGAAGCGATGAAAAGGATTGCCCTGACTACCAGTAAGTCTGTTGCTGAGTTAGTAGAAGTTCATGGGTTCGATAAACAAACAACCTAAAATTTGAATCACAGTAATCATAGTGCATTAAAAAGCTATAGCATAGTGCTTTCAGTGTGTGCTAGACTTGTGGCAGATAACCACTGACTTTTTCACTGTCTTATCTAAGGAAACTTAAAAATTTGAAAGCAAATGTTAATACAAAATACTTTTGCTTTATCTCAATGATTCGAACGGTAATGGATGCTTTGATCTGTTTTTTACTCCATCAAAAATTATCTTTTTTTGTTAGAGTGTGATCCTGTTTTCCAAAGTCATGCACGCAGATAGCTTTTTAAGAGTCTTCATTAAATTTTTTTTCTGGCTGCTCTTACGAGGCTACGCTAAGGCTGCAGTATTCGTTGCAGAAAGCTCAAAACGTCAGTAGAAATTCAATATTTTTTACTAAATTTACACAAATGACATAACCCCCGTTAGCTATTGTGGATTTGCCACCATTTATCGTGGACTTTTCTATATTTCAGAGCCTGCGACTTTAATACTGATTTCTGTAACTGGCATCAAGATGATGACGTAAGCACAAAAGACATAACGCTTGGTCGCTTATCTGATAACACAGCTCCTAGTACCGACCATAATAACAATGTGAATGGCAAATACATGTACATGAAGAGCAGTCTCACCGGTGATAAGGTAACTGCGAAATGAACGTGTTTTCTTGAAATTTGATTTTTTAGATTAGATAGTTGAGTTTAGATTCTGAAAAAGTGATTTTAGCAGCTTTAGTTTTCATCCCGATGAGTGCGTATTAATATACCGACGTTTTTTAGATTTTTTAGATCTACCAACAGTTAGCTAAATAATGCTATTCAAAATTGCATGCAGTTTTTGTAGCTCTTCAAGTGGCATTTATTTCAAATGCATCGTTTTTAAGTAAAAATATTTCTGCACCAAACTCTGGACAACTTTTGGAAAAAGCTTTGACCAAAAGTGAAGGCCAAAGCGCTTTCAAGGGACAAAAATTTAAGCGGTTTGCTAGTTCTGGTCTTAAAAGTTCCATTAATAACCATTTACTTAAAAACGTTATTGTTTTTAAAAATATACTTCTAGGTTAAAAAATGACTAAGATAAAAGTTTTCGCTATTTTGTACTTCATCAATTTTAATGTACTCTTAATAAAATTCCAAAATTTTGGATTTTTTTTTATTATAAATCGTAATCTTGGATTGATGTTTATTATCAGGGGTGCCGAAACAAGGGGGGGATAAATCCCCCCAATAATTTGGCTGTATCTCCCCAATAGTTTGAGAATGGTCCATGATCTGCAGCCCCCGAATAATTTGAATGGGTGTACATCTGAGGGTAAATTTGGCGAAAAAAGTGTCCTGTTCTATGTGAAGACCTTTTTTTTGGTCTTCACCTGAATTTGGGGAAAAAAGTGTTCTATTTTTGATGAAGACCTTTTTTTTGGTCTTCACCTGAATTTGGGGAAAAAAGTGTTCCATTTGCATTTTTTCTTTGGTCTTCACTAAATTTCCACACCTGAACAAAATCGTGGTCGAGGTTCATCCCCGTTAATGTTGAAAATAGGGCAAAATTGGGGTAAAATTGCAAATTATCCCCCCCAATGCTCAACAAAGATCGGCATCACTGTTTATTATTTTTATATTTGAAGGTTCGACTTATTGGACCAGTAATTGCACCTGTGGACAACAACGCCTGCATATTAAGAATGTTCAAGAACATTTACGGAGACGGTGGAAAGATTGTAGTCTCCATCAAAACTTCTGTGAGTATTTACGATGCACAAGAACATTTTATAGGTCTTCATTCAAATGTATTGTGCATGGCTTTTAGTTCATTGCTTCATCATAGTCTTTTTTTTAAATTTTTTTTATTGCAAATACTTGCCGTGTTATGCACAATAAATTCTCTTGTTAGCCTGCCATTGATTGCAAAAGAGGATTACAAAATGAACATAACGTTTGAAAATAACCAGTTATTTTGATCTATGATTACGAAAACCCATGCAATTATTTCGTTATGGAACGGTTATTACTCGTAATTTCAAAAATATCCAAAATGACTTTCCTGAAAATTTGTACAATAAAAGACTTGCTGTTTTTTTTTTTGGCTTTTTCTGCTGCCCTACATTTTATTTTTTATAGATATTTACGGATTAGGATTTGGTTTTGCGATTTTGTTTCTGATTTCAAAAAATTTCAATGATATCAACGGTAAATTTTGTTTCAGTCTGGTGTTGAAACACTCATTGATACAATAGCTGGTCAAGACCCTGCTAGAGACTGGTACAAGGTGCCCGAAGCTTTGGGATCGTCCCAATATTTCCAGGTTTGGTTTATGTTAGTAGTGGAATTTGTATTATTGATAACAAGAGTTAAAAAACACAAATGTTGATTGATCGATATTCATCCTCCACTCAGGAGGAAGCGACTGTGACGCTTTTATTTTGGACAAATCCTCACCCGCTTAGGAGTTGGCCCAAATTCAAGCTTTCTAATCGACTTTTGGTTATTGACGTTTGACTACTTCCTACGTAAATATGCTGCTTCTTCGAAGCCACCAAGCAGAGATAATCATGGTGAAGCGCCTTTTCCAGCGAAACAACAACGTGCGTGACCAGGGTGCAGGTTGAACCAAGATCATGCGATCGTGGTCGTCGTAAAAACGACACTTGTACCCTCTCTGCCACGCTGCCGACGAATGTTTTGTGGCTTATGGCTTAAAATTTAATAGAAACAACGTATTTTCTACATTTGCATTCATGATTATTTTATTTTCCTGTTTAGTAATAAAAATTAATTGTCGCAAGAAAGTGACGTCAGAGATTTATATGTTAGTATCAATGCAAAGTAGTAGGTAGTAAAGACGTGTTTTTTAGGTGGTGCTGGATTTGATTCATTCTTCGCAAAGCCCTGGAACAATCTCCATTGATGACGTCAGCTTTTCACCAAGCTGTAGAATCGATCCGAATGCAATCGAGCCGTGTTCTCCGTCCGAAATCGCTTGCGGAGACGGATTTTGCTTGGCCGCCGACAAATTCTGCAATTTTGTGGTATGTTGAAATGCCACTGGAATATTATACTACATAGCCTATTTTCAAGAATAATATTGGATTAGCGTTATGCGTTATTTTTCGTTTTTTCTTGTTTGGCTGGACATTTCCGTTGATTTAAAGCATTCGTAAAAGTTGTTCCATTTTTCCCATGAAACCTTCCATTTTTCCATCTTCCGTTGACAATTACATTTCAAAATGCTTTCAACATCACTGCTGGAATGCATTGTTGCTTATAACGGATGAATTGAGTCTAACTTATCGTAAATTTTGCTACAATTATGATTTTTTAATCTGATGGTACTTGCAATATTGCTGCATATAAATTTGCTTTAGGCACTGAAAATGTCTATGCTGACAAATAGAACAGATTTTAATGTTGAAAAGAATTTTCACAAGGTGTAAATTGCGACTGTATAGTCAAATTTAGAACTTTCATAGTTAACTTTCGTTTAGATGTTTTTGTACTCTAATTTGAAGAGAACTTTGTTACTACATGAGAAGCGAGTCTGAACTAGTTAGCAACCACTATTGTCTGTTAATTAGGCTTTTTGAGACAATATTAACCTTTTTTTTAGTTTGACCATAGTTTGTAGTAAGGACTCTTTTTTAATTGAAAAACAACGCAGTGGAAGCTTCTGGCTGTGTACTCGATTTACACATTGAATAGTAACATTAAAATTTTGTAAATCAATTAATTTTTTATGTTTGTTTATTAGAATAAATATTATAGCCATAACTTTATCGGAAACATACGAAATCTGTGGTACTTTATGCACTACTCTGTTTTATATACTAAAATTTATTGATTTCACCCCGAAAGCGGGTGAGCGGGTATCACTAGTTAAATCTAATTTAAAAGAATCACTAGAGCACCTTGGGAAATATTTTAGCATACCAAACTTAATCACCAATTTTGCTTTAGACTGAATGTTCCGATTCATCTGACGAAGCCAATTGCCCAGTGTCGTGCAACTTCGAAAACGATTTGTGCTACTGGAGCCAAGGAATTGACAACACCATAGACTGGAACATACAGCGAGGCTCTGGAGGAGCTAGTGGAGCACAAGGGCCAGGTGGTGACGTCACGACTGGATCAGGTACTGCAATTTTTGACTTTTAGACCTGGCATCGAAAACGTATAGTTTGCTGAAAATTTGCAATACTGTAGCTTTTTAAAAGTTTAAGTTAACTTGTTTTTGCTTTACTTTTATTTCATTTTGATTTCTTTCAATGAGTTGATATTGGTAAAAAGTTAAGTCTTGACTATTAGACTAACTGTTACAGATACTCGCTATATTAAACAATTTCTAAACACCATGTTTTCGGCCAGGTTCTTACGTGATCATTAAGGTTCCTAGCACGGGATATATCGGTAGATGGGGAACTTTAAGGAGTCCCAAATACTCTCGTTCCGGTCTGACATGCGAGTTCCGGTAAGATATGTATTACGCGTATGTATACAGTATGTAGTCGATTTTTTCGGTATTAGATTAATGCTTGCCACTGCTCCACGCACCGCCTGGCTCACCATTGAATTCGCTGATGGAGCGATGAAACAATGTTCGTCAAGTAGAGAGCATGTTAATCGATGTTGTATTGTGTCATCTCTTCCTCATTCGCAGGTTACGCTAGTGAATGACAGAGATATCTAGAATTTTAGTGAAGCCCCAATTTTTCAATTTTGTTTTTGCTTCTGGTTTTGCCAAGCCAGAAATACATGTATGTGATAATGCTATGATGCTTTGTCTGATTTCTTTTATCCTCTAACTTAGTTTTTTGTTTGAAAAGTTTCAAACCTAAAACTCATCTCCTAAATTTGGCAGAATGCTATAAATTGAAGAGTTTGATATTTTTTTTCGAAATGTTGACATTCATGACTCATTATATACCCCAACATTGAGTTTCGTTTTGGCTTTAACTTTTTCATTTTATCACAGTTGCAAATGCTTGCGCTGATTCTTGGGTAAAAATGCAAAATATTTCTCTCCCGCTAGTGATAAAATAGTATTGTTCTAAGTCTGTAAACAATGCAGGTTTAACTACTACATGTATGGTGACTTTGCTGAGTTGAAAGTTATTGTTGAGTCTGACGATTCGCTGCCACGTGAGCTTTGGCAAATTAGTGGCGATCAAGGTACTTCTTGGCATTTCAAATCGATCTTAATGCCGAATTGCCTCACGCAGTTTCAAGTACGTAACTATTGATTATTGTTTTAGTGCAAAAAAACACAATTAAATTATTTACTTACAAGTTGTCTTGGCCAAAATACAGAATTTTCGAGTCAAATTGTCACTATTCTACCAGCTACCATTCAAGACAATGGCTTCGATTAAGTAGGTCTCTAACTTTGAAAAGAATCGCAAAAAAAAATGTATTTTCATTATCAAGGACAATCATGCTACCTTATTTTCTTTATTATTAGTTTGCTACCCTATGTTTTTGTTTACTTGGTGTCCGTTTTATAGCTTTGCTCTTTTTGTAGGTTGCATTCCGAGTTGACGTCACATCTAACGTAATCGGCTCGGTAGCGGTTGATGACGTCAATTTTGAACAATGTAATTACCCAGTTCCAGGCCCGGAAATTTGCCTTCCAGAAGATAAAGTGTAAATTAATTTACTGCTATATAATTGTATTAAACATAAAAGAACTGATCAAAAAAAAAACAAAACGATTTTTAATTTCAAGCAACACTGGTTTTAAATATCTGGGTTCTGATGTCCCGTTCTCTTGTCCCACTTATAGCTAAGATGAGCCTTTTGAAGTTTATGGATATATTAACAAATATACTAAAATTTGTCTAAAAAATAGCAAATGAATCACGGAAGTCTTGGCCGCGAAAGCGGGTTATAAAGTTTAAACTATTATTGCAGATGTCAAAAATGTTCTTAGAAATCTCCCTGAAAATTTTAAGCGTGAGGAATTATTTCAAGTTTGTTTCGGTGCATACAGTGCAAAGTCGACAATTTTATTAATATTTGTGACGTAATGTTCATTGAGCGCACATGTAATACTACTAAAGAGCTATCAGCAAAATTTTCGAGATAAGCAATGCTTTTACATTGTTATCAGGTGTGGTAGCGGCCACTGCGTTCACTCCGACTCGTGGTGCGACTTCACCTACGATTGTTGCGATGGAACAGACGAGAATTCGTTTGAGTGCGCCAGTTATTCGAGATGTAACTTTGAAAGAGATTTCTGCGATTGGAAAAAATCGAAAAGCGCAGGTACGAAAAAACTCTGTGAAACAGAGTTGTTGCGTACGATTGAACTGGCAATGAGCGTCGCAAAGCGTTGAGACGGCCCTAACTGTGCAAACGTATCAGCAACTGCGCTTAATGGTTATATTGCTGTTATGAGAATTGAAGCACGTTTTGGCAAAAGTTGATAAGTTGTATTTCGCTGTTTCAAGAAAATCGCCTATAAATTTTCAAACTTTCATTCTACCTTGTATTTAAGCACAACATATTAAGCTCTCTATTTCCAAAAAATGATTAAAAGTTAATTTTTTTTTTTGTTTTCGGAGAAGTTAATTTACAAATAACTTAATTTTAGATAAATTAATTTTAGTAATAAACTTCAATAAAAAATGATTTTAGTTAATTTTAGCAAATTTAGTAAACAAATAGCAAATAGGAAAAACTTATTTTTTGAAAAATGCCACTTATCAACTTCTGCAAAAAGTGTGTGTTTCAGTTGGATAATGGATATTACGTAATTAATGAGCTTTATTCAACTTAAAACTTTTGGCGAACTACAATCATTAATTAATGAACTTAAAAAGCAACGTTGGTAAATAAACTAACTCAAAAACTGTGCACTGAAATATTGACAAAGTAACAATAACACAAACGTGAATCGATGAACGAAGTTACGTTTCAGCGGTTTACACAAGCGCCGAAGGACAACGGCAACGGTGCTACGACGTCATTAGTGTCATCATTACTTTACACAACAATTGCCAAGAAGAAAGTGTGTACTACTAAAGTGGCAGTTCTTAATTTTTTTTATTTTTGGTTTCAGGTAATGTAGCGAATTGGGTAGTTGGAAGTAATTCAGAACCTGCATTTGACCACACTTCTGGGCAACCAACTGGTCAGTTTGCATATCTGGACGCCATTACGATGGTGGGAGGCACCGTGGCCAGCCTACAGAGTTTGGTGTTTGGTGATGATTCGGACAACTGTTACATGAGGCAAGTAGCCACACAGTCTATTAAGTGAAGACACTGATTGAAACCAGACTTGCTTGTCAATGGATTTTAACCAAGCTTACTTAAATTGCTTAGAATGTGTGCATAATTGTACGAAGCATATGCATGGACCACGTCAGTCATAACTGACTCTAGGACTTTCACATGTTATCACAGTATAATTTAGTAAATATCTTTGCACCAACATCCTGACGCATTAACGTAGAAATGTGGTACCCTCCCTGAAAGTGAGTAGGATTGAAAGGACAACCCAAATTTCAGAGGAGTTCGACAGGATGTTTTTTTTTTAATTCTGGCGTTCTCTGAATTATCGTTTCTTTTCATGGTACGGGTGATGGTGCAACCCGAGCTTTTCCAGTAAAAAAACTCCGTTTAGGTCCAATAACAGATTATCGTTTTAGAATTTGAAAAGTGCGAATCTTAAAGGGCTTTGAAGTCTAATTTTTAAATTTTAACGCTAGATATGTGAAAAATAATTACCAACGTTTTTATCCCAACCTTTTTAACCATTACCAGTGATCATTGTTTGACGTTAATAGCTTTAACGGGAAAGATTTTGACTTTACGGGAAAAATTTCAGCTGCTGCAAGCTGGCAACATCAAATTTGTATTAGTGATTTTAAACAATTTTTGTCAGATTGTAGGTCTCAGAGTTGACTTTGATTAGGTGAATTGCTTTTCACTTTGATTTTCAAATGTGAAAATCCACTTAGTGATTGGTTTAAATTAGCTACTTTTAGAAAAAACATAATATGCGATTTGCTTCGCTTGGGAAGAAATGGAAAATAGGCTAGCATAGACTACTGATTAATTAGTTTAGTAGTTGTTGGTTGCAATTCTAAAAGTAAAACTTTGCCTAAAAACAGTTAGGCTTCACTAGCAGTTTAAAATGTAGTGGTAGGCTGCTAATGGTGTTTAAGAGCTATAATAGTGATAGGCCTATCGAGACAACCTTCGAGTTAGCGTCCAAATCTTGGCAACATGAGCAGTCACGAATCAGTGATTCAAAAACTATTTTTAAAATGAAAGGAATGCAACAGATAGCGAGAAAAAGAAATACAAATATCTTTCGATATAGAAGTGACGGAATTTTGAAGTTAGTCACAAAAAATGTCAAAAAAAATTATAAGATTTTGCTTGACATACAATAAATGAGTTAAATTAACTTTGATGTCCCTTTAATTTTCCTATCATTTCATACTTTCACTTTATTTTTTAAATTTGCTTTAATTGTTTGTTTTTAGATTCTATTCTTACATGAATGGTCCCGGAGCTACTTCACTTGAAGTTAAAGTTGTAACCACAAAAGATGAATTCCTAAAGGCAACTTTCAATGTGGAAGCAGGAAATAACGAATGGACTAGAAGAAGTGTGAAACTGACCCCAACTGATGGATATTTCCAGGTAAAGAAAACAATTAAATTTTCCGTTTTTAGTGGTTCGGTATTTGTTTTATTAAAGTGAGACCATCGCATGAATAATTAAAGTTCAAATATGACTTTCAGTAGAGTTAGTGTCGCATGATTTTCGTCGCAAGTTTTCGAACACAAAAGCTTTTGACGAAAAGCATAACACAGACTCAGCTGAAAGTCATATTTAAATTTTGCACTACCTCAAAATTGTTTTAATTACTGTTTATTATGAATGATTAAATAACCGATGAATAATTAAATAACTTTCTAAGATATTTGGAAAAAGATGTTAATGATCAGCATTTACTTTCAGGTTGTTATTGAAGGTTTGATTCAAGCAATCAGTCCTGGAGTTATTGCTATCGATGATATTTCATTTAGTGAAGGTAACGTACAACATGTAGCAGTGACTTTTTGACTTCTGATACTGTTTAGAGAAGTATGGCTACAAAACGTAACACTTTGAAACTGCAATACTCAAATACGCTGCGCTTAGAAAACTAAACAGTGAAGCATTAACACTGCAGCTTAATTATCTACTACTAACTGGTAAGGTCTTTCCAGAGTTTGCAGTACTATTCAATTGGCAAGTATTATACACTAGCTCTAAATCTGCCTTGACGTAATGCTATGCTGTTCGTGAGTTTTTTAGTGCTTGATTTTTAGCTTGCGATTTTTTTTTTTTAATTTACCGCAGGTTAATGTAGTCACGCGGTGATATGATCTTAAATGTCTTTTGTTTTACTATCATCACTAATGATTTGCAATAATTTAAAAGCTTTCTGTTTTGAACTGCCATGATTTTTTGATTCAATAAAATGTTTGAAAATTATTACTATTGAGGGTAATACTGGACTGTAATTTTAAAATTATTGCATTCAGGATGTATCAAATCTCCCGACGATGGTCCAGTTATTCCGGATGGACCCACTCCTACCCCACGTTACGAGTGCGATGCCAACAGTTACTTTTGTGACGAAACAGGCTCTGACTGTATTCCAGCAAGCAAAGAATGTGATTTCAACTGGGACTGTCCTGACCAGAGCGATGAACGCTATTGTCGTAAGTTAATGCAAATCCTCGCTTTGCTTGTGCTCGTTTACGCTTGGCTTAAAAACATTATATGTGGCTTAAAAATTTTAAAATATTGGCATTGTATCTAAATCAGCTATTCTAAAATTAAACCCTTGGCCTCTTATTTCAAAAGTAAGTACAATAATTGTTTAATTCTTAATTACGTCAAAAACTAATTTAGCCTTCGGTTACAACAATTTTGTTTTCAAAAAAGCACTTCCAAAAATTTTTTGCGAAATGGATGGTAAATTAGTATTTTTGTTTCGATTTTTTATTGTTTTTTTGTTGTTATTTTTCTTTAAAAAAAACTCTAACTATAACTGTAAGACTTTTTTCAGCAACCTTCTGTAGCTTTGACGGAGAAAACTCAATCGACGGTAGCCAGTGTGGATGGGGAGAGGACGTCGCAAGTGAGTTGGATAGCTTCAACTGGGAAATTTCAAAAGTACAAAATGGTATTGCCAGGTATGTGCCTCTTTTGTTGTTTTGTACAGGTTAATCAGTGCGTGTTAATGTTTGTAAGATGAAATTTTGTAAAGTGTTCATATTGTTTGTCAAACTTCTGATAACTATAGTCTTTTGATCTTTACCCGCAATAATGCTAATATTAGGTCTACGGTTTGATTGCATTTGGCTGTAAACAGCATTTTTTTTGCTAAATGCAATATACATGGTAGTCTGGTCCCTAGATCTTTGGATTATTAATTTTCAGCTTTGATTTCAACTGTGAATGCGCATTAGCCCTCAAATACCGAAATCGATATGAGTTGCTCTGTCAGGTTTAGTATGCGTTTGCCTAATGCATCATAATAAAATCACAAAGAATTTATTCTAGCAAAGCTGTCTGTCCAATAATTGTAGTGGGCTGTAGACCAAACTTAACAAAACGTCATGTAGTAGAACCAAATAAAAAGATGACATGTGATCAGAAAGACGCTGAGATTCTGGACCATTTGCATAAACGAATGAAGCGAATTTACTAATAACTCGAATGCACCGCAATGTGCTGACCAAATGAGTATTTAAATGTTGGGTGTTGCTGTGATCTGTCACGATTAACTTCTTCAGCTTACACTCGAAAATGTAAAAATCTAACATAATGAATCAAGTTATTTATTTGAAAATTTGTAAGCATGTTTACGTTCAGATATGACTAACAAATTGAATACAACGCCTTTACAAGCTCCAACGTTTTGTTTTGATCTTTGACGTTCCCTACCCACTGTTCTAAGGACCGAGTAATCACAATTTTGTTTCAGTTTTGTTCCTCCGTTTGACCACACTTCCAGCTCCATTTATGGAGGCGTGGCTTATATTGTGAAGACAGGCGTGGCCACGTCTCAAGTAGCACAACTGAATGGGCAGAGATTCAACAGCGCCCACAGTACTTGTAAAGTAAGTCGACTTCTTTTATTGCAATTTTGGAAAATTCCAAAGCTTCGCGATATGTGGACCACTTTCAATGGACTCTCTTTTTTGAAGTTCGATTTATCAATTTTCTCAAATCTACCAGCTTTACGATACAATCTAGAACCCGTCTGCACCCAGTCGGGTCAAACTAAACACTACAAAAATTGGTATTCACAGCTTCCCTGCTTGACATTCAGCAACTAAAGGGACAGTGTGAAGCTTCAACCGTGTGTGGTAGACAGGTGGGCAGGTGGCAGCTTGACTCGAAGACCGAAAAGTCCCTTCGCTGTCTCATGGCCAACGCAACTTGGTGAATAAATATGTAATTACATTTATGCGAAACTTTTTAACTTTGTGATTATGTTTAGCTGTTGGATGTTTTTGGTGGTTTGGCCTTGCATAATTTACTATTGCTCTGTGATAGAGGTTGACTGGGAAGCTTGCGGCCAACAGGACAATATAGTCAAATGTGGTTCGTCAACCATCAAATTGATGATGGCAGCAAGAGGAGAAGAATTTACTATTACAACGACCTGATACCCTTACCATATCCTGAATTCGAATCCCATAGCTGTAAAAATTTATTTGTGTTTGGGTTATACCATTATTTACACTATCAATTAAAAATGCTTTCTGCAGATTGAATTCTGGTACTTCCAAGATGGATCGTCGCCAGGGCAACTTGATGTCACAATGAGGATTAATGATGAGTCGACAGTAATGTATACTATAACGGGAGATCAAGGCTCACAGTGGCAGAAAATCGTGCTGGACATTGGAAAGCGATCAACACCTTTTATGGTATGAAAATGAAATAAGCTTTGTAGGTTTTGATTGTCAAGAATCTAAACACGTATAAACTAGCGAGCAAACGCACTTTTTGCCAACTTAAACTAGAAATAGCTGGTTCGACATCTGACGGTAACATTCTAACGGATGAGAATGAAATCCTTTCACGATGGAGAGAATACTTTGAAGATCTTTTTAATGCTGTAAAGGCATCGACTCGTGACACACACGAAGTGACTCATCTAGGGGAGGACGAAATTTTCACTGCAGCAGAAGTGGCAACTGCAATTAAAGGAATAAAACCTGGAAAAGCTGCTGGTGAAGATGAAATCAGACCCGAGATGTTGAAAGCGCTGACTGGAGAAGGAATTCTCTGGTTAACGCGAGTGTGTCAAATTGCGTGGAAGCTTGGCAAAACTCCCAGAGATTGGCAAACAGGTGTGATTATTCCGATATTCAAGAAAGGAGATCGCAAGCAATGTACAAACTACAGAGGGATATCACTCCTTAGTTTGCCAGGGAAAGTATATGCCAAATGCCTTGAAAGGAAATGCCTAGAAATAGTGGAATCAAAACTGGAAGATGGCCCGTGCGATTTTCGTCCGGGTAGCAGCACCACGGACCAAATCTTCACTCTGAAGCAAATCTTCGAGAAATCTTGGGAGTATGGCAAAGATCTCTGCATGCTTTGCCGATCTTGAAAAAGCATATGACCGAGTTCCTCGGGATAAACTTTGGAAGGTTTTGCGGGAGTATGGCGTTAATGGTCAATTGTTACGCGCTATTAAGTCATTCCTTTGCAGACCGGAGGTTTGTGTTCGGGTAAATGGCAAGCAATCAAAACCGTTCCATGTGGGCGTTGGACTCCGGCAAGGGTACGTTTTGTCACCTCTCCTTTTCATTGTTTACATGAATTGGATCGACAAAAGCAGCCCAGCTGATGAGTGTGCCACGATTGGAATTTGCAAAATAAGTCGTCTGCTATTCGTTGGTGATTTGGTTCTGCTTTCTTCCACAGAATCTGGCCTCCAGCGCGCAATAAATAGCTTTGCAGATGCATGCAATACCGCCGGAATGTAAATAAGCACGGCCAAAACTGAGGTACTTCATCTTTCAAGAAACCCTGATCAGTGCGTATTACAAGTGAATGGAGCGACACTGAAGCAGGTAGAGAAGTTCAAGTATCTTGGGGTTGCATTTACAAGTGACGGAAGGCAAGACGAAGAACTCGATACCCGAATAGGCAAGGCTAGTGCAGTAATGCGAGCTTTACACTACTCGGTTGTCATGAAACGATAATTGTCGAAAAAGGCAAAGCTCTCAATTTTTAAAGCAGTTTTTGTCCCCATTCTCACTTATGGTCATGAATCTTGGGTAATGACCGAAAGAATGCGATCACAAGTGCAAGCGTCCAAAATGAGGTTTTTACGAAGAATCGAAGGAGTTACACTATTTAACAAGGTGCGTAGCTCTGAGATTCGAAAATCTCTTAACATCGAGCCGTTACTTCTCCGAATTGAAAGATCTCAGCTTAGTTGGTTTGGCCATGTAAGCAGAATGCCTCTGGAAAGACTCCCCAAACAAGCTTTACTTGTCAAAGCAAATGGGAGAAGACCAGTTGGACGACCTAGAACTAGATGGACCGATTACATTGAGGATCTTGGATGGAATCGCTTGGGACTTCGCCCAAATGAAATGATGGAGGTGATGGAAGACCGTGAGGTGTGGCGGCTTAATCTTGAGCTACTGCCCCCGCAACCCTCACGGAAAAGCGGGCAATGAAGAAAGAAGAAGAAAGAAGACATTTTCATTTTTTGTAAGCTATATGAATCTTTCGCTGTTTATTTAGCCCTTTACGTTTTATATTCTTTAGTTTTTATGCAAATGTCCTTTACTTTAACTGCTTCTTTATAGACGAAAAATTATCACTCGGAGTAGACTCCATATGTTCGGATAATTATGCATCAGTTGCCATTTACTGCATATCATGGTTGTTGCTGTTGCTGTTGTAGATACAATATTCGGGTAAAGTTCAATCTGCTTTTGCATGAAGGCTAAGATTGTTGAAAGTTTTGCTTATCGCATTCCGTTATTTTTCAAGTCATTGCAATCGGAGAACAATCGTTGCCAGTTTCAGACAATGGAAATAATTTTTGACCGCAGCCAATGGGGTCATACATTGAATTTATATTCAATTTTCAGCAAAATAAGTTGAATAACAGTCACTTCAGTATCTCATTCTTCTCTAGCCGTAATTATGATCAAACGTCATTTTCATCCCACTGTGCTCAAATTGTTGCTCGTATTTTGCATCAGAACCTGAAGTTGAGCTTGTTCACCTCAGTTTCGGTTTTATGTGAAGTTTATTTTGAAAAATTTACTTTTTAACCTTAGTGACATGCCGTATCTTAACAAAATAACTTTAATTACTATTTTGAAATGCTTGGTTTTCAGATATCGTTTCTCAAAATTGACGAAGGTCAGTACAATGGGCGAACTGCTATCGATGACATCAAATATATAAACTGCAGCACCCCTACTGCCTCTCCGTCTTGCCCATCGTCAGCAGACTTTCAGTGCTCTATCACTCAAGCGTGTGTGGACCGTCATAATGCGTTGTGTGACGGTGTAGATGATTGCGGAGACAACTCGGATGAACAAACTTGCAGTAAGAAAAATAACATAAAGCACGTTTTCATTTTTGTCTTTTATACCTTCAGTCTTATTGCTCGAATGTTTTGCGATGCTTTTTGCATTGAGCGAAAACAGTTCAGTTTGAATAAACGCAGATGCATTGTTTTGTAACACTAAGTTTTAGAATTTTGCTGTGACGTTTGCATCAGTAGCGAAAATGTTTCGATTTTCAAAAAAGGATGTTACAGTCTTTACATTTGCATATCTGTAAACGGTCACTTAATGACACCCGAGATATAAGGTGTTGCAAAACATATGAACTTGAACATATATAATTAATCAACCGCCTTGTTCAGACCTGTCACTTATCACCGACTTTGAATCTGGTGTTGGTTTGTGGACGCAGGAAGCAAACTATGACGATTTCGATTGGACACGTAATCAAGGATTCACCGACACTGTGGATACAGGTGAATAAAAAACCTAACACTTTGTTTATTTCCATAAGAGCCTAAGCAATTACTGCGTAATAATACAAAAGAGCTCATAGAAATAAACTTCTTTTTGCAAAAGTTTTACAATGTTAGCCACGTAAAAACAAGCGAATATACTGTAAAAAAAACATTTTCTTTAATTCTATATGTTCACTTCGTGATGCTGTGAGTAAGAGCAATACGTTTACGAGTCGTCTTAGCCTACGTTCCTATACTCAGTTTTGATTTTATCTTTTGTGCCTAAATTTTTTGTTCTTTCAGCGTCAAAGTTTTACTCGTAACGTCATAAACGACACGACTACTGTACTCTTCAAATATTTTTAACTAGGTCCGATGAGAGACCACACAATAGGAACGAGGTACGGATGGTTCTTGTATGCGGATGCCACTGGTAGGAAATCTGGGGATAGAGCATGGGTCAACAGCCCTACTCTACAGCCTACCGCTCAGAACCCTAACTGCGAGGTAATATGCTTTCTTAGTTTTTATTGGTTAATCATTACTTTGGAGAGCTTTTGATCTGGTCCTTGTGTTTGAAAGGCTATAAAAATTCTGATTAAGACCTAGCAATAACAACAACTTTTTTGGTCACTCTGGCTATTAAGTTTTCATCTAAGCGTAAATTGATACGCATTTTTTATGAAAGCTCGTCAACCTTTTATTTATTGATCCTCAGCTTCGATTCTGGTACTACATGTACGGTGCTGATGTCTATCGACTGACAGTTTACACGAAGACCTATGAAAACGGTGGATGGACCCACTTGGTGGATTACTCCGAACCAGATATTAGCACTGTTTGGAGTAAAGCAACTGTTTCACTTGGAATCCTTTCGGAACCATTTGCAGTAAGACAAGATATTTTCGTTTCAGTTCTTAATTAGATTAAAGCATGTATGCAAAAGTAAATGACTTGTCTTGATTTTGAATTTGAGATTGGTGTAATTCTCTTTTTTTGTTCATTTTTATTCAAGCTAAATTATTTCACCTTTTGGATTCCTCTTTAAAAATTTTTTGCTACATTATTGGTAATTGCATTTGATTGATCCGATCAAATGGCTCCTCAAATACGAAGGCTTAACAAGTCAATTGTGTTGCTTTATTTGGAAAGGATATTTTCTTTGCCAGGTTGTTATCGAAGCAGTTATGGGAAATGGAGCTCTAGGAGATATTGCTATTGATGACGTATCGTTTTCAGTAGAGTGCTCACTTAGTTCAGGTACAGTCACTCTGTATAAAACTATGACCGTATATAACCCATTACAAAATTTAAAATTTTTCATAGGTAACGGTTTTAATGCTTCCTACTAATTCAAAATTGACCTTTTTTGTTGGATTTTTTAAAAGTTTTCTTGAACTGCTTTTCTGTAGAGTGGTTTTGCTAATGCAAAAAAGAGAGAAAAACATCAACATTAAATGTTGCCAATGTTTAAATGATTACTATTGATTACCCTAATTTATTTTAAGACTGATCAGTTTTGTTCTGATGTTTTCTGTTTGCTAGCAACGTTTTTTAGTGCTTCTGTTACGGAATATTTTTAGTTAGGGTATTTGCTGAGTTGTCTAATTTTTTCAGTAACACTTCCAACCCTCCCTGGTGGAGGTCCACCGGTTGAACCACCACCTCCGAATAGCTGTGACTCGGAAACCCAGTTTGCTTGCCGCATGACGTCGTCAGACACGTCATCCAGTTGCATTCCAATCGAAAGAGTCTGCGACTTCCGAAATGATTGCTTTGACAAATCGGATGAATCGAATTGCGGTAAGCAAGCGAGCATAAACACTCTGAAAAATGTCATTTGAAATAGTCTAAATTTTCTTCAATTGCATGGACTGTAGACATTGGATTAGATTGAAAAATCAGTAAAAGGTTAGAATGAACATTATCAACCTTTCCAGTCACATCACGTGACCTAGCTAATTTTGGTAAATCGCCCATTTTTTCATTTATTTTGGGTTTAGGGGGATGAAATAGAGTTGGGGGGATTAAATACGCTCTATTTGACTCCCTCAACCCCAATTTAGACAAAAAAGGGTTTTTATCAGAATTCGACTGGTCACGCGTAATGTGACCGGAAAGATTGAAAATATTCATTCTATTCTTACCCGAAAAATCAAGGCAATTTTGATTTACTTGATTTCTAAAACTGGCTGAAAGCTAACTGCACTCAGAGTTGACGCCAGCAGCTGGAGAAAGCAGACTTTTTTTAAATGAAGACTTTTTGGAGAATTCTAACAAAGCGATTTTACGTTGTACTTAACCAAAGAGAATATAAGCTGAACGATTAGTCCATTGTGGCTTTAAGATATCTACTCGCGGAAGCTCCTACCCAGAATTTTGTTACTGCATGATGTTATAATTGAAATCCTTTGCAGTTACATCGACGTGTGATTGGGAAAGTGGAATGTGTGGTTGGACGGTAACCAATGCTGACCCGAGGTTAGTTGGATGTTTTTAGTCTTTTCTGTCGACTTGCTCTTCAAAATCTCAGTTGATTGAGCTTGAACTTGTTTTTTTTTCTGTTTTTTTTCGATTGACACCGTTCGGCTTTAGAAAGCTGAAATATACATGCAGAACATGGACTAAAATTCAATATACAGTAACATAACAATACTTTAGAAGTGAAACTTTCCCCTTTTGATGGAAATTTAATTTTCTTGCAGTTCTTGATTTGAAAATGCGCAATTTTTCTATCAATCTTTAGTTTCTTTTTCATTTATTTCAGAGCTGAAACGAACAATGACAACAGAGCTTCGGACATTTTTATATTCCTGCGTGGTCAAGCTTCTTCAATTACAAACCCTGAATCAAACATGCGACCCACAACAGACCACACCACTCTGTCTCCTGCTGGGTATTACCTCTATGCTGATAGTGCACTGACCACTCAAGGAACGTCAACTCAGGTAATAAACTCATTGTGATATTGATCTCTGTTTACTTTGTACCAAAGTTTCTAAGATCACTTTCGATAGAATTACAATCTAAACGTTAATCTTGAAGGGAACTCTATGACGTAACTTTTCCAATATAATCTGGACAAGGATTAAAGTTTTAATGTCCGTTATCCAAGTTTTACTCATAG
The DNA here is from genome assembly GCA_963965965.1 of Trididemnum nubilum. Taxonomy (NCBI): domain Eukaryota; kingdom Metazoa; phylum Chordata; class Ascidiacea; order Aplousobranchia; family Didemnidae; genus Trididemnum; species Trididemnum nubilum. Next base: position 6,927,460 of record OZ014472.1, read on the forward strand.
CCACGATGTTTAGTGAACATTTTACCATTTTTTTTACCCTTAAGTGCACAACGGAGTGAGATGAATCCGACTTTTTGTGGAAAATGGTAGTAAATTTCAAGAAACTTCTGCGTTTCTGCTAAATATATATATTTTTCTTTAGTTTAAGTATAAACTGCTATTTAATTTCTGCAAATTTAAGGCCTTGTGTGAACACAACTGAAAATAGTCAAAGAATGCCATTTAGAATTACAAATTACTGTAACTTTTGACTTCTTGTTGCCTGTTTTATTTTTGTGTGTGACATTTGCAAATTTTTACATGTAATAAGATTACGCTTGTATTTAGCTTCTATCCACCAGTATCAGCGCGACTGGCCCTCAGTGCACATTGCGCTTTTATTACTGGATGGGAGATTATGAAGATGACTCCGTAGGATCCCTTCATGTAATTTCATTGTACGGTAACAATCAAGTGAATGAGCTCTGGACTAAGTCAGGATACCAGGGTGAAGGATGGCATGAAGCCAGAGTACATATTGGACCAGTGGTTAACATAAAGGTGAATACGTACATTTTAATGAGACAGACATTGGTAAAGTTTGCATACTGCATCCAAATTGAATGGCCTTACAATGCTCTCTCCTTTCACATACCTCAAAATGCACGTTAAGTTACACAAGCAGCGGTCTTGCTGCGTTAAGGTTTTGATAGCAGCCTTAAATTGAATCTAAATTTTGAATTTTGAAATTGATTCCGCTCACAAGTTAGTAATGAATTTGAATTTGAGTGTAGATTTTCAAAAGTCAGTGAATTTGAATTTAAAATTTTTTAAAAATGGACGGATCGAGCCCTGGTAACGAATCCAAATCGTTTACGCAATATAGATCATGGGTTTCTTCTTTCTTGACGCCACTTGTTTGTTATAATATGTGGGAAATTTTGTGCCATAGCATTGTAACTCAATATTGCAGTATGTGCGGGCTTGTAAAACACAATTTTTCGCCGACAGTTGCATACGTTGTTGTTCCATGATCTTTCATTTGTTGCTGTCGTTTTTTTTGTTTTTTGTCTTCCTAATTCAGCATCATGATAACGCTTTTATATTCTGATTGTTTTTCAGGTTATGATTGAGACTAGAAGGTTGACTTTGTCGGATATTGATGTCACAATTGACGACCTGGAGTTTATGGATTGCGCTCCTGTTTTGCCCAACGATGCAGCGTGTGGTGCTTCACAGTTTACTTGCGCCAATAGGGTACGTGCGTGATCTTGAAGTGCCATGTTGTTCTTCATTGTGCTTTTAATTTTGAGACTTACTGAACTACGTATTAGTAACTGATAAGTTCCAAAAAACGTTGATAGCAAAAAATTATATAAGTTCCAAAAAATATTATAAGTTCCAAAAAAGCTAATAACCAGCCTCAACAATATTGAAAACTTTGATTTTGTTTTTCTTCTTTTAAGCAATGAAATTGATTTCACACCAAGCGGTTCATCATCAGTATCTCATTCAAATACAGTAGATTCTAATAGAACTAATGAATTGACTGAAACTTTTAAGAAAAATTATTCCAATTAGATAGCAAAAAATGGATCTATGCCCTATTTTTACTAGTACCAATTAGTGAATGGGTACAGCTGTACACTCGAAAGTTTGCTCGGAGAACGTTTAAAGTATCTACTCCATTAATTTTGCAGTTGGTCGATTGTTAGATGTCAAAGCAGTTAATTTTTGAATAATTTCAACGCGAATTTAAGTTTGATGATATAATTTAGCGAAGATCTTAGTCTCTTTGGTCATGGTGAAATATTTAACAGATTTGTTAGAAAATTTTAGTCCAATTTTTATCAGCTAATATTGTAGTGTTAAGTGCTTGTAGGCGCGGAAAATTTCGAATTTTGTGGAGAAGAATAACTTGGCACCAGAGGTGGAGTCGAGGACACAAGGCTCGAGGCCAAGGCCAAGGACACAAAAAAAATCCGAGGCCAAGGCCAAGGACAGCCTTTCCGAGGACAGACACTCTCGAGGCCAAGGACAGGAATGCTCGAGGCCAAGGCCAAGGACCAAGGACACAAAGCGCAAGTGCTCTCAAAAAAAAAAAAAAAAAAGGTCTTCACAAAAATTTTTCAGGCGATCTCCAAAAAAAAAAAAAAAAAAAGGTCTTCACAAAAATTTTTCAGGCGATCTCCACGAAAAAACGCTTTCCAAAAAATTTTTCAACAGCTCCACAAAATTTTAACTTTCCAAAAAATAGTGCTGTCCTCGAGCCGAGGACAGGCCAATTTTCGAGGACTTGAGGCCTCGAGGCCAAGGCCAAGGACTTGACCTTCGAGGCCAAGGCCAAGGCCAAGGACTTCAAAATCTGTCCTCGAGGACGTCCTCGAGGCCAAGGACGTCCTCGAGGACTCCACCTCTGCTTGGCACTAACAAATTTCAAAATGTGAATTTATAATTGATTATTGGAAAATTATGCATACATTTTCTTACAGGTTTGCATACCTCAGACGCTTGCGTGTGACTATTCGGATAATTGTGGTGATGGAAGCGATGAATTATCTACACTTTGCTATCAAAAGCAGCCTCGGTAAGCAAGAGTTAGGTTCAGGATGCTATTAATTGGGTAGCAGTCGTGTGACTGTTACATTTAATTGACACGTCATCCAAAAAATCCACAAATGAAACTTAACTTCAGAAACAGCGTTATAATCCTATCTAGAAACACAATCATCTTAGATTGCTCAATTAAGCCGGTTGACCACGCAGCTGGATGAGATGTGACTCTGAATGTTAAACTAAAATAGCTGCTAATGATAAGACAAGTAATGTCTTAAAACATTTAATAACAATGCACAATCAGTTTCAGGCTCTTCATTTTGAACTTTTGAACAAAGATTAGGCCATTTTTACTTTCATTGGCTTTACCAATAGTTGCAAAAGATCAGTGAAACTTAGCAGTTCAATGACTAGCACTGACATGCGGCAACCACATGTCTAATGTTTTTTTTCCAAAATGATAGATATCTTTTCCGTATCAGCACGCTAAATCAAATAAATAAATTGATTTTTTGTAAATTTCAGCTGCGATTTTGAGCTCGACTTGTGCAATTTTGTTCCTGAACCTTCCGACTTCCAATGGCAGTTCGCAACCGGTCGTGTCCAAATCGGCGACACGGTCCTTCCTGTCTCCGACCACACCACAAGAAAACCAGAAGGACATTTCATGTTTGGTGATTTGTCAACAGGCTCAACTAATGCAGGCTCAGGCCGCATTGGAACACCAGGTATGAAGTTGTCATATGTTTCACTATTTTTTTATTGCTTTGTCGATATGGTGTCAATGTTCTACAGATTCTTTTTTCTACAGCTTGAGCAGAGAGACCTACAGATTGTCTATTCACACTGAACCTTCAGTTACTAAGCAATTAAAAAACTTCTCCTATTTGTCCATACTTAAGTCGTGTTTTTCAAAGATTGCAAATCACAGTTAATCAGCTTTTTACCTACAAGACGTTTCAAAATTCACAATTTTGTGTCTAAAACTGCTTAATTCTAAGTGTTTCAAATGTTAATTATAGGATTTCACTAGCTCTAATGTGCAAAGATAGACTTTTGTTAAAATCAATGCCAGAAATTAGTTTCCAAAATCTTCGTGCATTGGTGTTTTGCGAAAATGCAGTGCTTGCTGTTTAACTATCAACTCTTTACTAAAAAATTATTCAGGTTTATTTTTGTCCATTTCGAACAAGTGCTTTGTCCGTTTCTACTACCATATGGAGTCGATGTTCAACACACTGAATGTGTACCAAAGAACCGAATGGGCATCGAACCCTAGCACCGGACTCGAACTCGTATTTACTGCTTCACCTCAAACTCCTGGTGCTTCGATCGGTGATTTTTGGCAACGTGCGGAAGCTCAGATTATTCCGTCCGATCATTTCCAAGGTAAATTGCGGAGTAAAATTGTGGAATTAACCAATTTGGGTTTGATTATTATTATTTTTAATATTTTTGGATTATTCCATGTGAGGTTTTTATATTGTAGGTAGTGTTTAACCGCAAACATTCGTTTTGGTCAGAGCAAAGTCAATTTAATTATTCCTTATTTGACGAAAGCGTTACCAAAAAGTTCTTTCCAATTCCAAAAAGTTTTACAAGTTAAGGAAAATGAATTTGACTTTGCTGAAAGTCACATTGAAAGTCTGCATGGAATCTGGCACTTAGTCAAAACCGCTTTGCTGTGTATGAGCTCATCAGTGGCATCTGCTCAACTATTGATTTCGACTAAAATCACAGCAAATTGTAATCAGTCAAAAGTTTTTAAGTTTGTGGGGGTTAAAAACTTTTTAACCTTCACATTATTTTATTTTCAGTAATTTTCGAGGCTGTTTATTCTGGTGATGGGTATACTTCTGCTATTGCTATTGATGACGTCAGTTTCAGTGATGGCTGTCTGTGGGATAAGAATGGTGTGCACGGAAACATCCCCACGCCTACTCCTAGTCCCTCTGATTGCGACAATGGGTTCCTACCCTGTCTAGGAGGAGGATGTTACGACACTACCCAGAGATGCGACTTTTTTGACGCGTGTCAGGATTCAACTCCGTCGTACGGACCTAGTGATGAACGATACTGTGGTAGGTTGAGTTTTATACTCACTTTGATTGGTTGATTGGTTGCATCTTTATTTTTCTGTCTCGAGAAAGCGAAAAGCGCCTTATTCACCGGACAAATCTGCAACTTCTAAAAGGTTGACATTTTTTAGGTTTTGCGGTAAACGTTAGACTTCTTCACTATTTGCTGCTTGTTTGAAGCTATAAAGCAGAGATAATCATCGTAAAGAGCCTTATCTCAAGGACGCAACAACGTGACCAGGATGCGGCTCGAACTTAGATTTTAATATCAGTCATTAATAACACACTGTATTTTTTTTACTTTTTAGTGAGGCAAGGCAGTTATAGCATAAAAGACACAATTACTTATTTAAATCGTTTAAATTTTCGAGAAATAGTTTCGGTATGTCATGGTTTTGGCAATGAAGGTTTAAGTTGCTGAGAGCGTGTTGATTTTTCCAGGAACATCTTGCACTTTTGAGGTGGATGAGTGTGGTTGGGTAAACTCCCCATCTGCAAGTTATAATTTCGACTGGACAAGAAAGGTGGCTGGGCAAGCTTCCACTCAAGGACCTCAAACTGATCACACCTCCGGGTATGATGAATTTCGATGTTTCAAAAAAGTTTCTTCAAACAAATTCTCGTTTTTGTCTAATTTGCAATTTCAAAGTAGAGCTTTAATTTTGATTAGGATAATTTACAACTGCTATAACTGTAAGCTATTGGCAAATTGGTCTTGCCAAAATTTGAATGCAACAATTTTACTTTATGTTTTAACAAAAGGTACTTTATGAGGATTTAGTAGGTTTCCCAAACTTTTATTAAAGTAGTGGTGCATTAAAGCCAATAGGCGCAAGCGATAGACATACTAGCGATGATGACATTATTGTTCTATTAGAGAGAATCAAAATAATTTTCGGGTTTTAGTTTAATAATTTCATGCATTGTTTGATTTTTTTGTAGTGGTGAAATGTGCACATTATATCTTGCAATTCCACAGCAAGATGACTGCTGATCATTCCCTATTGTCATAAAAAGAATAATAATAATAATGCAATATTTTTGCAGTCAAGTTTTTGTCCTAATATTTTTTTACACTTGAGATTAGTAGTTTCAAGGGAGAGAAGCTTCCAGCGAATTTCGGTAGTCTACAATAGTTAAAATCAAGATATAATTTTAGAATTTTTTTCATTTTGGAGCTGCGGTTGCAAAGATACTCAACAAAAGCTGAAAGATATCCCCCTAAAAAGTTTTTGGAACCTCTGAAGTTGTTCTGCCTGTTATTCAAATTTCCTGAAAAATTGAGATTTGTTAACTTTGGATTGGTCACGTGATGTGTGTGGAAGGATTAATACTACTGAGCTTATTTATTCTCTCTTTTTTGGTGAAAGTTCAGGCTGAAAGAAAAAATTCAGGGTTTTTAAAAATTTGTTTAGGGGAATGTCTTTTGTATTTGTTTAATATCTTTGAAACCGCAGCCCCAAAATGAGAAAAAATTTCAAAATTTATATTTTGATTTTAGCTATTTTTAAGTATCAGATTTGTTGGATGCTTCACCCTTGACAAGTCAAGTTTTTTTTGTAGTTTACAAGGAACGTAAAATTTTGAGCTTACGATAGTCTGTTTTAAGCAACTGCAGCAGATTGTACGGTGACACGACCGGTGTACCGATTATTTGGTAAACGGAACATAAGCAAAAGATACTCTTCTTTTTTCACGATTTTACGCTTATTGTATAATGGAATCTCAGCGTACGAGTTAACACCAATAGTGACGAGAAAACCAAAACGTAAAAAAACATACGACATCACTAATGCTTTTATTAATTAACAATTCAGACTGTCAACCGGCCAGTACATGTCAGTGGCCACGAGTTCAAATCGCGCGGAAGGTGCAAAAGCTCATTTGGAATCGGACATCTTCCAGCGATCTGCCGCGTCATGCAGCATGACATTCTATTACAACATGAACTCAGCTAGTGGTCAAGTATGCCCAATATTCTTTATAACATTGACTATTGGTTTTTGTAGATCATTTGTTTTTAGTATTGGTATTCCTTGCTTAATCGATTTTTGTTTTCAATCGATTATCTTACATAAAATTGTTGTGGTCAACTGGTTAATTTTATATAAAGTTGATTTTGAAGTTATTACAATGTAAATGTAGGTAGAGTTAGAGTAAACAAACGACTTTATTTTAATCTGTCTTACTTTCCCTGGCACAGACCTTTGTCATTCTGTTTTGTTGCTTGTTGGCAGTTGTGATTTTATTTCTGAGTTTCGATTCCCTTTACTTTATTTTTGATTCTGTAACTTTTACGTTCCTGTTTTGTTTTCAAACCATGCCTGTTTCACCGAGAGATTATTTTCTAATGGTACTTTTAGGACGTTGCTATTGGAACTCTAAGAGTTTTGAAGAAGACCAACAAGCCCGAACCGGAAGTGCTGTTCAACGCGCAGAACGCGCAAGGATCAACATGGGTTCAAGGGCGTATTAGCATTGGATCCGATAGGTACAGGATGCTAGTAATTGATAATCGAAATTTTGACAATTTTGTAAGTGAGTGTCAAATTAAGTTTACGTCCGGTGCTGGTTTAAATTTTATTCTCTCCGCCCACTCAAATTTTCCTCATAAGTTACAGCTTAACAAAACATTCCAATAAAATCTAAGAGCTGCGATCGATGCAGCTTTTTTCCTGGCGTTCTCCTGTTGTGATTTTTGAGAAAATGTTTTACACTTTCTCCCTTTTCCGACATTAAATGTTAAATCTCTTAAACTCTGCAGCCCACTAATTTTTTTGAATTTTGACTTTGCAGAAATTTTGAAATTGTGTTTGAAGTGTTGAATGGCCAAGAAAATGGTTACGTAGCGATCGATGACGTCTCATACACTGATTGCGCTGACCAATCAGCAGGCCAGTCTTGCGGTGCGTTATCTTTTACATGTGACAATGGAGGTTGCATTTTCTTGGATGAAGTAAGTGGGATTTTACGAACAAAAATGTAAAAGTTAAAATTTTTCAATAAATTACGGGTTATTCAGCGAAAGCTTGACCAAACAAAACTTAATTGATTTGCACATCCCTTATGCCATAAGCCATATGCCTTATGCCATAAGCCATATGCCTTATGCCAAATTTTATTTTTTCAAATTTTAGCAATGCATGTAATTACATTTTATTTACCAATTTGCCTTGGCCAGACGACAGCAAAGTGGTCTTCTAGTCGAGCTGCCACTCGCTCATTTGTCGACCATTCACTGGAGACTTCACACTGTCTCTTTTATTGCTGAAAGTAAAGAAGGGAAGCTATAATTACCAATTTCTCATGGCATTTAGTTTGACCTGAAAGGGAATCAAACCCGACTCTACCGTTTTAGTATCAGACGCATTATTCGCCTACGATTAAAATCTTGCCATTCAAAATTGCGATCATTTGCAGGTGTGCGACCAGAAAGACGATTGCACGGACCAGAGTGACGAAAACACGTGCACGCTGAAGGATTGCGACTGCGACTTCGATGGACAAGTGTGGGGTGGGTCAAGTGGTTCGTGCCAGTACATTCAAAATCAAGACGACAACGCAGATTGGCAGCTTTCTGACGGAACAAGTAAGATTTAAAAAAACTCAACCCTAAAGCTGCTTGAGATGAACGTCGCTCTTTGACAAGTTCGTTTTGGAAGAGTGATTTTTATATATTTTCACAGTCATGATATCTAAATATCCCTTGTTACAGAAATTGTTGTTTGTAATATTAGTAATTACTACGGTATGAACAACGGATAATAATTTAAATTCAGATACAGTGCAATGCTAAGAGGAGTCCGGAAGTGATTATTCGAAAAACTGTAATGCTATAAAACATTATGGCTACACAAGGTGACTGTTGACTCTATGACGTAGAGGTCTCTTCGCAGTTACCCTGTCACAATTCTTGATTTATCATTTAAATAATGACATGTAATCTTATTTGTCTTACATCCTTTGGTCAGTGACGAAATAGATAAATTGAAATTGAAGTGGCTTTTTATATAATCTTACATATTGTTGGTGTCAACAGGACATACTTTTTGACATACACCTGTTCATTTTGAAGTTATTACAAATAATAAACCGCAGAGTTAGTAGAGGACTTTATTAATCTGCTTTTACTTTGCCTGGCACATATGACTGTGAATTAAACCAATTCAGCAACGAGATGACCGACTTTTGATTATCAACATTCTACAGATCTAGCCTCCTCCGATGGTATATTCCAAGCACCTCCAGAGGACCACACGCCTTCTTCCTTCACCGGCAAATTTGCGATGGTCGATTTGTCAAAATTGAGTGTCGGCGACATAGTCCGGTTCACAACTTGTAGCATGCCACCTAGCGAGGATGTTTGCACACTTCGATTCTGGTACTTCATGTCGGGTACGTCAAAAAATGCATTCTTTTTATGTTGATTGAATGTTTCAGCAATATTTTTTTTATGTTGATGCAGGATCTTGATTTAAAAAGATAATATTTAACCTAAAAACAATACTCCAATAATAGCATTGCCGATAGTTGGTAAGTGGCTCTAGTTGCAGTAAGTTTGGGTTTCTCGACTCGTTCACCGTTGTGTCCTTCGCCGCAACCCTGCCTCCATTTTAAATGTGGTGATGAACTACAGTATATTATTTTGTTTAATCTTCGGGGCATAATGTTCGGAACATCGAAATATCTTTAATTTAAAACACAAAGTTGTTTTGGCTGTGTGTTTTATATTAAAATTGTTTAATCTCGCTTTTTGTGGCCATAAATACGTTTTACTATTCTTTAAAAAAGTTGTTCGGCACCACTCTACTGTATAAGTTACATTGCGTAACTTTTTGTCGCAAATCGAAACTAATTTTTAGATCCTCCACAGAATTAATTCGGCATTTAACAGTTGCGCTTCCTGGAAATATAGTTAATATTTGCTAAACGTCATCTAAACCAATTCATTTTTAAAATATTATCTTGTAAACAGTTTTCCATGCAAGATATCAATATAAGTCAGTCAATGACGAAGAGACGCAATATAGTGTTAATATTGATTGGCAGGTAGTAAAACCGCATAGCAAGGACCAGTTTCTCGTCCTTAAGATTTTTTCATTTTGTTGTATTGAATTGTTTTTATATAACTTATGCATTTTTAGGTACTGATAGTGCTGCGATTATGAAAGTGCACGTCGTTTCTACAACTGGGGGACGGCATTTAGCCGCCACTTTTGTTGGTAACAGCGCTATCGGGGGAGGTTCATCGCCTTGGAAATATGCCTCGGTACCACTGAGTAGCTATGACACCTATCGCGTTGAATTTGAAACTGAAGCAGGAGGAAGTGACGCAACTTTGGCCGGATATGTCGCAATTGATGACGTATCATTCACTGACAGTTGTAGATCAGGTAATTCGAATTGTTATTACTTCACAATCGATAGTTTGATAAGACATTGGTTCATGTATTTATCATCTCTAAATATGCCACGTTACCTTGTGACGTTTTTCCAACCAAACCATTGCAAAAAACTTTTGCTGGGTTCTGCTAGCAGGCTTATTGGTACCACCCGTTTCCTTCCGAGGGCTGACGATGCGGAGAACCCATAGTAGCGAGACATCAGCCTGGCCCACTAATATTGAGTGGATGTTATGACCCCAATGCAAAATAAGCGTTAGATTTCCAAGAACGCAAAGCGCATGACATGGGATTCGAATTAGGAGCTAGCAATCTTTCCATCACTAACTCAATGTGCTACCTCAGTTGTGAAAAAAAAAGAAAAAATACTAACTCAAAATGCTTGGAGAATTGCAGTTGAAATAGATTTAACTCAATTTTTCCAAGCATTTATTTTTAACCTTCAAAGTGGTCACTAAAAAATCACTCCAAATAATATTTACTGCTAAATACTTTGTGATATCATTGTGTGGGTTTTGTTAACCTGTTCCTATTGATTACAGGCGAAGGGCCTAAACCTCCTCCAATTAAATGTCGGAACGATGAATTTTCTTGTGTTAACAATGGCGTACAGGAGTGTCTGCCCAACAGTTGGAAATGTGATGGATACCCCGACTGCCAGGACGGGAGAGATGAAGTTGGTTGCCCCTCCGTAACCCCACCACCGATTACAAAAACAACACCAGACCAAAACACTGGACAATGTACTGACTTGGAAGTATGTACCTTGTTTTTTCAATATAGGTAAGAAACGCGAGAACGGTTTTGTAAAGGCAAAATATGGCAATTCAGTCATATAAGTTGCTGTAAAAAAGTGTTTCGCCAGTTAACCACAGCGCTTCAGTTTGAAATAGAATACCCTGAGTAGTTTAAGGAAGAATGGTTCTGTGTGAACCAATGTGATGTTTCATTCAATCATATCTTGTCAGACCAGGAATCATGTTGATGATATATCATTGTGTTTTCTATATTGTAGACATAAGTCGTTCCGAAATTTCTAGTTTTTTTTAGAAGCATTGTAATAAAATTAATGGAAAGGTGAATTAGTCTGAAGTTTGGCTGGAGATGAAGTTGTTGAATCAGTTGTTTTACCTCGCAATTGCTTTTCAAAGCTACCGTTGTGTATTAAACAAATGATTTGATTTTGAATTTTCCTAAAGGTAAGACCGGTTTGATTCTTGCCAAATGCATTATTGATACCGTTAGAAAAATCACCAGGAAGTTAGAAACCTGTGGTTTTCCAAAAGAATCTAGTGGCTATGCGGTTAGTGTTTATACATGCCGTGCTGCTAGCAACATCCTATCTTAGTTTGAAGCTCATTTATAGAATGCTATAACGTTGAATTAAGATCAACGAAAAAGGTAAAGTGGAGTAAAATAACTTTTAATTCATTTTTTAACAGTATCGATGTGCTGATGATACCTGCATTCCGAGCTTGTTTGTTTGTGACGGAGTTCAGGACTGCAGTGCTGGCGAGGATGAAAACAGCTGCTCTGGTAAGACCTGCCCAGTTGGAAGCTTCCTCTGCATGTACGGCAGACCTACTTGTCTCAACTCTGGTCTTCAATGTGACGGAACTATTGACTGCCAACAATACAATGTAAGAAACTTTGGAGTTTTTGTAACCACTACGAAAGCAAAACAGAACACAAAAAAATATTTATTTCGTCAAGAAATAACAGCAGATTAACAAATAATACACAGATACAAAACTAAGAACAGAGTTATTAAAGACTGAGAGATTGCAAAAACGCCTTGCAGTCATCTAATCAAGCAACCATCCAAATTTGAGAAAACAAGTTAAGACCCTGAGGCTGCGAGGTACTCAAAAACCATAGTTAACAATGCACATTGTTGACCGGCTCTGGCCCATCGTCCATTCAGCACTCTGAAAACTTTGAAGACAGTTTACGAGTCAAATACTATAACTATCAATCAATGTATACTAAGTTACCTTTGCGATTTCATGATTAGGTGGATGAGAGTTTGTGCGGTTTCTGTCCGAATGATTATTGTCGAAACGGCGGCAACTGTCGCATCGCTACAAATGGCGCTCCTTTCTGCAACTGTTCGGTTAACTACGTTGGCACGAGGTGTCAAAGTTTCAAAACTTCTGGTACTGAGGATATTGATGAAGGCCTAACTGGAGGTAAAAACTTTCACCATTCTAATTTTGTGGAAATTTGTAAGATTTTTAACAGGTCATATACCGTGTTTCTCCGAGAATAAGACATTTCATATTAATTTTCTTTCGAAAAATAATACCAGGGCTTATTTTAGGGGGATATCATTTGTTTTCAATTTTCAAAAACAAAATTGCGAAGTAGAAAATTACGAGATTTTCAAATACACAAAATACGAAAACCGATATTCATTTAGTTATAAATATCGCATTTTTATTTAAAAACAGCTGTTCATACTGTAGATTGAATAGCTGCGTAATTTTCATGTTATCTCAGGTCATTGAACTTTTTCCTTTTCCACACCTTTTAAATTAATGATGGGAATATGATCATTATTCGCTAATCTATTCTTTAACTAGCACTACTTTTTATCCTAAATTCCCTCAATAACTTTTCAAGCAGTAAAAACACACTCGAGGACAAAAAAAATTGCTTAATCGCCTATAGGTCTTATTTTTGGAGTAGGGCTTGTATTAAAATCATTTTTAAAATTCGGTCTAGGTCTTATTTTCGGGTTAGGTCTTATTTTAGGGGAAACACGGTATTAAAGCAAACAAAATGATGAAAGAGAATGCTATTAGGATATGCCTATACGCAAAAAATATTTAGTTGCGCTTAACTGGTTGTAAAGATCTTGTCGAGTCGTGCGGACTTTTGTTAGTATGGTCCCAAGTAAGTAAGTAAGTAAGTTTATTGTTCAGCGCACATAAAGATGCACACTGTGGATGCAGTAGAAGAGCAGAGCTCACCGAGCTACTGCACCCACTTATACTTACAAAAAACACATGAATGCAATTTACACTTTCAGAAAACACAAAAAGCAGAATTATTTAACAGTAAAAAAGGTATCACATCACAACACTCATCAGACAACTATACAGTAGGCACAAGCCAAAGCAGAAGCACAAGCCGTGAGTAACGTATCAAGTCGAAGAACAAATAGCAGGAATATATACAAGATATATACAATATTGTCTAGATGACAAAAAAATCAAATGACAGCAACATTCTGCAGAGATTGAAGGCAAGCAATCATATGTCGAGCACAAAAAAAAAAATAAAATAAAAGGAAAAAAAAAATTGTTTACGATACTATTGGTAAGCTACAGCACTAGTAAATGTCGATGCAGAGTTCAATGAAATTAATTAATAGTAGCATCCTAATAGCAGCTTGGTGTACTCTTTTTTGAAACGATAGTATGAATTTAATTTTAGCTGAGAATCTATTTGATTCCAGAGTCGAGCACCAAGGAATTTAATCGAGTTTTTACCAGAATTCGTTCTAACAGAGTTGACAAAATAGTTTCCGTTTGACTTACTTCTTGTATTGTAGTGGTGAGCATTGTCAATGGATAAAAAGTATGTTTCAAAAATTTCTGGTAGATCGTTTACATGATAAAGGTACATGAGCTTTCCCAGCTCTAATTTATATACGTCATTAATTTTAAGAATTTTATATTTTTGATATAAGGTGTTATTCTTGACATGATCTTCCACCGTAGTTTTGTTGATAATTCTCATAACTTTGTTTTGAAGCATTTGAAGGGGGTGTAAGGTGGTTTTAGTTGCACTTCCCCAACCAAGTATTCCATACAGCAAATATGTATGGAAGAAACCGTAATAAAGCGCAACAACATTTTTTTCTTTTAGATAATAGCGCAGTTTGGCTATAATGCCAGCTGCTGTAGATAGTTTTTTCTGTAAATATTGAACATGTGGTTTCCAGTTAAAATTTTCATCTATAATTACTCCTAAGTATTTAGCTTAGTGACACTTTCCTAGTTGAATTCCTCTTATATACACACTACAAAAAATTTTAGATGATCGCATTGTTCAAATCAAACGTTTTCGTGAACGTACGTGTTCATAGCTATTTTTGATAAAAATAGCCTACGTAAAATTTTTCAGCTATATTCTTAGTTTCTATGTTGCTAACCCCAATGTTACGATTGTAACACGTGTTATTTGCAAAACCTTTAAATCACCACGAGTTTTCATTAACGGCCAATTTGATAAAAAAACTTTTTGAGGCACCACCGTGGTTCGAACCCGGAATCTCCTGTTTACCAGACAGGCGCTTTACCGCTAATCCATGGCGCCACCACGTCAAACGTTAAACAAATCAACTGATTTGTATCGCAAATTGATGCGTATCGGGTTATTACGTCACAAGCTGCAGCAGATCAAATGACGAAGATAATAAATATTGGTTTAATCTCTTTAACTTTTTCGCAACGTTATAAAACAGGCAGAAGTTGCTGTTGCGTTACGTAAGAATAAGAAAATCTATATTCTATCTCCAGCTATAAACCTAACCAAAACCTTAAACTTAACTCTAGCCCTAAACCGCTTAATCCTAACCCAAATTCGAAATCGAACCCAAACCCTAACGTGAATCAAAAAAGTAAACAAGGAAATGAGCGCCTCCTCTTTACTCCCTTAAACTTTTTATGGGCAATGCCATTACGTAGCGTAACATAAGCCACTTGCAATAAAATATCAAAAACGATGAATCTTCTTAAGATGTGCTGCTTCCATAGCACGCTATATAGCAACTAGCACGTTGGTGGGATTTAACTTTGCAATACTGAGCCAAGATATCGTCGGAGAGTGTTAGCAACACGGTGTCTGATTTGACCCAGACCTGGCGTCCAGGGGTCCAGGGCGGTAGGCGTAACCTTTCGCTGCAAAATGAAAGAAAAGCTTTCACTGACGTAGTGGCCAACGCGAGATTGCCATATTACGCACTTTCTTAGTGAATAATTACGCGAATGATGACGAACATTCGGCCAAATTGCATTCTGAAAAATTCAAAATTTAAAACATAATATGCAATAATGCAACGTAGAGATGAAGCATGTTGCTTGTTGGTGATGTCGTTCAGATGCAGACTCTCCGGTTCATATTTCGCATGAAGGAATAAAGCATAATCATCTATGTCACGAGATGTGCTTGATTTTTGAAAGTAGTACTTTCTAGATTTTGCGTGACTTTGTTACTCAATTCAAAAATTTAATCTACGAAAGATTTTAAAGGCACCACCGGGGTTCGAACCCGGGATCTCCTGTTTACTAGACAGGCGCTTTACCGCTAAGCCATGGCGCCACGATGCAGAGTTTAGTATAAAATAGGTCAAGAACGTTGTGACATGCGAGTGACGCAGACTTCACACAGCCCCACTTCACTGATAAGTGTTTGCTTTGCTTTTGACAAACGATTTCGATCTCACGTTTGTTTTGCAAGCTCATCTATTGTACAGTAAGCTGGCTGAGGATGGCACAGAGGTGAGGCGTTGAACTAATAACTCTACATTGAGTGGTCGATTCCCTCTTCGTTAAGGGATCTCGAAGCCCATGTCACTGCCGTAGCCAGAGCTGTTTATCAAAATGGGCTCATCAGCCGCCATAGGTGGGACTCACGGTGTATC
This sequence comes from Trididemnum nubilum, assembly GCA_963965965.1. NCBI lineage: Eukaryota > Metazoa > Chordata > Ascidiacea > Aplousobranchia > Didemnidae > Trididemnum > Trididemnum nubilum. The sequence continues at coordinate 6,943,125 of OZ014472.1, forward strand.
AGGTAAAACGTTACGTGTTTCTGATTCAGCTATTAAGCTCAAAAAAAGGGAAAACCACCAAAAAGTCACCTGTATGTTTGGATCAGCTTTTTTGACCGTATTTAGGTGAGGATAAAAAATTGTTTTGCATCTTTTGGAGCGCATGATTAGGCGAAATTCTCGTGAATTACAATATGAGTGGTGTTGAGTTTTCAATCGCAAATTTTCTAGGTGGGGCTCTAACATTTCGAAAGGATCTCAACCCCTACCCCCCCTCCTTTGGCTACAACCCAGGTTGCACATGTCCTCAGAGGTGGGCAAAGCAAAATTTATAAGCGCAACTTCCGCAATTGCGGAAATATTTGAATTTTTCATGCCTTGGTATAGTTGTTTTTTAGTCATTTATGGAGTCTAGTTACTCTTGAATTGATCTAGTCTCTCAAACTTACTCGTTGTGATTATTATTTACAGGGGCTATTGCTGGAATCGTGATTGGTTCACTTATTGGTTCATTTATTATAATCGTGATTGCTTTCTTCATCTATCAACGATATGCTCCGTAAGTTGTTGCTTAATCCGTAATAATATTGACTTAAAACTATATCTTGGCCAGAAAGCAGCAAAGAAGAACCCTTATGAACTTTTGTCTCATTTAGTGCCATCGTTTGCCATATACCCAGTTGCCCACCCATTTACCACACATAGTGAAAACTACGCACTCTTTTATTTTAATCCTGAACGTCATGCAGGGTAGTTTGGTTTGAACTGACCGGGAATCGAACTCGAGTTTACCATAAAAAAATAAAGACCGACAGGACTTACAAAATTTAATTCCAACATGTTTAGCAAAAAACAGTGTACTCGCTCATAGTAGGGCAAAAAGTGGAGGTACAAAAAATGTATCTAGTTGATGTTGTTGCATTTCGAAAAATTATGTGCGTTTCATACAAACAATGAGAAGCTTCACATGTAGGAGAGATTCTCTGAATGACGCAATATAATTACGTTATTTTCAGACCTACAAAACGTACTGAGGGGTTTGCACCTCGCTTCTACTCTAGTTGTTTTGGCTTTGTGTTTCATGTTAATTGTATGAATTTTCTTTTTTTTTGTGTCGTTTTGGTTTGAAAATGCAGTTTAAATTTTTTGTTACAGGAATCATTAATTATTTTGTGGAAAGTAATATTTAATTAACAAACCATCAGGCAAAATTAAAATAAAAGCAAAGAAAAAGAATTGATAGCTTTTTATTTTGCTTTTATGTTGGTTTTGTACGTAAATTGAATGTTACTTTCTACCTGAAACGACTGGCAACATTCGCCAAATGAGAAGCTTCACAGCTAGGAGAGATTCTTTAATGAACTCAATTTAATTACTTTGCCTTCAGACCTGCGAAACGTGCTGGTGGGTTTGCACCTCGCTCCTATTCCAGCCCACTCTACGACTCTTCTCCCGTTTATGACTCTTCAAGCTTTGGAACCCAAGCGACCGAAATGCAATCACAAGCGTTCAGATCAACTGGATTGCCTGAAGAGGACGCAATAATTGAGGATTCGTCTGGCGGATTTGTAAACCCAAACTTTGGCGCTCCTCCGAAAAAAAACACCAATGATTCAGACGCGGTTTACGCAACGGTGGGTGCCGGACCATCTCGAAAGCGAAAGACCGACTCGAACGCTTGATTTTTTTTAGATTTTTTCACTCGTAATTTTGTGCTTTAAAAATTGTGAATAATTTTTTGGTTAGTTTTTGTTTTGTGCCTAATTTTATGCACCACTACATTTCAATATGCAACTATTAAAAACTGTGACAGGTCATAAACGGTTTTGAATCAATATAGAAACGGAATAGCTTAGCCATGAGCATTAGTAGGGGGAGTGCCACAAAAAAGAAATTCAGCATAGGCAGATGCTCCAACTGCTAAAACAATACGTTGAGCAGAACTTTTGCTAAGTTTTCACTAAACTTGTGCTTAGTAAAAATATGGGTGGCAAATCGGAGATGGCTGGGATTGCAAATTTGCCTACCATACTTTGTTATCTCAGCGAATTAAACGATTTTCAAACGAATTAATGTAACTTACTTTAAATACTGCAATACCTCACGAATCTCCTAGAAAGAACAAAAGTCTTGCGGACTTGGCTCGCGTCGCGAAGTTCCAATTGTCAATGATGCTGCAGATGTATTTTTATTTATAAGGGTTCGTGTTGCTATTACCGCTAGCTGGGGTTCAACCATGCTGAAGGGGCTGACAGCCTCTCCTCAGCCAAGTTACTTAAAAAACAAACTCAAGATAGAATGCATCATGCAAGTGTTTATACAGTAAGCATGTTTTGAACTTGACCATGCAGTAAAGGTGGAGAGTTAAGGAGCTGAGTTTAATTCTAAGGCTTCCACGTCCTAGCTACCTATTTCTTTCAAACAGTTCTAAAAACGTGATTAATGTTTTCCAAATGGCGCTGAGAAGGCAAGGTTTATTTTTTGTAAAAAATTACAAAAATTGCTGAGAGCCCAGTTCGTTGTACACTTATTAATTTTTCCTCAACATGCCGCTTAATTCTCGTTGCAACCTTCCTGCTTAAACATTAGCTGTTGACAATCGAGTTCACCCAATTTTAAAAGATTCTGCATACTGAGACAAATCAAGGGAAACGTAGTTCAACATCACGGTCCTACGCGGCATACACCTCGATCACGGCTTTACACCGCAGATAATTGGAAATTTTACAAAGCTAACAAAAAAGTGAAAACTGAAAACCAATTGGTATTTCTTTTTAACATTTTTTCAGGCAACAGTACAAAACTTCTCTTGTCATTTCTAAAAATAGCACAACGTCCGTTTGAACTGTAATTTGAGAAAATATCACCAATTGTGTGACAAATCAAGCGTAAACAAAATTTTCTTTGTTGTGTTAGCGTCTACCGTAACTACCGCGTATAATAACAGGGATTGTTATAGCAGCCTATGATTACAGAAGCGCTGTCTTTCTTTTTTATTTCTGTCAGTAGCGTAATGGGACAAGAAAAAATGCACAGTGTTACAGCGAGTAGTGATATTCAAATTCGCATCCGCCCTTAGTTGAATAATTATGAAACACGAAATTGAGTTTAATGGCAAACTTGGTCGCCTGAATTTTTCTAAAATTGGTAAGAAGAAACAATCAAAGGACAATTTCGCCAAAAATATTCCCGTACTGCGGTTAGAGGCAGAGTCAGTGCTTGTTAGCATCTTGCAGGACTTAGTTAAGTGTCAATGCTAAAATAAAGTTGGAGAGTGGTTCGATCAGTTTTTGGCTCTAGGTAGTAGTAGGCAATCACTACAATTAGGAAATGGAAGGCTCTTTTTCATGCAAAATTTTTTTCTACTGTACTTTTTTATTAATTTTTGTCTCAAATTTAAACCAAATTCAAATTCTTTACTCTAAAACTAATTCCAAATTTAACTCACACCCTAAAATTGACCTTTACCAAAAGCAAATAAAAACTGCGCGGATGAATAATCCTCTTTTTTTTTTTACTCTTTCTAACCTAAAATTTTTCGGCAAAATAGTCAATCCCTACAGAGCTATTTAGAAATTTTCTTTTTAAATAGTTGAAAATTGTAAGCAGTCAAACAAAAATTGCAGTTACTGCAGTCCGCTTTTAAATCAATCACGCTGCAATGTTTCTTGATTACTATTTTACCAAAAAAGTGACCGTTTTATCGGAAACTTTTAAGCAAAGCAAAAATGAGGAAAATTCTTCCGTGTATTTTTTATTTTCTTTTCAAGAGTCAAAATTAGGGTTTGAATAAAAATTGGAGTTAGAGTGAGATTTTAGGTTAGTTTGAGAGCAAGGAATTGAGTTTGGATTCAATTTGAATCAGAACCAAATGCTTGGAAATCTGCCTGGGGGAAGTTGTTTCTGGGAGCGAAGCCGCCGGAGGTGCGGGGGTCGCCGCTCGAAAATCTTGTTGTTGTTTTTTGCAAAAATAACGTTTTAATTGATGATGTTTTTAAAGTGTGGCATAAAAGTTAGCAGTGCAAAATTATGATTAAACTGGTTGCATAAATGGCCAAATGGGCTGTGTGGGAGGTGACTATACGGTAAAATTTTAGTTCTCTTATTTTGTATCTACAATTACGCTGGTAAATCATAAAACCCAACAGTTTAATAAAACTTACCAAGTTACGGTAATCTGTTTCGTCTTGGGAGGGATAGGGACTGATGGAACTCAGTAGCGTTGCCAGGAGGTGGCTATAGCCCCCTTTAGCATGGTTGAACCCCAGCTAGCGGTTCAACCATGCTTTCTATTCACGAAGAGTTTCTTGGATTTTCTGCACTAAAGGCAATGGATGCAGAAACCATAAGTCAAGAAATTTTGAACGTAACTGAAAAGTATGGGCTGGAAATGCAAAAACTAGTGGGACAAGGCTACGATGGTTGTTCTATAATGGCTGGAGAGGTCAGTGGTGTGCAACAGTGAATTAGAGATTTATATCCTAAAGCTTACTTTATGCATTGTGCGTCTCATCGGTTAAATCTTGTAATTAATGACCAAAATAATGTCATGGAAATACGCAACGCTGTTGCTGTAATAAAGTCCGTTATTGTGTATTTCCGTGAAAGCTCTGTTAGACGGCATCTTGTGTCCCGTATCCCCCTTTTGTGTGAAACAAGATGGAGCGAGAAATACAAAAGTATTCGATTGTTTTATGAAAACTTTTGTGACATCTTTACCAAGTTAGTCGAAATAACGCAAGAAAGAAAGTACAGTTTAGATTCACGCCAAAAAGCTTTGCAACACATTCGCTCTCTTTCTAGTTCTGATTTTTTGGTTTGTCTGGCTATAATTGCCAAATATTCGGCTATGCTAGAGCCTACTGCTAGGGCTCTACAAGCGGTGAACATCGATATCCACTCCATGCAACAGCAAATCAATACTCTAATAAAGATCATCACCACACACAGAAACATGGCCGAAGAGATTTTCCTAAAAGATGTTTACGCTGAAGTAAAGGAGATATCGAATAAATTGCATTTAGAACTTATCATTCCTCGAATAACCTCGATGCAATGCTACAGGGCAAACTTTGCCGCAACCAATGTTCAGGAATACTTTCGATAGGCGATTTACATTCCGTATTTAGATTCTATTCTCGCATCTTTGAAAACTCGGTTTGACAATTCAAAACTTGTGCCAAATCGCTTGCTAATATTACATCCAACCAGAGCAGTTACTTTGTCAAGAGAAGAATTTAAGGCCGAAGCAGAACAAATTGACAATATCTATAAAATTGAAAATTTTTGTATGGAAGCCCTCACGTTGTACGATATGTGGAAGCATTTGAACGAACTTGAAAATGTCAAAAACAGGTCGTTAGATGAAATAATAATTCGATACTGCAAGTTCTATCCAGCTGTTCGACATGCATTGTTAATTGCTTTAACTTTGCCATCTTCTACTTGTACCGTGGAGCGCTCTTTTAGCACTCTGAGGCGTGTGAAAACTTGGCTTCGAACAACCTGTGGAGAAGATCGCACCAGTGGACTGTGTATGATTAGCGTGCACAGAAACAAAGTTAAAGAAAACATGCAAGAAATCACAAACAAAGTCATAAACGATTTCTCTTCTCAGCCTAGACGACTTCAATTATTATTTACTCATGACGTTTAAGAGCTGCTTTTTGAGATAATGTAGATAATTTGCAGTGCTGATTGTAATCCGATAAATGGCTCAAGTCCTTGCATGGACTCCCTTAAACCTTCCGACTTTCAAAAATTTTTTCATTTTTAGTGGTAATTAATACTGGCTTTATTCTTTTTTATTGGCCCCCCCCTAAAAATTTTTCTGCCGACGCCCTTGCACATAGCCCATTTACGCAACCAGTTTAATCATGTTTTTGCATTGCTAATTTCCCTGCCAAGTTTTACCATCATTAACTTTTATCAAAGTAGTCCTAAAATTAATATATTTTTGCAAAATATACAAAACTTTTGAGCGTCGGGGGCTTCCGAAACAGCCCCCATTGCAGGTTTCTGGCTATGAGTCTGATGGAACGAGACTTGATTGGTAATTAACAAATACTGAATAGTCCCCCAGACCGAAATTTCCTATTAAATAAGCCTTTCTGGAAATAATCTGTGCAAGCTACATGAAGCGCTGCAATTCTTACATGCAGGTAGCCCTTGGCGAGTGATGCTAATGGATTTTACTGTAGAAGGGGTGGGGTTAGCCTATAAATAAGTTATGATTACTGGCCGGCACTACCATCTATATGCCACCGCACAAATGGCATAAAAGTTTGCAAAAAAGGTAATTTTTTTCAAAATAAGGAAAAGCATAGTTAACGAAAGGAAAACAAATGGCAGGTTGTTCTATATGATGACACAGCCTTGAAAAGGTAGAGTGGAGCATAATTAATAATTCTCGGACCTGTTGTGAAGACGCCTCAAAAGTCTTCTTAATTTCATTTCTTGCAAAGCGCAAACTCAAGAGCGTTAACGGAATTTTACTGTATTTCAATTCAAATTTTCAATTTTAAACGGTAAAACAACGCGCTATTTTTTACGTCAGAATTGAAAAGAGGAACTGCATAAGCTTAGTTTATCTTTTTATCAAAACAGTGTTGCCAATATCAAGCAAATTATTTTTGTTTTTGAAACCGGAATGCAAAAGTGACATAATGCTCAGCAGTGTCAATATATGCACTGTATTTATAATTTGACTACCGTATTAAAATCAGAATGATGCTTCCTTGCGTCATATGCAAACGAAAAAAAGCAATTATTCGCCATGCTTAATTTGAATCAAAACTAGATTTATGCGCAAAATTTTCTCAAATTTCTAATTTAGCTTGAGGCGCTATTTAACAAAACTGTAAGCGTAGATTGTAGTCAACTATATTTAAATTCTAACATAAATTTTAAACAGTTTAAGTACTGTTCGCTTTTTACAGCGAATTGATTGAAGCTAATATGCGCAGCATGTTGCTAATAGAGTACTTTCTAATCTATTATTGCGAGTACCAGAATAGATTTTTTAAATAAAACTGAAGAAATCTGCAAGAAAATAGTGCTTATAAAGTAACAAACAAAGCTGCATGAGCAGTAGCGTCAACTCAAGTAGCGCCGCTATCAGCGCTCTATTTTTCAAATAGCAGTAGCGGCGCTACTTTTTAGCTCTAATGAAATAGTAGCGTGCTACTCTCAGAAATTAAACCATACAGTTGCCACTTGCTAATACTGCTTTGACGGATTATGGTTTATTGACGTGCAGTATCTTGATCTAACAGCAGAGATAACGTAACAATGAACGTTCTGTAAAAAGCTTTACGTAGTTCGTGGTCGACTCCAGGAAGTTTGAACGAACTCCACAGGCAGTTAAGTACCAAAACGATTTCAACCATTAAACCTACAGCAGCAATCAGCTCGAGTTAATCTTGCATAGAGCTGGACAACGCTGTTTCGAACTTTAAGCTCCCATCAGCAGCTCAGCAGCTCTTAGCAAATCTAAACCAAGAGTATTTCCTTCAGGCACTTCTCAGCCAAGCAGGGCTTGCACTCTGGGATTTGAGGAAATAATCAATTTTTCACTGGTGGCACTTCACAAAAGAACAAGTGAAAACCTGATGTGCTCGTATATTAAGGATAGCCACGAGCTACTTCTAAAAACTCTTTTAAAAATCTTTATGAGTGACTTCGAAAAACCTCAAAAATGGGAAACTTTCCGTTACCTTAACAACTTTAAATTTTCAGGAATTATTTGTAATGAGATTTAACTCAAAGTCAAGTTAATTTGAAATAAAAATCTTTTTGTCAAAAAGATTTATCACGAAAAGACCAAGAGGTGGGGGACACAAATGTCTCCGTGTAAACAAAGGTTATACTAGCTCTTACGTGGGCGTTCTCTTTGCTCCACGACCCATGTAAAAACTGCTTGGAGACTCTACGAAACCCGCCATTTTGTGGTTCGGTAACGTGTTCGTATCTGGGTCGGGAGGTGTGTTGCCAAGGGCTCGCCACTGCGGGGACATTTCATCGAAAATAAACGGTGTTGCCCGGATGTAATGACGCAGAAATGGGCCCGGCAAACTTGTTACTCTCCTCCACGTACTACAGCGAGTATAATGAAAAATTTAATTTGATATTGATTTGAGACTCAACGACGCAATGAAATAGCATACGAAGTTCCGGAATTTTAAACCAGATAAAGAATAGTTTCCGTTAAAAGTTATTTATATCGTTTGAAAATTTTTCGAATTATAAGGAAAAAATTTGAAGAGGGGCATTGTCGTTAACTCATTGCCAGAAGACGGACCTGGACTAAAAAAACGTAAGTTCCCTTATCTTTCCTAATCGAGAAAATATGTTATTCAGAGTTCGCATAGTCTCAACTGCTGCAGCTGTTCCAATTCATTGCGTCTTGCTACAGTATTATCCAATTGGCCTTCTTTTATAAATTTGTTTTAGATTGAATACGAATCAAAAACAAGAAGCCTACATAGGTTATGTAATTTTTGCTCTTATGGATAGGAAATGAATAATGTCTCAGCTTCCTGGGACTTCGAAGGCATCTTCAAATTCCCCCAGTGATAGCAATCCATCAGAAATCTTTCCAGATGCTTCGACTGTATCAACAAATCCTGGTAAGCGAGGATCATAATATCATTGAACAGATTTTAATTGCTTAAAAACAATTTGTAAACCAATTACAGTGAACCCAATACAATTGCAGTAGGCTTGAACCAATAGACTAGAGAAGCGATATTTATATAGCTATGTTGGTTGGCGTTCAGCATAAAAAGAGTCAGTGTGAAGCCTTCACCGATCGTGATAATTGTTTATTCACTTTAATGTAATATTTAGTATATTATTAGTTATTGTTAGGAAGGCTAATGCATCATTGGAATACAATTGTTATCTGGTACCAATTGCAGTGGGAAGACTAAAATTTCGTGAGAACTTGCCAAATTCTCAAAAGTTTAGGGGACCTACACAAAGTGGTCGCTGACAAGGCAGTCAACGATAAATTATCAGGTTTGTCAAAAATCAGCTCCATATTTTAATGCAATCACAAACACGAAAAAATTGTCTACACTGGTACAAATCCATAGATCACACAGTTGCAAATGAGCTATTGCGACGCGTTTCGACCTTGCTCATGGGTCTCATCAGGCAAAAAAAAACTATGAAAGTCTCCAAAAACTCAGGTAAGCACAGCAATGGAAAATTTTTTTTACAAGCGCATAAGTAATTACATCAAAACCTGCAGTACAACTCCAAATACGGGCAAGTTTGCCAGAGTAAAGGGTTGGGCTAAAAAGCACAAATGCAGCATTGCATGTGACCACACAACAGGGCGACTTATAAAAACAAGATCAAATAAAATTTCGTGAGAACTTGCCAAATTCTCAAAAGTTTAGGGGACCTACACAAAGTGGTCGCTCACAAGGCAGTCAACTGATTACATCAGGCAGTCAACTAAATCACAAGGCCGCTCTCAAGGCACTCAACTCAACACTCAACTCAGCTCACAACGCTCACAAGGCAGTCAACTAAATCACAAGCAGTGATTTTTGACAAACCTGATAATTTATCGTTGACTGCATTGTGAGCGACCACTTTGTGTAGGTCCCCTAAACTTTTGAGAATTTGGCAAGTTCTCACGAAATTTTATTTGATCTTGTTTTTATAAGTCGCCCTGTTGTGTGGTCACATGCAATGCTGCATTTGTGCTTTTTAGCCCAACCCTTTACTCTGGCAAACTTGCCCGTATTTGGAGTTGTACTGCAGGTTTTGATGTAATTACTTATGCGCTTGTAAAAAAAATTTTCCATTGCTGTGCTTACCTGAGTTTTTGGAGACTTTCATAGTTTTTTTTTGCCTGATGAGACCCATGAGCAAGTCGAAACGCGTCGCAATAGCTCATTTGCAACTGTGTGATCTATGGATTTGTACCAGTGTAGACAATTTTTTCGTGTTTGTGATTGCATTAAAATATGGAGCTGATTTTTGACAAACCTGATAATTTATCAGTGCGAAGACTAGATCGATGTATACCTAACTAAAATTGATACAGTGCTTTTTTTTCAGTCAGTAGTTTCCAAGCCATATTTAGATAATCTTGAGTTGTACATTTTATACTTCAATGAATTTGTTTCCTCTAATAAGGAAAATATGACTTACCAATAAAAGAAACGGCAGTGAACGCGAACTTGTATTCCGAAAAATAAATTTTCTAAACTCTAGCTTGAATAGAACTGTTGGAGTTCACTTAAAAGAAAGCTATAAATTAAAAAAAAATTGTCAGACAAAAAAAATTGTTTTTGATCATACCAAGTACTTAAACTGTAAAATTTTGAATGGAGGGGACGCTTTTGCAGCCTTGACCAAACGCATTCGGAATGCGAATGAAATTTAATAGAAATTATGACTCAAGTTATACTTCTTTCCCCTAAGTTGAGTTAAGACCAAAAGAAAGAAAAAAGGTCTTCACCAAAAATTAAAGGATATTTATCCCCTAAATCGGACGAAAACCAAAAAAAAACAAAAACAAAGGTCTTTACCGCAATTTGGCACTATATTTGGCCGGAACTGGTGGGATTTATTCGTGCTCACAGGCACTTTTTCGTCTAATCATCCAGCGCTGAAATCTCGATGGGGGGAGACATCCCCCCTGCAATTTAAGTACTGCGTTGAGTTGAGTGTCGCATGATGTAATTTTAGTTTTTGAGAGTGTTTACAGAACAGTAATTTTTAGTCGGCAGCGTGGCCGAAAAGGTAAAGGCGTCGTTTTTACGACCACCCTGATTTCATGATATCTACGTTTAACCCGCACCCTGGTCACGTTGTTGCGTCCTTGACAGAGGCGTATTCTCCATGCATGCAAGGCATGCGTTGCATGCCCAATCATTTAGCCAAAAAAATAATAATTTAAACAAGTACGTGTACACAAGTATTGCATTGACGTGCAGCTGCCTCAGCTTTGTGGAAGTGTTTTTCCCGAAATACTTCTTTTCCAGAAAATTTTAATCAAAATGTCGAACAGTTTTCCCAAAGGAAATGAGCAATCTTAAATTGTAAACAGTTGTGTGGCTGTTCAATTAAGCAGGTTTTACCTTCAATACCTTTTTGTAAAATTTTAACCACGTACGAAATCTTATGGAAAATAAAAATCATTGTCACTTGAGCCTGCTTTACACAATATGTAGTAAAATCGTGAGCGTATTGAATTATTTTGTTGATTTAATTAACAGTGGCTTGTTCTGTGCGGTGGTCTCGACGCACCAGGCGGAACAAATCGATGGTTGAAATAATCAAGGATATACTCGTGCGCTCGCGATTTTGCACCAATTAAAAGGCCCGGTCTACACTGTGCGTAAAATCGTCAGTGTATGAACTTCTGGCAGCTTGTACTCTGGTGGCACGCCGGGCGTAAATAATTTCTGTTTAAAATAAACTAAAAATACGCTCGTACGCTCGCAATTTTACGCCCAGTGTAGACCAGACCTAAAGCGATCTAGAGCGGTAAATTCGGAAGACCTTTGCCGCGTTTCTCGCCAGCTACATAGAAAACTATGGGGCGCCAAGTGTTTATCAATACTTGATACAAGAAAAATATCTCAAATATGACTACCGGTACACTTTAGGCGTCAATAGCAAATGATTTACATTTCAGATTCTAGTAAGGTGGAAGCAGAGTTGTAAACGGGCCGACTAGTTCAGGCCCGAATCCGAAAATATAAGCCCGAACCCGGCCTAAACCCGAAAACTAATTTGAAGCCCAAATCATGCCCGAAAAAACCCGAAAGTTTAGTTAGGTCTGGAAAATTCATTAATGTTGCCAAGTTAATTTGATTATATTTTTGTGCGCCTAAGACAAAAAGTACGTCTCAGGCCCGAAATAAGCCCGAAATTTTTGTCAACTTTAGGCCCGAACCCGACCCGAAAAGCCCGGCCCGACTAACAACTCTGGGTGGAAGCGTACCTAGCAAAACGAAATTACTACGAAATACCAAAATACTTTCAGACATAAGCGTAGTCAGGATTTTTGATTGGGGGGGCCAAGCCACAAATTACATGCAATGACGTCATCAGAAACTTCGAAAGAGGAATCTTTTGTGGGGGCAAAGATATCGCAGAATGGAAGGTCAGAAGCCATGGCCTGGTGTTGGCACGTAACTAGGAACTCGTTCAAGAAGCGAGCTTAAACCAATAGTTAAAATGCGAAAATGCTAAATTGGGAAATGTGTTTAAGTAAAGAAGTGCACAGTAATTCAAACGTTTCACAGACGGGGATCAAGGGGTGAAGCCCCCAGCCGCCGGATGCTATGGAGCCTGGGGGCGAAGCCCCCCGCCGCTCGGCAATTTTCGTAATTTTTTTGAAAAAAAAGCTATTTTAATACCATTGGATCACATTTCGCACGTATTCAGAGCTATTTAAAAGTACTAAATTTCAACACTTGAAAGCAGAGGTGGAGTCCTCGAGGACGTCCTTGGCCTCAAGGACGTCCTCGAGGACACATTTTGAAGTCCTTGGCCTCGAAGCCTCAAGTTCTTGGCCTTGGCCTTGGCCTCGAAGCCTTAGGTCCTCGAAAATTGCCCTGTCCTCGGCTCGAGGACAGCACTATTTTTGAACAGTTGAAATTTTGTTGAAAACGCCAGAAACCTCGCAGAAAATTTGTAAATACCTTTTTTATTTTGCGCAATTGTAGCGTAGGCTTAGCCAAGCGGGCCTCCCCCACAATTGAAATTTCATCAATGACAAAGATGTGACAAAAAAGCCTATTGTTTCTTCAGTTTCAGTTTCTTTTTAGCGTTTTTCGTTTACACCAGTAGCAAACAACAATACTGAAGACCAAGGGCCCCGAGACCCCCTAAAATCAATTTTTGCCAGCCATTTTAAACGTAAATCTGGAAGAAATGGATAGTTTTCATCCTAAAAGTTGCTATCTCAGGATCACATCTAGCCTTTTTATGAACGTAATGCATTAACCAAGGCCGAATTTACCACATTATGGCGCAGTACCAGCTAAGGGCTCTGCGCTCAAATCTTAAGACTTTTTATGGTCTTCACCTACATTTGGCAGAAAGATGTTGCGAAAATCTCCAAAGTGCCAGGGGCCCAGCGCGATGGAAATCCGGATCGGCAATAACATGGCCAGTAGCGTAGCCGGGAGCGGGGGGGCTAATTTGTCAAAAATTAAAGTCACCAATCAATGAAAACTTTAGAAAATACCCAAAAATAAGCAATCAAATTTGATCGCTAGAGTAAAAACGCCAAACATAGGTTTTATCAACAAATATATTATAAACTCTTATATATTATATATATTATAACAGGAATAAAGATGGGGGGTGGCTACTCAGTGTTAGTTAATTGCCAATCACTTCTCTCAAATATCTTTCCATTAGCCCCCCCCCCCCCCCCCGCCCCCTCCCCGATTATTTTTCTTTATAAAATACAGACGAAATAGATTACTTCGTGTGAGTTTTGTTTAATAATAGGATTTTATGATTTACCTGCATGTAAACAAGAGAACTGCAATGTTATCATTAACCACTTTTCTCATAGCGCGATAATGCAACCAGTTGAATCATGTTGCGCTGGCAATTTCTATGCTACGTTTTAAAAGCATTATTTTTTATTAAAATAGCTCTAAAATTAAGTTATATTTGCAAAAAAATGCAAAATTTGCGAGCGCTGGGGACTCCGCCCCCGAACCCCCTTGCCTCCGGCGGCTGGGGGCTTTGCTCCCAGACCCCAAAACAGCCCCCCCCCATTGCGAATTTTTGGCTGCGCGCCTGACACATGGTTAGTAAGCGAAACTACCCGTCTATTGCACTATTTTTCAATAACAATTCATAAATTCACTTTCACCTCGCCTGTTTTTACGCACAAAATACTTTTTAAAAAAATTAGCCATGGAAAATGCTGATTGAACAAATCGTTGAACTTCAGTAAAGGGAGCCTGGGCCGCCTGGCCTAACATGCACTTCTATAACTAGCTATTTTCATGACAAAACAAAAATCTCTAAGGAAAATCTTCGAGTGGGTTTTCATTTACTGCTAAAATGTTGCACGAGTCAATGCACCTTATTTCCCCCTACCTGGAGCAAATCACGTACAATTAAACTTTAACTCCAAAATGCAAGATGTTAAACGTGTTTTGAACTTAAATTGCAACTAGAAGGAGGATTAAATTTTTCTAATTGGCTTTCAAATGTTAAAAATCTAGTGCTTTAAAATGATTCTAAACATGTGCAAAGTGTGATTCAATGGCATTAAAATAGCTTTTTTTACCAAAAAAATACAAAAAATCGCCCAACAGCTGGGGGCTTCGCCCCCAGACCCCCGTCTGTGATACGTTTGAGTTACACTGGCTTTCTCAAAACGTCTCCAAAGTTACGTATTTGCACTTTTCAACTATATTAGTTGAGGCTCTCTCCCTTTGCAAAATCCTGGTTAAGTGAAAAGCAGGCAAATTTTTGATGACGTCATTGCATGTGATTTGTGGTTTAGGCCTCCCCAATCAAAAATTCTGGCTATGCCTTTAAATTGTAGATTGCCTGGAAAACTTTTTTGAAGACCTTTTTTTTGGAGAACGCTTGCGGCTGTGTCCTTGGTCCTTGGCCTTGGCCTCGAGCATTCCTGTCCTTGGCCTCGAGAGGTTCTGTCCTCGGAAAGGCTGTCCTTGGCCTTGGCCTCGGATTTTTTTTGTGTCCTTGGCCTTGGCCTCGAGCCTTGTGTCCTCGACTCCACCTCTGCTTGAAAGCCAATTTGAAAAATTAAGTTATTCAGTCCTTCTTTTGCCTGCAATTTAAGTCCAAAACACGTTCAAAATCTCGCATTTTGGGGTCAATTATTTTTAAGTGATCTGGTCCAGAATGGGGGAAGTAAAGTACATTGCCTCCTGCGATATTTTAGTAGTAAATAACAACTTAGTCGAAGGTTTTCCTTAGAGATCAATGTTTTGTCATGAAAACAACCAGTTACAGGATTACATATACGGCCAGGGTGCCCAGGCCCTCTCAATTCAAAATTTTCTTTAATGAGCATTCCTCTTACTGTTGCTAATTTTTTTCAAAAGTATTTTGTTGCATAAAAACTGGCCTGGTGGAGGTCAATTGTTATTGAAAAATGTACAGTGGTTAGTTACGCCTACTAACCATGTTATTGCCCGGGCCAGATTTACATTGAGTTGGACCCCTGGCACTCAGAGATTTGCGCAATATTTTCCTTTGAAATACAGGTGAAGATCAAAAAAAGTCTTATCTCAGCGCGGGGCCCCTGGCACTGTACCATATGTTAAATCCGTCCCTGGTTATTGCATTACGTTGATAAAAAGGTTACATGAGGGCCTCAGTTAGTAACTTTTAGAATAAAAACCCTTGATTTCACTCGGGTTATACGTTATTTAAATTAGTTGACAAACATTAAATTGTGGGAGCCCGGGCCCCCCTGAAACAATATTATTGTTGGGGGCCTATTTAAATTGGGGGCAATTTAAATATTATTGTAGGGAGCCAATTTAAATTGGTTGGCAAAAATTTAACAGAGGGGGCCCGGGTCCGTTGGATCAGTATTATTGTTGGGGGCCCATTTAAATTGATTGCCAAAAATTAAATTGAGGGGGCCCGGGCCACGTGGTTCAATATTATTGTTGGGGGCCCATTTAAGTAATATTGTAGGAGGCCCATTTAAATTGGTTGGCAAAAATTTAACTGAGGTGGCCCCGGATTCCCTGGATCAACTTGTTGGGGGCCCATTTAAATAGGGGGCAATTTAAATATTATTGTAGGGGGCCTATTTAAATTGGTTGGCAATTAAATTAGTTGCCAAAAATTAAATGGAGGGAGCCCCGGGCCCCCTGGATCAATATTATTGTTGGGAGCTCAATTAAATTGGGGGCAATTTAAATATCATTGTAGGTTGCCCATTTACATTAGTTGGTAAAAGTTAAATTGAGGGTCATGGGCCCCCTGAATCAATGGTATTGTTAATTGCTGCTGTACGCGTGTACTGTTGTACGCGAAGATGCTAAAAGAAACAAGAAACTGAAACTAATAAAACAATAGTCTTTTTTATGACATTCTTATCATTGGTAGCATTGCAATTGGGGAAGCCCGCCCCCCCTCCCCTGGCTACGCTTATGCTTTCAAATCTAAGCCAAGATATTATAGATGCACTGACAAAAATATTGGAAAACCGCAAATATGGCAAAAGACTAGTAGCGTAGCCAGGGGGGCGGAGGGGACTCGAGCCCCCCCCCCCATTGGCCGGTAAAGTATGCAAAATTGCACGTTTTTGGTGGCTCTAAGACCGATTTTTGCTGAAAAAATAAAAACAGCCCCCCAAAAGAATTTGGCTGCCGAAGTTGTGAAGAAGTTGCCGTGATTCGGCCTGAAAAACCGTTTGACAATCCGATTTTGGCCGAAAAAAACGTCTCAATTTCGGTGAAGATCTTTTTTTTTTTTTTTTGGAGATCATCTGTTTTTGGGCTGAAAAACGGTTTGAATTTCCGATTTTGGTTGAAAAATGTTGTCTCACTCTTTCAAAAAAGCCCCCCCTTTTTTCAAATCCTAGCTACGCGCCTGCAAAAGACTAGTGGTAGTCTGGTACACACTCGACGCCAACAGAAAATAATTTATATTTCAGATTCTAGCAACGTGGAAGCGTACCCAGCAGATCGAAATTACCTAAAAATATCAACGATACTTCCAGATCTAACCCAAGATATTGAAGATGCAGTGAAAAAAGTATTGGAAAATTTAGGAGTTTGCAATCAAAATGACTTGGAGCAAGTAACAGAGGAAGATTTAATCGAAGCCAGACTTTTAAGTAAAGTGCAAGTTCGAAAACTGCTCAAAAGCTGGAAAAAAAGTGATGGAGACTCAGCAGGTTTGTTTTAAACATGATGTGCTATGTGATGCGTCTTTGTTTCGCTTGTTTGAGATGAACGTTCAGGAGGAAATAAGGCATACTTACTTCCCAATAGATTCAGCAAGTGTATAAAACGGTCCAAGCGGAGTACATTGCTGTACTGCGAGAAAAGCTGTCGCAGCTAAGAAGTAGAATGATTGAGCTTTAATATCGCAATTGCTTGTGTTAAGGTGCATTCACACGGCGACTTTTAGCCGCGAAAATCGGCATTTTGTCTTTTTTTTTTCTCAAATCGAGAAAGAAACAAGAGGAATTGAGAAAGCAAAAAGGAAAAATACCGATTCTCGCTGCTAAAAGTTGCCAGTGTGAATGCAGCTTTATGTTTATGTGATGCATTGTTATTACTCATAAAAATGAAAAAACAAAAAATGGAATTGCAAAGACCAGTTATAGATTCGGTCTACAAAATAATCAATGCTGATCACAATTAGCAAAACTAGACCTGGAAGCCCAGTTTCGGATTGTTTGTTCTTTCACCCCTTTTCAAACATAGAACCACGAGAAAAATTTAATTACCCTTTGACAATCGGTAAGCAACTTAAGTTCTTTTTTTGCTGACTCTTTATTGCACTGTGGAATTGTGTATGCATGCATTGCATACGTTCACAACATAACAGTGTTGTTTTGGTTAAAAGAAGCTGCCTTACTGCAACAAAAGTTCTGTCAAATTTTATCTGTATTCTGTATAAAGCCGCATTTACACGGGCGACTTTTGTGCTATTTTTTGATAAAAATGGACCTGGCAAAGTTGCATTTACTCAACGGCGGTTTTGATCATGATAATTGGGACCTTACTGATAGAAATAATTGTCTTAAGATGGTTTCATACCAATATTGTTATAACTGAAAACTTTAGAAGAGAATCGGTGTTGCGATAAAAAATCGCAGTGAGATCAGCTCCGATTTTACTTTAAAAAGGTTTAGAATATCACTATCGGAATGGAAACAACTTGGGACAGTCATTTTCAGCAGTAAGGTTACTTTTATCACAATGAAAACCACTATTGAATATATGCTACTTTGCCACATCCATTTGTATCAAAAAATCGCACGCAAAAAAGTCGCCCGTGTAAATGCGGCTTAAGACTGTTTAATTGTGTATGCATGCATTGCATACGTTTACCTCATAAAAATGTTGGTTTTGTCAAAAGAAGCTGCTTTACTGCAAAAAAGGTCTATCAAATTTTATCTGTATTCTGTATGAGACCGGAAATACATGACTAGTGTTTGTTTTAGTCTTCAAAAAGCTGAAGTAACGGTGATCACGGCCGTAAGAAAGTTGCTGATAAAACCACAGTTCGAACTCCATGCAGTTCTACAACAAATATGACAATGTACAGGGTGTTTTGAAATTAGGCCATCTTGCAGCTTACTTAAAATTAATTAGGTATTCTTCAATAGTCTGGTTTGAAGTTCATTGACGTTAGTTTCTACCGAACTATTATTCATTTTCATAGATTTAGAAGTTACAAAGCAGACTTGGAACATAAGCTTTTCGTACCTGTGAGGTGGAACTGCTCTCACATGTCTGCTTTCCCATTAGGCTAGTGTTTGATCAGCATCTGAATTCACACACAGCCTATCCTGGCAGCCCACCTGAACCTTCAACTTCAAACTACACACGAGGTTAATTTCTGTACTTGCTATCGTACTCTCTTTTCAGATTAATCTGATTAAAGTCTGACAACAAGGTCACCAGAAAACGGTTCTCGACCAGCATGATATTGCCAGTGTAAAACTGGAAGAAAAATCCTCTTTCTGGTGACTTTGTTGTCAGACTTTGATCAGATTAATCTCAGAAGAGGGTACGATGGCATGTGCAGAAATTGCCCTCGTGTGGGGTTTGAAGGTTCGGGTGGGCTGCCAAGATAAACTATGTGTAAATTCAGATGTTGAAGAAACGCTAGCCCAATGGGAAAACATATATGTGAGGTAAGTGCTACCTCGTAGTTGCGAAAATTTTTTGATGTATGTTTTTTATTTTCGTTTCGAATAACTGAGTTACAGTAGATAAACCCATATAGTTAGTGATTCAGGGAAAATAAGATGGATAGACAATCCTAGGCAAAGCCGGAAATGCCAGAGCATTTTTAGCACTTTTGACCAAAATGTTCATAAAAGAATGTGCAGTTATGTCAAAGAGTGGTTTTGAAAGGAGTACAGGAAAGAGCAATGATTTTCCGAGTTATTCTTATCGAACTGCGATGATTTGTTGCCGAAAATATGTTAAGGAAAATAGAGTGTGATTCTTCTCCTTTTTTGCAGTTTATTACAATTATACCCTCCAAGAAAGAAGGCTATTAGCAGAGGTGGAGTTCTCGAGCATGTCCTTGGCCTCGAGGACACATTTTTAAGTTCTTGGCCTTGGCCTCGAAGCCTCAAGTCCTCGAAAACTGCCCTGTCCTCTGCTCAAGGACAGCACTATTTTTGAATGGTTAAAATTTTGTAGATCGGCTGAAGATTTTTTTTCTGGACCGTTTTTTATGGAGATCGCCTGAAAAAAAATTTTGAAGACCTTTTTTTTTGGAGATCGCCTGAAAAATTTTTTTGAAAACTTTTTTGTTTCTGGAGATTGTCTAAAAAATTTTTTTGAAGACCTTTTTTTTCGGAGAACACTTGGCTTTTGTGTCCTTGGTTTTTGGTCTTGGCCTCGAGCATTTCTGTGCTTGGCCTCGAGAGTGTCTGTCCTCAAAAGGGCTGTCCTTGGCCTCGGATACTTTTTGTTTCCTTGACCTTGGCCTCGAGCCTTGTGTTCTCGACTCCACCTCTGGCTATGAGTCATACAGATGAAGGCCCCACAACATATCATTGATTTGGTGAGAGACTTAAATAAATGCCTGTTTTAGACCTATACATTTTCAGCATTTTTGTGTTTTCATTTATGCTATAGAGGAGGGCTCTAATTTTGAAATACCCTGTACTTCAACAACTGTCAATCTTAACCACTAAAGAAACCGTTTAAAGGTACTGGCAAGAAATGCTCTGTATTAAATTTAAAATAAAAAGCATTTAACAGAGCCAAACCACACCTCATATAATTGTTCAAACTAATGAAAATTTGTGTTAAATGTAGTGTCCGCTGGAGATGCCCATCAACACACGCCAACAATCAGTTATGGTGATAGCCTTCAATTAGAAGGTTCAAGAGACGTTTACCACTGTCCGGTTGATCGGAGTACAAATAAAGTAATACATGGCGACCAAGTTTACCAGCAAATTGGTCAGTAAATCGTTATAATCTAATTGGGTGTGACGTCCCTACCTGACAGCGTTAACTGTTTTTTATCGATTTGAATTGGCAATTTTTTAGTATTGAATTTATTGTATTTTCCATTAACAAGTATTAAATGACACTGTCATAAAGTAGCTTTTTTATTTTCAATACAATTAATACTTGTTTGATTGTGTGGTACTACTGCAGTACTATATTACATATAAATATATGTCTTTTTTCGAACGATACCACTAATGGTTGAGCGTCAAGTGGGAATTATCATCATAAAAAATTAAACTGGATTAATCAAAATGTTAGTTAGTTGTTTATGAGTTTTAAAATAGTTTTGTTTGGTTTTAAAATTTTTTTTTGCTTGGAAAACTAAAAATTCAAGGTATCACTAAAAGGTAAAAAATGAATTAAGTTATAAAGTTACGTATAGGGCTGGATTCGCTACCACATACTGCAATGCTGTACGGTTCAACATAAGTTTCCCGATCTATTTGCAGCAAAACAGGTCCTCTTTCACCTCAAAACTCGTCCATAAAGCGTCATAACCCTAATTTTGGTTTCCCTCGCCTGTTAATTTGAAAATCTTTATGTCAGCCAATTTAAAGAATAATAGTATCGTATTTTAGTTCAGCCTGGTGCATACGTCGTTCAAGCAACTCAGCAAAGTAAGTTTAGGGTTTTAGCATTATATTTTTCTCAGTCTTTTATGATATTTTGCGGCTATTTTTATGAGATAGTTTTGTTATGAATTGACTTTGCCTAGAGATACGAATATTTGCGAACGTAATCACTTGAAAAAACGCTATTGATAATAATGCATTAATAATCCAAATGTAATGCAGAAAAATGGCGAAAATATGGCGTATGAAAATTAAAAAAAGACAAAGTGCAAAATGATTAAGCAAACTGCATTTAGTTTTTTTATTTGTTTGTTTGTTTCAGTTTCATGATGAATAATGAATAACTAAGATCTATAACAATTTCAAAACTTACAAATTATTTCACATCGTGGCAAAGACTAAAGGCTCAACTATCATTGGCACAACAAACAGGCTCACTTCATTGTTTTTTTCGTTCACTATCCATTTTTAAATTCACTCTGTTGACTACTACTTGTTGAAACGTATTTTTGCAGCTGAATTCAATCAAGAAAAATGTAATGTGGAAGGAAGAAATCAAGTTCAAAAGAGAGAAGACGAAATGGAACACATCTGTGAGAGTTGTAACGAATAGCCATTGCTATTCAGTTTTGCCTCCATAACAAATCACAAACTTTATCAATTCGAAAATAACGACCAACTTAACGTGGTTGCAAATTTTTTAAGAAACCTAGAGTAGATTATTGGCAGGCAGCGTGGCGTTATTTTCAACCACTTTGAAGCTCGATTTGCCATTGATTTCACTTTGGTTGTATTTTTTGATTGAAACGTTAATGGTATCTATCTCTGCTTGAAAGATTTCCGTGTTTGACCGAAGAATAATTGCAAAGTAACCCATAGGTTGCTTTAGAAGTTGTCTTAAACTTGTTTAAAGAAAATGGCGAGAGCATTACCAGCAGCAGAAATATTTTACATTGCCATAAAAGTAATCGGTAATCAACTTTATTCGTTTTTTAAGCAATCTGAAATTACGATGCAGTTATTACGTTTTCTAGCTTCAAACGCAACACTTCTGTCTTTTACATAGACAAAGATGCAACAAAAAAGATTGTTAACAATAGGGTTAAGCTAAGCTTAAAAAATATATTAGTAGTATTCACGCGATTAATGCTAAATAGAAAACATCATGATTGGAAATCATATCGAAAACTATGCAGGATCTAATGTTTGGTAAAGCAGTTTTTGACAACTGAGTAATGAACAGCTTTTGTTTTTTCTTGCCAAAATTAAAGTATTACTGTATATTAAATAGATTTTATCTTACAAATCGGTTACCACATGTAAGTATAGCTGAAATAGATAACATTGACCATGATAGTATGTTGCATAATCAAAGTGAAGAAGGTAATTTATCCATTTTTGATATAAAAGTCAAAACAGTTTGAAATTCTGCTTTTTGTAAAATCCGATTGATGCGGGATCCTTTTACTTCAGTTCTTTGAAGCGCCCGTGGTTTTGGATGATACGCATGCAAATGAATTCCTACAGTATTATTGGTCTACGAGTATATTGTACTTAACTTAGCAAACAAGATTTCACCTAGCAAAATATTTTGTTTCAGTGGAAAATTTAAAGAAAAACCTTGCAACAGAAGCATTGGAGATTTGTGGGGAAGAGGATCGCATTCGTGGAGACAGGATAGCTATTGCTCCATTGGAAATTTCCAAACAAGGAGGAGATATGGAACAATTTGGTCACTTCCACCGCAGAAAAGATATAGTCAATATTTACTCAAAAAAAGAAGAGCGTGACTTTGTTACTCTCGAGCAAATTTTTGAAGAAGCCGTACAGCATGCTACAAAAGGTGCTTCTCGATGCTCGACTGCCGAAGCAAAATCTAGGCATATTCTCAGATATAGCAACCTTGTATTTGTATCTGGCCAGGCTGGCATTGGGAAAAGCACTTTATCAAAAGTTTTGGTTCAACAGATGCTCAACTCAGATGTTCATCTCTACAAAGCAGAATTCATCTTTTTTATTAGATTCCGTGACCTAGATTATAAAAGTAGCGTAGATCTTCTTCAATTTCTTACCAGCTCTTCTCCTTTTATTAGCGATATGCCAATGAAAACAAGAATAAATATCATACAACATCTCGAATTAAGTGAAAATGTGTATATCGTTATGGACGGCCTTGATGAAGCATCCCTTGATCGAAAAATGAAATACCCCATTTGTGATTCCACTTCCACCACAACACCTGCAACAATCATTCGTAACTTACTTTCTGGTCGTTTCCTTCAAAAATCGAAAAAAATTGTCACTTCCAGGCCACGCCAATTGGCACAATTACCTGACGAGTATTCTTCAAATTTATATCTTAATCTACTTGGTCTAGGTGACAACGGTCAGTGGCAAGTGTGTAATGACCTTTGCTGTCACGATCCAGAACTACGAGATAAAATAGTGAGGCATATTAGCAGTCGCCCAGACCTCAAAAGCTTATGTTACGTGCCCATTACTTGTATTATCGTCATGATGAGTTTTTACAGTGCAGATTTTTTAAAAAGGACTGATGTAGACACATTGACCGCAATTCTTGTTAATGCTTTAGAAGAGTGGTTTCTGAAAAAGTTAAACGGTCAGTTCCAAACAAAAGAAATAGCTTTTCTTGCCTATGAAGGATTTTCTGATGATCGCTTTTATTTTCGTGAAGCTCACCTGAAAGCAGCGAAAATAAATTTTGAAAACACAACAACTTTTTTGACGAATCTCATCAAGTTTCAGCTTCTCCAAGGCAAAGCAGAAACATATTTTGCGCATTTGATGTGGCAAGAGTTTTTTGTAGCTGTAAAATTACGACTTTTTTCAAACATCCAAGAATTTAAAAAACACATTTCTGAACTGGGCAGCGAAAAATTTGAAGTTGTAACACGATTTTTGTTTGGACTTTGTAACAAACAAACGCTGGATGGATTTTTGGATTGTATTGAAATTGAAGAACTAAATACAGAAGCTGATCGCAAAGAATGTGAAAGCCTACTGAAAGAAGCCACAATCAAAATGCTTCAAACTTATTGTAAAGCTGAATACGTTGAAGAAAAAGAATATGCATATTTCAGTTCGGTTCTTCCCATTCTGGGATGGGTGCGAGAGTTTGGCGACAAAGAATTCACCAAACAAGCATCTGCTTCTTTGAGAAACGAGATCACAACTTTTAAAACAGAAATCCTCCCCAGTGACATACCAAATATCCATCATATTCTTCGAGCTCGTGATACCAAATTGCTACTAGCCGTGCAGGCCCCTACTGGTACTTTTATCGGAGATTATTCCCACTATTTTTTGAAAGAACTTCATACCACTTTAAAAGAAAACGCCAATATTCAAGTAAATGCAATGAGTTATAGTTTATAGTATTTTTCAATTAAAATGGTACGAGGGCGATAGTAATGTCTTTTTGTTGCTGCAGCTGGCTGATTTATCCAAAACGCGCTCAAACTTGCTTCTTGGCGATTTTCTATTAAATAAACGATAATAAATAATGCGGAAAAAATGACGAGACAGTTTAACTAAAAGCTAGAAAAAAGGACGCAATAAGATTCGACAGAGCTAAACAAAACGGTACCATCAATGCATATGAAACTATAGTGTTAAATAAATACCATTGTTCAAAATTTTCGAATATTGATATACGCTTATCTTACAGTGTCATAACAATACAAAGTGGCAATTAAGTATGCAACGTCCTGACTACCCCGCGCACTCCGACGATTCGCAGCGGCAAGCGAAGTCGCCCAAAAGGCTTTTCCGAAGCGCACAAAATACCCCAGGCATCCCATTCTCAATTACTAGATGTATAAACCAATCACAGTTGCAGTAAACTAAAAAGTCAAGGTTTAAGACCATAAAAGATAATAAAAAACTCTCCGACTGTCTTGCAGCACACAGATCAAACAGCTCTAAACAGCAACACGGCAGTAAATATCCAAGTAATTCCTAATACAGTAACTTTAAAATACACATGAACTCATTACTCTTGTTTCCATGCCTCGCCTGCTTCCCGTACGACCCACACTAACGAGCAAAATGTTAGCGCCAGGGCCCAGAGTGCGAAGAAACATCGTCCGCCCGTGAAAGCCACCCAGAAGTAGCAGAACAAGCATAAAAACAAGGCAATGTCTTATCAAAGGGCATCTCAGAAGTATGGACTCGCTCCAGAAAACTCGCATCTTAGGAATACCAAACAGCAGCCAGACGTCTCCGTCGCCGCCCGACATCCCAGAGACACGAATTACTAAGGAGCGGCACAGACTCCCAGACTCAGACCCTTCCAAAAAACTTAAATCTTAACAGTGATCTCAATAATCTCAACAGTAAATCAAAAATCTTAACAGTTCGTAACAGTAATCTTAATCTTAAACAGTAAACTCCAGCAGTTAACTAAACTTGTCAAAAGAACTCCATAGCTCTGACCATGCCCAAAATCTAAATCTCGAAACTTTACAGAAAATTATAACGTCCTTACTCTGTCGAATCAAAATGCATATCATCAAAAAAAACAAAACAACTAAATTATAACAGAAAAAACCGCGTGATTGTGGAAACAAGCGTTTTGCAATTTCTGCAAATTACACCGGCAACTAATTACGTGAACTAAAAATCTCAATAATAACGAAAAGCGAGTAATCGAGTAAAGGCAAGTAAACAAAAATGATTAATCGAAACGATACCGGTTCGAATCCATATTAAGGTGTCTTGCAGTAACACTTTTTTTCTCCCTTGCCTTTCTCTGATGCGCCGATTTAGGTAAGTTTTTATATAACCCGAAAATGCAACGAGTTGCAAGATTTACAAAGTTGTAATATCTTCAAAACAAACAAAAAATTTAAAATGTCATAGCTCTTATAAATTTCTTGTAGTTTCTCAAGATGTAAAACATTGTATATGCCATCATTTACGCAGCTTGTATAGCTGAGAGAGTTTTTCCTGATATGCTAAAAATTGCTGAGATAATAATATCATTGCATGAAAAAGGCGACCGTACCATCTCTACCTATTACCATCCCATTTCTTTATTACCTCATATTAGTGAAATCTTTGAAACTTTAATTTACAGACGATTGATTGAATGAACATCTCGAGAAACACATTGAAATCTCCAATTATTATGTTGGTTTTGGTAAAAATCATTTGACAATTTTAGCTATGAATGATCTATTTGAATAGCTCCTGCAAATAAAAAACAAAGATAAACATCTATCGTCCTTAAATTTTTAGACCTCGGTAAATCATTTAGTCCTATTAATCATCGCATATTCAAAAATCAAATCAATGTTTTATGGAACCAAAGCAGTAATAAAAAACTTATTCGATCATCTAAATCATTATTACAGCACCATATCATTTCGGACTAAAACTAATGCTATATACCAACAGTACATGCCTTAAAATCTATAGCAAGCAAGGTTCTTAGATTTGTAATGAGCTACCAACAAATGTCACTTCAGCATCTAGCTTGAAAACTTTTCAAAACTTACAACACAATATCGTTTGCACAACTTCGCTAAGGTAGCATAGCTGTGTTCTCATAACAATCTTTAACAATTTTGGAAATTTTTTGGCTTCAAAAAATACTTTGTTTAACTTTTTACACTGACTTCTACGCACTACAGAGGGTATAGAGATAGCCAGGCGCGTCGCCAGCGGGGGGGCAGGGGGCAATGCCCCCCCGATTTATTTTTTGCCCCCCACGGTATTTTTTTTGGGAGGAAGAAGTTGCTTTTTTTGGCCGGAAAAAACGTTGAAATTTGTGATTTCCGTCAGAAAAAGCCTTCGGATTTCGGCGAAGACCTTTTTTTTTGGAGATCACCTGCTTTTGGCCGGAAAAAAACGTTAACATTTCGGCCAGAAAAAGCCTTCGGAAATCGGCGAAAACCTTTGCCCCCCGATTTTAATTTTGCCCCCCCGATCTCGCAAAGCTGGCGACGCCCCTGGAGATAGCTACAAGCTGATTGTATAGTATATACTGTTTTTTTTTGTTTGTTTGTTGAATTTTTTTTTCTAATTTTTGTGTGGGTGTTGTACTGTGAAAGACTGTCATAATATTCATCTGAACGGCGGTAGCTTGACTCTATGACCTTATTGCAGATGGTACTTCACTATTTTGATTCCAAGCTTTCAGTGTTTTATTTCTTCTGCATATTTTAAGTGCTGTTTGTATGCAGCTACGTTTGAGTAGCTTTGAAAAATGGACGCATTCTTTTAACGCTTGAGAAACGGCACGCATTAGCACTAGCTATTATACATAAAAATGCTTTAAAGTGCTGTGAAAAATCTACATGGGTGGTGGCAACTGTTATTTTGAAAAGGGGGAGCTTCAACCCAAGGTCAGGGCTGCACAACTCACTGCAGTGCAAGGGTCAAAACAATCAGACCTACTTGTCGCGGGCCGCACACTTTCGCTGTTGTAGCTACCACCGTTATGGCGAAACGTCCAGTGATCGTGGAAAAGTAAAACAAACAACCGTTACTTCGTTGCATTAAAACATCTGATAGTAGCACTTTCGTTGCTCCAAGGTTTAAAAAAAATTTATACCTTCCTGTTACCTTCCTGTCTAGATTACTTACCTTGCGAAGATTGATACCTTCCTGTCTGCTTTAAGTCTCTTTTCGTTTGCATCTAATTCAGAGAGATTCAGATGATTGGTTTCAAAATGGCGTCTTAAGACTATTATTCCTCGAAACTGAAGTAACGTTTCGGCAAACTAAACACAGTATTTTAGAGTTTACAACTGTAAACAAGTATTTTTTGTTCATTCTGAGGTAAACACTCTGCTCTCACTTTCAATCTTTCTTTTGTTGTTTTCAGTACTTGCTGACAAATAAATTGAAAGTGAAAATGCTCGTCAAAAAAGCACGCACCGTAGACTTCTTACACACAATTGCATCAGGCATCACGTCACAATACGCGAAATATGGATTGCTTGAAAGAGAGTATAATAATAATTGCAATCAATACCCCCCTTTAGGTAATACCAGCAAGTGTCGATGCATCTGATTAATGGGCCGCATTAAGTTTGAGTAACATTCAAATAAAATACGTAGTTTTACAGAAATATACATGGTACACAACAGAGGTATTAATTCTACAGTAATAACAGAAAAATACTGGCATCAAACAGTGGTAACATCCTCAAAAGCTAAATTAAAATAATGTTATGCTTGAGATAACATGAAACCATTTTGAGGGCCGCAAGAAATGGCTTCACGGGTCGCATGTTGTGCTGGCCTGTCTAAGCTAAATTTTTTGCCAGAAAATATCTCAAATGGACAGCGTACTGAGCAAAATCGTGCAACTCGTGCGTTTTACAAAAGGGGGCCTGGGGGTTGATCCCCAGCCGTCGAAGGTTGGCTTTGTGATTTTTCAGAAGAAAAAACCATTTTAACGCCGTTTGGATCAAATTTTGTACCAACTGGAGCCATGTGAAAGAATAAAACAGCTAAGATTTTAAAGCCGGTTGAAGAATTAAATTACCCAGCTCCTACCAGCCGCCCTTACTCATAACTCAAATCGTAAACATGTTTAAAGGCTCTGAATCTCGGGTTAAGCTTTTTACGCGACTTGGCTAAGAGGGAGGCTGAAGCCCATTAGCTCCCTTGCTTGCGCCACTAACTATGCCTCTAAATTGAATTAGGAGTGTAATATTATTCTTCTCTTTAAAAATAGCTTACAGGCAAATATCTTACTTACATTCTTTTTACTTTATTAGTTGCAGGAATTGTGGGTTGAGGATGTTTTGATAAATGACGAGGTATTTTGCCTCATTATGTCATACGGCATCAGTAAAGCACACACCATCGTCTTGGAAAACGGCAATGTTACCAACCAAATGATTAAACAATTTGTTGAAGAAATCAAAAACAGATCAGAAAAGGTAAATCTTGTCACTCATTTGCATGCAATTTGATGGCTACTTTACTTAAATACCAAAAGTTTTAGTTTCACTTTTGCAGTAGGCTACTGCTTTGCTACTTTTGGAGCAACAAAGTGAAGTGATGCGTTTTGCGTAGAATTTCATTAGTTATGTCATGTCTAATCAGAAATTGTTAGGGGGTCTCTAACCCTCAAATTTATGCACATTTTAAGTGATTGATCACTAAGTTACTCCCAAAAGTAATTTAACAAACAAAAAATTAGATTCTGCCACCCTTTTTTATACCTAATCAATTTTTTTTTGCCTTCCATCATATCGATGGTGTACAGAACAGTGAGGCAATAGATATTGCATTTGATTTAATTGTTTACAGTAAGCATTTAATTCAAGTCAAGCCTCTTTAGAATCAGGTAAAATACGAGTATGCAGCAGGCATATATTAAATAATGTTCCGGCATGCCATACATATTGCATAATTCCTGCGATTCTACACAAAACTTTTATTGTTTTTAACCAAAGGTGGAGTCCTCGAGGACACATTTTGAAGTCCTTAACCTTGGCCTCGAAGGTCAAGTCCTTGGCCTCGAGCCCTTAAGTCCTCGAAAATTGGCCTGTCCTCGGCTCGAGGACAGCACTATTTTTTGAATTGTTAAAATTTTGTGGAGCGCTTGAAAAATTTTTTGGAAACGTTTTTTTGTGGAGATCGCCTGAAATATTTTTGTGAAGACCTTTTTTTTTTTTTTGGAGAGCACTTGCGCTTGTGTCCTTGGTCCTTGGCCTTGGCCTCGAGTATTTCTGTCCTTGGCCTCGAGAGTGTCTGTCCTTGGCTTTGGCCTCGGATTTTTTTTTGTGTCCTTAGCCTTGGCCTCGAGCCTTGTGTCCTCGATTTCACCTCTGTTTTTAACCTGCTTGTTTGGAAAAAGTTATACTGAATATTATTAACCGTTTCAGTCGCATCAAGTGACCAATCCAGTTATGTAGAATTGTAATTACATTTTATTCACCAACTTGCTCTGGCCAAGAAATAGCGAAGTGACCTTTTTCGGTCTTTGAATCAAGCTGCCACTTGCCTTCTTGTCCAGGGGTGTATTTAGGGGGGGGGGGCCATTGGGCCATGGCCCCCCCTTTGGGTCGCCAGGATTGCAAAATTGCATAGAAAAGTGAGCAAAACTGAGGCATGGCCCCCCCTCTGCGAGTTGGGCATCAGGCTTCCAGGCTTTGGGCTCGAAATTTGAGTGATATTGGGCGTTTTTTTTATTTGCTCTTCACCTGATTTTGGGCGAAAACTGGGACGAAATTTGAGTGTGGCAATTTCTAATTCTGATCTGTGTTCCTCACAAATTTTGTGAAATTTCTGCCCCCCCCCCCCCCCCCCCTTTTCATAATCCTGCGTGCGCTACTGCTCTTGTCTACCACACACGGTGGAGGCTTCAGACTGTCCCTTTCAGTGCTGAACATCAATCAGGGAAACTATAAATACCAGTTTTTATAATATATATTTGATTTGACTCGACCGGGAATCGATTCCACGTCTACTTAAAACTCTCGTTTTTAAGTCTAAATTAGAGTTGGGGGAATCAAATAGCGTCTATTTAATCCCCTTAACTTAATCTAATATCCCAAACCCGATTTGAATGAAAAATGGCGATGGTTGAAGAAAATTGGATTGGTCAAGTGATGTGACAGGAACGGTTAATATTATTCAGTCTAGCCTATCCTGTTTGCATGATTGGTAGATGAGGTGGCTTAACATCAGTCATAACTCGACTATCGATGATGATGGTGTCATGTTATTGCTGGATTGCCTTAACAAGTTAGATGAAGTATGGGTAACTCATTTGCCTATCTCGAAAAATACACTCAAGAAACTGAAAGACCATGGAAAAAAAGTGGGATGCGCGGTTTACGGAGGTAAGATACTGAAGTTTGTAAGCAGACCTTGCCAATGGCTTCGTGACAAGAAGTCGGTCTTGACTCGCAAGATTAAGGGTCAATTTTTTCTGCCATTGGCTATTTGCAAGACCATGTACAAAGTTAATAAAAATGTCTTTTAGTTAAATGTGAAAATTCCTGTTTGTCGTGTGTTTTTAGAAAACGAATTTATCAAAATCAAATCACGTGGGTCAGACGTAGGCCAATGGAATAACTTACTTTTACAATTATACCTCATTGGAAATGGCTCAGTAGTAATTAAAGTGTTTGTATTTAGCGGCCAGTCGGCTTGCTGGTCGAGCATTAATCCGTTTGTCACTGAAGCGTGATGAAGTTTTTGAGGTTCAAATTGGCCAATAAAATTTCTTACTTTTACGATTTTACCAAATTGGAAATAGCAAAATGATGATTCATGTGTTTGCATTTGTGGAGTGCTTGCCTCATCGAAACCAGATCATACGTTCAAGCCCAAAAAGTAGTTTTTTGCGGTTGATCTGTTTTCAATTGTGATATTGAAACATAAGTTCAAAATAATTATTCAGGGGCATTTGAAGATGTTGCAGAATAATGATGTTTGCATTGTCCTCTGACATTTTTTTAAAATTTTTGTTTTACCTTTGGTATGTTATGGTAAAGGAATGAGTTCGTTAATACGGTAATTGATTTCAAAATTTAGTATAATCATTGCACAAAATTCAACCATACGCATTGTTTTATCATGTTCATCGTTTTGTCCAAAGTCGTCTGAAAAAATAATCTTATATACAGTACATTTGGGAAGAATGCTTAGCTTTTAAGCGCCTTATCCCTCACTTGCCCTAAATTATCAGTGGTTTAGTTAGGACCTCAAACTCAGTCGACTTTTAACTGCAATAAAAGTCGTCTAGAAATTAACAAACAACACGGAAATGTTGGCATTTCTCCAGAAGAAATGGAAGCCCTCAATTCTCTGAAAAAAGGCAAATCCATAATCATTTGTAAAGCTGACAAAGGTAACGCGGTAGCTCTACTCAACAAGTTAGATTATATCAATAAAATGAACTGCGTTTTATCGGACAAGAAACGGTTTATTAAACAGGTTAATTATGACAATAATATTCATAATTTGGACAAATTTCAAAAGTGCTTATACTATTTGAAACGAAAAGGCAGCTTAGAACAAGAAATTTATGATCGCATCAGGCCTTCAGCTGCAGTTACTCCAACTCTATATGGACTGCCGAAAATTCATAAAGAGGACTGTCCTTGCCGCCCAGTTTTGGCTTCAACTGACTGCTACACTTATGAGTGCGCATCATGGCTCAGTGAAATTTTGAGCCCGCTAAGGCAACATCCGACAAATCTTAAAGACACTTTTGAGTTTGTAGATCGAATGCATCAAGTAAAGTTCAAAAACAATTCGGTTATGATGTCATTTGATGTAAAAAAGCCTTTTCACCAATATTCCTGTGGACTTTGTTACGGACAAAATTTTAGTTTGATTACCGATATTTGTTATTGCTCAATTTTTCAGATGGTGATTAATTGTACCAGAAGTCTCTACAAAAGATGAAACCTTTGACGATATCATGAATAGATGTTTTGATATTCAACAATTACTCAGCAAAACTTCCCAAAACGTGCTAAATTTATCTTGGCAGATTACAGTTTCCAATTCTCACTCGCAGCAAAAACTGCTTTCTATTTTAAGGACCAATTATGGGGCGCCGTTTGTGTGTACTAATTTTTGCTATGTTTTTTTGATTATTTAAATAAATAGTCATTTTAATTAAATATGCAACAACAAATATTCAAAACAAAAATTGTAAAAATGAATATAGTAAAATTTTTGGATATTTATTGAATAGCCAATATTTCTGCAAGTTCATTTTTGCTATGTTTATTTCGGTTTCGCAAAATTCGGTCAGGCGTGGTCCCTGGTCTTGGCCGTGTAGTAGTTTGAGCTGGAAATTTTTTTTCTCTGGAGCAATTTGCTGCGATCTAGCGTCAAATTGAATTTTGACGAAAATGCCGTGGCATGCGTTATTTAATATTTCAGACAATTTGTACTCACACTCATGCGCTCATACTTAGCACGACAAAGGCACAAAAGCATTTAAGCTTTGAGTAAAGCTAAAATGGTTTAAATTCGAGTTTAGTTTTCATTGAAAATTTAGATTTTATTTAAATTATTTTTGGTGAAATAAAAGCTTTTGATTGTTTTGATAAATACGAATTCTATTTCACCAATCTTATTTTACAGTGGTAGTTTTTGCGTACTAAAAATAAAAAATATAGCTGACTTAACTACGTACGTTTGAGTTATTTACTTATTGTTACGAAGGGCTGAAAATAGCTGATGCTGATAAATGAACAATATTGAAGACCCTGTAAAATCTTCACCCTACCCCACTGATTGGGTGTCGTTAAGTACAAGCCGTCAGCTTTATTTCGGAATCTCAGCGACTCGTGTATGAGCGTGCGCGCGCTCTTGCTCTTCTCATGCGTGCACTCATTAGGGTTAGGGCTAGATCTGGGGAATAGCTTAGATTGGAGAAAAGGAAAGGATGCACGCGCGCTCATACACGAGTCGCAGAGCTGCCGAAAATAAAGCAACGGCTCATACTTAACGACACTTGGCAGATTAAACCTGAAGGCCTATAATTGAACGACTGATTTCACGTTGCATGTTTTTTAGTTTTTACTCAGCCATTTTCAAAGTTAACGAGTGCGAAGTTTTAGACTTTTACTTATTACTCGTTAATGGTTTGGTCTAGCTACATGAAATTTTGACAGCAGTTTGAGATTCGTAAGTTATTTGTGTGTGCCAAATTTCAAGGCAATGAGTCCCGTAACGTCAGGTTTAGGACCCGAAAACTACTTCAAAAGTTTGGTGTAAAAAGCGGTCTTTTTCAAAAACGTCTCAAGTACGACGAAAAATATTTCACATGGTTATATGTCGTAAGATACTTTTTCATCCCTACGTACACTTTTAGCCGCATTAAGTTTTTTTTCTTTTTCCATTTTTTGCTTTCTAAATTTTGTACACTTTTCTTCTCCTAAACCACACAACACCGATATGTAATTTTTGTGTAAATTTGTTGAGCTGCAAATGCAATTTTTTTTTCCTGAATTTTTTTGAGGCTCCTCCCCAGAAACCCCCCCAAAATGGGCCCTAAAAAACTAATTTTTTTAATTGCTCAAGCTAGGGTGATATTTTTTTGTTTATATCAGTAGATATTTAAGCAACAAATAGCTTGACATAGTATGGGGGTACCACCCCTCCAGGGTCCCCCAAATGGACTCCCCAAAAATTAGTTTTTTGAACGGCTCAAGCTAGGGCATTACTTTTTTTTATATCTGCAGATGTTTAAAAAACAAATATTTTGATATGGTTTGAGAGACTAACCCTTTTAAAAACTCTCCAAAATAATAGCCCTAAAATCAATTTTTTTTATATGTCAGAAGCTAGAGAGCTAATTTTTTTTTGATGTTAGTGGAAATTTAGAGGATATTTACCTTGCGGTGCGGTGCGGTGCAGCGTGAACTTGGTTGTGTTTGGAAGCGGACAAGGTTTGCGGACGCAGTGCAGCATGCGGATGCATTTTTTGTTATCCGCGCCATCTCTAGCGCTGTCTACTAATCTGCAAATAGGTTAGCCTATACACAAACAGATAGGCTAAAGTAGGTAGGCAGAAAGCATACGATATTACCGGTACAATACCTTAAACAGTTAACTCCTGCAGCTCATTAACTCATCAGTAGCCTACACCTAAACAGTTTCGGCACTCTGTACTGGTAAGTCTCGAACAGTGCTCAGGTATGCCTACGTTGAAGCCGAACAGCTGCAAAGTGCATCTGCAAATGCCCTAGTCCTTAACTCTTACTATCTCTCCATCACACGATTTTGAAGACTCTTCTGCCTAATGTTTTGACAATCCCACTATTTATGGACATGAACTAAGCAAGCAAAAATTTTCCATGGACACGAACTAAACCGACAAAAAATAAACATGCAAAAATAAATCGGCAAAAATAAACCAGGAAAAATAAACCGGCAAAACTAAACCTGCAAAAATAAACCAGCAAAAATAAACATGCAAAAATAAACCGGTATAAACGAACATGCAAAAATAAACATGCAAAAATAAACCGGCAAAAATAAATCGGCAAAAATAAACCGGCAAAAATAAACATGCAAAAATAAACCGGCAAAAATAAACACAGCAAAAATGAACTGGCAAAAATATTGGCTATTCAATAAATATCCAAAAATTTTACAATATTTATTTTTACAATATTTGTTTTGAATATTTGTTGTTGCATACTTAATTAAAAGACTATTTATTTAAATAATCAAAAAAAACATAGCAAAAATTAGTACACACATACGGCGCCCCATAACCAATAGAGAAAAACTTCTATTTTTTAATGAGCTTATTTTATTAACACTAAAAGACGTATGTTTGCAGTTCAAACATAGTTCGAAAACGAACAACACTGCGCGATGAGAAAGAAGGTGCATGTGAAAGCTTTTTTCTAGATTAAAATGAAAAAAGCTTTGCGAGTTGTGCTTTTGAAAGTTTCTGATACTGTGTAAATAGACTTGCCTTATTACTTACAAGTGCTGAACGCCAAATAATTTCGAGGATTTACTAGAAGTATTCAAACAGTAACTACAAGTTCGTCCCTGCGATACAACCCTAAGTTGTAGGGTTGCCATTTGTCCCGTTTTGCCGACAATTCCGGTCTTTGAGCTTTTGTTGTCCTGGTGTCCCGCCCAATACATCAGCCGTTTTGTTTCGAAATTCTTAACTGGTCGCGGAATTTTTGACGGATCACCGATTTAACCGTCGTACTTCCTGAAACAAAGACCTTTTTTTCTTGAATTGGATTTCATCTACAATCGCGAAAAAATGCGGTTCCTCAGATGCAAAGACTTTTCTATCTTTTTTCTGTTTCTTTGTTTTTTGTTTTTTTTGTGGTTTAAACCTAAATCCGCAGAAATTTGCCCTTTCTCCGAGGAAATTTTTTTGGTCTTCATCTGAAATCCGCGGAAAACTACAGTTTTCTAACTATGTCCCTCTTTTCTACTTCAAAAATATTGCAATAAACTGACATCTTAACTGGGGTGAAGCATCCACCTAGGGTTATGTGCAAAAAAATAAAGAATAATCTAAAACCAGGGACGTAGAGAGGGGGGGCAAATGCCCCCAAAACTTTTTTATGCCCCCCCAAATAATTTCAGTTAAACGTCATTTTTAACAAAATTTCATACATTTCTTGTCTAAATAATTTACTTTGCCCCCCAAAATTCTTCTTTGCCCCACAAAAAGTTCTGTTCTGGCTACGTGCTTGTCTAAAACATATCTTCATGAAATTTCAGATGTCTACAACTTATTGTGTCTAGTATATTTCATTTCAAAGTTTAGATTTTAATAGTATTGCAAGCAGTTAAAATTTCATCTTTTCTAATAATAATGTTTAAGGAATCTGTAACAACTGATTTGTAAGCACCTGAATGCAAGGCTTAAGCATGAGTTAGTATGGCAACAGAATACTTTTACAAGTTCAGTAACATATCGAAATGTAGGAAATTAAATTTTCTCTGGCTACAATGTAAAGGAGATTTCTTGAACTTTAAAATAAAATATTCCAGTAACGACTGGTTGTATTTATTTACACATTGCTTTAAAGTTTGTGAGATTGATTGTCGGCTATAATGATAGGCCAGAAAATTTTGAAGTATAATTCTTTTGTGAAGTCATAAAATTCAATTAATTTTTTGAATGAACCACCAAGAAGAAAAATATAGTCAACTTTTCGTACAAGAGAAAATTTTTTTCGGACGCAAACAAATTGAAAATATTGCATTAATCGAAGTTTTTCAAAATTCTATTGAAAACGATTTTTTGTTAATTTTCGAAAAATAATAATCAAGAAAGCCTTGAGCAAATTTCAAAAAATTGAAATATAACAAACTTAAAACCTTTGTCAACTTTTGGAAAAATGTCAAAATTTGCAACGATGGACAAAATATTCAAGTTTTGGCCAAAAATTAACACATCAATAAAAACGAGTGTTTATCAATTTTTGAAAAAATATCAAGGTCAAACAAGGACAATTTTTTTTATTTTGGCAAACAATCGAAACTTGATTGAAAATGATTTTCATCAATTTATTGAAAAATTGCAAAAGTTTTTGGGCCAATTATCAAATTTTGGCCCATAAATAAAATGGGATTAAAAATGATTTTTCATCAATTTCTGAAAAAAAATGTCAATTTTGAACATGATCAGTATTTCAGACTTAAAATTAAAATTTTAACTCAAAAATAACTTATTATCATTTTCAACAAAACGCCAAGGTAGTTTTTAAATTTCGGCCAAAAATTGAAACTAGATTCAAACAAATTTTTTCCCAGTTTTTATATAAATGTGTGGTTAATTATAACTAAATTTTCAAATTTCGAAAAAAAACGGAATTTGGTTAAAACTTTTTTCAACAAATTTTTAGACATAGCCAAGGATAAACATATACGCAAATTTTCTAATTGAGGCCAAAAATTAAAATTAAATTAAAAATTATTTTTGACATCTTGTGGCATCTGCAGTCAAGCATTCGTAAAGAGCAATTAGGCTATTCTCCCTGTGCATCTTAAAAATTATTGTTTGTGAATTAAAACTATTGTTTGTGAATTAATGTGAAGAAAATCTTTTTCGATAAATTTCTATACCCGCATGGCGCATAATGTAGCATGATACAGCTACGTTTAATAACATTCCATTGTTTAATTTATTTGTCTGTATCATTACAGTGACGTAGTATTCAAGATGACGTAGCCTAGATTGAGAGCGTCAATTGGCTCCACACAAAAGCCGTCGCAAACGCCGTTTAAAATTTCGCTCTGGAGGCAATCTGCGTGGTTTTCCGCGCGTACTAAGTTTTGTTCGTGTTCGCGTTCGCGCTTTGTATAAACGATTTTATTTTATTATGACTTTTCTTCCGCAAACGCCGTCTTCTCGTTCTCGCCGCTTTCCGTGTTCGCGCTCTGTATAAACGGGCTTTTACTCGCAACCGCTATGGCCGCGTAATCCGCAAAATTTTCCAATTATTCTGTTTTTGCGTAATGTGATAACTGTGCCTTACTTTCGTTGCATTCGTTGTGCTTTTGTGAATTACATTTTGCAACATGTTATTTTTATATTTTTGGCGGTTGAGCATGGTGTAGTTAGTACCATATTATTTCTAGCTAACCTATAGCCTACCATTAATCCATCAACTCAGATTGTCCTACATTCAACCGGAAACAATGGTATTTCAGGAGATAATGGCTATCTTTTTGGGTTTACAAATCGACATTCGTGTTTTGCTGGTCTCCGATCATGGTCAACTTGCTGGTTAGAATGGTGAACCCTCGCTTCAGCCGACCACACAACATTGTGTCTCCCGCCGTTTTGATACTGGGTGCTTTTCTTCTGCATTTCTTATTTTGGTTGTAAAAAATTGCACTGCATGCGTACCTTCGCATTATTTTGTAGCGACCTTTTTTTCGCAGACGCACTACGCTAATCGTAACTTCAAGTAATGGCTTTAAACACATACGAACCAACCAGAGTTGTAAGTTGGCCGGACTTTTCGGATCGGGTTCGGGCCGGGTTCGGGCCTAAAGTTGACAAAATTTCGGGTTAAATTCAAGCCTGAGGCGTGCTTTTTGTCGTAGGTGCAGAAAAGTATAATCAAAATAACTATAAGTAACATTGTTAAATTTTTCAGGCTCAACTTAATTTACGGATTTTTTCGGGCATGATTTGGGCTTCAAATTAGTTTTTGAGTTCAAGCTTATATTTTGAGTTCAGGCCTGAACTAGCCGGCCCGTTTACAACTCTTAAACCAACATGGTCTATGATTATGTGTATTGTAGTGTATAGCATTTTTTTCTCATTATTTCATTGCTATTTTTTAAACCAGTAAAACTATCTTGCATTCGATTTTCTTACGCTTCGTTTCAAGGACTCCACAAGTATTTTATTAATACAACGACTTCTACAGACAAATACGGCATTTTTTTTTCGCCTGTTTATTTCTGTCTTCTTCCAATCATCCCTTTTTTTGCCTGTGTATTTTTTGCCAATTTTTTTTGCCATTGTATTTTTGTCTTCTTCCTTATCATCCCTCTACGTGGAAAGGCGGTCTATGTTCGATATCACTACAATTCTTCTTTCTCACACGTTTCACGCAGCCCTGCTACGTAGGAAATCCGCTTCAATGCCTTTTTTCTCACTACGGCTATCTATAGCTAATGTGCAAGTTGTTGAATTTTGACCCTTAAGTATTTTCGTATTTTCATCGTTGTTTTACTAAGTGTGTGGATGTATTGATTGTCAGGCGCCACATGCTCCCAATCGCCGATCAATCTGGACTGTTCTTTATCTCGCCAAGTTATTTGGCTGTGGGAGCTTCTTGTAGTCATTGGCACTGCACATTGCAATTGCTAATGCTTGATTGCAGATTCTGTAGTGCGCAGACAGGCTAGCATTCTCTCTGTGCGTTTTTAAATCATTATTTATTCTCATATATGCATTGCGCTTTAGCACTAAGCTTACCCTTACATATTGTGATTAAAGACAAAGAAAATTTGCACCCACGGCCCTTTCCGTGCAAAATTGGCATCAAAAATGGTCCGAGTGATCTAGGATTAGGCCGAAAATGTTTTTAAGCAAACATTTAAATTTTTTGTTTACTTTTGAGATACTTCTATTAAATCTTATGATCATCAGCGTGAGTTGCGTTAAGACTAACGGCAATTACCCTCTAAATATACGGCTGTGTTGCATTACATTTTTGTGTAATTTGAAATATTTTTTTGAATTTGTGCAATGTGCATCTGAGTCCAAAATTAACCCCTCCATCTACAGTAAACTCTTCAGCCTAGTGTAGTAGCAGCATAGTTTTTTTTTTTTTTTTTTTATGCAGATAAGCCTATGCAAATACAGTGTTTTTTTTTAAGTTTGAGTTTTTTCAGATCAGACTTTTGAAATATTTAATCGTTTTAGTTATTTCACAACAACGCCCGCAAATTTGACATGTATTTTATCCCTCCAAATTGGTCATAAAAACTCACAACCAACAAATAATCGTACTTTCGCATAAGCTTGATAAAAAACAGAGCTGGAGTTCTCGAGGACGTCCTTGGCCTCGAGGACACATTTTGAAGTCCTTGGCCTTGGCCTCGAAGATCAAGTCCTTGGCCTCGAGGCCTCAAGTCCTCGAAAATTGACCTGTCTTCGGCTCGAGGACAGCACTATTTTTTGAATTGTTAAAATTTTGTGGAGCGCTTAAAAAATTTTTTGGAAAACGTTTTTTTGTGGAGATCGCCTGAAATATTTTTGTGAAGACCTTTTTCTTTTTTTTTGGAGATCGCCTGAAAAATTTTTGCGAAGACCTTTTTTTTTTTTTGGAGAGCACTTGCGCTTATGTCCTTGGCCTTGGTCTCGAGCATTTCTGTCCTTGGCCTCGAGAGTGTCTGTCCTCGGAAAGGCTGTCCTTGGCTTTGGCCTCGGATTTTTTTTGTGTCCTTGGCTTTGGCTTTGGCCTCGAGCCTTGTGTCCTCGACTCCACCTCTGATAAAAAACAATCAAAAGGAAAAACTTCGTTTATAAGCTTATTTTGTTTGCACACGTGGCATTTTTTAATTAACTGTTTGGCTGTCCGGAAGATGTTGGCAATATTACAAAAAGATGTTAGTACAAGGTAGTTAAAGAGGGTGTAGATTCACAAATTAACAAAAAAGTACAAATGTCGATTTTTATTGGCTTTGCATTTTTTATAACCTAAACTGTTGAAATAATTATAGTAATTTTTAGGCTAGATTTAGCTTTATTACGCTAAATATGGTACATAATTGTGGCCTTTTTTAACACAGCAAAACACACCAAAACACCACAATAGCGTTTGAGATGGTTGCAACAATCTACGACTGTTTACAACCATGTTTAGACTCTGCACAACAATGTACGACAGAGAAATCGTACCTTGTTGCAAGCAAAATATCGCCAGAGGGACACCACCATAAGAGCAAAATAACGCTTCCTTATGCGCATTGCCAATGTCATGTGCAGGAATGCAACCAGGATTGTGGTAATGGGGGAGCTTGAACCAAAAGTTAAAAATTTTTTGTACGAAAGTTGACGAATTTAAGCAGCGTGCTGAGTAAACTGATGCAACTCAAGCGTATCACAAACGGAGGTCCTGGGGCAAAGCCCCCCGCTTTTGGGCAATTTTTCGGTAAAATATTAGGCATTTTAACGCAATTTGCATTACATTTTGCACGCTTTTGGAGACATACGAAAGAATAAATTGCTAAAATTCGAAAGTCATTTGAAAGAATTAAATTGCCCATCCCCTTCAGCCACCTCTAGTTACAGGTCAAGTTCAAAACGCGTTTAAACGCTTGTATTTCTGAGTTAATTTTTTTAAGTGACTTGGCTAAGGAGGGCTGAAGTCCCGTAGTCCCATGGTTGCCCCACTGGTCCAGCGCAAAGACCAGCACAAAGCATTACCGCACTTCTTCTGCCTCAAAAAATCTTTGCGTTAAAAGTACCTATGATAAGTTTTAGTTGAAAAATTTCATGTTTTAATTCTATTTCGGAAGTGGATAACTTTAAATTTCTGAGCGTCATTGTTTCAAAATATCTTTCTTAGAAAGCTCACATGTTTTGTGTTCGTAATAAGCTCTGTATATGCCTGGCACCAATCTACAAATATGGAGACAATATAACACGCTCATGTATTTATTTAATCGTTTGTGTGCAATCTGGCTTAAAAGCTACCAGCGCGGAAGCCTAAGGAAGAGTCACCAGAACAGCGACTACGTAAGCAATGCGAAAAATTGCTCTGGCTCGCAAACGTCAAAACATCTCAACTAAATTATTGTTAACATCATAGAACAAGCATTAAGTTGCTGGGTTT
Source organism: Trididemnum nubilum (assembly GCA_963965965.1). Lineage (NCBI taxonomy): Eukaryota > Metazoa > Chordata > Ascidiacea > Aplousobranchia > Didemnidae > Trididemnum > Trididemnum nubilum. The sequence goes on from OZ014472.1 coordinate 6,984,672, forward strand.
AAGTAGTCAAAATTAACCAAGCATAGACACGTCTTCTCTAACTCAAATGATAGAGTAGTGGACCAGTAACCCAAAGGCTGCAGGTTCAATTCTTGCGGGAAGACAACTTTTTTGCATTGCTTGTTTTTAAGTAGTCGCCGTTCTGGTGACTCTTCCTTAGGCTTCCGCGCTGGTAGACTTTAGGCCAGATAGCAAGCAAACGATTTAATATTTAAAGCTCTGACCAGAGGTGGGCACTTGCGCCGCAATAATTGCGGCGCAACTATTTTAATTGCGATAGCGCTTGCGCCGCAAGTGTTGACACTTGCGTTGCAAGTATTTTAGCAATTTTGAGCGCAATCGTGCAAGCGCAATTCAAATACGATCAGAAACATTTTTTTAGTCAATTGTGATTAAACTTTAGAAAAAACCTTGACAAGGTACATAGGCTTAGTCAGGATGTTTGATAGGAGAGGAAGGCCAAACCGCAAATCACACGCAATGACGTCATCAAATTTTTTCTAAAAGAAGAACTTTTTATGGAACAAAGATACGGTGGAATGGAGGATCAGAAGCCGGGGCCTGGGTTGGCATAGAATCTGAATTTTGCTAAAGGGGGAGGACTTGATCCAAAAGTTAAAAGGATTTCCAAAATTGTTCAAAATGGGAGACGGAGTGAGCAAACTACTTTAACCCAAACGTATCACAGACTGAGGTATGAGGGCCGGTCGTTGGGCAATTTTTTTGTAATTTTGGGGAGAAATAGCTATTTTAATACCATTTGGATAATATTTTGCACATTTTTAGAGACATTTGAAAAAACTAAATTTTTAAGATTTCACATCCAATTAAAAAAATCAAATTGGTGAGTTTTTCCTGTACTTGCAGATCAAGTCCAAAACACGTTTAAAATCTTAAAATTGGAGGTTAAACTTTGTAGGTGACTTGGCCCAGGAGGGAGAAGCAAGGTACATAGCTTTCTGCAACATTTTTAGCTGTAAATAATCACTCGAGTATTTTTGTTTTGCCATGGAAATAATCAGTTTTAGGAGTACATGTAGGACCAGGGGGCTCAGGCCTCCTCAAATCAAATTTAATAATTTGTTCAAAAAGTAATTTTTCTTATTTATTTATTTTTTGTCAAAAGTATTTTGTCACGTAAAAACTGGCGAGGTGGTGATAGATTGCTATTTGAAATAAGTGCATTAAATAGTTTTTAACTATAGTCACGTTCTTGCTTTAAGTTCACAACATGATTAGATGAGGACCTGAGGCAGCAATTTTTAAGACAAAAACCCTGAATTTCTCCCGAGTCATACATTCAAATTGATCGGCAAAAGTTTGATTTGAAGGGATCTAGGCAACCTGGTTGTCAACATTAATATTAGTCTGCTGTAAACGTATACTGTTGTACGCAAAAATGCTGAACGAAACTAAAATTGAAAAACATAAGGCTTTGTTGTTATTACTTTTATCATTGGTGGCATTTCAATCGGGATGGGGGGGAGGGGCGGGCCCCTAGCCTCCCCCCTGGCTACGCCTATGACGAGGTAGGTTCATAAAAGCCTCGACATGGGAAATTCATACGTCTACTGTTTGCAATACTTCTATTGGATTTACAGCAAGGGTCTTTTTTGCTGAAACGTTTCTCTCTGAAATATTTTGTGCTGATTTTTCAAACAAAATTTCCAATTGAGAAATTTAAAAAATGGTTGTAAAATCACACTTTAAACAGAAAATTATTTTTGTAGTTGTCTTTCTAGAAATACGCTACTCTTTTGAACAAAATCTTAAACTTGCTTTGGGCACTACACGCGATTCTCGCAACATTTTTTTTGAATTTTTTACCGTAAATCAAAAACAAGAAACAACAAAAACTATTAATTACAATTTTTTTTCTGGTCCGGAAAAACTTGAAAGATATTGCAAACAGTAGTGACAGCAATAGTATAGCACTTAGAAGTAATGCTTAGATAGTCAATTTCTTTAAACCCAAAACAGGATGATTTTTTTGGCGTGCTCCATTCGTTGAGAGTGATGCTAATGGCTCCAAAAGCACAAAATATGCATCGAAGCTTATAAACGATTTCCTTGACGAGCCATTAGAAAAAACAGTGACTACGAAATCGTTTGTTTACAACCACATGATGAGTTTATTAGTGGACTATTTTACCACCCCGTTTCCTTTACAGTAAATGCGGGTTATGAGGGTATTTTTTCGTTATGTATAAAGACGTTCTTTGCCCAAAAAGGTTAAGCGATGCACATTTTCAAATGCTTGTAATTTTTAAAGGAAATCAATAATTTTTTGTTTACTTATTTAGTAGCGTGGATAATTTGTTTTAAATATTGGTTTCGTGCTGAGGTGGGCACAAATTAGATGATATCAAAAGCTCAGCGCAACAAAGCGCAGCAATCTTTTTAAACAGTAAAAGCGCAGCGCAAAATACGCATTTTAATTTTTTTTAATTTCTGAAGCGCAGCGCAGCTTCCACAATTGCGGAACGGCATTTTCGCACCAAGTTAAAGCGCAACTTAACTTCCGCAATCACAATTTCACAACACAATGCAAATACTGCATTTTGTTCGAGTTTAGACTGAAAAAGAGTAAATCATTTGCGAAAGAAGGCCGACATTTATCAATGTTACGATCTAAATAGAGCAAAATTAAGCTCAATGTATAGAATTGCGCTTTTTAGCCGCAAAAAAAAATAAAGAGCAGCGCAATTAAAACGCAACAAATTTTAAAGACTTTAGCCCGCAATGCGACTTTTGCAATGTTTGAAAAAAAAAAATTAATGCGCTATACGCAACTTCCGCAATTGCAGAGATTGCGCTTCTAATTGCGCTTTGCCCACCTCTGGTTTCGCACCATAATCTAGTGAGGTTTGAGCAGTGAATCAATGAGAATTATACTTTTCAAAATGTCATACTTGCGCTTGCGGCGCAATTATTTTTTTGGGCTTGCGTCTGCGCTTGCGGCACAACTATCATGACTTACGCTGCCCACCTCTGGCCAGAAAATGTTAAAACATCACAACTAAATTATTATTAACGCTTATGTATAGTAACATTATCTTTCTCTTTTCTCAAACATAAATTACTGTATTTCCTTACGGTGCACAACAAATTTTTGTCTATTAGATTCCTTACAATGATGCTGCAACAAAATTTTGGTGAATTATATTTTTTGTGGTTCTTGTTCGAATTGTGATGACACATATAAAGATAGAAATTTTAGACATATTGGATATTCATAAATTAGAAGTTGGATGGTTCGTTTACAAATTTTTCCATATTCTCACGCATTGTTTCAATGAATCATTAAGTAGAGTTCTGCAGAGCACCAGCGCCGAACCAGAAAGTTCAACCATATCCATAAATACAATGATGAAAAAAGTCACAAATCCTTTATAACGTTGCTGTAAAATTCTTTAAAAAACCAATCCTTTAAAATCTGGACTATCCCAGTTGAAATTCCTCACTCACACAATTTATCAAGCTTTCGAATTAAATCAAAAAATATCTTATTAGCAAATACCGATTCTCTTTCACCGAAGTTCTGAACGTTGCCAAGACTAAGGTCACGGTAGATTTGCCATTTCCATGTGTTTTCTCTTTTTGTTTGTTTTGCCTTGCTTTCGTTTACGCTTATACCTTTTTGATATGTGATTATAGTTTTTTAGTCGCAGTTCTCACGTTTCACCTGTACTATTTTTGAGGTGTTTTCAAGTAACCTGCTTGGACTTCTAATGGAAACTGTTGCAAAATGCATTACGCTGGAAATCTATTAACCTTTGCGGCATCTATTATATTAATTTGACGTTGCATTTCACCCAAAAAATACAAAATAAACTAATTGTAGCAAGTTACAACGTAATTCGAGTATGCTATTATGTTGGGCTTGCAGAATCTTTAAACAAAAACATCCAAATGTCACCATTAGCGCAACCACTAAAACGGCTTGTTTGCTTGTTCAGCATGCTGCACGCAAACAAAGATATTTAGCAGTTTAGTTTTTAAGTCTTTCAACTAAATTGGTACTGCTAGGAGAGAGTATTTTTGGATTTAGATCATTAGATACAAATTTCAAGTGACAGCGTTATCGTTTTGTACTTTGGACTTAAGGTCACGTGAGCGGAAAACACGAAAGCAACTTTACAATCAGCATCAAAGCATACTAATCGTATCTGCTGTATTAGCAAAATATATTCGTGCGCGCTTTGTGATTAAACGCCGCATCTAACAGCAGGTTGTGAGCCTGAATCGATATTTTCCGAAGCCTATCGGCATCCGAAGTAAAACGTTACATTGCTCCAAAGAACTGCGGCGATGTGCGGGTGGATATTCTATGTCGTTAATAATATCTAATCTTTATTAAACACGCAGCTACGGAGACTCGTTTAAGTTGAAACGAGTAAAAAAGAAGGCGATGTAAAAGCAATCGTATTCCACCAGTCGAAATCGTTAGAATTTGTGCATACGTAATTTTGTGGGAAAATAGTCTCATTAGCAAAAAACTAGGGAGTAACTATTTAAAAGAAATTTTTTAAGTAAAAGAGAACAAAACGAAAAAGAGAAATCTTTATCCGTGCATTTTTCAGTTGCTTTTTTAGGGGTCAAAATCAGCGTTTGGGTTAGGTATGTAGTCAGTGTTAGAGCAAGAATTTGAGTTAGATTTGGGTAGCAAAAAGTAATTCGATGGATGTTGCTGTAAAAATTTTTCGCTCTTTATCAATTTTCTTGCAAGATACATAATTTCCACTGCTTAAGCAAAGTCCGGGCGCCTGAAACAGACCCTCGGAGCAATTAAAAATATTAGTTTGCAGAACGTAGACTCATTGTTTCAAATTACAAAATGATTCTGAAGAAATAAATTTACAACGCTTTTGCATGTAGCTAAATATTAGAGATTGAATAATATGCCAATGATGTTATCATCTCTGATTGCAACTTAGCATGTCGTAGAATTTAACTAGCTCTAGCTAGCATCAAATTTGCAGATATTGCCAATTACAAATCGTTGGTTTATTGCTCTCACAAGACGGTCAAAGAGCAATTTTAGAGCAGACAAACTGGACTTTGGTTATAAAAATAAAAGAGCTATTTTAGATGTTTTTTTAGATTATATTTTACTTGTATTTCATACAAAGGGTACGGTTCCATGTTCACAGGTTTGTTTGTCATAAAACTACACGAGCTGCATGACTATGAGGCAGTAAAACCTTTAAAGACCAGGGGAAAGTGGTTCCGCACTGCGATAGTGACCTGTTTTTATGCAACAGTAGCGATCAAGTAGTTCGCCGAAGTGTTATGAATTATAATTTAAATCGAAAAAATATACAATACAAAGCAATTCAAATGCAGTTTTTCATAAGTGATTTTGAAACTGGATATTTTTAGCAAACGAAATAATCCTTCCGATGCCGTCAACTTTCAATACTCGTTTCTCTATGCTGCGGAAAAGCATAACAACTTCGTTGCTTCTACTAGTCGAAAAAATAAGTTCCAACAAATTTTAAAAAACAAGTCAAGATTTTTATTTGCTATATAATGAAGAATACTGTGATGTTAGCGGCGTAAACAAAAAACATAAATAACAGCAAACAACGTCAAAATAGCAATTAAGTAAAAAAATATTAATTTCAATTGGCTAAACAAACATAAATAGTGTGCGTGCGTGTGTGTTTGCGTACAACTGTTAAAAACTCATAAGCTGCTCGCCATACTTGATTTTTTCCCCTTCTTGGCGATGAAATTTTGCATGCTTGGGGGCCTAAAAAAAAATTTAAGTAAGCTACTGGTATCAAAATACAAATCATAACAAAGACACTTCGACTAGAACGAAAATATGTATGTAAATTGTGAAGAGCGTTTTGAATCGAGTTCCTTACAAAAAGGACGAATTGCAGCCACTTTTTAAGCCTTACTTCAATAGTAACGTCTCATAATGAGGTCTTGTGTTTCCAGTAAGTAAATTAGGTAATACCACAGTGTATCACTTTTTATCGGGCGCAATACAACTGTAGGTAAAATCAAACTAATCGACACAAAGCTTTTTTCAATTTTGTGTTTAAATAGTTGAAATTTATGTTTAAATTGAATCAACGGCATGGCAACTGAATAACGGGGGGGCATTTCGGGGCCGTGCCCCCCCAAATGACTGCTTGTGCCCCCCCCAAAAACGAAAATTGTGCCCCCCCCCCCTCCAAGCGAGGACTGTGCCACGAAGAAATTAACAGGCTCGGGGCTACTGGAGAGCAAATCGAAGCCTAAGACTTCGTAATTTTTTTAGACTCACACCCGATTTCATTAAACTTTTAGAACGAAGACCTTTTCTTTTTTTTGGTCTTCACCTTGTTCATTTGATCCACACTGGAATAAATTTCTCGTGCCTCCGTACCCCTCACGAATTCACATACGTAAACTTTTCGTGCCCCTCCCCAAATTTATTTCTTGCCCCCCAGTCACGCTATCCTGGCGCCGGGCCTGAACTGAAGGCATTATGATGAAACGAAGAGAAATCGAGCAAAATGTGGCATTGTTTACTGCATTGGCTTCGGAACGGAAATCGATTGTTTTCTGCTTTTCGGGCAGTTTCGTGTTTGTACTGTACTGTATTATGTTCGGCGATGAAGTACGTTTCATTAAGAATGAAATCGAATATTTCTAAGAAAAAGACTAATCTCAAGCATAAGCTTCTAAAGTAGATGTGAGCCTGGTCAAACAAAACCTTGCGGAAAAGCAAATAAAAGCTGAAGTGGCTTAAAAATCCATGCGATTTGTATTACTTGACAAGGACACTTGCAGGCGACTCAACTGTGAAGAATAAGACAATGATTTTAAGGTCAACGTCAAAACTGTGGTACATTCAGCAGTACCCGGTACACAGAAACTTTATTCCGCTCTCACAAATTATTATTTCTTTCTTTTAGTTTTCCATCTCGGTAATTCTATGGCGATACTTTGAAATACAGACAAGATTTTAAGGCTTGGTCCGATAGTAGATCGTAAGGCGAGGCGCTCAGAGCTTCTCCGCGCACCTACACCGCAAAGGTTCATGAAAACTGACCACCGCAAACTAACCCAAACCGTAATGTTGGCAAGTCAGTTTGCAGCGGTCAATTGACTTGGCTCGGGCGCAAAGACCTAGCAGTAGGGCCAAGGTCTAGACCAGAAGTCAAAACACTGAAAGGAAAAATACAAATATTGCACGGAGGCAAGATGTTCTTTAATGAGACGATTTAAGATCCTGTCGAATGTGTTTTCAAGTGATAAAAGAAGAATGTTCTTTTGATTTTCCCAACATAAGAAGATGGTAGGGAAGGTGGAAGTTTCAACTGTAGAGGGCAAAACAGAGCTAGTTTCTTCGTCCAGAGATTAGAAAACTTGACAATTTGGATGAAAATACACAACAATGCCTATTCAAGTGGAGTAGCTAAAGTGTCTGATTTTTGCAACGACGGATACGAGCACAGGGATTGGTAGACAGCGCAGTTTATGATGCGTATACTCATTTGGGTTGTTCAAATAAAACTTTTTTTCAAATTTGACCCATTACCCCCGCAAATTGTTAGGTTGGTGATAGTAACCCTATATACCGAATTTCAGCTCATTCGGTTCACAGGGAGAGGAGGGCGTGCGATTTGAAATTTTGAATTTTCGTCGAAAAATAAAGATTTTTTACCCAGATTAGCATTAATTTTTTCATTCAAAATACTTGGTATCTAAGCTTTTTTTTTATTTAATATTGCTCAAATTACATATTTGACCCTATCTAAACCGGTGTGTAGTTATTGCTTTGTAAATTTATTAACAAAAAAATTTCCTGTTTTTTTGCTATTTTGACTAAAATATGTTAAGGTGCTTATGCCATCTTGACTGATTTCTAACACCAATGCAGCCCAACAAACCAACAGATAAAGACCAATTTCTACCAAGAAACTCATCTAATGTCCCTTTTCAAGTCCAGGCGATGACATACATCAACTTATTGAAACTATGTTTGGCAAGTTCAACCCGTGAGAAGTATGATTTACCATTACAATCACAACTGCTATAATGTGAGTCAACAACCAGCAGTTAATGAAGTTTCAAACATTATTTTCTTGCAGTCCAGCATTTCTGTGTTGGTTGTTCTAATTCTTAGCAAGAACAATCTCATGATCGCCCCATTTTTTGACTCTGGTTTTTCAAGGTACTGTAAAATAGTAAAAAGTTGAAGGTTTGAATGATTCAATGCGGAATGTTAAAAAGTCTCACGACCAAATGCTAAATCATCTACCAATCTAACCGACTATATACAGTAATTTGGTTCGGCAAAAATTCAGAAAGCTCTAGTTTGTGCGTCGTTTTAGTGTTATTGGTTTTGTGATGTAATAGCAAAATCAGCTTGGGAACCAACCTCATATTTTCTTCTGGTTCCAACAAACGCCTTATAAATGAGTGGTAACAGTGTTTTTCCACAAATGCGAAACTGTTGTTTGGTTACATGGTAACTCCTTGAAATAATTCTACCACCATGTCGCGTAACCATTTTGAAAAGGCCAATACAACATTTGCGGCTGAACATAATATTGTTAGGGTGATTTCATTGTTCATCATGTTCATTCAAAAAGCAGCCCTGAAGCCAACAGAGCATTCACCAATATCTGTGACTTGAATGTTAGTAACCAAAATACTCTAAACTGTTGAGCAAAATTTTACTCAAGATTGTTCTGTATAATATTCTTGATAGCCGCACATCTGAAAAGCACTGCTACCTCTATATTATTCTGCATTGTTTGAATAAGAAAACCACACGAGATTGGTTATTGAACTAATTAAATGGATTGTAAAAAAGATATATTTAGCATACCACAGATAAAATATTGAAAACCTTTAGTCTGTTTCACCCTAAGCTGTAATCTTTTGAGGAGTTAACCTCTAAAGATCTCGCTAAGTTATAAGAGTGAAACAGTAGCGTTTTTAATGCTTTTATCTATGATGTGCTAAATACATGGTGGGCCACAACTCGTACACCAAAGCATTTAAAACAGTTTTGATTAACTAACTAATTTAACTGATACAATACATGCAATGCTTCACTGCTCTACAAAAGAAAATGTACTTTATAACCAAAGATACTTACGATAGTGTACAAAATACATGTTCTTTTATAGGTTTTATATTGTTTTACATCACACTCCACGTGATTCTTCGGTGTACGACTTTGGTCAACCCTACATATAAACGGGCTCTAACTGCTACTGTTATTGAGCTCGTCTCAAGCTTGATTGGTATAGAGGAAGATAAATGCCCTAAACCAAAACACATATCGTGCATAAGTTCTAGTTGGTTGATTCATCAAAGACATAAGACGAGATTGGAAACAACCCAGATTAGAATTTAAGCATTATTACCTAAAGAACCATCAGCCAAGACGCAAAACTTTGTAACATCCCGCAATGAATCATCCACACTTTCAACTTTTTACTATTTTACAGTACCTTGAAAAACCAGAGTCAAAAAATGGGGCGATCATGAGATTGTTCTTGCTAAGAATTAGAACAACCAACACAGAAATGCTGGACTGCAAGAAAATAATGTTTGAAACTTCATCAACTGCTGGTTGTTGACTCACATTATAGCAGTAATGATTGTAATGGTAAATCATACTTCTTACGGGTTGAACTTGCCAAACATAGTTTCAATAAGTTGATGTATGTCATCGCCTGGACTTGAAAAGGGACATTAGATGAGTTTCTTGGTAGAAATTGGTCTTTATCTGTTGGTTTGTTGGGCAGCATTGGTGTTAGAAATCAGTCAAGATGGCATAAGCACCTTAACATATTTTAGTCAAAACATCGAAAAAACAGGAAACTTTTTGTTAATAAATTTACAAAACAATAACGACACACTGGTTTAGATAGGGTCAAATATGTAATTTGAGCAATATTAAATAAAAAAAAAAGCTTAGATACCAAGTATTTTGAATGAAAAAATTAATTCTGTAGTGTTTTTTACCTTATTCTTATTTTTCGACGAAAATTCAAAATTTCAAATCGCACGCCCTCCTCTCCCTGTGAACCGAATGAGCCAAAATTTGGTATGAGGGGTATCCATCACCAACCTAACCATTTGCGGGGGTAATGGGTCAAATTTGAAAAAAAAAGTTTTATTTGACAACCCTGATAATCATGCATACTACTGCACAAATAAATTTTGCTCCGAATTAAAAAAAATAATAATTCAAGAATTCAAGCAAAGCGAGATCAATTCAGCATCACTTACCTCGTAAATTAGCACTACGGTAGAGCCCAACTTGAACATTCCCACTTCGTCACCTTTAACGTAATTTATATCTTTATTCTCGAAATTTCGATCCATAAATGCGGCTTTTAATGCATAGGGGAGATTGGTGTGTAGCGTCTGGAAAAAATACACCGTGTTTGAAGCCCGTAACTTTAGAAATCAGATCACATTAAAAAGATTTACAAAGTATCCCATGAATTAGTCAGATTTTGGAAGTAAAACGAAATTTGCTAAATGATAACAAGAATCATCAACGGAAAAAGCAGAGCAATACTTACCTCGTCTTTATGAACAACTATTGATCCAACGTTCATAGCACCAACTGCAGTCATTGAGAAGTAACCATGACGCCACAATCCACTAAGTACCACCCTTTCATTTAATACAAACAAGTCTGATATCCATGATAGGAAGCGCGGGTTAACACTCAACAAGTCACCTAAGAAACATGGAGGGTGTTATTATAGCTTTTAGGGACGTTTACCACCACACGTTGTACATGTACGAACGATTTATTTTGTTTTTGTTGCTCACATCAATAATCATTAAAACACACCTCGTAAAATATTCAAAAAGACAACAAGGATGCTACGAAGTAACCGATTTAGGGTCTTCAAGTCAAGCAGTCACCCTAACAGAGAAGGTTTCCACAATACAATAAAATACAAATAACAGAGCACTACTAAGCAAAGCAGAAAGCATTAAAAAAAAAAAACTACAAAAGAGCAAAAGCAAAAAAAACCACCGGTACTGCAGTTGAAAAGCCAGTTAAAAAAAAAAAATTGGCAAAAATATACTATCAGAGTTTTAGGCAAAAACCATGTTACAAATTCTAAGGCAGGCTATATTGACTCAAGTGTAAAAATGGTAGTACCAGAAAAGTACACTAATTGAATGAATATGGAAATCTTATTGCATGAAAGTAATCTTTAATACAGCGCAAGTAAACTTTGTTTGTACTTTTTCTTGAAAACTTTATAGGAAATGTTTCTAGTTTCAGACGAAATAGAGTTCCAGATCTTAATTCCGCCGTATTTTATAGAACGTTGCAGTCGAGATGAGTTGTATCGCGGAATAGCAAACTTACAAGCTAAATTTTGCCTAGTTCTTAATTTGTGTACTGTATCCGTTTTACAGAAGAACTTCGAAAAAGTAATTGAAAGTTTCTTATTGCAAAATTTATGCATGAATATAGCGACTTGATAAGTATAGATATCTGATTATTTAAGTATTTTATTTTGCTGGTATAACAAAGACACACTTACGAAGGGTTGATGGAATGTGAAATTATTAGTAATTAATCTTAAACCTTTATTTGGTAGGGATACCAGTTTTTGCAAGTATGATTTATAGGTTGATCCCCATACTACAATACCATACAACAGGTGAGAATGAAGTATAGCATAGTATAGTTTAAGTAAAATTGAGGTCGGAGCATAATGTCTTAATTTAGAAATGATGCCAACTGACCGAGATACTTTTTTCGCTACATTTGATATGTGGTCGAAAAAAGTTAATTTATTATCCAGTATTACGCCAAGGTATCGGAAGGAGTCGACTATTGGTATAGGAATGTCATTAATTAAAATTGGAATAATACATGAAGGTGATCTAAATTTAGGAGCAATAATCATGGCTTTGCATTTTGAAAAATTAATCGTGAGTTTATTAGCCGATGACCATTGTTCAGTACTAAGCAGCAACTTATTCGCTTTAGCTTTCAGTTTGTCAAGATTAATTTTATTAATTACGAGACAAGTGTCATCAGCATACTGTTTTATGCTATCGTTAGAATAAGTATCAATATTGTTGATGTCATTGATATATAATAAAAATAGAAGGGGACGCAGTATTGACCCTTGTAGTACTCCATAGCTAATATAACTAAGAGCAGAAAGACGATCATTAATGCTTACACATTGAGTTCTGTGATTTAGGTAAGATGAAATTAGATTGAGAGCTGGGCCACGTATTCCATAATGTTCTAATTTTGAAAGTAGAATTTTATGACAAACAGTATCAAACGCCTTTTTGTAATCAATGAAAATCAAAAGAGTGTATAACATTTTGCTGATGTTATCGTAAGTAGTTGTTACCACATCTAATAAAGCATGACTTGCGGAAAGGCCACTGCGAAAACCGTATTGGTTATGATGTAATATCGAAGTTTTGTTGAGATAATTCATAAGTCTAGAGTAAATTAGTTTTTCTAATACTTTGGACAGACATGATAGCAGTGATATCGGTCTGTAGTTTGATAGTTCAGTTTTACTGCCAGTTTTAAACAGAGGGATAACTTCAGCATTTTTCATGCAATTTGGGAAAATACCTTCGGAAAATGACAAACTACACAAAATAGACAATGGAACTGCAATAATGTCGCTGGCTAGTTTTATAAAATAAGCAGTTATGCCATCTAGCCCAGGTGATTTGTTGAGATTCAATGAATTGACCTCTTTAAAAACCTCTTGTGGAGATGTTGGTTCAAGATAAATTGAGTTTGATACCCTTTTACCAAGAAACCTATGATGATCTGTGTCATTTTGTTCAGAAAATTTCATCGCGAGATTCTTACCAACACTAGAAAAATATGTGTTAAACTGGTTCGCAATACTGGTAGGGTCATTAATTTCAGTTTTATTTACTACAATTTTATGAATGGTGGGTGACGAATCTTTAGCATTTGGAAGAAGAGATTTCATCATTTGCCATGTCTTTCGTGGATTGGATTTGTGTTTATCAAACATCTTATTGAAGTATGTTTTTTTCGCAATATATTTAATTTTGTTTAGTTTGTTTGCATAAATTCTATATAGTGAAATTAAGTTTTCATCTTCAGACAAAAAATGAGTCTTATACATTTTTTGTTTTCGTTTGATAGAAACTAAAAGTCCCCGGGTAATCCAAGGTCGTTCAAGCAATTTTTGTCGCTTTCGCGAAGCGATTTTTATTGGTGCATGTTCGTCGATTGTTTGCTTAATTATATTAATAAACTTGTCATACATAGTATCTAGAACTAAGGTGTTAGCTGTAGATAGGTCGTTTCTATTAAACTCAATCAGTTTGTTGTTTTGATCAACTTTAAACGATCCTGGAGCAAAATTTGTATAATCTCTAAACGTGGTTTTACAGGAACTTGTTATATGGTTAAGAAAACCCACATTTTTTGACAAAACACAAAAAAACGGATAATGGTCACTTAGCAGGTCCGTTTGAATTACACCAGGATGAATTGTATTATTCATATCATTAGTTAAAATATGATCAATTAAGGAGCTGCTATTGGGGGTCACTCGTGTTGGTTTGGTGATCACGCATGAGTCACCGTTACTGGTAAGCATGTATTGATAATCATTACTGGTTGAATCGGAAGTTAAATTCCTATCGATATTAACATTGAAATCACCAGTAATGTAGTAAATTTTTTTATCCTTGTTTAATTGCATAATTTGAGTTTCTAGATTTGAGTTAAAAGTTTTGAAGTTGCATTTCGGGTGACGATATACTGTACCGCAAATATATTGTATGCCATCTTGACTGCATAGTTGTACAAACATATCTTCGCACATATCAGTTTTCAAAAATTGTGTGTATACGTTTTGTACAACAAATCGCGAAGATATGAACAACAAACACAAGATAGCTACTCCACGAGCATTGGTTGGCGTAGGAGAATGATAAAAATTATAATTAGGAATATTAATGTTTGCATAAGGAATATCCTTTAACTTAGTTTCAGTGAGACATATTATATCAGGCTTTGCGCTAAGACTTTCACAGAAATCAATCAAACTATCAAAATTTTTATGCAAAGAACGAATATTAGCATGCAAGATAAATGTCCTCTCGTTTTTACAGTCTGAAAAAGTATCAAATTGGAAGTTCAAGTCATAGTAATCACATAAGCTTTTATTTTGTTTTTGTTTTTTTCTAGTCATTTAACAGATATTGACTTAAAACTGATTAAAGCACGAAGAATAACAATTTTGATCCAAATCAGGCGGCCAATTTTGCTCATTTATACGTGAAATTGATTCCGTCGTTATTTACTACCAGTTAATCTAAACAGTAAAATCGAAACCGAATTTTATTTAAATAAAAGTAGTCATCAAGGTAGTACCGGTAATTAAGCACGATTCAGAACCCTTCAACTGTTGCACGAAACAACAACGTTTCTTAAAGCTAAGATGGTTTAAAATACCACCGGCTACGCATACATGCTTTTTCTGCAAGGAGCCGGCACTCGTAAATATTTCACATACCTACGACACATGGCATGCATAATTTAAACATTACGTCATTTGTTAATAGTAGGTTAAATGAAAAAGGCCCAAGGCTAACATCTCATTGGCTGAACATAAAGCATTTTTAGATGTTCACTTTTCGGGCGGAGCTTTTGGTTGAGGAGTCTACGTATTTATTGCTCAGTCATCAAATTATCGTAATTCAGGATTTTTCGGCATGACTCATCAATGATCAGGCAGTAGAACCAGGAAACGGGTCTGAAAAGTGGGCAATCGACATGCTGAAACGATAATAATTGTTTTGCGCACTAACATCAATAGAGACAATGTGGATGTGTGGTAGACACTAGACAGGTGACAAAAAGACTACAACACCTCAAGGTCATTTCGCTATCTCCTAGCCATGGCAGTTGAGTAAAATCTACTACAAGAGCGAAAGATTGCCAACCTACCAGCAAAATGGCGGCGAAGCAGCATTTTCCACTTAGTGGGGGAGTGAAACCTGTGGTAATCGCCAGCAGCTAAATAAATGACACTGCAATATAAATCGTTTTCTTGCGAATTCATCATTAACTTTTGAACATACATCTGGTTCGATGAGTCATTCGGCCCTAAAGAGCAAACGCGGTTACCTTTGTGACCACAGCAAAACGTATACAAAAATCTTTTGTTAGAAACTGTGTCAATAAATGAATCACAATAGAGCGTAGCGGTTGAGGACACACCCAAAACACACATTTACACAACTGTAAGTGTAGTTTCACAAAACGACGTAAAATTAAGGCTTGCAAACTTAATAAACATAACTCAAGAAATATGATCTGATGGTTTACGCTGTTAATTTACTAAGCCGAGCTTCAAGTATACGCCTGTGAATTTCGATTGCCTAAAACGTGCCAGTATTAAAGATACAGCAGTTTATAAATTATTTCCAAAAATTGTGCAACAGCAGAATCTACAACATACCCAAGATTTCTTTCACAAACTTGACAGGCATCAAAAAATACTTCAAACCAGGTATGGAACTTCTGTTAGCAATATCAGCAAAATAGTGTTCTCTTGACCAAGTAATACGATACTTTATGAACACTATCGGGTGATTGAACTAGGAAACCCAAAATCTTGGGCGCTACTGTTTCATACCAAAACTATTTTTGTGCATGATCGCCTTATAATAGCAATACTATTAAGCGTAGGAGCCTATTTTGGACACAGGTTTTTTTGGTAACTATATGGGTCAGCCTACCTACTCAATTATTCATGAGACAAATTTAAATTGTCTTTCAGTTTCCCATCTATTAAAGCGCATTAATCATTGCACTGCGAATATACGCTAACTTCCTTTTATTGTCTACGTAATAGTACTTACTACTATACAATGGTCCTAAGAACTTCTGAATAGAGTAATTAATTCCTTTCACACAATGCACTGTACCATCATATACAACATCACTATATATCACTGTACCATTCACAGGGCTAACAACCTAGAAAATATATTAATCACTCTACAGATGAGATTGCATATGATGTAATTGCAGAAAAAGAGTCAATTCGAAGTAACGTGTTGCTAGTTGCTGCATTCTTGCTTAAAGTACGGGTAAACGAAATTCTTGGACCGATAATAACAGGACAACGCAACATTTGGCCGACTAGTGCTCAATTTATTGAGCCATTATGGCCATACTCGGTGTACACTAGTCAACAAAGCCAACTAGTTTTCACTATTGCGTATAGTTGTTGGTAAAACTGAGAGCTTTAAACATCGCTCATTAGTGTGTAGTTGGTTTAATCAATAATACCTGGCCTTCATTGTGTATGGGACGCAGGTCAGGTTTCAATTGCCGACAAAAAAAATCTCCCAAGGTTCGATATTGCGTTAGATCTTTGATTAAGGCTTCCTGCAACAGACAAACGATATCCTTCAGTTGTAAGAAATAGCAAAACAAATTCAGCAATATGCTGTTTCAAAGAGATGTTTCAGTTAATGTCTATGACAGAATCTTGAAATACTCGACGCTCAAATATAGAGTGTTCAATGCATTTAAGTAAAAGCCACTATAACAAAAGCTTACCAATCATAGTACCAACACATTACCTTTAAAAAACTATTTTTTAAAACTTAACAGTCTGTCCAACCATTACTGGGAACAGCAAGAATCTCTTGCTCAAACAGATTCAGATTGAATATGAACATGTGAATAATGTATATTTACATAAGGTAGATGCTCACCAAAATGTCGGATTGAAATAAAATATGTTACTGTTATAGCGACTCAATATCATTTTAGTATATTAGCTACGAAATTGCGTCGAGTACTCAAGGCAACTCAGATTATAGCAACCGTACCAGCATTAAGTTAGTTTAGTGGATTAAAAAAAATTACTGAAACTCATATATTATACTTCATCAGTGGAGTATAAAATAAGGATAGCACTAGCATTTGACACAGTTTTTGGTGAAAAATGGTCACTGTTCAAGCAAATATCGGACATATCAGCAGAGTTTATCAATGTTCTTCCCTTAAGTGGCAAGGTATATATCTTTATGAATAACGATGTACCAGTGCTTGGAAAATATGACAATATGATAGCAGCTTACTCTCGTACTTTTTTCCCAAATTATAATTAGGTTACATGAATCAATTTGACATTAACCATATCAACAACTAGGTGGGAGTAACGTGAAGTATGGATTAAGAGATGTCTGGGATCACCCAAATTCAACAATTCAAAATACTCTTTTTTCACAACTGTAAGGTAGCACATACCACACACATCTGCTTTTCCATTAGGCTAGAGTTTCATCAGCATCTAAATTCACACAAAGCCTATCCTGGCAGCCCACCTGAACCTTCAAACCACACACGAGGGCAATTTCTGCACTTGCCATCATATCCTTTTCTCAGATTATTCTGATCGAAGTCTGGCATCAAGAAAATTGCAAAAATAGGTATAGGCCTAGGCCTATAGGTTTGGTGTTCACCGGGCACAAGTAAAATAACGTTCACACACTTCACCAGAAACACGCCAGAATCAGGTTTATCTGACAAGATCGCCAGAAAGAGGATTCTTGACCAGTATCACACTGGCACTCCACTTAGCTCACCAGCGTTGCACTAGCATCACTAAGCATTGACACCATATTTGACATCATTAGCAATTTACCACAATAGAACGCTATATGCTTATTTCAAACTTGTTTGTTATCATCAGGCGTACATAACTGTGTAAATGCCATTACAAATTCTAAACCCCAAAAGCCAAAATTAGCCTCCTTGGCAGTAAAGTTAGTGCCCATCCGAATAAATTTTCATTTAGTCATATTTGCTTTGAAATGTCAGAAGTTACATAAGAGTAACTGCACACTCAAAGCACATATGAATGAATGAAAATTTATTCACAGGCTATATGTGGGAATTCAGATGCTGATGAAACACTAACCTAATGGGAAAGCAGATATGTGAGAGAAGTGCTACCTTACAGTTGTGAAAGAAGTTATGCTCCAAATCTGCAATGTAATTTCAAAATATCCTATTTTCAAAATTCTTAGTATATACCAATACAATAATTACTATCGAAATTGTGGATTATAATATCCCACAATACAGAAACATATCGAGAAAGCACTGCAATAAAATAACACAAAATAGGTGTAGTAAATCATCTACCACAATCAGAGATATTCTCTTCTTACCTCAACTTTAACACCATAAACTTTTATGTACAATTTGTACAGATAAGGGCGCAATGAAGGAATGACGTAACTGCGACACATTCGTCCCCATAAACGAGATATCAAGCGATACGGAAGAAGACGAAACAGCAATGTCTAAAAACAACCAACATGCAAATGATGTCAATAAGCAAATAAACAGTAGTAACACCAACAAAACAACATTTAACCTATTAATAAACAATTATATAATTGCTTGAAATACAAAACTAGAAAATAATCTCTTCAAAAATAAAGAAAGGTGAACAAAAAAATCCTAAAAAGAGCTATTTTTCTATTCCCTAGTTTGATTAGGAAGTACGGTTTGGATTACAGTATTTTTCAATTCAATGGTATTGTACAATATTATTGCCAAATACAAATATACCACTACTAAATTGGAAAGTGTTTCCTAAAATTAAAAAAAAAAAAATAGCAGATGCAAAAGAAATGAAAAGTTTATTAATTTTTTGACTTCTTGTAAGAGATAAAATTCTTTGGGCATGGTTAAGGGCTAAGGCCAAGGATTAGTTTCCAAAATATCAGCTGCAATTCAAACTTCAGTATCTAGTTTAACATAGAGCTAGCCAAAATTGTAATTGTAGGTACTTTTTATTCACAAAGTAGCCTTGGCCAGGAGAGCAAAGGGACCTTTTGATCTTCGAGTCAAACTGCCACCTGCCCACCTGTCTACCACACACAGAGGAGGCTTCATATTGTCCATTTAATTTGCTGAACGTTAAGCAGGGAAGCTGTGAATACCAATTTTTATAGTCTTTGGTTTGACCCAACCAGGAATCGAACCCGAGTCTACTGCTTCAGTAGCAGACGCTCTATCCCCTCGACCAATGATTGATTGTGTTTACTCTCATCGATTGAATTTTAATTAGATATAATTATACACTTTTTGCCATTTCACACATGTACTTAGCTCTGCTATATAAATATATATAAGTTATTGTTCACAAACAAGTAGCTGCATAACCAAGACTTAAGAAATGCTGGCAATGTAACCAAGCAAGAGTAGCACTCTTGCAGCAACCCTTTACATTATCTGGCTTTAACTCGTAACACAACCACGTTGATATACTTTTGATTAAGATGCTCTGTAATAATTACCACAGCTTGGAATGGCTTGAACAAGCAGCAAATTTAAGTGGGAGAAAGTCTAAACTCAACTACGAGGGGAAAGTCTAACCTCAAAACTCAACTCGTAAAAACATGTCGTTGTTAAAAATGAAAATGAAAAAATGAAATGAAATGAAAAAATGAATGAAAAATGAAAAAACGTAAAACGTAAAGTAAAAATGTAAAAACGTAAAATGAAAAAACGTAAAACGTAAAAAAAAAAATGTAAAAAAACGTAAAAATGAAAAAACATAAATGAAAAAACATGTTTTTTCATTTGCTCGAAGACAAATGTGCAATTTGTCCAAATACAAGCACTACTTGCTTTCTAGAAACTTCTGGTTGAAGTCTTAAATTATGGTTCTAACTAGTTCTTAAAATTCCACTGATTTTACATCCTTGAACTGAAAATCATGACATGTCAGGACCAATATTAAACATATCTTATAACAATAAACCTACCTGCAAATCTTGCAATGCTGACAGTAAATTTGTCTCAACATGTAGTTGAAGTACAATACAAGTAGTAGCAACAATGGACAATGAATACCATGAGAATGAATCACCAGTGCTAAAACTACAACTGGTGATATTCAAAACAGCCATCAACACCATCAAAGCAGCAGCTACATTGGTCCAATCATTAGTGGGCATCTTCAAGCGATGAAATTTCATAATAACAACATGATCCGAAATGTCAATTCTATTACATAACTCCACAATTTTCATCATGTGACGAGCATTTGTCCAATCTCTGCAAAACAAGAAAGATAGCTGATGATTACAAATTTGATGCAGCCAAAGCCAAATTTCAATAATATGCTAATGAAATGATAATACAAATCAGAAATCTTGAGAGAAGTAATTAAAACTTCAAAACAACAGCAATCATATTGAAAACAGTTGAAAAATAATATCTTAAAAATCAGTAGGCTACTTTCATTAATCAATTAATTCATAAGCTTACATGAGACAAACAATTAGAAATTTTCTAAAATTAAATCTTGCTCATTACACTCTTTTCTTTAGTTATGAATTGAATGTAAGACTTATAGTCTTTAATACCTTACCTTTTAAATGGTAAGATATTATCCTCTATTTCATTTTGCTTCTGTTTCAAAGCAGATTTTCGAGTTGCTTTACGAAACCACCTCAAACCATGTTTGACATTCAATGAGAGTAAAAAAGCAAGAAAAAAGTTAAATATTCTAATAATCATTTCTTATTTTAGCTAATATACTGTTGTAGGGAACAATGTAGAGACATATGCCTACTGCTAAGGCATAGACTAAACTTTGTAGGCTAACCAATCTCTGATCTAAATTTAAAACAATTTAAATCAATTTTATTCTAAAAACATAGGCAACTGCAATATTATACAATTTTTGCTTGTATAAAGTTACGATTATCCAAAAGTCAACAGGTCACTATAAAATACTAAAATAGCAATTTGCACTGAGCAGTGTGTAGTTGCAATCTTTCGTGTGATAAGCAGCAAAAACACTCAGCTACCGCTACCAGAATCATACCGGTACTTAGTACTATATCAGATATCTCTATGACATTGACAGTTTTTTAATTTTTTGGGAGTGATTATTTCACCATTTCACGCGAAAAAGTTGAAGTGAGTATCAGGTAGGCTATTTATTTAATATTTTAAAGGAAAATGAATAATACTGGTGTTCCTGTTCATCTGTTTATTTTTCATTTTAACTTTTTTGAGGGTCAAAAATTCCAGATTAGGATTAAATTTAGGGTTCTTAGTTTTGTTTAGAGTAAGGATTTGAATTTGGTCTAGATTTGATCTATAATTAACATAAAAGTAGATACTGGTGCTGCAGATATGTCTGACAAAATAAAGCCTTTCTAGTCTTTTTTTTTTTTTTGTCTATTGGTACATGAAGCTAGTGTTGCGCTTTGAAACACCCACAACATATAAAGAGAATAAGAGAGCAAAGAGTGAGTGCTCACTTCGGATTTGCTCATCTACTCCTTTTTGTTTTGGCAGTGGCTATTTTGCCTCTAAAGGCAAAATAGTCCTAATAGCTATTTTGCTATTTTGCCTTTAGAGGCAAAATAATTTTAAATGCTATTTTGCCTCCTAAAGCAAAATAAAAAAAAACAGTTCTAAATGCTATTTTGCCTCTAGAGCAGTGGTTCTTTACATTTGTTATGTTGTTACCCATGAAATATTTTGATGTACGATATGCTCGTATATCAATTACCGTAGGTGTACTCTTTTTAGAAAAACAGCAACTAGAATTGCTTCCAATCCAAAATAAACACAAAAAAAAGATCATTTTTTATTACTAATGCATTTAATGGGAAGGTTGATGATGATTTTTTTTGTTATTAAGCGTTTTAATCTAGGCTGAGTGCAGGAAAGAAAACATCTCAGATCTCATATCATTATCAATCTCAAGCCTGTTTCGATATTTTGTCTTTATGGACACCATTGAAAAAAAAACACTTCACAGCAATAAGTTGAAGGAAACTGAATGAAACTTAAAGCTTTTATTGAAAGGATGGATAATCAATTTAAATACCGGTATCAGCCCAAAATTTTCCTTTATCTTTTCTGGTTAAATCAGTTTTACGCATAGGTGGGCACAAGTCCGTTAATCGCTAATTCGTTAATAACAAGCTAACTTTTTCATTACCTCGTTAATCCGTTAAAAAGTTTTTTCATGTTAACGGACTAAATTAACTTCTGTTAATGGATTAACTTCCGTTAAGTTCTGTTAACTTTCGTTAAGGTATTTATCGTTAATATCTTGCACCATTTATTTGTCGTACCAGTACAAACCAGTTTGCACTGGTAACACTTGTTGCATATTAGCACGAGTTTTATAGAAGAAAAAGAAGGGCTCTTTTTTTGTGGCAAATAATAACCTGCAGCCTCATAAGTCTAATTATCGCTGTTCACAATTTCCAAAGATTTTCCAATCGCAGCTTCGTTAGTGCATTTGAACTTATTTTTATCTTGAAATTAGATTAGACTGTAAAATGTAACTTCCAAAACACAAAAAGACCACCACAGCAATAAATATTTCCTTACAATCAGCTCAACAGCATCAATACGTGTTCAAGAAGCGAGTAAATAAAAAGAAATGTAAATTACACGTAAAATGTTATTGAATTAACGGACTTTATTAACTTCCGTTAATTAAAGCTGAAAATAACGGATTAACGTTAACAGAGATGTGAAGTTTGTTAACGGACTAGTGGTTAACGAAGCTAACGTTTTGCATTAACTTGCCCACCTATGGTTTTAAGACATACATCCTGGCGCAGTGGAAGAAATTCTATTTTTGCTGCCACATCATCATGAGAAGTAGAGTTTTCTTCAACTGAAAATGGCTTGCTAATCCACCAAAAATTATGTCGCTCAAAATTCTAAGAAAATGTTGCTTAATTACAACATAGCAAATGCTCTCTTCACGCCTATTACTAACTAGACTGAACTATCAATTGCTTACAAAACAAAGGAATTCAAAGAAACCTTTTAATTCTGACTAATTAGTATTAAACTATGACATCATAGAAAGCATGGTGATAGCTGATAGTGAAGCAAAATGAAATTTTTAGAGTTTGTATCCCCAAACAATAGCCATCGAAGATCGCTTTTTAATTTCAAAAAATTTACATTACACCTATTAGAATGCCAAATTACCTATTTGGGGGGTAATTATTCACAGGTTTAGAACCACAACTCATGAGACAAAATAGCTTTAAATACTATTTTGCCATTCTAAACACTGTCCTGGTTGTTGACTTAGGCCTCCCAAACCTTAACCCAAACAGAGGCAACAAAATAGCCCTTGGTTAGGGTTAAAGAGGCCTAAATCAACGACCAGGACAGTGTTTAGAATGGCAAAATAGTACTTAAGGCTATTTCAGATTTTGCCTCCAAAGCAGTGATTTTTAACCTGTGGGTAATTACCCCCAAATGGGTAATTTGACATTCTAAAAGGGGTAATGTAAATTTTTTGAAACTAAAAAGCGATCTTCTATGGCTATCGTTTGGGGATATTAACTCTAAAATTTCATTTTGCTTCACTATCACCATGCTTTCTATGATGTCATAGTTTAATACTTATTAGTCAGAATCATATAGTCTCTTTAAATTTTTTAGTTTTGTAAACAATTAATAGTCTAGTCCAGTTAGTATTAAATAATAGGCGTGAAGAGAGCATTTGCTATGTTGCGAGTACGCAACCTTTTCTTGGAATTTTGAGCGACATAACTTTTTGTGGATTAGCAAGCCATTTTCGGTTGAAGAAAACTCTATTTGTGATGACAATGTGGCAGCAAAAATAGAATTTCTTCCACTGCGCAAGGATGCACATCTTAAAATTGATTTAACCAGAAAAGATAAAGGAAAATTTTGGGCTGATACTGGTATTTAAATTGATTATACCATCCTTTCAATAAAAGCTTTAAGTTTCATTCAGTTTCCTTCAACTTATTGCTGTGAAGTGTTTTTTTTTCAATGGTGTCCATAAAGACAAAATATCGAAACAGGCTTGAGATTGATAATGATGTGAGATCTGAGATGTTTTCTTTCCTGCACTCAGCCTAGATTAAAACGCTTAATAACAAAAAAAATCATCATCAACCTTCCCATTAAATGCATTAGTAATAAAAAATGACCTTATGTTTTTGCAGTGGCTGCTGTTACATTAGGTAACACTTCACTCGTAGGATAATATTACGTAATTTGTAACATTTTTGCGGTGAGATATTTTTAAGTCAATTTTACCACTTAGCTCTAGCAATGTTTATTGCAGCGAGAAGACTGCAAGTGCAAGAATACTTTTTGCTAGGATGCATTAGGAAGTCCTGTAGAAAGCATAAGGACCAGTCATAACAAACCAATACTTTTTTTCGGATTGAAAGTTTCTTATAATACAACTTAAATACAGCATTTTAACGCGGTAATGCCAATTCCCCAATAGTGCACAGGCAGGGGTGTGCGTCTGCCGAATTTTGCATTCGAGTTCAAGTCTCGCTGAACGCGATGGCATGTTTCAAGATGAGAAAGTTTAGCGGTGCGTTTTCTTTTTTCTTCAGAACCTTGCATTAGAGTAAGGGTATGGGCGGCGATACCACCCTGAGAGATAGCAAATCCAAGTGCATAAAAAAAGATTTTGTTAATTTTTAAAAGTTTTTTAGGACGCAAGTGTTTTAGTATGTACCCATACTGCATTTATTACCGCAAAAATTTGCATCTAATTCTTTTATTAAAAACTACATTTTAGTTGATTTTAATTAAATTCCAATTAAACTTTTAATTAAATAAACTAGATTAAAGTTGGTATTTTATAGTGTCCTAAAAAAGAATTGGTTTCTTATGGCAGGTTATAAAGTAGGTTATTAATTTATTAATTACTCTTGCGGCTTCAACCTTCTACGATGCAACACGCTCTTGCACTTACGGTCTTGTTGCCGGTACTTCAATAAACATTGCAAGAGCCAAGCAGCGAAATTCCATAAAAATATCTCACCGCTGAAATGTTACAAATTACATAATACTATTCTACGAGTGAAGTGTTATGTAACGTAACAGCAGCCACTGCCTATTTTTTTGTGAGTTTATTTAGGATTGGAAGCTATTCTAGTTGCTGTTTTTCTAAAGAGAGTACATCTTTGGTAATTAATATACATCAAAATATTTCATGGGGAACAACATAACAAATGTAAAGAACCACTGCACTAGAGGTAAAATAGCATTTAGAACTTTTTTTTTAATTCCGCTTTTGGAGGCAAAATAGCATTTAAAATTATTTTGCCTCAAAAGGCAAAATAGCAATTAGGACTATTTTGCCTCTAGAGGCAAAATAGCCACTCCTTTTATTTTTTAAATAACCTGTAAGGTTGTATTAAGATTTTGAGTTTAGGTTAGGATTAAGATTAGCGTTAGAGCCAGTGGTGGGTAAGTTACCGTACTTTCTAAAAAATAACTAGTTACAAGTTACAGCAAAAAAGTAAGTAAGTTACCGTTACAAATTTGAAAAAGTAACTAGCTACAGTTACAAGTTACAGTTACTTTTAGTGATTAAAAATTTGGACTAAAAACAGGCCTGTCGGCACTTGCCAGATTACGTCTGTTTGTCTCAAAAGTATATTAAGACCAAACCAAGGATGTTTCTTAGTCACAAAATTTTGTTTTGTCAAAGCGTTAAGTTTCATGCATCAACTTTCAAAGTCGCATTTGTGTAAAAATGCAAGGAAAAAAGGACTAGCCAGATCTAAAAATAGATATGCACTAATAATTTCAAAATTTTTGAAAACAGAAAACAGTTAATTGCCTTTCAAAAAGGCTAACAATTCAAAGTGTTTGTCACTGAGCCCACAGGGTTTTGATTTTCAGATATCTTTACCCAAACTAAATAGTCTCTCCATTGCTGCACTAGATGGTAGGGTAGTATTATTTTGAAATTGCAAACTAACACTGAGACTGATTGCTAGTACACGTACAGCTGTGCAGTAGGCCTACTCACAGACTCAGCACTGAATCCCCAAACGGTTTCAATCACCAGAAAGCAAAGATGGAAAACTATCACTGCCTTCACTTTAACCAGCAACTACATGTATAGTCCAGTGAACTCAGTGAAGAAAATATGGATAAAAGGTTATGGTTGATCAGACATGCGACTGTGCGTCCTGTGTTGCTAGTGTAATACAATTATTTTGAATGGAATTTATAAAAAATTTGTAATTTGCTTCAAAGCATGCTAGTACAAAAAGTAACTGTAACTGTAACTTTTTTTAGGGCTCTAAACTGGTAACTAGTTACAAATATTGCTGCATCTGAAAAAAAAAACGAAGTTACAGTTAGGCTAAAAAAGTAACTAGTTACAGTAACTAGTTACAATTACAATTGTAACTAGTTACTGCCCACCACTGGTTAGAGCTTGAGTAAGTTTTAGGGCTAGGAAAGCCATTTTCTTATTCTTATGTAATGTATGGCCTACCGATACAATAAGAGTAGCCTCTGCCTGTCTGCCTTTTTTACTTTACCTCCCAGAAAATATTTTGAAGCATCAATAACTGTCAGACAGGTCGTTTAGACGGTTGGCTACTCTTGCTTCCACTTAGTTACTGGCTGTCTGAAATTACCTGATTTGAAATTTATAAAATTACCCACTAATTAATCAACCCTTAAAACCCTCAGCCCTGGTTCATGATGGATAGTCTTACTTCAGGCTACAGATTTCCTTAACACCTAGCCATCCAGCTAAAACAATCAAGTATTAGTAAGCAAGCATTACAGTAAAGTAGGCTACTTTTAGCATTCACTTGTGTACCAGTGTACAGTGCACTTTAGCGAACTGCGAAAGAAGCATTACAGTAACACCAACGCTACGGCAGATTTTCACGTTTACTGGTTTACAGTAATACGTACGGTATACCAACAACTGTTTAGTGTTTGTGCTATAATTGGCCAGCTAACTTACCGGCTAGGCTACTGCAGTTCGGGTACAGAATAACTATGAATGATTATTTCGCATCACACATCAGCTGAACGCTGACTTTAACTTATCAAATACCAACTACTGCTAGGCCACAGATCAGCTGATGCGACCTAACAGCAATGCACAAGAAAAACCTTGTCACGCCTGGCTGAACGGCGTGCATAACTGCATAGGATGGCAGTACGGTACCACGGTACGGTACGTTGGTACGGTAGGATACGCCTCGATTTTTGCTAAGAAGTACGGTACGCTGGTTTGGTACTTTTTTTTTTTAATGGTACGAGTACGGTACGTTGGTAGTTGGTACGCTGTTTGAATTAAAAATTCCAGACTTTTCGCACATTGCACAGGATTTTTGTATGCAGAGGCAAAAGACAGCTGAAGCCGACGCTAAATGTGTCAGTTGTGATCGCTGATTTATAGACTAGTGATTTCAAAGTCAGTGAAAGCTGCGAGTAGTTGAAAGCAAGAATGGCAGTACGGTAAGGTACGCTTCAATTTTTTCTAAAAAGTAAGGTACGCCGGTACGGTATGCCTTTTTTGTAATGGTACGGGTACGGTACGTTGGTATGGTACGCTTCAAAAATTAAATTGTAGTACGGTACGCTGGTACAGTATGGTTCAAGGTGCGAGGTACGTAGTACGCAAATTCTGAACGTACCAAACCGTACTACCATCCTTGCTTACAACTGCATAATCATAGATAGATCTTACAAATAACGTTGTTGTAAGATCTATGGCATAATATATTGAATTTCTAATAGCACAGAACATCCCTATCAATATCTAACAAAACCTAGGCTATTTTGAGATCTCCAACTTGTTCTGAAAATACCGAAAGGATATTGCAAAAATTTTGTTTTGAATGTCTACAAATGAAGAACCCCTGTTGATTGAGGTGTTGTTTTTCTCCATGAATTTCTTTATTTCACATTAGTAAATGACAGAGGTAGAGTCCTCGAGGACGTCCTTGGCCTCGAGGACACATTTTGAAGTCTTTGGCTTTGGCCTCGAAGGCCAAGTCCTTGGCCTGGGCCTTGAAGCCTCAAGTCCTCGAAAATTGCTGTCCTCGGCTTGAGGACAGCACTATTTTTTTGTACCATTGAAATCATGTTGGAAAAAGCCAGAAACCTTGCGGAAAATTTGCAAAGACCTTTTTTGTTTTCCGCAATTGGAAATCGCCTGAACGCAACCCTCACGGAAAAGCGGGCAATGAAGAAAGAAGAAGAAGAAATTTATGATTATTATTAATGAGAAGCGGTGCAAGCAAATCTGCTATCGTTAGGGAAAGTGACAAAGTCAACCTACATATTGCGTAGGCCTCGTTTGGGCCCATTACAAATATAGCTGCTATGTTATTGTTGTTTTGTTTGGTTTCTAGTCGAAATCAGAAATCCTTCCAGCTTCCTTTAATATGAGGTTTCCAAGTTGCCTTGTAGTCCAGAGTAACACCTAACAGCCTTGCTTCCTTGGAAAGTTCAAGTTTTGAACCATTCATTGACAAGAAGTCCAAATCTGAATTCAATTTGAGAGTGAACAGTACAATTTTGGTTTTCTTGCTGCTAATCTGTGGCTCTTGTTCCGAAGCCCAGTTTTGAGCCATACCTCTGATCCAAAGCATATCATCACCATTGACCAACAGTGCTAGATCACCGGCATAGGCTTGAACATAAACGCCCCAGCTACGTAACTCTAGCACTAGCAAAAAAATTTTTAAAGACCTTTTTTTTAGATACCGCCCAAAAAAAAATTTTTTTTGGAGAACACTTGCGCCAGTGTCCTTGGTCCTTGGCCTTGGCCTCTAGCATCTCGAAGGGATCTGTTCTCAGAAGTGCTGTCCTTAGCCTTGGATTTTTTTGTGTCCTTGGCCCATAGGCGTAGCCAAGATTTTTGATTGGGGGGCCCAAACCATAAATCACATGCAATGACGTCATCAGAAACTTCGAAAGAGGAACTTTTTGTGGGGGCAAATAAATAGTGGAATGGAAGATCAGAAGCTGTGGCATGGTGTTGGCACGTAACTAGGAATTTGTTTAACGGAGAGGGCTTAAACTAATAGTTGAAATGTGAAAACATCTAAATTAGCAGACGTGTGTTGAGTAAAGAAGTGTACTGTAATTCAAGCATATCACAGACGGGGGTCTGAGGGCAGAGCACCCAGCCACCGGAGGTATGGAGGTGTGGGGGCAAAACCCCCAGCCGCAGGGTTAGTTTTTGTATTTTTTTGAAAAAAAAAAGCAATTTTAATATCATTGGATCACAGTTCGCACGTATTCAGAGCCATTTGAAAGTACAGTAGAATTCGGTTATAACGGCTTCGGCTATAACGTAAATTCGCCTATAACGTTACATTTTTCTTGGTCCCGGCAAAATTCCTATCTTTTGTGTACATTTCAGTTCGTCTATAGCGGCATCGCCTATAACGTAAATTTGGCTGTAACGGCACCCTTTTTCCATCCCCCAGACAATTTTCTTTGCCTATAACGGCACTGTAGGCCATTATCTTTGCCACAAACTGCCAAACTTTATTGCGGGTGTTAATTCTGTGCGTTATTGTTTTTCTTTCCGACTGCGCGATGGCTGGACTTCGTTTTTATGACGCAAGGCCTGGTTGAAAACACTTTATGGCGCAAACTATTTCACACCTCGCACGTCTACATCGGATCTACATCGGATTTTGTGCAAGGTTTTGATTTCTGCACGAGTTTTGCTTAACCTGATTTCTTGTCTTTCATTACAATGTGAACCTAGCGTCATAATAAGCCTTTATGTTGAACAAACAAGTAGTTTTAGGACGGTTTGTGGCAGTTTGGCTATAACGTAAATTCGGCTATAACGGCAGGTTTTAAAAATCCCCCAGAGGTGCCGTTATAAGCAAATTCTACTGTACTAGATTTTTAACATTTGAAAGCCAATTGAAAACAATTAAGTTGTTCAGGCCTATATTTGCTTGCAATTTAAGTAAAAAACACGTTTAAAATTTTGCATTTTGGGGATAAATTTTTGTAAAGTGCATTGCCTCCTACAATATTTTAGCGGTAAGTAACAGTCAAGTCGAATATTTTTTTTAGAGATTGTTGTTTTGTCATAAAAACAACCAGTTATAGGAGTACATATACGGCCAAGGGACCCAAGCCCTCTTAATTCAAAATTTTGTTTAATGAGAATTCCCCTTACAGCAGCTAATTTTTTTCAAAAGTATTTTGTTGCATAAAAACTGGCAAGGCGGAGGTGAATTGTTGTTGAAAACTGTACAATAGATAATTACGTCTACAAACCATGTTATTGCCCGGCCGGATTTACGTTGAGTTGAGCCCCTGGCACTTTGGGATTTTTGCAATATTTTCCTGCCAATACCATAGGTGGGCAAGTTAATACAAAACGTTAGCTTCGTTAACCACTAGTCCGTTAACAAACTTCACATCTCCGTTAACGTTAATCCGTTATTTTCTGCTTTAATTAACGGAAGTTAATAAAGTCCGTTAATTTGTTAACATTTGGTGTTTAATTTACATTTCTTTTTATTCACTCGCTTCTAGAACACGTATTGACGCTGTTGAGCTGATTGTAAGGAAATATTTATTGCTGTGGTGGTCTTTTTGTGTTTTGGAAGTTACATTTTACAGTCTAATCTAATTTCAAGATAAAAATACTGTAAGTTCAAAGAGGCTGCAGGTTATTATTTGCCGCAAAAAAAGAGCTCCTTTCTTCGCTCTCTTCTATAAAACTTGTGCTAATACGCAACAACTGTTACCAATGCAAACTGGTATGTACCGGTACGATAAATAAATGGTGCAAGATATTAACGATAAATACCTTAACGAAAGTTAACAGAACTTAACGGAAGTTAATTTAGTCCGTTAACATGAAAAAACTTTTTAACAGATTAACGAGGTAATGAAAAAGTTAGCTTCGTTATTGACGGATTAACGATTGACGGATTAACGATTAACGGACTTGTACCCACCCATGCCAAATACAGGTGAAGACCAAAAAAATGTCTTTTCTGAGTGTGGGGCCCTTGGCACTGAGCGTTATGTTAAATCCCTTTCTAATTAACGGTTATTACATTACGTTAATTGAACGGTTATAAATGAGGGCCTGAGGTAGCAACTTTTAAGATAAAAATCGTTAATTTCACTCGGATTATACGTTTAAAGTAGTTGGCAAACATTAAATTGAAGGGGCCCGGGCCCCCTGGATCAATATTATTGTTGGGGGTTCCTTTAAATTGAGGGCCAATTAAATATTATTATAGGGGCCCAATTAAATTTGTCGCAGTTCCTGCTTCATCCAGTGGCGATGTGGAAACTAGCATGGAAGTAACTACAAACCAAAGATAATTCTAACCGATGGCTTCTTAAATCAACAGATCGTAGTAGCTCATAGGTTGTACAACCGAGCCGGTTAACCGCAATCGGAGCGCGCTCCCTTTTGACCCGCCACAAATTGGTTGGAAAAATTAAAGTGAGGGGGCCCGGGCACCCTGGATCAATATTGTTGTTGGGGATCAATTTAAATTGAGAGAATATAAATGTTTTTGTACAGGGCATTTTCAAATTGGTTGGCAAAAATTTAAAGGGGATCAAACCCCCTGGAACAATTTTATTGTTGGGGGACCCATTTAAATTGGGGCCATTTAAGTATCATTGTAGGGGGCATTTTTAAACTGGTTGGCAAAAATTAAATTAAGAGGGCCCGGGCCCCCTAAATCAGTATTATTGTTGGGGGCCCATTGAAATTGGGGGCCATTTAAATGAAACCCCTGGATCAATATCATTGTTGGGGCCATTTAAATATTATTGTAAGTGGCACATTTAAATTGGTGAGTAAAAATTAAATTGAGAGGGTTTGGGCCTCCTAGATCAGTATTATTGTTGGGGGCCCCTTTAAATTGAGGGCATATAAATATTATTGTAGAGGGCATTTTTAAATTGGCTGGCAAAAACTGAATTAAGGGGGCTCGGGCTCCTGGAACAATATTATTGTTGGGGGCCCATTTAAATTAGGGCCATTTAAATACCATTGTAGGGGCCCATTTAAATTGGTTGGCAAAAATTAAATTAAGGGGAAATACGACCCCTGGATCAATTTTATTGTTGGGGGCCCATTTAAATATTACTGTAGGGGGCCCATTTAAATTAGTTAGAAAAATTAAATTGAGGGGGCTCGGGCCCTCTGGATTAATATTATTGTTAGGGGCCCATTAAAATTAGAGGCCATTTAAATGGGCCCCCTGGATAAATGTTATTGTTGGGGCCCATTTAAATTGATTGCCATTTAAATATTATTGTAAGGAGCCCATTTAAATTGGACGGCAAAAATTAAATTGAAAGGGCCCGGGCCCCCAGTATCATTATTATCGTTAATTACTGTTGTCCGCGAGTACTGTTGTACGCGAAGATGCTAGAAGAAACTGAAACTGAAGCAACAATAGTCTTTTTTGTGACATTTTTATCATTGGTAGCATTTCAATTGGGGGGGCCGGGCCCCCTGGGCCCCCCTCTGGCTACGCCTATGCCTTGGCCTTGGCGTTGAGCCTTGTGTCCTCGACTCCACCTCTGGTAAATGAACGGTTGACCGGCTAAAAAGATACTGCTCGAAATCGGTTTTAGTGAAGAAATGAGAACTACTTGAGGTAACAAAGAGGTGTCCCAAATATTTCTCTCCAATTCCCTTTATTCGCGAAAATATTATTTTCTCCGTTTGACTCCGTACCAATTTGCGATGTAACCAGGCATGAGTTTGTTTGGTGAAAAAGGTAAAAGACAGAAGTGGAGTCCTCGAGAACACATTTTGAATTCCTTGGCCTTGGCCTCGAGGGTCAAGTCCTTGGCCTTGACCTCAAAGCCTCAAGTCCTCAAAATTGCCCTGCTCGAGGACAGCTCTATTTTTTGAATTGTTAAAATTTTGTAGATCACCTGAAAAAGCTTTTCGAAGACCTTTTTCTTGTTTTTTTAAGTTCCTTTTGAAGATAGCCAGGAATTTTTTTTTTTTTTTTGGAGAGCACTTGCACCTGCGTCCTTGGTCCCCGGTCTTGGCCTCGAGCATTCCTGTCTTTGGCCTCGAGAGGGTCTGTCCTCGGAAGAGCTGTCCTTGGCCTCGGATTTTTTTTTGCGTCCTTGGCCTTGGCCTCGAGCCTTTGTGTCCTCGATTCCACCTCTGGTAAAAGGATTCTGCTTTAGACAGCGATTCTATTAAACTTAGTCAGATGCATTGACACTTGTTGGTGTTATCTGAAGGGGGATATAAATTGCAATTATTATTATTATTATTAAACTCAATTCATCGGCGGCATTACACGAGGGAAATAATCTGTTGCAGGTTGTAACAACGTTAGACAAGCTTTGGTGAAGTGTTTAGCCTTTAAATGATGTAAAATTTGAAGCCAAAAACGATCATACTGTAGATCAGTTCTGGTAGCCTAGGTAGATCAGTTCTGATAGCCTAGTCGATGTCTGCAGGTGCCAACAGTAGTAGCCATAGGCAGGGCCTGCGAGAGGGGGGTTCAGGGGGTACATCGTACCCGGGCCCGGGTCTAGGGGGCCTGGAAGAGTTGAGGTTGTCGCGTTAAGTTTTGGGCAAATTTTTTTTCCCCCCTGATCTTTTTTTTTCTTTCTTTGGTCTTCACCTGATTTTGGGCAAAAAATAGAACCAATTTTGAGTGAAGACCTTTTTTTTTGGTCTTCACCTAATTTTGGGCAAAAAATAGAACCAATTTTGGGTGAAGACCTTTTCTTTTTTTTTTTCTTCACCTAATTTAGGGCAAAAAATTGAACCAATTTTGAGTGAAGACCTTTTTTTGACTTACAGTATGTGTTTGCACTTCAAGGAATTTTGGGGCCCGGTATCGATCCTCGTACCCTCTGGAAAAATTTTTCTATGAGGCCCTGGCCATCCATAGGTGGGCACAAATCCGTTAATCGTTAATCCGTTAACACCGAAGTTAACTTTGTCATTAACTCCTTAATCCGTTAAAAAGTGTTTTCATGTTAACGGACTAATTAAATTCACTTCCGTTAAGTTCTGTTAACTTGCGTTAAGGTTTTTGTCGCTAATTTGGGAGTTAAATTGAGCACCATTCATTCATCGTACCGGTACAAACCAGTTTGCACTGGTAACGCTTGTTGCGTATTAGCACGAGTTTTACAGAAGAAAGCGAAGAAAGGAGCTCTTTTTTGTGGCAAATAACAAGCTGCCGCCTCATTGATCTAATAATTATCGCAGTTCGCAACTTCCAAAGATTTTCCAATCGCAGCTTCGTTAGAGCATTTGAACTTTTTTTTGTCTTGAAATCAGGCACGAAGCCAGAACGGAATTTTGGGGGAGGGCAAGCGAAAATTTAGGGGGACCAGGAAATTTTTTTGGGGGGCAAAGTAATCTATTTAGGCACAAAATGCATGAAACTTTGTTGAAAATGACGTTTAACTGAAATTATTTGGGGGGCAAAGTAAAATTTGGGGGGGCAGTTGCCTCCCTGCCCCCCCCCCCTGGCTACGTCCCTGCTTGAAATTAGATTAAGACTGTAAAATGTAACTTCCAAACACAAAAAGACCACCATAGCAATGAATATTTCATTACAATCAGCTCAACAATGTCAATAGGTGTTCTACAAACGAGTGAACAAAAATAAATGTAAATTACAATTAAATTATTAACGAATTAACGGACTTTATTAACTTCCCTTAGTTTAAGCTGAAAACAACAGATTAACGTTAACGAAAGTGTGAAATTTGTTAACGGCCTAGTGGTTAACGAAGCTAACTGTTTGCATTAACTTGCCCCCTTGTGGTAGTAGCCAAGTTTTCAGATTTAGTTAGGCTACTTACTGCTACTAGTTAGTAAGTTGCTGGTAATAGGTTAGGCCTACTGTAAAGCTAACTCATTTTGTTGTAAGAATAGCAGAACCCTTGGAAAATAATCGTTCCTCTGCAGAGGAACTTGGTAAGGGGGTAATTGTACTTTATAAATACATCTCGTTCTACCCAAATCTGTTGATACATTGAATCGAAAAACTTATTTTTTTGGAAATTGCAAAGCAACGACCCCAGCGATGTAGTTGATTTGCGGTAAATTTCAATTTTTATACCACAAATCCACAAATGTTTGTGGTAAGAAATCGGTTCCCAAATCCGCAAACCAGGGATGTGGAAGCGGAAGCGGAAGCTGGAAGCGGAAGCGGCGGAGGCGATTAATTTTTTGTGGAAGCGGAAGCTGAAGCACTTTGATGAAAGAGGTTGGAAGCGGAAGCGAACTCGGAAGCAAAAGTGTTGAAAAGGAGCCGGAAGCGGAAGCAACTTTTTCAAAATCGGGCGCTTTCGGATTTTCTACCTGGCTACAGCCGTTGGGGTAAAATGTTACAATAATAATAATAATATAGAATCGACAACCAGGGTATGGTACAGTGGTGGATCTAAAAAACTTTGGTGGGGGGATGATAAAATTCATGAGCACAAATTGTGTATAATCTCAAAATTTTGCATGTTTATGATTAATGTTCTTGACCTCGCGCAAACTTGTTAGGGATATTTTTGATCCGTCCCATCCCAAAAACGTTACCAGTATATAAAACATTTTTTAAATTTAACCAATGACATACAACTAGTTTCATGTCATTGATTTAACCAATTCAATTCAAATTAATAACATAAAACGCTCTTTTCGTCTTTCCTGCATCAAAAATCGTATTCATTAAGCTTTCGCCAGCATAGCTGTCTGCATCTACAGAGAACAGGCGCGTTGCCAGAAATTCGTAATGAGGGAGCTGCTTTGGAGGTCTGGGGGCGAAGCCCCCAGCGATCGAAAATTTAGCATCTTTTTGCAAAAATAACTAAATTTTAGGGCAATTTTGATAACAAATAATGCCTTTAAAACGTGGCATAGCAATTGGCAGTGCAAACACGATTAAACCGGTTGCATAAATGGGCTATGTGAAAAGTGGCTTGTGGTAAAATTTTTTCTTGTTTACATGCTGGTAGATCATAAAATCCTATAGTTTAATAAAACTCACACGAAGTAATCTATTTCGACTATATTTTACAGCGAAAAATAATTGGAGGGGGGCTCATGGAAAGATATTTGAGAGAGGTGATTAGTAATTAACCAATACTGAATAGATCCCCCCCCTGTTTGTGAGTTTATAATATTTTTATTGATAAAAACTACGTTAAGCATTTGCAATGAGCTATATTAAATTTGATTGCATATTTTAAGCCATTTTTCAAAGTTTTTTTGATTTGTGAATTTTATTTTTGACAAATTAGCCCCCCTAAATATATGATTCAAAAGACGCTTTTAATCACGTTTTTGTCCATTCTAGTCCAAAAACCAGTCTCAGAAGTGCTAAAAACGTGGTATTTTTCTTATTCTGCATTTTGGTCGACAGGCCAATGGGTGGGGGGGGGGGCAAAAACCTTCCCCCCCGCCCTCCCTTGGCTGTGCTACTCACACAGAATGAGTAAAAACTACCTGCATCGGACTTTGATATTTCTATTGTCAAAAGTCTATTTTGTTGAAGTGTTCATTCAGCCTACCGTAACTAACAATGTAATAAAACTACATTCCAAAAGACATTTTACTTGATGTTCTATCAAATCAACACACTTTTTGTGCGAAACCGCACAACTGTATTACGCAGGCGCGTAGTCAGAAATTCGCAATTGGGGGCTGTGTTGGGGGGTGGTGGAGCATCCAGCCGCCGGAGGCCAATGGGGGTCTGGGGGCGGAGCCCCCAGTGCTCGAAGTTTTGCATTTTTTGCAAAAATAACTTCATTTTAGGGCTATTTTGATTAAAAAATAATGCTTTTAAAACGTGGCTTAGAAATAGGCAGTGCAAACAAGATTAAACTGGTGGCATAAATGGGCTATGTAGGAGGTGGCTATTGGTAAAATGTTAGTTCTCTTGTTTAGATGCTGGTATATTATAAAATCGAATAGTTCAATAAAACTCACAAAGAGTAATCTATTTCGTATACAGTTTATAGAGAAAAATAATTGGGGGGGGGGGGTCTAATGAAAAGAAATTTGAGAGAAATTGGTAATCAACTAATACTGAATAGCCCCCCATTCCTTAGTTTATAGTATATTTGTTGATGACACCTATGTTTAGCATTTTTACACTTGCGATCAAATTTGATTGCTTATTTTTGACCATTTGTCAAAGTTTTCATTTATTTGTTGGTTTTATTTTTGACAAATTAGCCCCCTTCCCCCTGAACATATGTTTCAAAAGATGTTTTAAATCACTATTTAGTCCACTCCAGAGCATAAAACAGTCTCAAAAGTGCTAAAAACGTAGTGTTTTTCCCATTCTGCATTTTGGTCGACGTATCAATAAAAGGGCTATAGCCCCCCGCACCCCCCCTGGCTACGCTACTGGTATTGCTTGAGGTTTGAGCAAAAATGCGCCATAATTGAACTCCTGCTGTGTTATGCCTTTATCGTTGAAGAGTGCTAGTTGGAAATTTTGCTACTTTGGCGCTTTCAAATCAATCGGACCTGTAAAAAACTAATTTCTGCTTTGTAAAAAGGTCGCAGTAAAAATCTTTTTCCTCCCCCCGTCCTACCCCCCCACCCCCACCCCCAATGGCTTCAGAAATTATATCGCAGTCACCCGGCCTATCGAGTATTCACTGATTGCTTTTTTTTGATGTTTAAGATTATGCATATGCACGTTTTGTTTAGGCTGGTGGGGGAGATGCATCCCCCCCATCCCCCCCCCCTAAATCCGCCACTGGCATGGTATGGAATGGAATGGAACGGAAATTTCGCTATGGAATATGGAAGATGCCAAACTGGAATGGAATGGAAGATTTCAAGAATGAAATGGAAGACAATCTTCCATACTTCCATACCAATTTCATGCTAGATTTTGTGCATTGTATTTACAGAAAAAAACATACCGGTGTCGGGTGGTGATAAATAATATTGTCACAGAAGTATTCAACTTCAATATTTACGGGTAACATTTGTCGACAAATCGCGGTACTTTGGTTGTTTGTATTGCGCAAACAGTGTACGTATTGCATCATTGGTAGTACATTGCAATTTGCAGCATTGATGTTACAGTTGACGACTTTGACAGGTTTGACTTGTTCTTTTGTTGTTGTTTTTTTTTTTGAGACTGACAATTTGCCAAGTCCTACAAATTTTGTTTTCTTACATCGTCACGAAAACTCGTATTTGTTATTTCATTCCGGTTTCAGCTTAATTTTATTTATATTTTTATTTTTTCGGTTTACAATAATTCTTTTTGGTGTTAAAGCTCGGTATTTCTATTACGGTAAATGTTGTTTAGCAGTTTGGTTATGACAAATTTTATAGTTGATATGAGAGCAAACTTGTACGGTAATCATTAGACCATAGGCGTAACCACGGGGCCCAGGTCCTCTGCCTACCCCCAACTGAAATGCTACCAATGATAAAAATGATGACACAAAGCCTAATTATTCAATTTTTTTAGCATTTTTTGGGCGCAACAGTACATGCGTACAACAGCAATTAGCAATAACTTAATATTGACGAGTAGGGGGTCCGGGCCCTCTCAATTTAAATTTTTGCCAACCAATTTAAATGTACAAGCTGGGAGTAATTCCGTGTTTTTGTTCTAAAAGGTTCAATCTTAGGCCCTCATCCACCTTTTTTATTCAATAATATGTTTTAGGCCCCCAGGTAACTTTTATACCGCAATAACATGATCAGTAACCATTTATTGCATCTAATGTACTAGCTTGAAATAACTTTAAATTCCACCTTCACCACCTGCCAACTTTAAATAACAATCCACCTCCATCTCGTCAGTTTTCACGCAACAAAACGCTTTTGCGCTTTTGAAAAAATTAGCTAGGGGAAATGCTTATTGAACAAATATTAAAGTTGAATCGAGGGTGCTTGGGCTTCTTCTGGTCGTGCATATTCCTAAAACTGGTTATTTTCATAAAAAAATAAAAATCTTCAAAGGCAAATCTTCGAGTAAATGATTTAATGCTAAAAATGTTGCAGAAAGCAATGTACCTTGATTCCCCTGAGCAGGCCAAGTCACAAAATTTAACCCCAAAATGCAAGATTTTAAACGTGTTTTGACCTGACTTGGAGTAAAAAGAGGGATTTGTTCAATTGGCTCTCAAATCTCAAAAATTTTTCTTCTTTACAATGGCTTTGAAAACGTGCAAAATGTGATCCAAATGGCATTAAAATAGACATTTTTTCCAAAAACTTACAAAAAATCGCATTGCAGCTGGGTGCTTTGCTCCCAGACCCCCGCCCCCAGGCCCCGTTCGTGACGCGTTTGAGTTCCGCTAATTTGCTCACCACGTCTCCCAATTTTGATACGTTAGTAAAACTTTTTTAATTTGCAGTTTTAGTCTTTTCCCTTTAACAAATCCTGGTTACGTGCTAAAGCAGACCCCCAGCTTTTGATCTTTCATTCTTTGTCCCATAAAAAGTCTCCCTTTTTGAAAATTTCTGATGACGTCATTTGCATGTGATTTACGATTTAGCCCTCTCCCAATCCAAAATCTTGGCTATGCCTATGCATTAAACCATGTGCAATACGCATACTAGATACCGGTCGTGGCATCTTCGTATTGTTGACGTACCTTTACGAGCGGTTGCTTACAACATTGCAAAGATGCAAAGCAGCAAAATATACGGTGCATTGCTTCCAGTCTACACTTTCTTTGGTATGGAAGTATGGAATGGAATATGAAAGAAAATTTTATTATGGAATGGAAGACTTTTAGTATGGAATGGAAATGGAATGGACGAAAATTGCCAGTATGGAATATGGAAAAATCTTTTTCCATTCCACTCCGTGCCATGCCCTGTCGACAACACAAGTCAAATAAAGTAGCTTACTAAGTAAACTTACCTGCCTTTTTTTTTAACTAAATACAATTAGCTGTTTCATACTGAGCAGGGATGTGGAAGCGGAAGCTGGAAGCGGTGGAAGTGGTTAAATTTTTGTGGAAGCGGAAGCACTTTGATGAAAAACACTGGAAGCGGAAGCGAACTCGGAAGCGACTAATTCTATCTGGAGCCGGAAGCGGAAGCAAAAAATTCCAAAGGTGAGGAAGCGGAAGCAAATTCGGAAGCATAAAACTTCAAGAGGAGCTGGAAGCGGAAGCATTAAAAATTTGACTGCTTCCACATCCCTGCCGCAAACCAAAACCTTGAGTTCGCAAATTGCGGATTTGCGGAAATGCCGAGCACTGCTTTTGGCGGCCGAAAAGTACGAGCTCATTCATTGATAGGCACCAAAATGCAAGACTGTAGAGTATCGAGAGACATCACATGCACTAAACCGTAAAGGCTTAAAATTAGGATTGGAAAAATGTGGGAAAACAGGAGTTTTTCTAACTTAACTTTAAAGGTATTTTCTTTCAAATCGCTTTGAAAATTGTTTAATCTCCTTCGAACATCACAAAAATTGCTATTTTTCTAAAAAAAATCACTAAAATAGTGCAATGGAAGCATGGAGACTTTGCTCTTGCCCCTCAGAACCCCTTTTTTTTTCCAAAGACTTGAGTTTGCAAATACCAGATAAGGTACCTCAATTTAATTTAAAAACAGAAATTTTTCTCTTCTTAGATGTGAAAAAATAAATAAATAAATAAAATTTTGTTTGCAATACTTTTAGGTAATAATATAGTCGCTTTGTGATATTTAAAGCAATAATGTATGATAAGATTTTAAACAATTTGGTGAAACGAAATCGTTTAACCAAACAATAAGATTTGTGATAGAGAAACTGCTAAAAAGTGGAGACTCATGATTAGTGGACGTATCCGTATGCACCGGGGCCCTAACTAGGCGCGTAGCCAGACATTCGCAATGGGGGGTTATTTGTGGGTCTGGGAGCGGAGCCCCCAGCGCTCAAAAATTTTGCATTTTTTTGCAAAAATAACTTAATTTTAGGGCTATTTTAGTAAAGAAAGATGCTTTTAAAACGTTGCATAGAAATTGGCAGCGCGACATGATTCAACTAATTGCACTAATTGGCTATGTTGGAGGTGGCTAATGATAACACTGTAGTTCTCTTGTTTACATGCTAGTAAATCATAAAATCATATTATTTTATACAACTCACACGAAGTTTATTCAATCTGAATGTTCAAATATGATTCTTATCTGACGATTTCTCTTAACCAAAAGACCAGCTGTTTTTTTTTTTTTTTAGCACACTCAAGATTATTTAGGTCGGAGTAACTGCCGCAGATAAATTTTTCGAGTCATTATAATGGGCCCCAGATGAAAAGAGCTAAGAAACGCTGCCGGCGTTATATGAATAATCTTTTTTATTAACATAAACTCAGAATTTTTTAAATTGCTGATTTTTTGTAGTCAATGGCGCAACACGGGAGGCTAAGGGGGCTTTAGTTGCCAGCCCTCCTTAGCCAAACCACTAAGAACATTTAACCACAAATACAAGCGTTTAAACGTGTTTGAACTTTACGTGTAAGTAAGGGGGGTAGGGGGGTTGAAAGGGCCGGGAAATCTAATTCTTTT
The DNA here is from genome assembly GCA_963965965.1 of Trididemnum nubilum. Lineage (NCBI taxonomy): Eukaryota > Metazoa > Chordata > Ascidiacea > Aplousobranchia > Didemnidae > Trididemnum > Trididemnum nubilum. The sequence goes on from OZ014472.1 coordinate 7,026,014, forward strand.
AAATGACTTCCGAATTTTAGAAATTTAGTTCTTTCAAATGTCTCTAAAAACGAGCAAAATGTAATCTTAAACGTCGTTAAAATGTTTATTTTTTACCAAAACGTCACAGCAAATTGCCCAGTGGCTGGAGGTTTGCCCTTAGACTCCTCCTCTTGCAATGAACTTGAGTTTCATCAGTTTATTTACCATGCTGCCTAAATGAGACATTTTTTGAACAAAAGTGTTTTAATTTTTGGTTCAAGCCCCAGCCTTAGTAAAATTCTGGTAGCGTGCATGTTCGTAGCGGACAGGCGCGTAGCCAGAAATTCGCAATGGGGGGGCTGTGTGTGTTGGGGTCTAGGGGTGGAGCCCCCAGCGCTCGAAAATTTTGCATTTTTTTGCAAAAATATCTTATTTTAGAGCTATTTTAATAAAAAATAATGCTTTTAAAACGTGGCATAGAAATTGGCAGCGCAAGATGATTCAACTGGTTGCATTTTGAGCGCGGCTGTTGCAATTTTGCGACAAGGCTATCTTCCAAATATCAAACAATATTGCTTCAATATCGAAAGCGGGAATCCCCCAAGTTAGATATCATTTTTTTCGTTAGAAAACCAGCTTTCCAATGAGCTATTGTGTTCTATAGGTTGCTATTGAAGTTATTGCGGTTGAAGTTAGTGATTGGAAATGGATAAGAATTATTACATTCTTAACTAAGCGTTCGAAATGGTTGCAGCTGATAGCGATTCATGGAATGAACCCGAGTATTCTGAGCTTAAATTTAGTGATTGTGATCAAATATTATAACATTTTTTGATAGTCCTACTTATGTGCTACAAATGTTATATACATTGTTTGGGCATAAAAAAAAAGATTAAGCTTACAAAATTGTTTAAAGATAGATTGCAAAAATCATTTTCTCTAAAAAAAAAATTCAACGCTCTAAGGGTTAATGGGCTATATGGGAAGTGACTAATGATAACATTGCAATTCTCTTGTTTACTTGCTGGTAAATCATAAAATCCTATTTTTCAATAAAACTCACATGGAGTAGGCTATTTTGCTTATATATTTTATGAAGAAAAATAATCAGAGGGGGGGGGGGGCGGATAATGGAAAGATATTTGAGAGAAGTGATTGGTGATTAACTAACACTGAATAGCCCCCTCCCCTTATTCCGGAATATATAATATATTTGTTAATAAAACCTATGTTTGGCGTTTTTACATTAGCGATCAAATTTGATTATTTATTTTCGGGCTTTTTTTACAGTTTTCATTGATTTGTAACTTCAAGTTTTGACAATTATCCCCCCTCCCCCCTTGAATATATGCTTCAAAAGATGCTTTAAATCACTTTTTAGTCAATTCCAGCGCAAAAAAAACAGTCTCAAAAGATCTAAACACGTGGTATTTCTCTTATTCTGCATTTTGATTGACAGCCCAATGGGGGGCTAAGCCTCCCGCCCCCCAACCTCCCCCCTGGCTACGCTACTGGTAGCCAAACGACATCAGTCTTAATATGCAAAAAAGTAGTATATTTTGGTGCCCTTTCACTTTCTTGCCCTTTCACTTTAGAGCTCTTTCACTTTAGTGCTCCCTCACTTAGATAGCTCTGGCGACAGCATTGTTACCGTATTTTGCAGTATTTTTACATGATAATATTATGTTAGCTATGTAATAATTTAAAAACTATGATAATCTTTCAAAAAATTCTGTAAAATTAACTTGTTTAACCAAGCAATAAGGTTTGTGTTTGAAAAACCACTAAAAAAATGGAGACCCATAATCACTGGACGTTTGCACCAAAGTCCTAACGGACGAAGTCAAGGTGACCATTTTCACGTTATTTTCATTCACGAGTTACGGCCTTAATTGTTGCATTACCATGATACCGCTACGGAACGTAATCAGCACTGTTGCTATCAGTAGCGTACGCAGGATTTAAAAAAGGGGGGGGGGGGCCAGAAAATTTGAAAAGAACAAAGATCTGAATCAGAAATTGTTTAACTCGAATTTTGTCCGATTTTTCGCCCAAAGTTAGGTGAAGAGCAAACAAAAAAAAGGTCTTCACTCAAATTTAGTCCGATTTTTCGCCTAAAGTTAGGTGAAGCGCAAAAAAAAAAGGTCTTCAATCAAATTTAGCCCAATTTTAAGCCCAAAGCCTATAAAAAACGTACAGAACATACCCTTTGTGTGGTCAAGCCTTATGCCCAACTTGCAAAGGGGAGGGGGGCATGCCTCAATATTGCTTACTTTTCTATGCAGTTTTTGCAATCCTGGCGACCCAAAGGGGGAAGCATGGCACAATGCCCCCCCCCCCTAAATACGCCCCTGGTTGCTTAACGCGTAAAACTTCAGTATACATTCATTATTTTCAGAAACTACAATGTTTGAATGATCGCCAAAAATTTAACGAAAACTCAACAAAAATTATATCCTTGGTCTTGGCCTTAATCATTTCTGTCTTAGGCTCGAAAGGGTCTGCCCGCGAAAAATTGGTTCTTGGCCACTGATTTTGTTTTGAGTTCTTGACTTCGAACGTTGTGCCATTGACTCCATCTCTGCCTTTCATGGTGTGTAGTAGAGAGGTTGCAGCTTTACTCGAAAACCAAAGAGTTCTTTCGCTGTCTTCTGGCCAAGACATCTTGGTGAATAAAATGGAAGTACTGTAATTATAATTAATTACAATAATTACAATACTGGTACAAAAAGAACATCACTACCTATTTTTATCTTTTTAATTTGCACACACCTCTTTTGCGATTTAATTGGCAGTTTTTGGCATGATCGAAAAGCAGGTTGTTACGGATTCGATTTGTCTACCGTCTGCCTCGAGGATTCGTAACACACTTTTCTTGTTAGAAAATTCGTCCTTTATTTGTTGGTGTATAGGTAAGCGGAAGCGAAAACGGTAAGTGGTTTCTGAGAAAAAATAAACATTTAGACACTCAAAAAACACATGAAATATTTTACGGAATAAATTAGAGCTTAAATTTGAACCAAAAACAAAACAAATTGGAATTAATGCTTCAACGAAAACAAAATATGACCTTCAGCACACAACTCGTTTATCTCATTTACTTATTCAAATTTAGAATCTATTTTCACAATTATTAACAAACAATTTAACAAAATAATACATTGTACTAACTGATGAATTTTTCAATGCAGACGGAGAATTCCAAATGCGATTAAATCAAAAGTTGAATATGTAAACTGAAGCCAGGCCGATGTCAAACTCGCTGCAGTTAATGCTCACAAAAAAGGGAACGTTGGAAAATAATATTTGTCAGAATTGAGTCAGCGAACTATCTGAATTAGAGACCGAGGCAATTGGCGCTCAAAATAAATCGTACAGAAGATCAGCTGTTTCCAATACGAGCTGCAAAGGCAGCGATATTTCAAACTGTAGTTCTATGCTGACTCAACCTTTAAAATTTAGTAACAAAAAATCATCGCTGCTTTCTGCAGACACTCAACTGAATAGTGATTTTTTTATTATTATTATTATTATTGTGAATAGTGGCGCTTTATAACAGCGGTGGTTTATCAGCACCATTACAAAATTGACTAAAAAACACAAATAGATATATTGACATCGCAAAGCTTCAGCTTGCAAAGTTTACAATTTGCACTCAATTAGGTCAACGCGAAAATTAGTAACTTACGTCATATAAAAAGAAACAAGAACATCTTCACGGCAACCGGATTTAACAGATTTCAACATTTGCAACGATTCAACGGATTAAATACTTGGCTTGAAGAACGAGTCGTGGCTTCCGAATGCAAATTAACGAAAATAATGAAACCGGGTTTGAAACTCACACAAAGTAAATAAACAAATAAGAAAAACACAAAACGGCGCTACACAGGCACTGCAACTAAAAACGGAGTCTCGGAAAGTGAACAAAGCTTTAACAAATTCGGACTATGACCTAAAAACATGGTCGTCAATGGCCCTGGTCAATGGCCTTGGATTAGGTAGTCATTTCGGGATCAGCTATATTTCGGTGCGTATTTTTTAGAGCCTAAATGGAACTTCAGCGTTTCTAGACGGGCTTTAGCCTCGCTTGGCTCCGAATGACTGAAACCTTTTTCTTTTTTTGCTATGGTTGCACTGCAAGTAATATAATAGGACGCATTGATGCCATGCTAATGTCGAAAATAGACAATGGCAAACACCACGTATGTAATACTGTGTAGTATTAAGTATAATAGACGTTAGTATTAAGTATAATGCGTTCGTTTCTAAAGCGAAAGATCTAAGATTCAAATCTCGGGCCAGTCAAATCGGATACGGTGTTGCCAGCAACGGCTCTCCACCGCTGCGACATTTTTTCGAAAAGAAATGTGTTGCCTGGGTGCAATGACGTGGAGATGTGCCCGCAAACTCGTTACACAATTCGGCGTAAACTCGTAATACCGTGAGTATAATGAAACGTTTGGTTTGATTTTTGATTCGTTCAAATTAATTTTGCTTTTGCAATAGAAATTTTGACACGTTGTGCCACACAAAACTTTTTAAAATTGATTTCATTTGGCATTGCAAAAACGAACAACTTTTAATGCGAAAAAAATCCTGAAATTATTCGGTCTGGCGTTATGAGTAGCAAAACTTCCTCAAAAACTTCAAGAATTCGCTCTGTTCAATTGCAGTACTGTTCAAATTGAATGAGTGATGACTCCGCAATTCCACATTGCTGTTTAATTATTAGCAATCATCACGGTACAAAACATTGGGCAATGGAAACCTATTTCCAAGGTAGCACTACTCGTAAAATCTCGAAGACACTTCGTCCTCATTCCAAAAATGTTTGTATTTTTTACGAGTTGTACTTTTTGTGTGTGTACGTGTGCGTTAAAGAGCCGCTTTGACGGATTGTGCCATAAATTATTTTTTCAATACCGGAAACGCATTTCTGTCTCAACAAATTACTCTATTGGCTCCGCATGGCTACTCCACAAATTATTGGCTCCGCTCCTCATTAGGTTTTTGGTAGACACGTATGGTTTTTCCTCAACCCTTTGTCATGGAAGGCCTTTTGCTGTTTTCCGAGTAATTTTGAAAGTTTAGTTAGTAAGTTATCAGAGGATTGCAGTAAATGACTTGATTGATTGATTGATTGGTGCATCTTTATCCTCCTATCACGAGAAAGCGACGGTGCGCTATGTTTTGGACGAATCCGTACCCGCTTAGGAGTTGACCATTTTCCAAGCTTTCCTGCTGACGTTTTGACTTCTTCCCACGTAAATTTGCTGCTTGTTCGAAGCCACCAAGCAGAGATAATTATCGTTAAGCGTCTTATCCAAGGACGCAACAACGTGACCAGGGTGCGGGTTGAACTCGTAATCCTGCGATCAGAGTCGTCGTAAAAACGCCTTTACCCATGCGGCCACGCGGCCACACTTCGGAATCGAAAGAAGAAAAATATTGAACTATATAGAGTTAATGGGAAAAAAAAGTTTTTGATTTTAGATGCTTTTAGAGAGACGATTTGATCATGTGATTACTGATCAAGGCTCCGATCCAGGAAAACCTAAAAATTAGTTGAAAGTTCAAATGACTATTAGTCGTTGCATAGCTTTTTTATTGTTTTTACTGTAAGAGCATTAGCAGTCTAATGGTGAAAAAACTTTTGTTAAATTCAGATCATAAAAGAGAAAGCATAAAGCACTTATCAAGTACTTGCTAATTGCATGAACCAAACGTCCGAATTTCTGTTGGAACGTAGCTCAATAGTTATTTTTCACTGGCCAGTGCAGTAATGCTCTGATCAGCAGCATCTCGTCAAAATTATCTGATGGTGATGGTGTTGGAAATAATTGAATGCGTTTATGTTGTGTCGAAAAAGATTTATGCGACTGTTGATGAGGTCCAAGCGAATAGAAAAAGATGTCAGCGTTTATCTGAGCGAATTCGATGTTTAGTTACTCCGTTAAATGAATTGTTATCTCATGTAAGTTAAATGTTCTGTGCTCATACTGGTCCCAATAATACAGAAATTAAAGATCAAAAACATTTAGTTTTGTTTTGTGGTAATATTTTTCTTAGAAACTTATTACATAGGCTTGGCAAAAAATGTTAAATTTTGAGAACAGTACTAAGGGTAACTTTACTACAGTTTCATCTTCTATTTTATAACTATTAACTACCATGTTTTTCTACAGCAAATGCCAAAAAGCTTTTAAGCAGTAAATCTAATGTGTCTTTTCAGTTATTTTTGTTTACTTCAATCAGTGGTCGAATGGATATAGCGTCTGGTACTGAAACGATAGACTCGGGTTCGATTCCCGGTCACTGCGGTCAGGTCAATCTAATGACAGTGTTCTTGCTTGGCGTTTAGCATTAAAAGATTAGTGTGAAGGCTCCACCGTGTGTGGTAAACAGGTGGGCAGGTCGCAGCTTGACTTAAACACCGAAAGGTCTCTTTGAAGTCTCTTGACTAACGAAACGTGACGAAAAAAAGATGGTATTTTAACTGCACTTTTAATGCAAAAAATACAAACCATAAGACATTGTCGAATTTAGGGAAACAGTGGAACAATATATAAAGAAGCTCTAATTGATTTGGTCAGCACATTGGAAGAATCTCGCCAGTTTTTGAGTACATTTACAAAAGAGAAAACGCTCTTCAAAAAATTGCAAGATGCCTGTTATGCCAATAAAGTTAAAGTAAGTTTCTTGAAACCGATAAATTTCCTAAGATTTTTTTAGATTATAGATGATATATTTGTTGTGATCTTGGTATCATAGGCGTAACCAGGGGGGGGGCCAGGGGGCCCGGGCCCCCCCCCCAATCAAAATTTCACTAACGACAAAAAGTTATGACAACATAGCCTGGCGATGTTTAGTTGCAGTTTTTTTTCAGTAATTACGGACATAACAGTAATTAAACAGTAAAGTAACAGTAAAGCTAACGGTTTCGGCCGAAAAATCACTCTCAATTTCGGTGAAGACCTTTTTTTTTTTTTTTTTTGGAGACCACCTGATTTTGGGCGGAAAAAACGTTCGAATTTCCGATTTCGGCCGAAAAATCACTCTCAATTTCGGTGAAGACCTTTTTTTTTTTGGAGACCACCTGATTTTGGGCGGAAAAAACGTTCGAATTTCCGATTCCGGCCCAAAAATCACTCTCAATTTCGGTGAAGACATCCGAATTTTTTAGGGTTTGTGCTTAAAATCCCCCCCACCAAAATTTTCTAGATCCGCCACTGGTATGGGCCCCCCCCCAATCAAAAATCCTGGCTACGCCTATGCTTGGTATACATGTAATTTAATTATAAGAATTATAAAGGCATTCGAAATCGCTCAATGAAATGACAACAAAACAAATTCATCCCACTCATATGACCAGGTTTTCTAGTTTATCCATATCCCTCATTTTGGGAGGTTGTGTTTGCAAGTTTTTTTGTCGTACTGGGCCAGTATGACGGGCCGACTGTTACAGTAGTCAAAGAAAAAGTGATTAAAAGTAAACAACTATTGTATAAGATATATGGTATTTTCTGCTAATTAGCAGAACTCGTTAAATTGAAATAAAAGTTTTTAATTTATACTAGAGGAAAGCAAAATTTCTGGCCCAGTAAACTATAAGCACGCAAGACTAATAAAATTAAGTTATAACTTAATTCATACTTAGCATAGCTTGTTATAACTGCATTTTGTTGTAGCTATATAGCATGCAGCCATGCAATCTTTATATTTTATCTACTTTATGTATCTTTGCTTGGATCATCAGTGACAGTATATTTTTTGATAAAGTCACAAGTAGACATGTGCTTTTCTGATGCCATAGCAAAGTTACTGTTAATACCAACACAAAAATAGGCTTAAAATTCGGATCATCAAGCGTTTTCCGGCATCTATCATGCGCCTTCTTCAGAATTTAAATGAAATATTAAAATATTTCAATTCAGTTTAAATCACAATGAGGGTCCAGTGATATACACCAAAAGCGTTTAATAATTACAATTAGTTTATTGGTAAGCAATAAATTTAAAGCCTAATCGAAGTTGCTATTACAACTTCGCAATGTTACTTTTTAAGATAGTGAGGCATACTGTATTTATATTTTTTTAGGAAACTTTTGAGCATTTGAACGATCGTTTAAACATTTTAGTCCCAGCTTTGACCTTTGGATTGCAAGTAGAAAATCGCAAGTCAGTTCGAAAAGCTTTTTCGAGCAGCGTTCGGCTTCCGGAAGATGTAAAAGACGAATCTAAAGATTTGCGAGATATGCAACAACTTCTTACGTCACTTGGTAAATATATGCATGAGTTGTTTTGCGAAAGCATAAGCAGTTTTTTAAAAGCAGGAAATGTTTTAGTATCTGCCAATGAAAAAAATTAATGTTATTGTTAAAACATTTTTATCTGTACTTCATATATTGCAGGTGTAAGATTGTACAGTTCTAATGTTTTTTTTGTTTACAGGGCATGCTTTAATATAATCAAAAAAAATCTCTTATGAAGATATCGCGTCAGACAAAGATTAAAACTTTAATGATAATTCTATTGCGTTTAAGGTTTGCCGTCTTTTCACACCATACGACATTCTGATTTGAGAGAGATGACATTTCATTCTGAATCTCAAATGTATTCTCTCTACAGGGCAAAGTACAGAATGAACCCAGTAATTGTAAAAAAGCCGAACTTTGATTTCACAAACGAAAGGTATACTGCAATTGATTTTAGTGATATTACAGTGTAATGGTTTGGTTTAGAGAATCTCCACTGCAGAATTTTGGACCGTAATCACAAGCAAGTAGGATTTCCAGTTCAAAAAATTTGAACACGCTTGTATAGCCAATTTTAGCAAATTAGTGAAGGTTAAGTTCGATGATTCAAGCAGAGTTTGCTTTTTGCTAATTGTTTTCAGGTTTTACGAGTTTTTTTTTCGATAATCAATAAGACTGTCGAAAAACCGGTTCAATATGGAGTGGAATGATAAACTGTTTATTTCATTACAGAAAAGAATATTTTCTAAATGATGCAAAAAACATGCTACAATTTAATTCAGAGAATGTGGTGAGAGTTTTTGGTGTTTGCTTAGATGGGCTTAATAGCTATCTGATCGTACAGGAATTCATGGAGTTAGGAAACCTTCACGAGGTACATGAATTGGAACAATCGACAATCGCGTCACGTGTTTCGTTGTTTTTACTCGGACATTTTCAAACTAACGAATGCGTATTTTCAGACTTTTGCCTATAACTCGATAACGGTCAGGTCTAGCTGCATGAAATTTAGACAGCAGTTTGAGATTAATAAGATTTCTATTTGTACCAAATTACTCCTACCAGCTCACTTTTGGCCGCAATGAGTTTTTTTTTCTTTTGTGTTTTTGTTTTTTCTTTTCCTTTTTTTTTCTTTCTAAATCTTGTACGCTCTTCTCCTAAACCACAAACACCGAAATCTAATTTTTGTGTAAGGTTGTTGAGCTGCAGAGGCAATTTTATCTCCCAAAATTTTTGGGGACAACCCCCATACCAGGACTCTCCCAAAATGGGGCTCCAAAAAATCATTTTTTGAACGGCTTAAGCTAGGGCGCTAGTTTTTATTTTTTTGATGTCGGTAGATATCTAAAAGACAAATATTTTGACATAACTTAGTTTGGGGGCAAATTTTTTGAGAGAATCTCGTTATTCAACATGCGTTGTTCGTTCAACGGGCTTCCTTCTCAGCAAGTTTCCATTTAGTTACTAAGAATTTTTTGTTTCTTTGTAGAACTAGCTAATTGCACTTGATATAATTCTCAAGTTTGTTTGTTTTTTTCTGCTCATGATAAACCTAGCTTAAAATTTATGCAGCTGTAATTGTATTAGTGATGTTTATTCAAAATTTTATTATGTAGTGCTGTTTTGAAACTTAGTTCAACACCATTGCCTTCCACTTCATTATGCTCAATAAATCTAAATAATTGTTGTGAATAGTTTGCCTGGAAGGCGTAACAATGGTACCACGTAAAAGTTTGCAATACACCGTCTTAATACTGAATCTTGCTCCAACACCGATCTCTATGAGTTTAAAGAAAGAGCCACTCGGTGGCTTGTGGCAAGCATCAATCTAGCACTGAAAAATTTTGCTACGAAGTCATTTATACATCGTCCTGAGCGTTTATTCATGCAAAAAGGTCAAATCAAATGTTTCATTGTACTAACTGTAATATGCTGAAGCGTGTAGCGAATTGGCAGGGCCCATATCCGAGTAGTTGCGCATGGGCAACACAACTCCTTTCGGAGAAATGTCGCAGCGGGGGCTAGCCTTTGGCAATACTGTATCAGATTGGACCGGCCGGAGATTTGAACCTCAAACCTACCGATCCAGAGACGAACCCGTTAACGTTCGACTAACTGGCCGGTTATACGATAAGGTCGCCAAGATAATTTAAAGGTGTCTTATCAACATTCTTGAAATATGCTGTCCTGCGATTTTAAAGGTTCTTCATTCTTCAAGAAACATTGAAAAACTTGTTCTGTTACGTATGTGCGTTGAATCTTCACGTGGCCTCTACTTTGTTCACTGCTCTGACGTCATCCACAGAAACGTCTCCTCTTCCAAGTTTCTTGTCAACATCGACCTTCACGTTAAGGTAAAGAAACTTAATTTTAATTAGAAAAAGAAAAAAAACTATAAAAAAATAAAAGAATTCACTGCTTTAAATCTTGAATTGCAAATCTTTTGAAACAAGAATCATTGGTAATCAGTAGCCTATCCACTACACGAAATACCGTATCATGTAATAATGTTGCCATGCATTATGCTACGAAACATGCAGCCAAAATCCATGTCGATTTGACATGGAACATTGATCGGATATGTTATTCTAGCCTTCTTGGAAATGATTTTAACTTATCACTTCCCACGTAGACATTGCTTAAAACAAAACTTGAAATTATAGTACTCTTCCTCTATGCAGTGGTTGAATCATCAAATAAAATCGACAATGCTTTGTTTACAGATTTCTGGATTTAAATTTTCGACGACGGAGTCGACTCTTGCAGATCGACTCCAGTCACCGCAGTTTTGTTGCAGCTTTGCCGACAACTTGTTACCAAATGACGGATCATCGTACTCCGAAAGAAACGATGTATTCCGGTAAAACATCAATAAAAGATTGTCCAAGCAGTGTAATTAGGCATACGGGTAACTATTTGGGAAGAATTGTAGTGGTACGCCAATTAAATTACGGGAAGCAGAACTGTAGAAATACCTGCTTGGTTTTTGTAACGCACTATAGGCATTATTAATCATAATATTTGAATGCAAAGGTAATTCAATTATGAGGAGTTTGATGTTACTATCGAAAGAGTGCTCAGTGGAAAAATCCAGAGTATTTAATGAGAAAGTTTAAAGCATAATGCATTGTCATCGTAATGTCCTAACCACATTTTACTAGACACTGTGCCAACGTATAGAAATACTATTTGTTGTCCTTGATCTTTACGATTTTGCAATCAAAAAAGGGTGGCAGCCTACTTTTTCTCTCGTTTAATCCTTTGTGTTTTTAAATTTGAAATTTTTGAACAATTTCACCAAACAAAAAGCCGAATTTGTTCTATAATCTCTTTATGGCTTTCCCTCCAGGTCATCAGATCTACAATTAGCCATGTCACTTTCGCCAATTTTTTTTAACCTTTAATTTCTCTAAAACTTGTGATCTGAAAAACTTGCTGCATGCTTAAACCATCCAATAGCAAAACTAAGGCAAAAATTTGTTAGGATGTTGCAATCTCCACTAAATTGTCTTCTGGCTAACGAAACTTGGTAAACAAGAAGGAAATTACAATATTGACGAAAAGATATCATGTTAATTCAGGTATAGGTATGTGTTGTGTGTTAATTTAGGTATGGGTATGTGTTGTGTGAAATCGTAACATGTTCCTCCTCGAATCACCATCAAGAAAACAACACAAAGTTGTGCAGGAAAAAATGCATTTCAATCTTGCAAAACCTGGATGGATGGGGCAATGCTGCAATGACCGCAGTGTCCTGCTTAGAAATAAATGAATTGCTACGTCCGACAATGGAAGGTATTTACAGTATTTTATGCAGTATTGAATCAACTATATACGTACTAAAATTTTTTGATTTGCGGAAGTTGCTAAGAGACTATTGTACTTTGCGTTCATTTCAGCATGTTTTTTTTTCAGACCAGACACTTCGGGATAATTTATTGCAGTAATTGACTTCCTATCCCCATTTATTTTATTCTTCGAAGCTTTCTAATGACGCTCTCTCATTGGTCTTTTTCCAGCCAATCACAGCTCGGCTTTTTTTTATAAATAGCCACTCATTTTCCTGCGCTCTCCATTCTGACGATTCTTCTTGACAAGTGTCAGACGAAAAGCTTCGAAGATATGAACATTTTAATCAAGGCAATTCTTAGGTTCTGTACCACCAACCAACTCTTCAATTATTTTATTCTCCTGATTAATTTTAACTGCAAAATATACCTTGATCTTGTTCAAACCATTCAATTGCTAATAAATTTCATAGTACAACTTTTAATCGAAAAAAAACTTTGACTGAGAGTCTGTACTCTGTATAGAAGAAAGTCTTGGCATTTTGCAAATTTAGATTCAATACATAGTTTTTGATGTAAAGCTGCTGCTACCATTACTGTACATTCACCGCAGTTAAAAAGATTGTATTTCAGAAGTTGTTCAGCGATTGACTTCAGAGCAAGAGCAATTACAAAATCAATTTGATTCTTGAAGAAAATCAACTTAAGGAAAAGCGACTGATAGCTAATTCAAGAAAAAACAATTAAGTTTATTTCTTCAAACAAATGTAAATTTTGAATATGGTAGCATTGTCGCCATTGCGTGCTCGCCATGAAATCTATGTGAAGTTGCGCAGCAATGAAGAATCTTCTACTAATGCTGTAGTTTGCTCATAAAATTAACTTCCATCAAACAGTTTGCCGCGCAGTTGCAACTTTACTTCGGGGTGGATTCGCCATCCCTCGGAGACTCTATTAAGACTTCATGGCGACCACAATAATGTGGAATCGTATTAAAATTCCTTTACAAAAATACGCGCGGAAAAATTTAACTGATTAATTGGTAGTAGCATAAAATATTGATTGTGATATTTGAAGGTCGGTTCGGTTTTTGCGGATTGCAGATCGGTGCTAGTTTGTATTGTTCGTTGAGTAGTGCCCTTTTTACTAGTCTGTTCGGCCATTGACTGTTTTTTCACGAAAAAAAAAACGATAGAAGAAAGCAATTTTGCAATCCGAAAAACTGGTGGTCATAAACAACACATTACAAGCGCTATAGTATCTTAAGCTCTTTAAAACAAACAAAGCTTATGACGTATGACGTTAACGGAGCTGGACAGCGCTGTTTCGGACTGCTACAAAGTCAGTTCTTCTTAGTAACGCTCAGAACTGTTAGCTAAGTAAATCTAACATAAACCCTAAGCCGTTGAAATACTCGGCTATACGTTATTTTTGTACTTGTGGGTTTGATCATCTGAGCTAACAATTCTGAGACTTCCTGATGTGAGCTAAACAGTTCGTAACAACGCTGCCCATCTTTGAGACCTTTAGACTCGACTTGCGAGGCTGTTGCTTGTTCTGTAGCAGTAGGGTAGGAGGCAGATTGGCCTTCTAACTGCACCGAGCAAGTTAGTGGTGACTTCCCGACAAACCACTCGACAATGTTGAGCAGTATTCACTGAATAAAAATGTAGCTTTAACCAAACATATTGCATGACGCTGCACTGGGCCAGCGGATTGAGTGTTGTAAAAAACAATTTACCATTATCAAAATGAGACTCTCATCTTGAACTCTTTATCATGTATCTTGCAATTATTTTTCTATTGAAGTGCGTAGCTAAATTGTGTTACTCGTGCATTTTTAGTTTGCAATAAATTCCTAAAATAGTGTTGAATTGGTCTGTGGTTGATATCAGAGTATCAAAAATTCTTGGATAACGAAGAGTTGGGGCAAATGTCGCGACAGATTTCTACAGTACTAAAATTAAAACATTGAAACATGTTTTTGAATATGATTTATCCCTGATGATCCTATTTACTGGGGAAACAGACTGTTGGGTTTTAAAGATTTTTAATTTTTAATGTTTTAACTTTTAACCCTATTTTAGACAGAGGGAGGGACATTTTTGATCCCCCAAATGACGTCATTTCTCGAAAATATAGATGTGATGTCACAGTGATGACGTCGTCAACTCGAACTCAATTTTCTAGAACATTCTGGTAAACACAAACCCGTATGTCAAATTTGGTGTTCTGATGACTTTTGGTTTAGGAGTTAAATAGGTTTTTAAGAGTTAGATTGGGCATTCTTATTCCCCTCCCCCCCCCCCCCCGGTAAAATGCGTTGGTCATATGCCTCGAGTAAAAAAGGGTTAATACTGTGGTAATCTGTTGTGATAGCGTTGCATTATGTATAATGTGATTGCATATTAATTTTGTATTCAAGTCAGAAACACAGTACGAAAGCTAAAAATCTTTCACAACTTTTTAAGAGTAAGGTGCTTCTTCATTATTATTTTGTTTTCAAATAAATAAGCAAATTTAAAATTTTTTTCGGTTTAACAAATTCTATTTTTGACCGGTTGCTTGTTCAAAGAATACAACGTGAAATAAGTAAAATTTGATTCATCAATTCTGTCTTGAATTCTCATTCAATTCAATTTAATTGCTAAGACGAATATGATTGCGTCTTTTCCTTTTCTCATTGTGTCAAAAAATCTATTTTAATGTCAGCATTCAAATTTTTAAATCGTAACTGCATAATATACATATAGATCAACAATTTCCGTTTCCTGTTCGTGCACTAAAAGGGTCTACAAAGGTTAGAAAAAGAGATTAAATGATCTCAAAAACATTGCGCAGCAGCAGCCAAGAAGAAGACTAAAGTAGCTATAGTGGTGAAGTGAAACAGACATTAGATATTCGCAAATAAAATAAAATCTTTCATTATGTTCGTTGTTTTGCGCCGATGCGTGTAGCGAGTTGGCAGGGCCCATCTCCTCGTCATTGCGCCAGGGCAACACAGCTTCTTTTGAACAAATGCCGCAGCGTTGGAGAACCGTTGGCAACACTGTGTCCGATTTGACCGGCCCGAAATTTCAACCTCAGACCTTTCGACGAACACGTTACCGTTAGACATTCGCGAGTTTTGGAAATACTTCATACACTTTACAAAATCGGAAAGGAAAATTATCTAGCGCTGCCTATATTACACAATTAATTTTAACCAGTCGCTTTTCGTTAGAAATTTGTTAATGGAAAGAAAAACACATAAACTTCAACTAGGTAAAGTTGAGATGTCTCAGTTTAATAACAATCAACACTTTCTTTTCATACACAAGAATTTTTTTTTAGTAGAGCAAACACTTGCCAAGTACGAACTACGAGAAAAAAATTAATCGTAACTTGTGCTT
The DNA here is from genome assembly GCA_963965965.1 of Trididemnum nubilum. Lineage (NCBI taxonomy): Eukaryota > Metazoa > Chordata > Ascidiacea > Aplousobranchia > Didemnidae > Trididemnum > Trididemnum nubilum. Next base: position 7,041,412 of record OZ014472.1, read on the forward strand.
CTTGTCAGGATGGTAGACCAAGCAATGCGGGCGCCAGCTAGGTCTGCCATCACAACAAGGGTTACGAGGTTACATCATCGTCAAAGTGAGCATAGACAGTCTATTCAAGATTTTTTAAACCATTAAAGCAATAAAAATTTAAAACATTTCTGTCAGAATTAATTGTTCAAGACCATAAAAGTTAAACTGAATAAGGTGAGATAAGTATAATATAGAGTCGAAAGAAGAAACAGGCTGTAGAGGGTTTTAGTTTTTTGTTTTTAGATTTTAAATTTTAGGGTCTCAGAATGATGATCGATTCCATAATATAGTTCAAAGAAATTATCGATCGAGAATTTTCTGGACGCACTCATCACCTACACTGCAAGCGCTATTGCTATATCAACTATAACAATTGGCAAAAAAGCCAAGAGGGTTTCAATCTGTAATCATCCACGTGATAGCTGAAAAATGCGGCAATGACGTAAAAAACGTAGTAAAATTCTTGCGCGAATATCATTGATTGATGGCGACTGGTCAACTGCCGTCAATCGTTTTCGCGAAAACAAAAAACTGTAGCATTTCAGCATTATACCAAGGTTGAGGCGCTGCAGTTAATATCTTCGAGATTGAAACTCAAATTGTCCTCAGTTTTGCTGGGATTTCGTTGTTTAGTCACTGTCTGTATGATTTTTTCTTTGATTTGGTCTCCATTTCGTTTTTTATTGGTAATGGCAGAAATTTTTCTTGGCTTTGGTTTTACAGCTTGGTCTTTTCCTTTCAGCAAAATTTCTGAAGAAAATTCAGAGTTCTTTTGTTTACAGCTTTCGCACTTTTTTAAAGAAATATTCTTGGGGTGAAAAAGATTTTCTTCTAATACAAAACTTGGATTGTGGATTGTAAAAGAAAGCTCTTCTCTTGTTGTCTCTGCTTGCTTTGACTTTGCTAAATTTTTGTCTCGAATCATTTTATTAAAGGTTTGGTTCCACTTGCAGTAAGATACTGCAACCGAAAAGATCATGCCCAAAAAAGCAACTCCCAGAATCGATACGGCGATAAAGGCAGCAGGGTGACGAAATTCCATATAAAGGTAACATCCAAAACCTAAAAAATTATATCGAGAAAAAAACGTCAGCATTGGTCACAAACGTCAGCATTGGTCACAAACGTCACACCTGATTGAACACTATTCTGTACAGCAGGGCTTCCCAACCTTTTTTGCTCGCGACCTCCTTTAATCTTCTAAAAATTTCTGCGACCCTTCTCGGTTAAAATAATAAACACTGTGAGCTGTATATTTGCAAGGCATTGGTATCGAACGCATACAAAACGCAAACACATTTGAAAACACTCTGTTTGCATTTGTCTTTACCGCTGCTTCAACATCATCCGCAGTACGCTTATTACTGTTATCGTGCGACTTTTTTACCAGCTATCCATTGATTAGAATCTAACCAATAGTAGTAGTAAGGTAGTTCTAGCTCTACTCAACTATATATATTACTCTCCTACTCCTATTAAACTACCGGTATTACAGCCAGGCGCGAAGCCAAAATTCTGCAATGGTGGCGGGCTGTTACGGGGAAATTTTGAAATTTTGTATTTTTTTTTTGCAAAAATAATTTAGTTTGAGGCCTAGTGTGATAAAAATTAATTCTATTAAAACGTGGCGTAGAAGTTAGCAGTGCAAAAACACGATTATACTGCTTGTGTAAATGGGCCATGTAAAATTGCTAAAATTTCAGCTCTGTTGTTAGAATTTCAGTTCTCTTTTTACAAGTTGGGTAAATCACAAAATTCTATACCGGTAGTTCAATAAAACTCTCAAGTAGTAATCTATTTCGCTTATGTTGAAAAAGATATATTTAAGGGGGCTAATTGAAGGAAGTTTGAGAGTAGTGATCGGTAATTAACTAATACCGAATAGCCGCCACCCCTACTCCTGAGCTTATATATTTTTTGATGAAACCAATGTTAAGCATTTTTCAATATGCGATCGAATTTGAGTACCACTTTTTGGCTATGTTTCAAAGTTTTTTCTCAGATTTATGAGTTTGTTTGTTTGTTTTGTTTGTTGTTTTGACAAATTAGCCCCCTCCCCTCTAAATAAACGTTTTAAAATACGCCCTAAATCAATGTTTGAGTCTATTCTAGTACGAAAGACAGTCTCAGGAGTGCTAAAACGTGGTATTTTCGTTATTCTTCGTTTTGTTCGGCAGGCTAATAGGAGGGCTATAGCCCCCGCCTCCCTCTGGCTACGCTACTGACCACAGCACTATACAAGCATTGAATTTGGTCTGCATAGTTCTATTATGTGATAAACCAAAGTGACAAAACAAGACAAGTTAGGCATTCAGCTGTGCTACATAATACGAACGGGAAAAGGTTTATCTGCTGTGTTCTTTACAATACATTGTTCAACAGTCTCTCTATTTAATAGCACCTATTAAGTATAATCCACGGATAACTTAAGAATGACGTTTTGCAGAATTGCACGAGTTTTTAACGACAGTTAGGGGTCGCTGAAAGTATACCAATTTTTCACTTTCTTGTAAAAATTAGTATACTCTTTGCGACCCCTGAAGGTCGTTACGCGACCCCTTGAAGGGTCGCGACCCCCAGTTTGGGAAGCCCTGCTGTACAATATATTGAAAATAGGATCAGCAATCATATGTTAAAAAACTCGTACATAAGAAATTAGTCAAAATAATAGTTTTTCTGTCACTTTTTCTGTATCTTGTTTAACACGTATTTAACAATGACAGCTTTACCAATTCGATTTAGATACGGTTACATTATTTGACTACAGCTTTGGCTGAGAATCTTTGCACCACTTGCTAATGGAAATGGAGCACCTCAGCAGGTCCAAGGACTTAGCCCGACCCGCCTACAAAATTTTCCCTCAATATTGCTCATTGCTATATAAGTGAGAGTTATAGAAGAATTAAGTCCCGCCTAAAAACTTTTTCGCTATATGGCCCTGCGGTTGTCTCAAAATGGAGGGAATTTCAAAATTACTACAGTAGCAGGTTTTGTCTCGACTGAAATTACCCTTTTGAATATGTTTTGCGAACTAAGTAAGTGGACTTGGGCAAGTACTCTTCGACTATCAAATCACACTAACGCGAACAGGCGCGCTACCAGGATTTTGATAAAGGGCTTGAGTCTTGAATCAAAAGTTAAAATTTTAATGTCTCAAAAAATGTCGCAGTTTGACAACATGATGAGCAAGCTGGTGCAAACAAACCGTATCACAGTCGGGGGTCAAGGCCCCCAGCAGCCGCTGAACAATTCCAGTAATTTTTGGAAAAAAAATTGCCATTTTAAAGCCCTTTGGATTGCATTTCGCACGTTTGTAGACCCATTTAAAAGAAGTCAATTTCTAGATTTGGTGCCTGCTGAAAACCTGAGTCGTCCAGCCCCTTCAGTCCCCTCCCCTTTACGCATCGGTCAAGTACAAAACAGTCTAAATGCTAATGGGTAGACTGAAGCCTAAAATTCTTGCATGCTATCAATGTGTTACCAGTGCTAATCTATTGTTGATGTTGATGTACATACTTATCCTTCTGTTGCCAGACAGCGTCAGACGCTAACTATTGGGAGATCCGCACGCTTTTTAGTTCATTGAGTAATGACTACTTCGTGTTTCAAGGAATTCGTACATGCTTAGAAGTTTCCAGTGATCCAATGTTTCTGTGATTTCATCAAATTTCTTGTCTACTGAATTTGCTGCTTGTTCGAAGCCACCAGGCAGAAATAATCATCGTAAAGCGTTTTATCCAAGGACGCAACAACGTGACCAGAGTACGAGTCGAATCCAGATCGTGCAATCAGAGTCATCGCAAAAACGACGCCTTTACACTCTCAGCCACGCTGCCGACTGTCTTGGTCAACAACAATCATATTCGCTATGATTGTCGTGGTCAAAATTAAAAGAATAAAATGATCTATATGGACAAAGTAAAGAGAACAAAATTTACTTACTGGTCATAAACAAAGGTATACTGAAGAACACTGCAAATGCAGCTACAAATCGAAAAGTGGCAACTTTCTTAAGATAAAGCACCATCCTGAAATTGAGAGGTCTTTGATTAGAACTGTTGTTGTTAGAGAGCATATTTATCTTCGTGTCTGAAGACATCATTAAACGATAACTGTAGACAGTAGTGTAAGCTGGGTGGCGAAGTGCTACAGCCCCCCCCCCATATTGGCGTGTCGATCAAATGCAGAGTAAGGAAAATACTACGTTTTAGCACTTCTGAGACTATCATTTGCACTGGAATGGACTTAAAAATGATTTAAAGCATCTTTTTGAACATCTATATAGGATGGGGGTTGGTTAATTTGTCAAAAACAAAACTCACAAATTACTATAAAGTTTGAAAAATGGCCAAAAATAAGAATTCAAATTTGATCGCTTGGTAAAATACCGTATTGAACATAGTTAGGCTTTTAAAAAAAATAGATAAGCTCAAAAATAGGAGGGAGCTAGCTATTCAGTATTAATTGATCACAAATCACTTTTCTCAATTCCTTTCAAATCTCGTTGCGTTAGCCCCACCAACTCCTAATTATCTTTCTCTATACAATATAGGCAAAATAAATTACTCCTTGAGAGTTTTATTGAACTATGATTTTATGATTTACCAGCTTGTAAATAAGAGAACTGAAATTTCACCACTATTCATTCCAGCAATACCCATTTATGCAACCAGTTCAATCACGTTTTTGCAGGGCAAATTTTTATGCTACGTTTTAAAACCATTAAATTTTATCAAAATATGCCTAAAATTAGGTTAATTTTGCAAAAAAAATTACCAAAGTTTTGAGCTTTGCCCCCAAATTCACGGGCCTCTGGCGTCTGGGGCTCCGGCTCCAGACGCCCCGAAACAGCCCCCCCTCCGCCATTGCACAATTCTGGCTCGCTCACAATTCCCCCCGCACGCTTTTTATTACGATAGCTACTTTGTTGGTTGAGGATTTTCCAGTGATTCATTGTTACCAGATTTCTTCAAATTCTTGTTACCGGTAGATCATAATTTTTCCTGTTGAGGTGAACCAAAAATTAAGTAACTAAAACTTTTAACACAAACGCTTCGTTTTAGGGAGCAAAGTTGTCGCAACCATTTTTGGGAACTTGAAAAAAAAGCAATAGTTTTCTCACATTTATTTTCAACTGCATATTTTACGAATTTTTACAAACGTGACAGCAGGTCTGGCTTCAAGCGTGCAGCGTTGAAACCGTAGTCAACTGTCGAACAAGGTTGCTACCAACATGCTTGCAGCAAGTCAAAGTAAGCAAACTAAGTTAAAAAATACGTCAAAACCAAATAAGTTAATAAACATTTAGGTTTGCATTTTGAATTAGTTATTCTTTAAAATTATGTAGGGAATGCTTTTGTTTCAATTTTTGTTGTAGATTAGCCTAAAGAATTTTTTGATCAAAATCATGTACAGTTCTACGTTTCGTTTCTAAATGTAGCTTAAACAGCAAAACTTAACGTAAGTAAGATAGATTTATTTCTGGCAAAAAAACTGCAATTTTTGAGCCACTTGCGCTCCAAATCATTACAGAAACATATCAAACTAGGACTTCCAGTTATAGTGTCGCTGACTGGATATTAAATTTGAGTTTTATTGAAAATAACCTACGTTTGGAAATAACCTAGGTAATAAAACAAACTACAAATAGCAAGCAAAAAACAAATTTAATAAATGTTTCATACTTTAATTTCTATTCGACTCTACTGTACATAAAAAGAGAAAACCAAAACAATTTTCTATCAAAGAAACTTGGTAGGTCGAGCGTACCCCAAACGGCAGCACTGAATACATATAGTGTGTACGTTTTGACCAGTTGAGTCACAAACCGTGCAATTGTACAACCAAGTCAGTCATAAGTCGTACAATTGTGCGCCCCCCCTAATTTGTATATTTATAAAAAATTAAATATTTGTATATTTATAAAAATGGAGGTGATGGAAGACCGTGAGGTGTGGCGGCTTCATCTTGAGCTACTGCCCCCGCAACCCTCACGGAAAAGCGGGCAATGAAGAAAGAAGAAAGAAGAAGATAAAAAATTAAAAATTAAATATTTTTTGAGTTCAGTGGCTTATAAGGGCCTATAGGACGTAAAATAAAATTTTTACGTGAAGAACTACTATATCGTGTCCGAAGGGGTTAGTTAGGTTACATTGATTTTCCTGACAAAAAAAAAATCAAAAACTATTGCAGAAAATGAAAAACTTATCGCTCAATTTTTGATGACTTTCATCTCCTGAGGCAAGTAAGTTTTTCTGTATATAGTGGATCTACTATCAACATTACAGTGGGATACAAAGTTTTGTCTTTAAGCGCAACACCATCAAAAAAGTATCCATAACTCTAGTATATTAGCTACTATACTAAAGGTTAGTTTACAAAGCTGTAATATTTGCCCACCTTTGGTGTCTGGATTTAACTGAAAACTTACCTCTGCTCATCTTGCCTGTAGTCAGAATAAACCAAAAATATTTGGATGCCAAAAGTTGCAAGGGCGTAGAAGTTCAACGAAATCGACGATGCAGCAAGAGCGACAGTAATGTAAACAAAATCCTACGAATGTTAGAGATTATCGCTATAATTGTACTTTTTGTATGCGGCTCCTCCATTGCGGAATTATGAATCAACTCATTCCAGTGGCCTAAAGAGGCAACTGTTGGGTATAGTTGTGTGGCACCATCAAGAGCAGCGGTAGTCTGTGAGGTGATATCGAGACTCGAGAACTGGATCAGAATGGTGTGAAAAATTCTCCAGCACATTGTAGAGGTTTCATAATACGTATAACACTTCGTTGGGTCATATTGATTTCAGTCTCATTCTCAGAAAACGAAAACAGTGCAAAACCAACATCTTACAACATTTCAATAAAAGAGGCAGTTGAGCATGCAATGGTTCTTAGATTAGCACATACAGAATAAAGAGAATAAAAAATATAGGTATCAGGAAAAACAAGGTGTTTCGAAATTATTCCCCCCATTCCACAGCTTCACAGCTTACATTGAAATTAATTAAGTTTTCTTTAATAGTCTAGTTTGAAGTTCATTAACGGAAGTTTCCACTGAGCTATTTTTCATTCGAATTTCTTTTTATGTCTAATAGCTGAGTTAGATGGATTGGCAAATCTGGGCAAAGCCCGAAATGTCGTGTCATGCTTCGCACTTTGACCTAAATCTTCATAGTAGATCGTGTAGTTATTTCAAAGGGTTGTTTTGAAAAGCGTACAGGAACTTGCAATGGTTTACCAGGTTATTCTTAACGACCTGCAACGATTTGTTGCGAAAATGCTAAGGAAAATACAGTTCGATTTTCCGCTGTTTTAGCAATTTAATAAGATTATATTCCTCAAGAATGCAGGCTACGGAGGAGGAAGATGAAGTCCCCACAACAAATACCACTGATTTGGTGAAAAACTTGAATAAGTGCCTGTTCTAAATCTGCATAATTTTAGCATTTTTTGTATTTCAGTTTATGCTGTATAGGAGGGCTCTAATTTTGAAACATCCTTTACATCTCACGCTTTGTGCTTGTATATCCAATATTCATTGTATTTTCACTATTTTGAGCAAACAAAAGACCAGAGGCAATAGTCTCCATAAAGCTAAGACCTTGCCACAAACTCACTTTCGTTAACTTTCTATTTCGAACAGGATCCAACCATATTGATGACATTGCATGAATCAATAGGATCGAAAACAGAGCCACCAAAGCTGATATGCTGCATATTGTGATGTATCCCCGGATTATGTAATATTCTGTTCTATCAAGTTTCTTGCTGGTTCTGAAATGCAAAATCAATTTGCAGCAAGCAAACATACTGCGGAATGTATAGAGCAGTAGCTAGTTTAGAGTAATGAACTAACAGTATCATAAAAATATTCGTATTTGCTTTTTTATATGAAGAAACCCTTTTTAGAATTTTTTCCAAAGTTTATGTGTAAAATCAGTAATCACGGCATATAGGCGGCTTTAACTAATGACGAGTATTTACGAGGGGAAATACGCGTAATATCTTTTTCGATTTAAATGCAAAAAAAGAAAAAAAGCAAATTGCTAAAGTCAAATGACACGCATATTTCTGGGCGCAAATACGCGTAATCAGTAGGGCCATTTTTTTATGACCTAACAAATCGAAAAATATGACTTTATTTTTTGAAACATATGACTACATATGACTTTATTTTTAGAGCATCATATTTTGCTAATCTCATAATTAGCAGGTCGAATGCAAGTGTTTTGGGTATATTTTAAAGAAAAACACGGTCGATCAATGATGTACTAACACATCTATTTCACCTGAAAATCATCAACTCCTCAGTGTCACTCAAATTTAAATGTCTTATGCATTTAATCAATAGGCTAAGCATTGAAATATAGTTTCATGTAGTGTTCAATGTTAGCATCTGCAAAATTTCTGCAAAAACTTTTATTTTTGGCATGCTCACTTCACAATATATAGTACTTTCACACAGGGTGTCGAACCGAACCTGAACCCGAACCGTAAACCCGAATGAACCGTTTCATTTTGGTGAACCCGAACCGAACTGGAACCAGCAAAATTTTACTTCAGTGAACCTGAACCGAACCTGAACCCTCAAAATTGTGCTCAAGTGAACCCAAACCGAACCTGAACCCCTAACAAAAGTAAGAATATATTTTTCCATATCCGGATACCCCTGGCGCTGGTACACGCACAAAAAGAGCAGTGGTGATCATTAACAGAATCAGCAATTTCTCCTTTTTTTTCTGGACGAAACGAGTAACGACTGTTAAGTTTTAAGTCAATGAACCCGAACCGAACCTGAACCAGTAATATTTTACTTGAGTGTACCAGAACCAAACCTGAACCTCCAAAATGGTGCTTAAGTGAACCCGAACCAAACCTGAACCGCTAAAATATTTTGAGCAGGAGCTAAACCTGAACCCGAACCGTTATTTAAAACGGTTCGACACCCTGCTTTCACTAAACAAAAAATAGCCGATTGTGGCTACACGTGTTATTGCTCCGTTAAAAACCTACATTTTTGTGACGTCATAAACGCCTGCTGTGCTTGTTTCTCGTATCGGCTCTACCAGGACTCATTCTAATATAGTAGTTTCTGATTACGGTTGGATTTTGTGTAGCTGTTGCAACTCGCCGTTTAGGCCCAATTCACGATAGTACTTTCACTAAAAATGAAGGCAGTGGCTATTTTGCCTCTGGAGGCAAAATAGTCCCATGTTATTTTGTCATTTGGAGGCAAAATAGTCCTAACGGCTATTTTGCCGCAAGTGCCAAAATAGCCCTAAGCCTATTTCTAACCCAAACCCTAAACCTAACCCAAACTCTAACCCTAATCCTAACCCTAATCCCAACCCTAACCCTAACTCTAAACCAAACCCTAACCCAAACAGAGGAAAAACACTATTTTGCCTCTGGAGGCAAAACAGCCACTTCCAAAAATGAAAGGTCGTATTTTATGACCAAATGCAGAAAATATGACTTTTTATAACTTTATAACTTCTTCAATACACCCCGTAACAAAGTAGTTTTTGTATTATTATAGGTTTCATAGCTTTTTTGTACCACCAAAAAAACTATGACTTTAATGACTTTACTCGCCCTAGTAATCAGTAAAAGCCGCCAATACTATAACTGAATTTATACCCTCGAGTACATTATTGAAGGTGTTGCTGTGTAACACCAAATTCGAACCAGAGCTAAAATCCTTGAAGAATAATTTTTGGTGACCGAGTGTGAGGTTAATTGCTACTATACAGTATATTATTTACTCATGCTCTGCTTTGCAGGACGACTTAAAAAGAAAAAGGTCATTAAGACTCTGAAGTCCAGCAGTTTAGATAGATAGATTCTTGATATGATAGGTGTTGTTCTTGTCATATGGCTGTGCTAAACGGCAAAGTATCTTGCTAATAACCACATTTTAGTAAAATGAAAATTAAGAAAAAAAATTCAAAAGTTTTAAAGTAAAAAAGGTTTTAGAAGTGAAATAATACTAACCTTTCTTTTGCAATAGGAAACTGAAAGCGCGAATGCTGTGGCGTGCTCTGTGTTGGAAATTCCACAACGGATTCTTGTGTTGATGAGCAGCTTTCTTTATGCAGAGAACTCATTATAGTTAAATGAAAACTATACTGTAATATCCTTTTTTTACGCAAAAAAATTATGCTTTGAATTTAGAAGCAGACAAGTGCCAGTTTTTGTTGATTATTGAAGATGACAATTATTTTCAAGTTTTCGCGCAAAAGTCTTCTATTTTCAAAATTGGGAGAAATTTTTGTTGGACTCTATAAAAAGGTGATAGGCCTAACCTTCAAAAAACATTTTTATCGCCTTTTCATTGAACTACTGTACTTTTCGGGCCTCACAAACCACATTTTGATTCCGAGAAAGATGTTGAACTGATCGATACATTCTTCGCTTGCTTGAGCTCAAAGTGCTACTAATTATTGGAGGATTTGGTAAAATTATTTTGAACGTATGCCAACAATCTCGCCAGATTACAATTACTGCGCCCCTAAGATGGAAGGCAGATACTCAAAAACATTTAAAATTTTGGCTGCTGAAAAAGTTGACTAATGCGAATTTTGCTGAAATTGTTCGCAATGCATAAACTTAATAACAAATCAAAGCTGCTGCATTAGAATCATTACTTTCTGTGTAAATAAAAATTCGAATAGAAAGATATTGCTGGTCATATTTTTATTCTTTACAGAGCTCACAACTTTTTTACTAATGTTTTTTCTGAATAATACTAGGGCTTCAAATAAAGTTCATGGTAGAGGCGCGTGTACCAGCCAAAGCGTATTTGCAAAACGACTTTGAATATTTTTATATTTGAATAAGGACTTTAAAGTTTTAGGGCATTTGTGCCACTATATTTTCACCTTACCTCAGTTGACATTTTTTGTTTATATTCATTTTGCAATTGATACCAATACTGACAGCTACATCTACGAGCTACTAATAACAAATTGATTAATTAGCATCAACGATTTAGTAAAGTATAAAATTGATCACTTGATCCTCTCTTGAGTGTTCAATTTATTCTTTCTTCTTGGAAAATCAGACAAGAGCTCTCGACCACTTATGCTGAGGGTTTGCAAGATTGTTCAAAACAATAGACTGTGCCACATTTTTGTTGTAGTATTTTTAAGTATGTCATTGAAAGAGAAAAGCCAGTTTAAGAATTCAGAGCCAAACCAATATTTAAAAAAACTACGTTTAGGCATTTTTCTTCCTCTGTACCAAGTATTATTTTAGGCCATTTTGCTTTTTACACCACAGATGTTACAGTATCAGTAATTACATTGCCTATTACTACACTGCATGCTTGGAAATCATATATACCAGTACTTTTATAAAAACATGAAAAAAAACAACAGAAGTTTGACAAATTTATAATTCTAGTTTTATTATTTTTCTTTTCTTTGATGTTTTTGGGACTTCCGCAACGCTTCGCGTCGTAAGTCCTTTTCTTTTTTTCGTCCAAAATCAATGGTTTTCTTGCCACAAGAGGCCGAAATCGCTATAACTTCAAAACGGTCAAAGGTAGAAACTTGAAATTCAGACCTTAAATGGGATACTTCCGGAACAACCTTTGTGGAAATTTTGGGGGCAATCGAGTTTTGTGATACGGGTTTCCAACCCAAAAACCTGAAAAGCCAATCGGAAGTTCAAGGCGCTCTAACCCGACAACTAACCACGGGAGAAGAATAAAATTTTTGAGCTTGAAAGCGCCGGAGAATGTAGTTTCAGCTTAGACATTTAAACTTGTGAAATTCCGACACTTTTTTTTCTTGCTTTCTTTATTATTTTTTTCTGATTTTTTGAGGGGACTTCCGCGACGCTTTGCGTCGGAAGTCCCTATGTTTTTTTTGCGCAAAATTACGAATTCTGCAACCTGAAGTCGAAAACGCTATAACTTCAAAACGGCTAAAGGTAGAAACTTAAAATTTAGAACTTAGATGCGACACATATGTATCACTCTTTGTAAAAATTTTGGGGACAATTGGTCCCGTGATATGGGTTTCCAAGCCAAAAACTCAAATCTCAATCGGAGGTTTAAACAGCTCTAGCTCGAAAACTAATTGCCGCAGGAAAATAAAAGTTTTGAATTTAGAAGCGCCTGGGAATGCAGTTTCAGCTCCCATATTTAACTTATGACAATTCCGACACTTTTTTTTTCTTTATTTGCTTATTTAATTATTTATCTAAGAACTTTTTTATTCGAAACAAAAACTACGAAACCACCAAAGCTAAAAAGTTGAAATCAAGATATATGATAATGAAGTTGTGCACCTGCATTTTTGGAGACTCTACGTCATGTGGTTTGGGGCAGGCGCGCCGAAAACTTGTGATAACGAAGTTTAAAACGTGATTTTAATAATTGATTTTCGTCACGTGCACACGTGTGCTGCCGTGGCTTAGTGGTTAAAGGAGCCAGCATTTGCAGCCATTGTGATTGAAAAGACTTGGGTTCAATTATCTAGTTGGCAATCGGTTTTCTCATTTCAAGATTATGTTGAATCCAGCACAATTTTTTTTTAATAAAACAAAATCTCTTTGAAGATTTTTTGTTTTGACATTAGATATGATCAGAGGGCTTCAGGTTTCATTCTCTGAGCAGTCCCCCCAAAACTCTTTTTTTTTAACAGCTTCAGCTAAGGTGCTAGTTTTTTTTTGATATCAGTAGATATTTAACAGACAAATACTTGGACATAGTTTTGAGGTACCACCCCCTCTCCCCAAATTCCAAATGAACCCCACAAAAAATCAATTTTTTGAATGGCTGAAGCAAAGGCTCCAGTAGATATTTGATGGAGAAATATTTTGACATAATTTGGGAGTACCACCCCCCCCTGAAACCCTCCCAAACACAACCTCTAAAATTCACTTTTTGAACAATTATGCTTAAGCGCTAGTTTTTTCTTTTTGATATAAAGAGATATTGAACAATTTTTTGACATAATTTAAGGGTACCAACCACCCGGAACCCATATACCCCAAAAGATCTTTTTTTTTTGACCGCTTAAACTAGAGCGCTAGTTTTTTTTATATCGGTAAATATTAAACAGACAAATACTTGAACATAATTTGGGGGTTCCACTCCCCCAGAAATCCCCATCAAACCCCCCAAAATCAGTTTTTGAACGGCTTAAGCTAACGCTCCAGTTTTTATCAGACAAATTCTTGGACATAATTTGGGGAAAGGGACATCACCCCCACAGAAAGCGCCCTCTGAACCTCCAAAAATCAGTTTTTATAACGGCTAAAACTTAGGCTCCTTTTTCTATTGTTATCAGTAGATGTTTAAGAGACAAAAATTTTGAAATAGTTTGGGGTACCACCCCTCTGGAACCTTACGACATGGACTCCCATAAATCAGTTTTTTGAACTTAAGCTATGGCGCTAGCTTTTTGGATATCAGTAGATGTTTTAAAGACATTTTTTTATATAGTTTGGGGGTACCAATTCCCCGCAACCCCCCTAAGTGGGCCCCCCAAAAATCACTTCTGGAAGCTAAATTAAGCAATTGCTTTTAGTAAACTGGGTTCATGCGCTGTACTGGCATAATGGTTAAAGGAGCCAGTGTTTGAAATAACCTGGATTGAACAGAGCTGGGTTCAGATACTTAGTCGGACATCCGTTTTAGCCAAACCACAATTTTTTTCTGTTTTTTTTTTTTTTCTTTCTATTAAGAACGTTTTTTCTAAGTACTAGAACTTCAAAACCACCAAAGCTAGAAACTTGAAATTTGGAGATTTGATAATATGAAGTTGTGCACCTACATTTTTGGCGGCGCTAAGTCATGTAGTTTATGAGGAATTGGCCCAAAACTTGTGATTTTTTTAAATCTTATTATTACAAACTGGCCTGAAGTTTTCTATCAAAACTTTGCAAATTTATTGGGCCTAATGAGTATTACTAGTTTTCAAAATTTTAGGTGCTAGCATTTTTGGGTATCAAGAAATTGCTCCTAAACAATCTTTCTATTTTTAAACAACTTTAATAAATTGATTTTAGTCAACAAGTTGCTTGTGCTGTGATAACGTAATGCTTAAAGGCACCATAGTTTGAGATAGTGATTAATGAACAGAGTTGGGTTCAAATATTGACCAAGTTCGACATTGCTTTTACCCAGACTACAAATAAACTGAAATCAACATTTTATTTTTGTCAGATAAATTCGCATTCAATCTTTTTTTTGGCATTACATGACCGTGATCAAAAGGGTTTTAGGTTTCATTCTTTGAGAAAAATGTTGATCGATTCTGTTTTAGTGCACTTCACATTAATTTAGGTTCTTGCTTACTCTCTAAATTATTTTATCAACTGCTGCTGGACTCTGAATTAGAGAACAGTGTGAATGAAGTGAGTTCGGTTCAAATACGTTGTCGATCATTGGTTGATCCCAAATCACAAACATACTGCAATTAACAGTTATTATTTATTTTTGTTTATTTTTTTACTAGACAAAATCACATCGAATCATTTTTTTGGCATTACAACGATTAGTTTTTGAAGGAATATCGGTAACCTTCAAAGTATGAAAGGGAGAATGCGGATGAAAAGGCACAAGCCAAAGTCCAGTACTATTTTCTTCAGAAAAATAAACACCTAGTATCATTTTTGCGATTAATTCAGATTGTTTTTGTGATTATAATTGAAATTTTTGGAAATATTATGAAGTAAAGTATGACGTAATTTTGTTAAAATATTGCGCATTGCTTTAAGCTTGATTAGTTAAACAATACCAAAAACAGATGTTTTGATAATATCACAGGATAATAACACTACCGAATGGCTGCTTAAAAATTGGCCAGACTCTCAAAATGGTTGTAACAGCAATCCCTCAACCCAAAGAATTTTTAGCATGCTGATTGGATGTTACAGCTTAGCTGAAAGCTTGAATTTCAAGAATGCTTCTATGTAAATTGCCACAGGAAGCTGCGAAAAGACCATGCGACCATTTAATTGAAAATTGTAAATAGTCTGTAATTATTAGTTAGATTGAAAAACTGCTGAATAACCAAGTAATCCTTTTAAGTGCATTATCAAGGTTTTAGTCCAGAATGTTGGCCAAAATCGTTACGCGAGATACGAAAAAACTGTGCTACTGTAATTAACCTAATCTACCGTAGCTATACAATCCATAATAAGGCAAAAAAATACTATTGTTTTCTAGGTTTAAACTTCTAAAACAGATCCAGATTGTTAAAACGAAAACATTCTCTGAATAGCAAAGCAATGAACAGATAGCCAATAAATGCATCGTGCAGCGAACAAATCTACGGCGTATCAATTAAAAACCTAAAAAAATATTTTTCAGCGTTTCCTTAAAAAAATTGATAAAATTTATTAATACGCTCTACTAACTTGTGTGAAATGCAACAGTGAATATTTCAAACATTCGAATTTTCCAAAAAATCAAAATAACTACTTTTCCCCGGTATCGGTATGAAATAATTTCTATACTTCCCGGAGTATTTGTAGGAGGTCTGTGACGTTCTTCATTTTTGTTTTCAACAAAGCCACTGTTTTTTTTTTACCTATTGCACGCCATTCAATTTTTTTGTGAGTCAGATGGGCTGAGTACAACTTCGGATAGATCGCGTGTATAAAACAAATCTTCAAGGCAAATGTTATGCAATGCCATTTCGCTCATAACATTGCGTGGCGTTTATCAAGTTGCTTCTGTCATTTTCCAAATCTACTATCTCAAGCTGTACTTCAAGGTCGCAGTATGACGTCATTGTTTGACCGAATAAGTGTCCGTGAATTGCTTCCATCAGCTGATGCCAAATTTCGTTATCTTGAAAACATACCGGAGCGTAAAGTTACGCACTTTCATAGAAAATCAAGATCAAATCTTCGTTATACTTGCTATGTTAGGCTGAAGTGTGAAACGAGTTTGCGGTGCACAGCAACCAGCATCTCCACACCATTAATTACGACTGCAGGCAACAGAGGTGGAGTCCTCGAGGACACATTTTGAAGTCCTTGGCCTTAGCCTTGGCCTCGAAGGTCAAGTCCTTGGCCTTGGCCTCGAGGCCTCAAGTCCCCGAAAATTGGCCTGTCCTCGGCTCGAGGACAGCACTATTTTTTGAATTGTCAAAATTTTGTGGAGCGCTGGAAAAATTTTTTGGAAAGCGTTTTTTTGTGGAGATTGCTTGAAAAATTTTTGTGAAGACCTTTTTTTTGTTTTTTTTTTGAGATCGCCTGAAAAAATTTTGTGAAGACTTTTTTCTTTTTTTTTTTTGGAGAGCACTTGCGCTTGTGTCCTTGGTCCTTGGCCTAGGCCGCGAGCATTCCTGTCCTTGGCCTCGAGAGTGTCTGTCCTCGGAAAGGCTGTCCTTGGCCTTGGCCTCGGATTTTTTTTGCGTCCTTTGCCTTGGCCTCGAGCCTTGTGTCCTCGACTCCACCTCTGGCAGGCAACACAACTCCTTTCGAAAAAATGTTGCAGTGGTTTTTAGCCGTCTGCAGCATTGTGTTTAATTTGAACTGCCCTAAATTTGAACTCTAAATCTCCCGCTTCAGGGACGTGTGCGTTAGCGCTTGACAAACCGGCCTATATTTCGTATTATCGACTATTAAAATTAGTACAAAAGAAGCAATCGAATATCAAGAACTGCTCAACCTAAAGCATTCTGATTAATTTGTATTCGTATAGTGGGTAATTGAGTTAAAAAACTAGAGTTACAAAAGGAATTTCTTAATGTAATATTGTAGTGTATTTATCGCAACTACGAAAAAATATTGCAACTACACAAAAAAGTATAGAGATTTATTGCAATAATACAAAAAAATGAGATTTATTAGCATCGTTTTGACAAGAATTTCAATTTGGAGCTTAAAGTTGGTAAATTTTTTGTATTTGGTCACCTCTTGTTTGCAAAATACAAAAAAAAAAGTATTGCTGTTCTATGATGTTTGACGACTTTGATTTTCGTAGTAAACACAACTACAAATTTTGAGAGAGGCTAGAAGAGTCATATAATCAAACTTCCCAAACCGAGACTGCTCAAACCACAATTGTAAGCGTAGATTCCATTTATTGTTGTATTGTCATTAAATCGTTATTCATTTTGTGAAACAATGTCCCGAGTGCTTATGTCCTGAACCCCATTAACTGAATTTGTAAACACAACTACAATTTAAACTGATCCTTGTCGGTCTTCCAAGCACTTTTTTTAAACTACCCCCTGAGTTTGGCACCCACTTAAACAATTTGGGTCTACCCCAAAGTCTTAATACGACCAGCTCCGTAGAAACAAATTTAAATTTTGCCTTGCTAATAACCAGCCCGCTTTCACTTTCTTTTAGCCGTCAGACAAACTTTCATAAACGCATGAATGCATATACTCCAAAGAAATTTAAATATGCAGAGTTCCATGATATCATTTGTGCTTGGTAATTTACCTTTATTACTAAAAACGTAAAAGATGTCCAATTCATTTATGCTGCAACTGGGATCACATTCATTAAACTCATCCAATCCATTTCCATAAACAACCACAATTACTTTTGCTGAAATAATAAAAATGGGACTTAAAAGTCACATGCATTTTGGTAATAGCATTACAACTACTATACGGGCTGCATTTGTGATGCTGAATAATTTTCTTCGAAATATATTAAGTAAATTATGACAACTGCAATTGCAGTTGCTTAACGTGCTCTAGACTCTATAAAGTCTACAAGCACCAGAACAATAAAATAGTGCTGGTCGCGCCTGGCGACGAGCACTGGTTTTTCATTCAGGGCCGGCAAACTAATCCACGTTCATTAAGGGTCAATTACCAGAAACTTATTTCTGTTGCCCCTCCCGCCAGAGTTGTAAGTTGAGCCGGGCTTTTCGAGTCGGGTTCGGGCCTAAAGTTGACAAAAATTTCGGGCTTAATTTGGGTCTGAGACGTGCTTTTTGTCTTAGGTGGACAAAAATATAATCAAAATAACTTGGCAACATTGCTAAATTTTTCAGACCTAACTTAACTTTTTTTTTTTGGGCATGATTTGGGCTTCAAATTAGTTTTTGGGTTCGGGCCGAGAACGGGCCGGGTTCGGGCCTGATCTAGTCGGCCCATTTACAACTTTGCCTCCCTCCCTAAAAATCTAGTCACTCTACAACAGAGTTTGCTTACTCTATTGAGCGAGAAAGAGTATTATACTGTAGTAGCTTAGTCATCCCAGTGTTTTTCGTTCGAATAACGAATCATAGAAGAAAGCAACGGTATGAAGCAAGATGCTTTTGAAACCACCCTCAAACATTTTGATAAAAAAACATAAATTTTAAACTTTCAAAAATGTAATATAGCTATACAAGAAAAACCGATCAATAATCCTATAAAAAAATTACTACAATGCTTTTGTTACCATTTGCAGAAACATCTTTAATTCTATCAATCCAACTTTGAACCCAGCAGCAAACGCTTGACCGGTTACTTGCGTGTGTGGGATGGTCGCAAATAAGAAGAGCAATTTGAGTGGCGCGAAAAAAATTGGGCATCACTTTCTTTTTATCCACTCCATTCATCACCCAAAACTCAATCTACAAAAACAAAATAGTAACCTTGTTTTTAGCTAACAAACCCTACTCAATTGGCCTGTATAGTGTGTAGTTGCCTTAGTTGTATTTCAGTGTATTGTTTCAAGAAGGGGATAATTAAAGGGTTTGCAACAATACGAAATCGATAGAATCAAGATTTATTCCAAATTTGGCGAAATCCATGTTTTTATAGTATTCCCTACATTTTTCTACTACGTATTTAGCGTTTAAAAACGATAATTTGAAACCATGAATCCTCCACCGTGAGTGAAAATTGGTATTCACAACTTCCCAGCTTGCCGATCAGCATTAAAAAGAGTAGTGTGATGTGACAGAGAGAAGAGCAGACATCCGCTTGACTCGAACATCCAAAAGTGCCTTCCCTGTCTCCTGGCGTACACAACTAATTAGATGAACATATACAGTGACCCAAGGTGGGGCAGAAAACCTACCATATTAATTTTAAAACCTTACTATGGCAATGCTGTTTCAGTTATCCACATATACTGTAGTTGAAATGAATTTATGCTGTGATTGATTAGCCATTTGTCCTAAAATCAAAGATTACAAAAACTAGTTATTAATTAGTTTAAATTTTTTGAGAGTTTTAAAGTAACGATTAGGCCTGAATGAAAAAAAAATAACAAATTTTGGGATGTCCCTATATTTGTTGAGGAAGAGCCTATGGCACCAAACTGAAGCTGAGTTGAGTCTGTAACTTTAAACTTTTAAGCCAAAGCTGAGAGAATTTTTTTTGCTTGTTTTCAGAAACAGTTTTTTTGTTTAGTTGAAAATGATATCCGAAATTTCTTAAATTTGCGAATGCTGCTTCTTCATGAATGACAAAAATTTTCACAATATATATGCACACTTTTTCCCCGCGTAGGCTACATCAAGACTTCAAAACTTTTCAAAAAATTAAAAAAAAACTTATTCACTATTTTTTATAATCCATTATTCTAGGCCACGCGGCAATTCTATCACGATATAAATTCAATTCAACAGTGTGGATAAATGAAACAGCATTGTCATAGTAAGACTACAATGCTCGGTTTTTCTGCCCCACGCTGTATTACAATTCAATCAGATTCTTGCAGGTCGACGATCGAAAACGATCAATTTGCTGACTTTTACGATGGCCAAGGTAACTGGAAAAGCAAATAAGATAACGTATTAAAGTCATCATATCCGTAACACCACTCAGAGAAACATACTATAATTTAAAAAAAAATCCAATAATTAGTTTTCATATTCAGGTGCATTTATAGAGGAGTATAATTGCTGGCAGAAAAATTCCACCTCACGGCCACGACCAGCACGGAGCAAACAATGTTGATATATTTTTTTGCAAAATATAACTTTTTAATTTTGCTAGTATTGTTTGTGTGGTTAATACACTTATGAGTTATATTGCTTGAAAAGTTTCGATTTCTTGAATAAAAAGTGATTTATAATAAGCTATAGACAGTATACAGAGTCTTGTAGGCACAATCAAACCTTTGATTAACAGCCTAAGACATACTGTTTCGGAATCGACATTCGTCTTTTATTCCTCGTCAGTATAGCTAGGACTACAGGTATGAACATGAGCGTAGAAAGGCAAAGAATCGCAAATTAACCAGATCATGACACAATTTTTTTTTTCCAAAAATATAATCACAATATTAAAAGAGATAATTCTATTAGTTCAATTCAAAATAACAGAGCCGTTTCGGCCCTGTTGGAGACGTAGCCATTTTAGGCGAGCTACGAGAAGAGCAGAGGGTATTGATAGCGTTTGATTTCTAAAGATTGTTAGCCTAGTTTAGCTCTAGTCTGAAAGTTGGCACTAGTTTTGAGCCTTTCAGCCTACTGGAGACATAGTTATTTAAGGCGAGCTATGATGAGAGTAGAGAGTTAGCTAGCCTATCGTTCGTCTGAGAGATGTAAGGTAAGATTTGTACTTTAGTCGGTAACGATTTGACTTATAGCAATTGTTTCTTTCGGTAAAGATTTAATTAATAGGTTTAGTTTAATTGGGTAAAGATTTTTCGATTAAGATTTACTTACTTTGTTAGTTAGCCTATCGTTCTTCTGAGAGATGTAAGGTAAGATTTGTACTTTAGTCGGTAAAGATTTAATTTATAGCAATAGTTTCATTCGGTAAAAATTTAATCAATAGGTTTAGTTTCATTGGGTAAAGATTTTTCGGTTTAGATTTACTTATTTTGACTAAAATTGACAAAATGATGGGTAGAGATTTATGCATTATAAACCCAATCGGCAAAGATTTATTCATTGATTGAAAATCCGTAAAGATGCTTGTTTTCAAGATTTTTATCGCTGGTGATATTTGTCCTTTTGGCTTTACTAGCCTTACTGATGAGCCCTGAGATTGGGCGAAACAGCTGTCTAAGGTATATTTGAGATTATTTTAAATTGAAGTATTAGAATTATCTCTTGTAATATTGTAATCAGGGGCGTATTTAGGGGGGGGGCCATTGGGCCATGCCCCCCTTTGGATCGCCAAGATAGTATATTTAGCATAGAATAGCATGCAAAATTGCGGCATGCCCCCCTCCTTGCAAGTTGGGCAGAAGCTTTGATTACACAAACGGTATGTTTTGTACGTTTGTTTTAGGCCTGCACCCGAATTTGGGCAAAAAATCGGATCAAATTTGAGTGACCTTTTTTTGTTGCTCTTCACCTAATTTTGGGCAAAAAATCGGACCAAATTTGAGTGAAGACCTTTTTTTGCTCTTCACCTACTTTTGCGCAAGAAATCGGACTAATTTCTGAATCTGATCTTTCTTCTTCTCAAATTTTCTGAAGCTCATGCCCCCCCTTTTTCAAAATCCTGCGTACGCTACTTATTGTGATTACTTTATAGTTTTGGAGAAAAAAAATCGTGTCATGATCTGGTTAATTTGCGATTCTTTGCCTTTCTACGCTCATGTTCATACCTGTAGTCCTAGCTATACTGACGAGGAATAAAAGACGAATGTCGATTCCGAAACAGTATGTCTTAGGCTGTTAATCAAAGGTTTGATTGTGCCTATAAGGCTCTATACGTATACTGTCTATAGCTTATTATTAATTTTCTCAGTACATTGTTCTTAATAAAAAGCGATTTGTAATAGAAAGTGTACGTATATAAAGCAATAAATCAAAAAATTACTATATTACTATATTTTTGAAGTTGCCTTGGCCAGTGCTGGTGTTAACAAAAAGGCCTTTAAAGTTCTAATTTGAGTCATGATGTCCCCTCATACAACAAATTTTTTTCTATTCAAGGTCAAAGCATATAGGTATAGGATTCATACTTTAGACTGGAAGTCGCTTTCAGAATAAACATAACTCCAGCATTCATTGGTATATCGCATTTCTGAAATGTTTTTCGTCTTGGATAGAAACTTTTGATACTGACATGAAAACTCTTCGTGCTTTTCTCCCATAATTATTACTTTGTACGTCTTCAATTTTGGTTTAGTGAAAGGCATTTGCGGATGACAAAAATTAAGTATGCCACAGACAAAAATAATTTTATAAGAATTTTCTTTCTCTTTGCAGTATTTGTTTCTAGTTCAGAAAAAAAGAAAATACGACTATATTTCACTAAAAATTTCTACCTCTTTTTTATCAATTCTGATCCAAATCTAACCCAAACTCATATCCTTATTCTAAAACTAATCTCTAACCCAAATCTTAATTTTGATCCTTTAAAAAGCATATTAAAATTGCGTTGATCAATGTTCTTCATTTTCGTTTTATTTTTTTAACTAAAAATTTGCACTCCCCCTTTTATAATTAAAATGAATGTTTGATAAAGTTTGTTCAACACGGTCTCTTTAATGGAAGTTTTAAGTATAAAACATGGACCAAAGCTATTTCAAAATCAAATCAGTGGTCAAAATATTTGATGAGCAAATTCGGGCTTTGGTTGGTTCAAAAACCTAAGCTACAAAACTTAGATCGTTGATGCCCGCGCAGATATAATTCTGTTTAATTACATAACTCCCACAAGTCACTTTCGGTTACCGCTACGCTTATTTATGTGTTAAACTTTTAGCAGCTTTCAAAATTTATCAGAAAATAGGTCGACAGATTTGAAGATTCAAACAAAACCAACACAAAATTTTCTTTTTTAAGGCAAGAAATTGAAAAAAACTTCTGAAAATAGCTTTCGTTTTTGCGAAGAGAAAATTCAATGCGTTCCCCCAAGATCTGCATTCTGCTGGAGTGTTACCACCCGCCTTCCACCCTCCCTTGCCACACAACTGCTTCTAGCCGTGACTGGTCGTCAAAATTAAGATTTCACAAGCATTTGCTAGGATTGTATTAAAACTTTCCATCTTCATCAAAAAGAAACCATTTTCGACTGTTTGCAACGCAATGTGGTGTCCTCTCCTCACACTATTGATAAACTTTTCCGTGAAGTTGACCAGAAGACTGAAAAGTCGCTGCCAGACTTGTTGTCAACTACGAGGCACACAAAGTGCACACATTTACAATATACTATTATCTGCTGAGTGTTAATTTTATCGTTTAAAGTTGTGCAATGTCGTGGCCACGTAAAATTCTTGAGATGATCTCTTTTTGCAATCCTAAAATAACTTGCATAGATAACATTAACAATGCAGCTCCGTGCTATAGAGTACAGACGGTTTACTCTTATGTCTTTATCTAACTAGTGTGCTTGTCACAGGCAAGTCTCTACCCGCTGCGTATAGCCTAGAGGGCAAAGACATTGTTTCTATGACGTCCTTGATTGCATGGTGTGGGTTCAACCCGCACCCTGGTCAGGTTGTTGCGTCCTTGGACAAGACGATTTACGATTATTACCTTTGCTAGTTGGCTTTAAACAAGCAGCAAACTCAATAAGAGATCTGCAGCAGCATTGGACCACAATCAGGTGTAGATCTGGCCAAACACGAAGTAACTATAGCAGTGAAAAGTGTGAAGGTCATCCAATACAGTAGAATGAAAAGAGGATACATATGCAAAAACAGCAAGTCCTTTTATTTTTTAAAAATCTTTTACTTTATTTAGTTCTTGGTTGCTGCTTGGCTGAAAGGACCCAAAGGTCTCTTATAGCCGCTTCTGCAATCTGAATGCTGGTAATTTGGTTTTTATTTGTGCTTTGGTTAAGTTGATGGACTAAATATTACATTAAATCGAAAAAAAAATTCAGCTGTTCCGTTTCGTAGAAATGCGACATGGTCGTTAAGTGACGCTAAAGATTAAAAAAAATTGAAATTTTTTGCGATAAAAATATTTTTCCATCGAAAATTAGTTTTTTGGCTAAAGATTTTCATGGCAAATTTTCCCCAAAATTTTCTTTTTCCAAAAACCTTCTCCCGAACACTCAGGGCTGGATTTAGCAGAGGTGGAGTTCTCGAGGACGTCCTCGACCTCGATGACGTCCTCAACGACACAATTTGAAGTCCTTGGCCTTGGCCTTAGTCTTGGCCTCAAAGGTCAAGTCCTTGGCCGCGAAGCCTCAAGTCCTCAAAAATTGCACTGTCCTCGGCTTGAAGACAGCACAATTTTTTGAATGGTTAAAATTTTGTAGAGCGGCTGAAAAATTTTTTTCTACACCGTTTTTTTTTTTGAGATCGCCTGAAAAAAACTTTTTGAAGACCTTTTTTTTCGGAGAACACTTGCGTTTGTGTCCTTGGTCCTTGGCCTTGGCCTCGAGCATTCCTGTCCTTGGCCTCGAGAGTGTCTGTCCTCGGAAGGGCTGTCCTTGGCCTTGGCCTCGGATTTTTTTGTCTCCTTGGCCTTAAGCCCTGTGTCCGCGAATCCACCTCCGGGATTTAGAGGGGCCAGAGGACTTGAGGTCCGGTGCCTCCACCATCCACCATTAGTAGCCTATTTGTTACATTTGTGCAGTGTTTCGTAAAATAAAAATATTTTGAAAATATTTGTCTTGTAACAAACTAGTGTGTTCTATTTATCCACTTTCTTTGGTAATACTGCAGGTCAAGTCTGGCATTTTGATACCACAGACGCTTCTTTACTCCGGGAGCAAGGAGTGAGTCGGCCTAAAATAATTTTGTAATCAGCTTGAAGTAACAATAATTTTCGTTCACTGCTTATACCGACGGCTAAGTGGCGGAAACATGGGGGCTAAAGGCCCGCTTACACAGAGCGCGAACGCGAACCCGCACTCAAACTATGCGACAAACCAGGCGATTTTCCGGGCGACTTGCTGTTCTAATAGAAAGCGGTTTTCCGCGCGAAAACCGCATTATAATTAACAAACTATTGATTATAAAGGCGGTTTGTTTGTCACGGCGAATTGTACCATATTGCAGAAGTGGTAGCCTATTTAAAACTTTGATCCTGATCAATTTTAAGGATATTTTGACTGACGGCAGCTAAAAAAAAAAACTCTAATTACTGGAGAGCAATCACTTTTTTGTTTGATATCAGTTAAGAAAACAGCTCTTATATTTCATTAAAGAGCACAATTCTTGTAACGTCATAACTGATTTTTTACTATGCAATATTTTTCATAAGAACAATTCAATAAAAACACGAGCCAAATTAAAAAAGAAACAAAAACGATACCTTCTATTTACAGTACTGTATTGAAACAAAGGGGTAATCATGTTTCAACAATCTCAGCCACTGGATGATACTGCTTTACTGAACAATCAGGATCAATCACCAAAAGAAATATTTAATCAAGCAAAAATGAGATTGGATCACTCCAATGAAATTTAAGGACAAATGAAGTTAAATTTGTGCACATTTAAAGACCTTCACCCTCCACCTAAATTTATTGGTTCTTATACAGAAAAAAAAGATTGTACTCCATTGTTAATATTCAGAACGACAAGATTTATTTATCTGAAAACCAACAAAAATGATATCATGAGATATGAGAGATAATAACGAATAAAAAGTTTTTGCATTTTACCAAAAGAGTAACCTCGACGTTAGCAGAGTCGTTTAGTCGTTTACGGACAAAATCCCGAATTGGACAAAATCCAGAACGGACAAAATCCGGAATCGGACAAAATCTCGAATAGAAAAAATCCCGAATGGATCCTCGTTTAGTTATAATTTCAACAGGAATTTAAGGGCACGAGAAAACGAGCAGTCCGCCGGTTGAAATTAATTTCAAACTTTATGCCGTGTCAACTGTTTATTGCAGTAAATGGAACGCCGACAAATTTTAAGAAAATCTTATTCGATAAGTTTCGATGCCCGCATTTATTACTTGATTTAACTGCGTTGCATTACATTACAGTATTAGGTTGTCTGTTTCGCAGAGCAGTGACGCAGCATACTTGGTGACGTAGCTTAAATCCAGAGCGCTGATTGGTTGAACACAAAAGCCGTCGCGAACGCCGCCTAAAAATTCGCTCTGGAGGCCATCTCTACGCGGTTTTCCGCGCGAACTGAATTTCGTTTTGTGTTCGGGCTCGCTCTCCATTTTATTTTATTATGATCTTTCTTCCGCGAATGCCGCCTTCTCGTTCGCGCCGCTTTCCGCTTTCGCTCTGTGTATAAACGAGCCTTAAGGGGTTAATCGTAGCCAAGTCACTGAAAAATTTTACCCAAAGTTGTTGGGACTTGATCTGTGAAAAAGAGCTTGAAGGGGCTGGGCAATTTAATTCTTCAATTGGCTTTCTAATCTTAACAATTTAGTTCTTTTCAAATGGCTTTAAAATGGCACAAAATTGGTGTAAAAATGGCTTTTTTTTTCAAAAAATTGCAAAACGGCCCAGCGACTGGGAGCAGAGACCTCTAACCCCATCTACATTTTCCAAGCAAAACTTTTCGACCTTGGTTCATTAAGCCCCCCCTTAGCAAAATCTTGGTTGTTCACCTACGGCACCTATATTATAACCTTTCAAAGCATTTTGTTGAAATAAACTTGGTTTTATTTTTGCACGATCAAAAAATGGGACCCCCAACAAACTTGGGCCCCAAGGCATCTACCACATAAATCCGACACTGCGAACACCAACTTTATCATTTGGCCCATTATTTATTTTAATTCTTTTTTGTTTTTTTCATTATACCGTTAACAATTTTTGGTTTTGTTTGATTTGAAAAATATGCTGAAACTGTAAGTGAAACAGCCCAAATCTTTGAAGAGGTTCCGAATACTATACTTGGCTAAATTTAGGATTATTTGCTGACAATTAATACGCTTACTTTACTAGTAGCTAAGAGAATAAGAGAAAGAGAGAGAAAAAGGTTTATGCTTACTGTATTATTCATTGTTTAAATAAACTTAATTATAAAAATTATATGCACGATATTAACCAAAAGAAATTCATATTTCTTTTGTTAAAGTGCATTGCTTGAATGTAGGAAAAAATAGTACGTCCTTTTACTTGGCGTGCCGCGTAGAATTATTCCATAACAATGCAAAGTGGTTTGCCAAAAGAAAAAAGTAAGTTGAAGCACTTGCTTGGCTTGTGACGATATTGATTTGAACGATACGCAACGTAACCGCATCTGGCTTTACAAAAAATCAGCGAAGCGTGAAGTATGTCTGTCGTAAAGACCTAAACGCACGTGAAATCGTTGGAAACAAGCATTGTAAATGAGAAGAGAGATCGGCTAGTTCGGCGTTGAAAGATTTTGACATCTATTTGCGATTATTTGATTAGTGGATTTGCAATTTGTTTTAGCTATTTTCAGTGTGATAAATTGACAATATTTGAGAAAAGGTCATTGAAATGTGCACATTAGATATTCTAGGAATTTACAAACAAATTTTAGCTCGCTGCTCATGCACCGGTTTTCGAATTTATTTAAAGCAAAGTTGGTTATAATGCACTAGGCGCATTGCAGACTGTATCAATTTTTCTGTCGTCACGCATCCAAGCGTTTGCTTGTAGCTTTTTAGCCTTTTCGGAAAAAATGAATTAAAATTGAAGTGCGAAATGGTGCGTCACAGTGCATGTTAGCTCGCAAAAACCTGAGATCGCTGCTCTGTAAATCTTTGCAGATATGTTATTGTAACGCTTTTTTCCTCAAAGTCAACTTTTATTATTCGAAAAGTTATAATCACCGGTATGATGAAGGCTGTTGAAGAGCAAATTCGAATATTGTCTAACTGTTTAGGCTGACAAAAGAATTAAGGATGCGTTGGATACAGCATATATAAAAGCCAATCGTTTTAGGTCTTGAATTTCAACAGATTTCTTCGAGAAAACAACTTTGCGCAATTTTGCTTATTAAAGTAAGAAGCGAATTCGTTCGATAATTAAGTAAATAACTCAGTATCTGCGTTTAATACGTACAACATTAAACAAACCAATTTTCAGTATTCTGTATATTTTCACTATTCTGTATATTTTCACCCAAAGTGTCAAAGCAATTAGCGAGTTATTCAAACTTTTTCCGCATACACATTTTCCCCAAAATGTGTTTTCCCTTATTCCGCTCCGCTGAAATGAAAATGTAATTCGGTTTGGAACTGATTTAATCGTTTGTATGTGAACGCGTGAAAACAACAGCTCTGTTTAATAAAAACCTTGATTTGATTTTCCCTTCACGGAAGGACAACAAACGACGTTTGCGAGCTTAGTATCTTCATCCACTTCTGGGTGCATGGTTTCCTGGTATGAAAACTGCAGTACTTTGGTCGTTAATTCTGTTGTATGAGTGGCAACGTGAAACAATCTTGAAATGCTTGAACCTACTGTTCGCGAACGATACGCATGTTTGTAGTAATAGTAACGAACCTAGCCTGCATTTGACCGCATGTATTTACTCGTCATTTTTCCGCACCGAAAGCATAATGTACTAATAATAATTTAGCTGTGATCTTTTGACGTTTGCTGACCAGAGCTTTATATATCGTTTGCGTGCTATCTGGCCTAAAGGCTACCAGCGCGGAAGCCTTGGGAAGAGTCACCAGAACGGCGACTAGTTAAAAACAAGCAATGCGATAAAGTTGTCTTCCCGCAGGAATCGAACCTGCAGCCTGCAACATTGAAGGTTCGATTCTTGCGGGAAGACAACTTTTTCGCATTGCTTGTTTATAACTAGTCGCCGTTCTGGTGACTCTTCCCAAGGCTTCCGCGCTGGTAGCCTTTGGGCTAGATAGCACGCAAACGATAAAATAGCATAATGTATTTCCGATTTGTTCCATTTTCTACTCATCGATTTAATGCAATATCTCTCAGCCCGTCAATGCTTCCTAAACCCTAACTCTAATGCAAAAATCTGCAAAAAAAGAATGAAAGATTGCTGCAGGAATTAAACTCTATTGCGAGACTTGACCAAAAATTGTTTAATATTGTTGCTGTATTTTCGGCTGCTTTAAATTTATCCTATGCTTCGTATGGTCATGCTGATAAACAATAATGAATTTTCAAAGATCAGTAATTACAAAATATTAACCTTTTCTAGTTTTTTGTAAGCTTGAAACTATTGAAGATGTACGAAATGACACCATTTTTCAAAAATATTATGTTACGATATTATACGTTTGCACGTACGGTATTGGCTTTGTTAGCGGAATGAGTTATAAACTCCAAAAATTAAGACCCATGAAAATTTTTATAAATTTACCTGATTTAATGATGCCATATCATAATTCATGATATGGCACAAACATAGAATATCATTTAATTGCTTGAAGTATAGCAATTTCTCTATTGTTCGAGTTGTCCGTAGAGGCTTATTATTGTAGATATTGTATTTCATGAGTTCCTATACACAGTATTTCGTTAAGTGAGGCTTAAATTAATATGGGCAGAACTAATTTAATAGTTCATAAGACATCGCGACGGATATCATAAGTGATGTTGCACCTGTGCTGTTTGTGCAGTGGACAATCTCTTATTTCATAGAAGTGTATGAAGAAAAGTAGGGGCTATTGGTATATTTTTTAATTTTTATGATTGTGGTGATTCCATTCGAGAGAATTATTGCACTTTTTCTTATTCAGTAGTTGGTAATTTTTACGCTTTGAAAACTTTGTCTTGATGAAGATGCTAATTTCCCTCGGTTCAAATGCTGACGAAAAAATATTCTCCAAATAGTTTTTTGTTTACAAATGTCTTGCACTCTTTCACATATTATTTGCTATTCTATTCTGAATTCCTTTTTTGTTTGATTGAAAACGAATCAAAAGATGTGAATGAAAAAAAGAGCATAACCTGCAATAAAATATTGTAGCGCGAATGGAATTTACGCCAACTGAAGAATAATAATAACAGAAATAAGACTTCAGTGTTGAATACGAAGAACGTTATTGTCAACAACAAATTGTCTTACTATTAGGTCAAAATCGATATTTATATTTTTACTAATAGCTCCTGTATGAACAACAAATAGTGAGCAAATATTGATTACTTCAAAAATTGAGCTTGTTGGAGCGCAAATTGATGAATCAATAAATACTTATATTTTGCCTTACGTTGAAAGAATTTGATGCAGCTGAACTTTAGGTGTCTGATATTCGAATAAAATAGATTGATGATAAATTGGAATGATTCACAATGAGTTCACCAAGATTTGGTCGAGCTTGAGCCAGTTTTGAATTTTAGAACAATGATACCAGATTTAAGTTTTAATCTACATCCAGCCTGTTTGTGATACAGTGTAGGCGTACATCCGGCATCACTTGTTACTTTAAAGTTCTCAAATGCTTTTGCTGAATTATGACATCGGGTAAACACCCAATTCATTTTGATGAAAATTAAACAATACAATATTAACCTTTTATTATCAACATCGAAAAATGTACTTAGAATGTGCCGATTTTGAATCATGTGCCAAAGAGGGTTTGTGGTTAGAATAGCTGTCGTCCAACCAGCCAGCGAGTATTAATAGAGTGGCTTCTAGCGTTGGGATTAGGGTTAGCTCAGCTATTGAAACAGAGTTGCAGTTTAGAAGTCGCTGTTTTGACAGTTGCTACTAGACACCTGAGCTGAGACAAAGCCCTTATTATGTGATAACTGATAAGAAATAATTGAATAATTTCAATGATAGAAAATAACATCAAGATTTTTGCTAAGCATAATACTGTAATTCAAAATTTATTTTAAACCTCAAAATTTTCAGCGATCATTTTAGGAATGATTCTGATAGTTTTTTGTTTGCAAGTTATACGAAAAAAATTTGAGGAGTTTCACGACAATGCACGACAAACATGATCGAATAAACATCGTAAACATAATAACTGAAGAAGAAAGTGTATTTTTTAACACTTCAACCAATTTGCAAACTGAAATGCGTAAGAAAGCCCTCAGTAACAGGTTCTATGTCATTGTGCGCCCATTTGCGCGGGTTCGATTCAGCCAATTCTTTCTTGTTTTTGTAGAAGATTTTCCTTGGCCAGTCGTGTACCAGATAAAGGTAAGCAGGAGGTCTGGCTTGCCAAAGTGTTCAGTGTTCATTGTTTTGGAACACGTGGTATTTGCTTGGTGAACACAATATTGCGATAATAATCGCTTTCAGCGGAAATGTTTACAGCGAATAAGATTTTTTATCGCGCGTTGTTTGGATGTAGCACGTATTACGTCATACTGACGTTAGGCGTAATTACTGGCTTTCTTCTTTCGTCACCTATAGATTTTCAACAAATTAATATTAAACTGCAAAACGCACTAAATAATCTAAAGAAATGCAATTGCTGTATTATGCAACCTGTTAATACATAAAGCCTAAACAACTAGAAACAGCAGTTTCACGAACGGTCAAGTTTACTTAAAAATTATTTAAAGCACTATTTGACATATTTATTTAAGGAAGGAGCTATTTTTTTGAAAATAAAGCTAAAAAATCTTTTAAAAACGGCCAAAAATAAGCAATCACTTTTGATCGCTTGTTTAAAAATGCTGAACATAGGTTTTCTCACAAAATGTACATAAGCTCAAAACCAAGGAATGGGGCTATTCAGTATTAGTTAATTACCAATCAGTTCTCCCAAATCTTGCTCCATTAGCCGCCCCAATTATCTTTCTCTATCAAATCTAGACGAAGTAGATTACTCCTTGTGAGTTTTATTGAACTATATGATTTTATGATTTACCAGCTTGTAAATATGAGAACTGAAATTTTATCATTAGCCACCTGCCCCGTAGCCCATTTTTGCAACCATTTTAATCTTGTTTTTGCACTGCTAATTTTAATGTCACGTTTTAACAGCATTAATTTTTATCAAAACAGGCTTGAAATTAAGTTATTTTTGAAAAAAAATACAAAAATTTTGAGCGCTGTTGCCCCCAGACTCCGAGCCTCCGGCGACCCCAATCGCCTCCGGCGGCTGGGGCTCCGTCCCTAACCCCCCGAAACAGCTCCCCTATTGCAGACTTCTGGCAACGCGCCAGGTGGTATAATGCCGTTTTGGTATTCATCATTTTCAAAGATAATGTAGTTTTAATTGATTGTCATTTGGAAAAGAATTGAAACGCAAGAGTTTTAACTTGAAAAATTTACTGCGAACGTAAAATATCTAGGGATAACATTCGAAACTTGGCTACGCCTACCATATTACGATCTTAATTTCTATGACTAATAGCTAGCTGAAAATTAGAACTCTGTAGTTGCGCACATCATTTGATACTGAGGAAAATTTGCTAGCAGTTACCCTCCTGGTACTTATTTGTCGTTTAAGCTGCCGCGCCACTTATTGCAATTTTATTGCCTACGACTAGTTTTAGCAAAATTAAGAGTTTGCTAAGGGCAAAACTTAGGCTTGCCATATTTTTGAATTAAAAAATCGGGACAAAATTAGAAAACCGTAATTTTCATGGATTACGGTGAACATCTTGGGCCTCAGAAAAACCGCAATTTTCCGCGGTATTTATTTAGAAAACAAAAAAACAAAAAAAAACTTTTTCGCCTCAGAGAAAACTACCGTAAAGTTAAATCAAAACTTCTAGAACAAAATGGTTAATAGGGTGGGGAACATCACGACGAAGCCTCAAAAGCGGAACTGTCTTGGCGAAAACGGCGCATACCTATAACAACCCTAAAAAATGCACCATTTGGCAGCACCATAATGATTAATTTGCAAACAGAAATTCTTAAAGCAGTTGTAGCATGACGTGAGGTTCCACTTGCTGCACAAGTTCAAAGTTAGCCAACTTTGTTGTCGGCAAATGTCGCCAGTGGGACGGCACCATTTTAGGATGTGTGACTTGCAAGGTTTAACCAGGCGCGTACGATAAAACTGACTGGATGTTTTGCGTACAACGTTGTTAAATGTTTTTCTTTGCTTATCAATTATCACGAAACATTACTTACAGCTTGTAAATACATATATCTTGATAAGTTGCCTATTGTTTAACGAGAGACCTCCGCAGTTTTATAAATTCCATAAAAAAGAACTGATGCATGTCCGAAAAACACATGACAAAATCACCTTCTTTCGTAATCCCCAGTTTACCAACTGGTTAGCCAAGATAACCTCATTTTGCCCAACACTTAACTCGTGTTTCGTAGCTAAAAGTTTTCATTGTGGGAGATTAATTTTCACAGCCTCTTGGAGAAAACCCACAAGAGCTGAAATAAATTTTTGGCCGTTTATTCGTTTCATTTGAATAAGTATTTTGATTTTTTGGTCAATGCGTCGAGTAAAACTAAAACCGTTTGATTAAAGCATTTTGGAGTTAGAGTAGAAGAGACCAGATTTTTAGCTACTGTTATACTACAGCATAAAAGAGAAACTGCAAGAGTAGAAAATGAATATTTCAAAAACTCCGCTGCACGCAAAATCAAGCTTTTTAGTGCGTAATAAGTTTGTTAAATGGCATTCGAGTAGCGTATCTCCAGCGTGTTCACCGTATAAAAGCAACGTGTATATACGGACGTATGTCTGTGTGTGTGAAACGTACACTATATGTAACGCATCCCTAGCCGCTACGGTTACACGCTCTTATAGGTTTTGGTGAGTCAGGGTGCGCCCAAAAAATCGGCGATTTTCCAAAAGCAAACAAAGAAAAATTCAATAAATGCTGATTTGCGGAGAAAATTCGGCCTAATTGTTAAAATATGACCTAACTTACATCAACATATACGCAATTTTTTGCACACGCTGACATACGCTCACTTATACTCTGTAGTTGACATCCTCTTAATATGCGGTGCATACTCTAACTAACCGCATGTAGGACTGCAATGTATAACATTAATATTTTGCGTGAATCTCGATAGCAGTTACAATCGGGAAAGAATGTACCAATCGAAGTCACTTTGTACTATTGGTAGGCTACTTAATTTTTGAAGAACGACATTTTTTTTATACTTAAGCAAATTCGATTTATAATTTCGCGCTCTAAAACCAACCAGAACTTCCTATTTGATTTTGCCTGGGCATTGTCAATATGATGTTTTTCTTATGTAACAGATGGTAAAATCAATTTTAATTCATGAGTCACACGTACTAGGATAAGATCGTATATGTGTTTGTTACGGCCTGCCGAGTCGTGAGGTCATATCTGTGACTAAACTCCGAGCGAAAAAATGATGTCACAAATGAGTGAAATGGGTTCAAGCAAAGCTTAGCAAACAAACGTAACGACAAAATTTATGAGAACTTGGGGAAGATTTTCAAGCAGATAAACCAAGTCGCAACGCAAAAAATCGGTAGAAAGGACGCGGTCAGAAAACCGACTTAGTGTGACTCGACTGGCTGTAGTATGTACTACTTTTTGATTTTAACTTTTGTGTAATAGTGCAGCAAAGTTAATTCATCATGAAGTCAGTTTTTGATATGATTAAAGATTCGACAATATTTTACTTGCAACCTGAAGCAAAGTCCCATAACAAAGATTACTAACATTCAAAGCAGATTTAGTTCTCACAAACAAAATTTTATTTCCACTTCCATAAATCGATGAATTTAGCGATTGTTTTGCAATCACTCCAAGCAAACTGAGGCAAAACAAATCAGACTTGAAAAATCGATATTAAAAAGCACAATGTGACAGAAATAACCTTTTTTCAGCGAAACAAGCTGCGGAAAAAAGGTTCAACAGCCAACACTTTCAAAGAGGTTCCGTATCGCAAAATAGTCTATTGTTTTAGAAGTTTGCTTCGCTGTGAACAGCTAGCTAGTTGTAGGTCTACTTCAAATTTAATCAAATGTAAACATTGGCACAAGACTCGATAGGGATTAAAGCAGCAAACAAGCCTTAGAAAACGGTTGCCCAATGGTAAAATTTTGCCGGTTTATTTGTTTGCAAACTCATGATATTCTCGTTCTAGCTCAAGCTGTTTGCTTTTTGTCAATCACTTAATGTGAAAAATTGACAATAGGCTTTTCGTTCTTGTATTTCAGTTCAAGTTGTATCGAGTTTTGACATAAAATTCTAGGTCAGACAAAGAAACCGCAGATAAACCAGTTCAACTCCCAAAGTATTATTCTTAGAATCTGCGCTTAAAAGCATTAGCTCTGTGCATGAGCTGTGAAAACGACATTCGTTCTGTGGTGTGATATTTGTGCATATTTTACTGACTTTTTAAGAATAAAAGACCGTATTAGTTATGCCCAAAATATGACTATCATTCCTACCCATCAGTTTCGACAAGAATGCAGATGAAAAAACTAAATCGTTCTTTTTTTATGGAAGAGACTATCTCACCGGGAATTTCCATCTATTTTTTATTAATTTTGATCCAAATCTAATCCAAACTAAAAAACTGAATCCCCCTCAACAGCACTTAAACTGTAAAATTTTGCATGGGGGAACGCTTTTGCAGCCTTGACCAAACGCATTCGGAATGCGAAAGTACTTTAGTGGAAATCATGTCTTTCCATCCCCAAAATCGAGTGAAGACCAAAAAAAAAAGTCTTCACTGAAAATTGAAGAGTTTTTGTCCCCGAAATCAAGTGACGACCCAAAAAAAAAGGTCTTCACCGCAATTCGAGACTAAATTCGGCCGGAATTTGTGGGATTTGTTCGTGCTGCCTGGCCATTTTTCGTCTGTTCAACCAGTGCTCAAACCTCGATGGGGGGACGCTAAATTTCGATGGGGGACGCGTCCACCGTACGATTTAAGTACTGCCCCTCCACTTCAAGAACTAGATAAAAACGATGATAAAATTCAGTCTAACCGAACTCAAATTCTTACTTCAAAACTAATCCCAAACCTAACCCAAACTCTATGCTTAACTTTCAAAAAAGCAAATAAAAAAACTTGCGGAGGAATATCCCGCAATTTTGTTTTATTCTCTTTAACTTAAAATTTTCGGTGAAGTAGTCAGTGCCTTTTTTTTAGAGTAGCCGTAGTGTATTGAGCCAGGCTAGCTTAGTGTTTTATTACAGCTTGGGTGGATCTACGCCTGGAAATTATGGGAGACAACGGCGTAATCAAGGGCGAAAAGCCGTTGCTGAAAAGCAACGGAGCAAAACATCAATTCGAAGAGATTCCGCAACAAAAATTAAGTCAGGTAGGTTATTAGCATTTTTACTACAGCAGTTCAATAAAATCTATTCAAAAATTCCAGAGGAAAAACTTTCAATAAATCATGCAGCCATAGCAGTTGGCTATTATTTGGGACTTCGCACGAGCGCGTAGTACCTTTGTTTATGTTCGCGAATTTTGGCTGATGAGGATTGATTTGCTCATAACTAGCAAACGGTAAAACCTAAAAAATTGAAATTTGGACTCAACATAAGAATTAATGAAAGCGTCATGTGTGCCAATTTTGGGAATCCAGGTCACGTGATCGTGAATTAAGACGCTAAAAAACATAAAAAACGGCGATTTTTGGCGTGAAATTTTATTAATTCGCCTCTTTTCTAATATGACGCAATTGCAGTTTCTGGGTGGCTGCTTGACTAGAAGACGTGAAATATTGGTCACTTCGCAGTCTCCTGTTGAGATTGTTTCGTATTGTCATTTTTGATGTTATGATTCATTTTACTTGACGAATAAATTAATTCTGTCTGTCTGTCTGTTTATAAAATTTTATATAACTCAAAAACCACTTGACGTGCGAAGCTGAAATTTTTACACAATGTGATTGCTTATGATTGCTTTATGCTAACCGAGTTTAGGGGCGCCTGGTCATCTGACAAAAATTTCACAGGCCGAAAATGGGCAAAAAGTTGACGAGTTTGAACCGACATATCTCGGTAATTAGGCATATTAATGAAAAATGGTTTGTGATTTTTGAGCACACTATCAACCACCTTTTTTTGGATATGTTCGTTTACCCCAACTTGAATACTATTTTTCTTGTTTTAACGTCTTTTTCATTGCTTCTTTTTCTATCCATGCTATCAACTTTTAAACTGCTGAACACACTGTAGTTAAAGTCAGAGCGATTGAAGATATTAAGGAGGACTTTTGTATGACTGAAATTGGGGGTGCCAGGTTGGGGAATCCCTTCCAATCGGATACTCCAAAATTTTAAACTTTTAAACCGTTAGAGCTAGATGGATCAAATTTTCGGAATGAGTAAATTCTCTGTTTTCGTCCAACTTTAATTTCAAAACTTTAACAAGTCTGCAGCTTTTGTTACCTCACTTGTTGTTGAATTTGAAATACATATTGCCCGTACAGCTCAAAAAATAATAACAAGACATCAAAAAATGATTTCCTGCGAAAGTGAATGAACATTTTTTATCGATATTTCTAGTTTGTTTGTTCATTTGCCAAGTCAATAACCATGCAAATTCTGGTTGACTCCGTTGACAGGAAAGAACCCGCATCTACTGTAAATTAAATTGATGATAATAAACAAGTACCTTATAATACCTTGCGATTTGTTTCACCAACATTTTTTTTTGGGGGGGGGGGGCGGGGGATGGTAAGACTCTATAATTTTTTATTAATTATGACCTCTGGCCCAAATCTGGCCTAAAATCAAATCTTTTCTCTAAAACTAATTTCTCTTCCAAATTCTAATCTTGACCCTTAAAAAAGTGAATAAAAATTGCTTGGATCAATAGTTCTCATTTTTGTTTTGTTCTCTGATGAAACTGAAAAGTTTACGTGAACACTGTAGTTACCCCCTTTTTTTTTCAGAACTCGATGTATGCAATGGTAAGCCTATTTTTGTCTGTCGCGTCGGTCATGCTATCAACAGGAATGGCGGTGGGTGCTCTCAACCCTGCTTTGAATATTTTGGCTGGATTTTTCAACGAAACACACATGGTAAGAATTAAGATTTCATTCTGTCTAGCGATGGGTGTTGACTTCAGATCAAAATTTTTCCAATCTTTATCTTACCTACTGTGTTCCGCCGCAGCGTGTAATGAGTTTGCACGAACCATCTCCCCATCAGTGCGCCTCCGGGCAACCCAACTTGAGCTTTTACGAAGAAATGTCGCAGCGGTGGCGAGCATCAGCAATATTGTGTCCGATTAGACCGGCCCAAGCTTTGATCCTCAGATCCCCTTTCCAGAGACGAATGTGTGCGTTATCCTCGACCACCTGGCCGGTTGGACATCGTTCAGGAATTGTGTCAGGTGCAGTAAAACTACTTAGCTCTCTCCCCCCTGCGTTGTTTGCTATGAATTCTACTGTGCAGTATGGAATTCAGTGGCGCAGGCAGGATTGTGTGAAGGGGGCAGGAGGGGGATTATTCTGAAAACCAAAAAATAAGGGTATATGTCCGAGAAACCGCAATTTTGATCTCGGGTCGAAAAATTCAAGTGCTTTTACTGGCTTTGAGGAAGACAAATTTCTTTGCGGCCTGCAGCGCTATAGTTTTCATCGTATTCAGGTACCATCCGTCCATCTCCTTTAGACGAGGCATCGCACATTTTTGAGAAACAAATGCACAATCCCCCCACCCCTCCAGTTTAGTTTATGAGTTCGTCAAAAAATGTAAATCGCGCACAAACAACTTAAGACGAGTAGCTCTAATACAGCACTAAAATTCAATATTCAACCATCGACTATTAAATTTAGTTTTCATCCTGAATCTGTTGGAATCTAATAGTAAAGTAGACTATGAATTTTACTTTTTTTGTTTTCAGGACAGGTACAACGAATCACTTTCCAAAGATCAAGGAAGGTTGTTGATATCATTGTCGGTTTCCATGTTGTTGGCGGGAGGATTCGTGGGAGCTCTGTCTATCGAGTTGGTGCTGAGACTATTCAGTCGAAAGAACTCCATGATCGTAATGAATCTCACGAACGTCCTTGCTGTATTGATCATGACAATTGGTGGTTGGTTTGGTCCTTCATATGAAGCAATCATTATCGGCCGATTTATAATGGGGCTTTTTTCAGGATTTGGAATGAGTAAGTTATTGATTTAAATTTAATTTTGGAACAGTGTTAACTAGATTATATTTTTGTAGAAAGGAGTGACTATTTCACCGAAAATTTTCCAAAGAAAATAAACCAAAAGTGAGGAATATTTTGTCCGCACATTTTTTATTTACTTTTTTAAGGGTGAAGATTAAGGGTGGGTTCGGATTAGGTTTGAAGTTAGTTTAAGAGTAAGTATTTGAGTATGGCCTAGGTTTGGTTCAGAATTCCGATAGATAAATCTCTTCGTTTGTAAAACGATGTGAGACACGAATATCTTTTTTTATTCAACATCTGATTGATGTAGATTCTTGGAATATTATTAACTTGCCTACTTTCTATAAGACTATAAATATTATCGCATGTAAAAACCAGGCATAATGGAGTAGTTAAGGTAAACGTATCACCCAGTTTGTTGAGCGGTAATGCGTTCGTCTTTGGAGCGGGAGGTCTGAGGTTCAAATCTCGGGCCGGTCAAACCGAACACAGTGTTGCCAAAGACTTGCCACCGCTGCGATATTTGTTTGAAACAAACTGTGTTGGCCAGGCACGGCCAGGCGCAATGACGCGGAGATGGGCCCCGCAAACTCGTTACTCGCTTTGGCGTAATACAGCGAGTATAATGAAAAATTTGATTGGTTTGATATGAGAAACATTAAAAGTTGGAGCTACGTCATCAAAATTGGCTAGTATAAAAAAGATAAATGAAAGATCTTTTAGGATGTCAATTTTTTCAGATTTGATTCCAATCGTTGTGACTGAATGCTGTGCCCCTCCTAGACATGCTTTCTACCTCAGTTTAATCGGAGTCGATCTGTCACTGGGTGGATTGATTGGTTTGATTTTTGGTTATGACTTTGTGAGTGCAATTACGTGTAATCATGTTGTTTGGTAGAAATATTTATTGTACTTACTGGCAAATACAAAAATAAATTCAATAGTTTTATCGTAGTATTATTTATTTGTTCCTTAATGCGTTCATTATTTTTCTTTCTGTTATTTTTAGTAGATATAAATCCTCAAATCAAAAATTAACCAGCTAACCACCGCAAGTCAGGGTTTTTAGCAATAAAACTTGAACAAGTTGAAACAATTTAGATAGAAACCGCTAAACATGGCACTCACTAAAATATATGAGCGCCATGAAATAGACCTTCTGCAGCTGACTTTCTTCTAATAAAAAGATTTAAGTGCCCACCCCCCCGCCCCCCCCAAAAAAACGCTTTAGCTTTTTGGTGAAGAGGACAAGAAGTTCATCTATTTTGTTTAATTCTAATTTCCAAACCCTAGAAAGTTTTAACAATCTTTTCAGTTCTGAAGTATAAAACAGTTTTCGAAATTCGACATTTAGAGCACATTTTTGGAAGAAAAAAAAAATCCAATTTCAAAATTTTTTTTTGTAGGTACATGTGTCAGAGGTTATTGTGGTTATTTCTGTTAAAAGAGAGATTTGCAAAAATACGAAAGAGTAAAAGCAAATATTTACTCGTCGACATATTGCGCAAATGCTTGAAAGACTACTTACTCATGTTATCAGGGTAAAATACGATTAGTAATAGTCATTTGCAAACTTGCCGTCTACGAAACTTAAATACCGGTACCAAATTTTGTGGCTAAGAATTAACAAACATAAATTTTGTATACGTTTCAATATTTAATTCAGTGCAAAGACACGTTTCAAAAAGCTAACTGACAAAACAGCCAAGGATTTAGTGAATTTAATTTGATTAACAGTCGGAAAACGCTGACGTTTGAGTTGTCGATGTCAATATTAATCAACAACAAATCAGCAAATTTCGTTAATTTGATTTTTTTTTACGAAAGTTGTATAAGTAAGCTAGTTTTACCACGTGTTTATTCCTTTTACGGAAGTGCGCATGTGAACGAACAGCCTTACTGAACATCTTGTTTTAATAAAATTTATGGTGCTTAAACCTAGGCGTCAGCAAATTTTGCAGAGAAAAATAACTAAAATTTCTTGAGAAAAATTTTGTTTTCTTTCGTTAAACCACAAGGTAGAACATTAATTTGATTTTTTTTTACAAAAGTTGTTTAAATAAGCTAGTTTTACCACGTGCTTATTCCTTTTACGGAAGTGCGCATGTGAACAAACAGCCTTACTCAACATCTTGTTTTAATAAAATTTATGGTGTTTGAACCTAGGCGTCAGCAAATTTTGCAGAGAAAAATAACTAAAATTTCTTGAGAAAAATTTTGTTTTCTTTCGTTAAACCACAAGGTGGAACATCAAAGCATCATCAAAGAAATGTAATCAAACTTAACACTTCAAGTGCTCCATTGACGTAATTGTCGTCGCTTCGAGAGCCATGCTGTTTCATGTGTTTGAGGTTCGCAAAGCTAGGAGGAAAACCTAAAACAGCGTTTCCATCAAACCACCCAGTAGACAATTTGATGTTTTGGTTGAAGATTTCTCATAATTATTTTAGGTTTTTTGTGATTGAATTATTTCAAAAAAGATGACGCTTGTACTTTTTTTGATAAATTCAGCCTTTGTTTTACTTTTCTTTTTTTTCAAATAGAGGTGCGTATTCGTGAGCAATATTTGTAGTCCTTTAGCAAAAATGGCTAATTTCGATCATTGATTTGTGTTGAATTGTTGAAAGTGAACTGTGGCAACTGAGAAAACTAAAAAAAAATTAGAGCAGGAAAATTTTGAAAGAAAACTGAAAGCCATGAGATATACTTGTTACTACAATAATCTCGAACATCACAAAGTAGCTCAGAAGGAATTTTGTTGATATTAATGTTTTTGTTCAGATTTTAGGGACAGCGGAGTTATGGCCAGCATTGCTGTCCATTTCTGCTTTTCCATCTCTTCTCTACCTCTTTCTTTCCCCTTGGCTCCCGGAATCTCCGTCTTACCTCATCAGACTGGGCAAAAAGCGACTGGCAAAGCAAATGCTGTGGAAGCTAAGAGCTAATGTTACTGAGGTATCTGTTGCGTTAAGATTTTAAGACCAAATGTGCTAACGTATTTGACGGATAAAGGAATAATCCTCGGATTAACAAAACTTTAACAAAATGTGCAACAAATGGCCAGACTAATTGGCGTAATTAAAATGTGTTCCAAGGATTATCTCTCTAAAACATGGAATTTACTTTATTCAATGTTGATAATCTTTCACGGTGGAGAAGATCGGAATACTAGTAATCCTTGTTTATCCAAATTTTTGTTTGTACGTTTCACCCTTAGGAGGCCGAATATAGATAAGAAACATCACGAATTTTAGTAGCATACTTTTTTTAAAGAAGACAGGATCTACACGAAATCAATACTACAATAAAACAATTTTTACGTGCAAATATTTGCTGTCGCAGTTTTAGCACCGACAGAAAAGCAAAACCAAGAACCTTATGAGTGTAATTCTCTGTCGCTCACCACAGTGGCAAGTTTTTCAGTGACAAACCAGCAATTTTAGAATCTGAAATATGAATGACCAACCAAAGATATTGTGACAAGCTTGAGCCAAGTTTTTGTAAGCAACTCCAAGTGGCATTTTCTTGACTAAAGAATTACGGATTTCTGATTCGGCTTCAGAACAATCATCTGAAGACAATGAGCCTACCGTATAATCTGGATGAAATTTGAAAACGTATTACGGCAGTAGTTGCATGGTAAAAAAAGTTAACAGATTGTACAAATTTTACTATTTTAAATAAGACTGTACTGTTTTTGATCGAAATCGACTGGCACCCACGAAAATATTGATTTTTAGTCACTTTTTCAGAAAGTAATATGCTAACAATTAAGAGCCTTTAAGGGAAAAAATCTGGCGCAAATAAACCCAAATGATCATATTTAGAAAAATATACATATATCACACATGATATTCTCAGCCCTAATCTAACGATATTTTTTAAAAATTTGTAATCTCCGTTTAAAATTTTATAAATTTTACATTCGGCAAATGGCAACACTGTCAAATTTGGTATCAATATTTTGTTGAGCAAATGTGGATGCTGTTGAGTGCTATTATGTTTGCTGCTTTGCAATAGCCTGCAGGTATTGTTGAAACGAAGTAATGTCTGCATCCTGAATTTTGTTTATAGCTCGCACCTGCTGCCAGCGCAAGCTTATAGTAGATTTTTCGCTTTACGGTTCTTAAAACACACAATTATCACTTTAGTTCACTTCAACTGAATGTGCCAGTAACCTTAACTGCTTGCTGTTTTACGCCCCGGCGCTTCATAAAGTTCGCGATTTGAAATATACCAGGCACGAACGTTTTTGCTAAATTCATTTTTAGGAATTTTAGCCACTAAAATACCTTATGTAAAATATGCATTCACGCATAGGCGTAGCCAATGGGGACCAGCCCCAATTGAATTGCCACCAATGATAAAAACGTGACAACAAATTTTATTGTTCCTTCAGTTTCAGTTTCTTTCAGCCTTTTTACGTACAACAGTACACGCGTTCAACAGTAATTAATAATAATTTTAATATTGACGACCAGGACACTCGGGCCTCCTCAATTTAATTTTTGCCAACCATTTTAGATGTTACGTTATTACCAGGGAGAAATCAAGGGTTTTTGTCCTAAAAGTTGTTACCACCGGCCCTCATCCCAACTTTTTATAAACAAAACAAAATGACCATTGCCGAATTTATCACATGGCACAGTGCCAGGGGCCCTGCTCTCATATGGTAAGACTTTTTTGGGGTCTTTACCTGTATTTGGAAGGAAGATGTTGCGAAAATCCCAAAAATGCCAGGACCCCGTACAATGTAAATCCGGCCCGGGCAATAACATGGTTAGTAGGAGTTGTTACAACTCGGAAGTTAGATCATTTCCCGGGGGAGCCACACGGGTATTCGCTGCGCAGCTCGACTCCGGGTTACTGGCCCAGCATAGACTTTTCAGACGTGGCTGCACTCAGTAACTCTAATATACAGCGAACTGTATTTAAGCAGATTTTATTGAAAACAGAGACAAACAGGCAACAAAATATTATCTAGATTTTTGCCGGTAAATAAACGTCTTCCAACTTAAAATTCCAAAATTCAAAAATAATAATGTGAGCTGTTTGCTTCACCATTAAAATCCGAAACTAAAAACTACCGACATTCGCAAGACAGGCCAAAGTGCCATGTGAGTGTGACGTAATTTAGAAAAGGCAGTGCGCCAAATTAACAAAAAAAGTGGTTGGCCAAAGTAATTTGCAACAATTACAAAAACCAAAACAGTGCAAAACTAATATGTAAACTAGATGGGAGTTTGCCAGCAAACCCAGTGAACGATCGACGCATAGCTAATGCTGTGACGCTCAAAAGTACTTTTTGTCTACCGTAAAATCAGCAATTATACAAAAATATCTGATTATGGAACCTCCAGAAAAGTAGAGTCAAAACACTTGTCAGTTAAATATCTCCTGATATCATAAAACACTGGCACCCTAGCTTGAGTCGTTCAAAAATTGATTTTTGGGGTCCATTTGGGGGTCCCTGGGGGGGTGGCAACCCCA
Source organism: Trididemnum nubilum (assembly GCA_963965965.1). Taxonomy (NCBI): domain Eukaryota; kingdom Metazoa; phylum Chordata; class Ascidiacea; order Aplousobranchia; family Didemnidae; genus Trididemnum; species Trididemnum nubilum. The sequence continues at coordinate 7,085,637 of OZ014472.1, forward strand.
AACTATGTCAAAATATTTGTTTGTTAAATATCTGCTGATATCAAAACAGACTGGCTCCCAAGTTGAGCTATTCAAAAAATTGATTTTTGGGGGGTCCCCAGTGGGGGTGGCACCCCCAAGCTATGTCAAAATATTTGTCTGTTATATATCTACTGATATCATAAAACACTGGCACTCTAAGTTGAGCTATTCAAAAAATTGATTTTTGGGGGGTCCATTTGGAGGGGTCCTCGCGGGGGTGGCACCCCCAAACCATGTCAAAATAATTGTCTGTTGAATATCTCCTGATATCAAAAAAATGTAGAACTCTACCTTGAGCCGTTCAAAAAATTGATTTTTGGGGGGTCCATTTGGGGGGGTGGCACCCCCAAACTATGTCAAAATATTTGTCTGTTAAATATCTACTGATATCAAAAAGAACTAGCACCCTAGCTTGAGCCGTTCAAAAAATGGGTTTTTTGGGGCCCCATTTTGGGGGGGTTCCCGGTGAAGTTGCCCCAAAAAAATTCGGGAGAAAAAATTGCATTTGCAGCTCAACAACTTTACACAAAAATTAGATTTCCATGTCTTGTGGTTTAGAAGAAGAGCGTACAAAAATTAGGAAGAAAGAAAAGGAAAAAAAAAAAAGAAATAAACCTCATCGCGGCCAAAAGTGGGTTGGTTGGGATGAAAGGGTATCTTGAGACATACAACCCTATGAAATATTTTTTGCCGTACTTAAGCCGTTTTTGACTGAGACCGCTTTTTACGCCAAACTTGGCGGGCGGTTTTCGGGTTCTAAAACTAAAGTCACGTGACCTATTGCCTTGAAATTTGGTACAAACATACAACTTATTAATCTCAAACAGCTGTCAAAATTTCATGTAGCTAGACCAAACCGTTGTCGAGTTATACGCAAAAGTGTGAAATTTCGCACTCGTTACTTGAAAAATGGCCGAGTAAAAACAGAGGAACACGCGACGCGAGCGTCAGTCGTTCCAATAAGGTGAAACGGCAAAGCGGCACGTTTCGCAATAGGTGATGCTGAAACAGGAGTAACCATTTATTGTGCCATTTTTCAACAACGATTCACCTCCACTTCACCAGTTTTTACGCGAGAAAAGTACTTTTGGAAAAAGAATTAGCTTAATTGGGGAAATACTCATCGAACAAATTATTGAATTTGAATTGAAGGGGGCCTAGTCGTACATGTACTCTTACAACTGTTATTCTCATGACGAAGCAAAAATTTTTAAGGCAAATCTTCGAGTGAATTTACTGCTAAAATATTGCAGACGGCAATGTATCTTACTTCCTTCCAGCTGGGCCAAATAATCTACCAAATTTATCCCCAAAATTCAAGATTTTAACGTGTTTTTGCCTTAAAATTGTAAGTAAAAGCAGGATTGAACAATTTAATTTTTTCGATTGACTTTCAAATATTAAAAATCTAGTTCTTTCAAATTTCTCTAAAAACGGGCAAATTGTCATCCAAAAGGGCAAAAAGTCCCTGTCTGTGATGCGATTCCGTTATGTCAGTTTACTCACACACGTCTTCCAATTTAAACATTTTTACTTTTTAACTTTTAGTTCAAGTCCTCTTCCTTTACCAAAATCCTGGTTAAATGCCAAATCAGGCCACAGCTTCTGATATTTTGCGATTGCTTTTCCCGCGAAAAGTTCCTTATTCGAAAATTTATGATGACATCATTGTATGTGATTTGTTGTTTGAGGTTCCACCCCCCCCACCCCAATCAAACATCCTCGTTACGCCTACGCATTCACGTGGCTTATATTTGTTCTGAAATATATTTTGATATTAATGAATGTTTATATAGTCTTGAATGCAAACTAGTTGAGTGTGGAAGATTTGGTGCATCATATAAACAGTGCCACCGTCGAGGGTGGACTCGGCTTACCTACTTATTTTGGCAAGGTAGGCTAAGGTAGGCTCTCGCTTGCTTAGCCACGCGATTGCCCTTACGTGTCACTGATTATTGTTGTTCCCACACCAAATTTAAGCGGAAATTGGAACAAATCACCTTTAATTCGGCCGAAAATTGGTACAGGTTCCAGGGCCTACCTACAACGACACTTCCAGAGCCTGCACACGTATTTGTTTAGGACGGCAGCACTGCATATGAACTAATATAGTTTCTAATGTGACCGTAAAATGATCTGGAATATCAATTATTAAAATTGGTGAAAATTAAGTGAGTAAAGCATCTCTTGCTGAAAGTTCAATTCCATGTTCAAGACAAAATAACTGCTACAACAGGAAATCTTCCCATCGAATTATTGCAATTGCCCGTTCAATGTTGTTTGCTAAGCGATGTCTCGACCCCAGTTGACCTCATTATGTTTATTTTTGACGATCGCTTGCTAGCAGACTTCGCGATTGACGTAAACCGGCAAACGCTATCATCGTATCTTTTCGATCAGTATATTGACAGATATTTCTCAAATCCTTATCCGATTAACTTACCATAAATGCAGACTAACATTGCGTCCATTCAAATTTATCCGTAATTGCCCTGATGTTCCTAAATACTCGAATTTGGTTGACTCACTACTAAGCTGTGACCAGACCATTTGGTATTTATTTTCAGATTAGATTATCCTATGAGATAGCGTTTTTCCTGAGGTCAATGAAATATCAAAAAATCGATCATAGCCAGATGAAATTGTGTTGGGTTCACGAAAAAATGAAATAGGGTAAACAATTCACCATTATCGTGTTTAGGTCTATTAGTTTTTCTAAAAAACATAACAATTTCCAAATTTTGGCCCTTTTTTTGTTAATTTAAGTGGGTTTTCCTAATAATGTTTTTCATTGAATTTTATTGTTTTGGCACGGTTGCTCAGTAACTCATATAATTTTCGAGCTAAAAATTGTCGAGCGTTTACATAAACTAGAAGGAAGTGATAAATTGATTTTGGGTTCGTTTAAAAACAATTTTATTTTACAGCCAGCTGCTAAATCAATCAGTCATAAACGGAATAAGGGTCGTGTTGTTTGGGTGTTTTCAATGTGGATTTTAATTTCTCAAAACGTCAAGTTAGGCTCAATTTTGATTTATTAATTTTATTTTGATTTTTAAGGTTACACCGTGGTCATATACCAAACTATCATAAAGGCTACTTTGGGATGATCACGGTGTGACCTTAAAAGTGTTTGTGGAGTGCCCAAACAGTGCTTGATTTGGTTAGTTACGAGATAGATTTTAATTTCTACAAATAGTCAAATTAGACTTTTTTTTGAAAACTGAAACTGTGTGTGGAGTATACCAAACCTACGGGCTGTCCATTATCTGAGGAAACTTGGTTGGCTAATGAAGATGTAACATAATTAGAATCGCTTTATTCGTTTTTCGGTGTAGTATTGTTCTGGTAAACTGTAACATTTTTCACTATTCATGCACATATTTACGTGATGAATATTGATACTAGATTTGATGTGTTGGATTGCAAAAAACAGTTCGATATTTCATTTTAGCGTAAATAATTAATAATGGAGAAGCTTGTGAGATTAATAACATACGTTAATTTTTTTTGAAAATACCAGTTTGGTTAGGTAAGTATAGGGTTTTGCCTTCGCCCACTTTAAAGCTTTTCAAACCTGTTGGAAATTGTAATCTTGGGGCTTAGAAATTGTGTCATGCATTTTATAGATTAAAAGGTTTAAGGGAGAATCGAATCCATTAAAAATTTGGGCATATGAACCCCACTGAAATCGTGTAAAAAAAAAGACTGCTCACTGTTTTAAAATGAAGAAATGATTATTTTTTCCTCAACAAGTTATTGAAGTTTCTGTAACTGTCTATTGTTTTACTTACATACCTTAACCTATTATTGGTCGAACCTTCTCCACAAATAAAAAAAATCAACACGCGAAAAAAGTATTGCTCAGTTTTAGTCGAATAAAAATGCCATTTTTTAATCTTTTTGTAATTCAGTTTTGTTCGAAACCAGTTGTGAAACCTGACTTTGTGTTTTTAAGTAGGATTTTTTAGCCAAATAAAATGTCCAAATTTGAAAATATTTGGTCATTTCAAAAAATCTGTGCTCCTTTCAGGATTTCAAGCGCATTTTATAGAAAAGGCATTTGACAGAGTACCAACAAGAGTGATGCAACGGGCTATAAGAAAGAAAGGTTTGCCTGAAATCCTGGTCAAGACGGTGATGAGTCTTGATGAAGGAGCAGAAACGAAAGTTAGAGTTGGATCGGGGTAGTCGGAAGAATTTTCTGTGAAAGTTGGTGTACACCAAGGATCTGTGTAGTCACCTTTGTTGTTTGCAATGGTGATAGATGAAGTAACAGGAAATGCAAGGAAAGGTTGGATGAAGCAAATTCTTTATGCAGACAATTTGGTCCTAATGGGGGAAACTATGAAAGAACTGAGAGAGAGCTTTGATGAATGGAGAGAGGCGTTTGAAAGCAAAAGGAGGAGAGTCAATCTTGGAAAGACAAAGTTGATGGTGAGTGGGATGGAGGAAGAAACGTTCGACAGTAAGATTGATCCTTGTGGCGTGCATGGAACACGAGTTATGTCTAACTCGATGTTATGCACAGCATGTGGTAAGTGGGTCCACGCAAGATGCACGGATAACAAAGTCGCAGTTTATTTGAATAAAAATTTTGTTTGTAAGAAATGTAGAAGCGTGGTGAAGAACTTCAAGGGATCTGATGAAAAACTGTGTGATGGTGTGGAAACTGTAAGCAAGTTCACTTATTTAGGTGACAGATTGAATGCAATCGGTGGGTGCGAAACAGCGGTAACAGTTAAATCAAGAATTGGTTGGATGAAGTTTAGGGAATGCAGCGAAATACTTAAAGGAAGAAGATTTTCATTACAGATGAAAGGAAAAGTTTACAAAAGTTGTGTAAGATCAGCTTTGTTGTATGGAAGTGAGGCATGGTACTTGAGAGAAAAAGAGATGGCAATTTTGAGAAGAACAGAAATAGATATGATTCGAGCTATGTATGGTATGAAGCTATTAGATCGAAGAAACAGCGAGGAGTTGATGGACATGTTGGGCATAAAGAAGTTTTTAGATAGGATGGTTAAAGAAAGTAGCACGCGGTGGTAAGGTCATGTTTTGAGGAAAGATGGTGAAAATATGATAGTGAAGGCTTTGAAATTTAAAGTGAGCGGTAGTAGAGGAAGAGGAAGGCCAAAGCAAACGTGGAAAAAGCAAGTAGAGAATGAGATGAAGAAAAATGGACTGGTGAAAGAGGATGCATGTGATCGAACAAAATGGCGAGGTTGGGTAAAGACAATGACCAAACGAAATCCGGCCAACTCCGTCGACAATTCCGGATCTAACATATGATGATGATGATGATGATTTATGCCTTGTATGCAAAAACGAGCAAATTGTTTTTAGCTTATGGTCCTTCACTCAGAGTTGTAAGTCGGGCCGGGCTTTTCGGGTCGGGTTTGGGCCTAAAGTTGACAAAATTTCGGGATTAATTTGGGCCTGAAACGTGCTTTTTGTCTTAGGTGCACAAAAATATAATCAAAATAACTTGGCAACATTGCCAAATTTTTCAGATCTAACTTAACTTTCATGTTTTTTGGGGCATGATTTGCGCTTCAAATTAGTTTTCGGTTTTGGGCCGGGTTCGGGCCTGAACTAGTCGGCCCGTTTACAACTCTGCCTTCACCAAATTAGGTCAACATGGTTGTCAAACGACCTCTACCCTGAAAAATACACTTATTTAACATGGGGTAGTGGCTGCAAGAGAAAGTGGAAAAAGTCCCATTGGACAATGAACAACTAATTAAGATCACTGGGCTGACCTAAGCTTGTTACTATCGTGCAAAGCGCTGCATTGCCTATTCATCATCTAGTCCAGAGGTAGGCAAACTTGTTCAAAGCAAGAGCCACTTGCGCAAAACCATAAACACTAGCGAGCCGCAAAATCAGTTTGCACCAAATAACATAACAGCAATAAAAACACCAGGCGCGTAGCCAGAAATTCGCAATGGGGGGGGGGGCTGTTTTGGGGGTTTGGGGGAAAAGCCTCCAGCCGCTGGAGGCACGGGGGTCTGGGAGCGGAGCATCCAGCACACAAAAACTTGTGCATTTTTTTGCAAAAATAACTTAATTTTAGGAATATTTTGATAAAAATTAATGCTTTTAAAACGTGGCATAGAAATTGGCAGTGCAAACATAATTAAACTGGTTGCATAAATGGGCATGTGAAAGGTGGCCAATGGTGAAATCTAGTTGTCTTGTTTACACGCTGGTATATCATAAAATCCTACAGTTCAATAAAACTCACTCGGAGTAGTCTATGTTTTATAGAGAAAAATAATTGGGGGGGAAGTCTAATGGAAAAATATTTGAGAGAAGTGATTGGTAATTAACTAGCACTGAATAGCCCCCTCCCCCCCTGAGTTTTTATTATGTTTGAGATGAAACCTACGTTCAGCATTTCTTCACTAGCGATCAAATTTGTTTACTTATTTTTGGCAATTTTTAAAGTTTTCATTGATTTAGGAGTTATATTTTTCACAAATTAGCCCTCTCCCAGAATATGTGTTTTAAGGGGTCCTTTATATCACTCTCAATCCATTTCAGTACAAAAAATTCTCAGAAGTGCAAAAAACGTGGTATTTTCTTTATTCTACATTTTGGTCCACAGGCCAATGGGGAGAAGGGCTATTACCTCCTCCCCCCCTGGCTACGCCACTGTTGCCCTAAAGGCAACATTCATACTTGACTGCGTTCTTTAAAATGTTTAACAACTTTGGGAAAATTTTTCTACCTTGATTTTTTGAAGTGTTTATACTGCAATTTGTCATCACAGTTGGTATAACCTTGGTTGACAGTGCTATGAAAGCATATACTTGTTTTATCACTCCAAAACACATTGAAAAATAAAAACAATTTTAAACAAGAGATAACGTATTTATAAGGTATAATCTTAATTTTTTTTTGCAATATTACGATTTAATACAAGAGCCACAAAATTTACGTCCGCGAGCCGCAGTTTGCCCACCGTTGATCTGGTCTATATTCTTCACAATTATCGAACAGTCAATTTGTTTCAGTTCATTCACACCCTGGCCAGAGTGAAAAGATGATAAATCACTCAACTACTAATCTGGCTCACACACATTGGACAGTGGTGGTACGTCATAGTTGCCATTTAGCGTTCATCAATCTCTATGAAACTAATACGGTGTCAATTTACTCCACGATAGAACCAGTTCAAGCAGAAAAAAGAATTGAGTGTCATGTAACTATGGCCCACGAAACTTCCGTTAGTTTTTTGTTTCATACACAAACTTCGATATTAATAAACAACAATACGTAATTTTACGTGCAATTGATTTAGCATAGACCGGCCATCTGGTCGAACGGTAACGCGTTCTTCTCTGAAGCGGAAGGTATGAAGTTCAATTCTCGGGCCGGTCAAATCGGACACAGTGTTGCCAACGGCTCGCCACCGCAGCAACATTTCTTCGAAAAGAGCTGCATTGCCGGGGCGCAATGACGCGACTAGGTCTACCAGCCAGTTGGTCAAGTAGTAACGCGTTCGTCTCTGTAGCGGGAGCTTTGAGGTCCAAATAGGACACAGTGTTGCTTACAGCTCGGCACCGCTGCGATATTTCCTCGAAAGGAGCCGTGTTGTCCGGGTGCAATGACGCGAAGATGGGCCCCGCAAACTCGCTACACGCGTCGGCGAGTATAATGAAATATTTGATTTGACTGACTGGGGCTAGTGATCGACAGTAATGGTGGGCCATTGCAAGTACTGTCTGTGCTCCCATACATTAAAATAGTTCTTTGGGCTGGGGATTGGAGAACCGGCTAAATTTGGTACAGCCCCCGGCTCCTGCTTTGGCTACCCAGAACATCTAGGAGCTTTGCCGTAACAAGTTTTCGGTCTGCCGTTGACTCATGACAGCACTAAAAACAACACTGAAGTGCATACTGATGAGTAACAAAACATTTCAAGGTTTGTCAAAGTGTCAACCATGCCTAATCAACCCCAAGCGTGTTTATATTTGTTTGTGCTGTACATAAACAAATTTACCTCGCAACGGAGGCACAGCAACTTGACCGGAATCTTTATTTAAAAATCGATTGAGTCCATGACTGATGTCACAACCTACATTTTCTAAATTAGTCATAATTTTGTTTGAGTTTTGTGTCGCAGCCATTTGATTTTGCTCTGCGTCAAACTCAAAGCGTGGCCTCCGGCTCAATCCCATTTAAAAATGCTTGAGTCCCAATTTTTTTTTTCTTACAGCAGACTACCTGTAAACAGCAATTACAGCAGTAGGGTAGCCAGGGGGGCTGTAGCTCCCCTCCCCCATTAGCAAGCAGAATATGAAAAATACCACGTTTTTAGCACTTTTGAGCCCGATTTCTGCACTGGAATAGAAAAAACCCCCATTGGCTTTTCCAAGTTTCGGTGACGACCTTTTTATTCTCTCTTTTTGGTCTACCACTGAATTTGGACATAAAAACCGTGACAATTTGAGGTGAAGACCTTTTGTTGGTCTTCATCTGACTTTGCGCAGAAAAATCGTTTCAATCCTAGATGTAGACCTGTTTTTTTGTTCTTCTTTGGCTATGACTCCCGGAACAGCCTCCCCTCCTATTTTAAATTTCTGGCTAAGCGCCTGATTTACAATATGTTGTAGACCAGTAGTCGGCAAACACCGATCTGCAGACCGGTACCGGTCCATCGAGAGTTCGTAACCGGGTCGGACTTTTCCGGGTTAAATACTTTCGAATATATTTGTAACGTTAAATGCAATTGCGTTTCGGCATTTACAAAAAAATGATTTGATTAGATGAGTTTTAACATTTTGTATTAAAATAATTCCAGTTTATAGGAAGTAGTACAAAGATTCCGCTTTGTTACTGCAACAATACAAATATATCATCAATTAACAGCGAACATTTGAATTTGCTGCCGTTTCCCATCGGAGCACATTTAGATTTTCATTGCTAAGCATTTGTGTGTTTTGTTTTGAAAGCTAGTCCGCAAAAAATTTCAGTTTTTAACCGGTCCTCAGTATAAAAAAGGTTACCGACCCCTGCTGTAGACCAAGATCGTCGAAAGTCCAGCATGCGGCCATTTGTGGCCCACGATAAAATTTTACCCGGCACGTGCCCAGTTTTCACCCTTTTTTTGACCAAAATTACTTTGCAGATACGCGAACAAAACATTTATTTTTACGACCTACAATGCCCCGAAGTTTGAGCGAAGACCTTTTAAACTTTATTGTTTGGCCTTCATCTACTTTTACGTCGTAAAACATCACAAAATTAGACCGAAGACGGTCTTGGTCGATATCTATTGAGTCGACCCTAAACTCCACAAAATTAAATCAAAGAGTTTTTGGTCTTTTTCCTTTTATGCTTATTGTTGGCCCGCGGAAACCTTGAGCTCGTGGGATGTTTTTAGGATCAGCAAATGTGTTGTTGATGAATGTTTTGACATTGCTGGAGAATCCAACTCCTTCGGGTTTTTAAAAGAAAATATTTTTGAATTGCTTCCTTTAACGGGGGACGAAACATATTCTAAGGTTCAGCTTATTCGGCTATGCTTCGGTCGTCATTGGCTTTGCTTACAAATTCTCATCCAGTTTTTTATGCATTTTAGGACGATATCAGTCATGAAATTAATGGGATTCAAAGTTATCAGCAACTAAACGGAGATGTGAAGCAAATTTCCTTAGTCACAATGTTCAAATCAAGACATTACCGACGACAACTCTTCGTTGTGGTGATGGTGTTTTTACAAGGTAAACTATATTGTTTTTCGTTGGAAACAAAAACCTTTTTACTTGTAACGGATCAATGGTAAGGTATGGCGGCCAATGTGTGTCAGGTTTAAAATGGTTTTGAGTCCTAAATGCATTCAACCTTACAATTCGAATTTTGCATAATCACAAAGTTATCATCCTGCAAAATTGTGTAATTTGAACGTGCAGTAAAAGTTTGGGTCACCGGACATTAGCTCAGTCAGATGCAAAAGATGTGCATGTACGAGTTTTTAATAATTTAATGTGCTTGACTGCTCTTACCAATACTACTTCTACACTGTAGAGTACTGCTACTTCTATACCGATTTCCTAAGATAAAAGCATTTCAATATACACTCAGTCACAGCCACACACATTATAACATTAGACCAGCCGAAGCAAATAAAGTGAATTTTAATTTTCAGCACAGCTTTGCGGAATTAACGCAATTGGAATGTATTCAAACAAGATATTTGAAGAAGCTAGTTTCCTCGGTCAGGCTGCGACAATCGCATCCACTATCGTTTATGCAGTTCAGTTCAAATTTGCTTGTTTCGGGGTAAGCTTTACCTGCACTACTATGTTAGTACTCAACGGTAAATCTCTAGTTTCGTTTGGTGCGTCCAACACTCCTGAGAACCAAGATGTACAACACTGATACGTCAAAAATAGAAGTTTGGATTAGAACAGGGATTGGCAACCTACGATCGCAGACCTCTTCGCAAAGTGCGGACTTCTGGCTGGAAACAGCTAAAGGCCTTTTTTCTTTTTTTTTTTTTTAATTCAGAGGACTAGCTTGAAACTGCCGAAGACCTTTTTTGGGTCACCATCTAAATTAGGTATAATGTAGAAATATCAAATTTAGGCCGGCCCACTAGGACCTTGCTAAGTTTGGTTTCGGCCCGCGACGCTGAAAAGCTTGCCGGCTACCGGATTAGAGCCATCAGAAGCTGGTGACCAAAACGCTTTTGCGATTTGTGATACTAAAATAATCCTTATTCAACGCATTTTGCCGATTGTGAAAGCATTACATGCTTTCATATTGAGTATCATTGGGCGTAATCCTCAATTGTAGTCCTAATACTAGGCAACTGTTCTGCTTAATCAAGTGCAGCTTTGACGTCAAAATTATTTCCGTAACTTGAATTAGTTTCCGACCTGTCATCCTAACAAGCAGACTTAATTACCTGTTGCAAAATTTGACTGATTGCTTGCAGTGTAATATAACCAGATAACACTAAAACAGCAAGATGCTTGGCTACCTTTTAAAACCAAAACAATTATGATCTTTTTCATGCCTCTTGTTATCGCTAACTTACCGGTAACACATTTTGTGAGCTATTTAATAATGCTTCCACTTTCCTCTCTAAAAAGTAGGCAATAAAAAAAGAAAGCATTTTGTATGTAGTTGTGCAATTATACCTAGCTCTCAATTGCACAATGCGCCAAGGTTGCCAGAAATTTTTTGTGATTTGTTGCACCATCCATCCAAAAAGTAGCTAATTTTCAAAAAAAGTAGCCCAAATAAAATAAAACTATTCAAACTAACAAACAAATTACCATTGGGAACAATTTACCGATAATTAAACAAGCTATAGACAGTATACAGACTCTTATGGGCCGGTCTACACTGTGCTTTAAGTTGTGAGCGTGCGAGCGTAACCTTAGTTTATTTTAAACAGAAATTCGGTACGCCCGGCGTATCGCCTTACCAGCGTACAATTGGCCGTTGGTTGAAATGAACTAAAGTTACACTCGTACGCTCACGATTTTACGCACAGTGTAGACAGGCCCTAAAGGTGGGGATGCAATCCGGTGTGAACGCATGGGAACGCCGTTTCCATGCTTTTTTTGTCGTGGAAACGCGTTTCCATACTTTTTTGATAGGCACCTTTGCGCAAAAGCATTTCAATAAAAAATTCATTTATTGGTAACAAATGAATATAGGGTCTTTCAAGAAAATGTTACTTTCATTCTCACAGAGCGTATGTACAGTACAGTAAATACAAAGTGGTTAATTTTATTTACTGAAAGCGAAACGGGAAGGCCTTTGAACAAACTTTGCTTCCTTGAACGGTACTTGTATTTAATGCGTTTTCGTATGCTTTTTTGATCCTCAGTACACATGACTTTGATCTCAGTATACTAGTTATACTAATCATGTTATGTTTTAGTATACTGTGTTTTGGTTGACCCGATAAATGCTTTTTCCTCGTAATTGATTCATTTTGACACTACCCATTAAGTTATGAAGGTGCTATAATTTGTTTGAGCTGGTGCCTTCCCACACTTCGTTTTTTGGCACTACATCTCTGCTTACAGGCACAATCAAAACTATGATCAACAAGACTAAGACATGCTGTTTCGGAATCGACTTTCGTCTTATATTTGCATTACTTTGCTTTTCTACGCTCATATTCATGCCTGTAGTCGTTGCTATACTGACGAGAAATATGACGAAAATCGATTCTGAAACAGTATGTCATACGCTTGTAAGTTGTTTACCAAAAACAACCAAACTTTAACACCAAACAGTAACAGCAAAGTGTTCTATTTACAAATCAATTCTTTGAAAAAGTTAATACACAGCCTCAAAATCTGATAAGCCATATCTACATGCTAGAGTAATGCTTCCATAATTTCACATTCCAAATTGGGTAAAAATTCGTGCATTTCTTTCAAAATTTGCAAAGGTAAATGTCAGTGAAAGGGGCGAGAAATAAAATAAATAGCCCAACACCTTTCCAAAAGTAGCCCAAAAAGTCGCAACTCCGAAAATTTAGTTGCAAGGCCTTCTCAAAAAGTAGCCCTATTTGCGACTTTTCGCCCAATCTGGCAACTCTGCAATGCGCTTTGTACCGCATAACGAACTAGTCGTAAGTGCTAGTTTGGGTTCACTTTCGAAGCGTAGTAAATTAATGCGCTTATGGAATCATAAGATTAATTTCATCCTTTACGTAAATACTTTTTTAATCGGACTGGAAACCGGAGTTTCTTAATTTTAAATCCAAATTTTATTCCGACATTATTTTCCCTTCAAAATTATCAAGTTTTAAAGTTTTCAATTTAGAGTTGATTGAGTGCGTACGTGTAAGATGGCCCATGACGGTAATGATGTGTACTAACATTACCAAATTATAAAGTTGCTGAATAAGTGTTTTTGTTACGAACCAAATAGGTGTTTTTGTTATTGTTAAGTTGCTGAATAATGTTAGTAAAACGTAAATTTGCCCTTTAAGAACATGCGTTTGACATTAAAATTTCTGAATTTTGCCGTAGTCCAGGAAGGAAGGTTATTTTTGTAAAAAATTACTGTTTGTGTTTGCAGTCATTTTTTGTTGATCGCTATGGGCCCAAACCTGTCAACATTATCTCCGGTTCCGTGATGTCAGTATCGCTTGCTTTGCTCACCGCGGCCATGGCAACGAAAGATGATATATCGTCAATGCGTTACGTTAGCGTTGCTGCAGTTACCATATGCGTGGTTGCGTAAGTTGTTGTTTGGCTTCAGATTAGACAACACTACTGGTGCTCAGTAGCGTAGCCAGGGGGGGGGGGGGCTCGAGCCCCCCCCCATTGGCTTGTGAAGTATGCAAAATCACACGCTTTTGGTGCTTTTGAGGCCAAAAATTGAAAAGAGCCCTCCATAGGAACACAGCCCCCCTCAAACGTTGGAATTTCCGATTTCGGCCGAAAAATCAGTCTCAATTTCGATGAAGACCTTTTTTTTTTTTTCGGAGACCACCTGATTTTGGGCGGAAAAAACGTTGGAATTTCCGAGCTTTCCGAGAAATTCCGTCTTAATTTCCGGGCAAACCGTGTGAAACTGATTCAAGAACAATGAAAATTCGGGTCAAGGACGTTTGCACTTTTCTCACTCTTTCAAAATAGCCCCCCCTTTCCAAATCCTAGCTACGCGCTTGCTGGTGCTATACAAACTTTGCTGGAACTGGATGTGAAACCGGTTCTCTAAACTCAGCAACTGGTTCATTCGAGCCAAAAATGCATGTAATACTGTATCTATGCTAGTACTATTTGAACAATTGTTTCTCTAAACTTAGCTACCTGTTCGCGTAAATCGATATAACCGACTGAATATCACTGCTGGACAACACTGCTGTCAAATTCAAATTACAGGCAGTACCACTAATAGCAATTACATCTTGATTTACCAAGTGGCTTTGACAAGGAGACAGCGAAAGGACCTTTCCATCTTTGAGTTAAACTGCAAGTGGAACTACCCTACTTTTCCGCCACACGCGGTAGAGGCTGCACATTGTTTTTTAGATTGCCGAACGTTAAGTATAAAACCTGTAAATACAAGTTTTGCATAAATTTCTGGCTTTACCCAAGCAGGAATCTAACTTGTGTGTGTCTACTGTTTCCGAAGCACACCCTCTATCCATTCGACCTCTTATTGGTCAACGGCCACTCGCTACCTAATTATGAAAATTTCTTGCATTAATAAAGCAATCAGAATAACTGGTGCACCCAAGAAAGCAGTAGCGTTGCCAGAGGGCTTTAGCCCCCCCCCCCCCCATTGGCATGTTGACCAAAATGCAGAATGGAAAAAACACTGCGTCCTTAGCACTTTTGAGACTGTTTTATGCACTGGAGTGGACTAAATAGTGATTTAAAACATCTTTTGAAACATATATTCACTTATTCTGGGGGGGTCTAATTTGTTAATAAAACTAACAAATAAATGAAAACTTTGAAAAATGTTAAGAAATAAGCAATCAAATTTGATCGCAAGTGTAAAAATGCTAAACATTGGTGTCATCAACAAATATACTATAAACTAAGGAATAGGGGTGGGGGGGGGTATTTAGTATTAGTTAATTACCAATCATTTCTCTCAAATCTCTTTTTATTAGCCCCCCCCAATTATTTCTCTCTATTAACTGTATATGAAATAGATTACTCCGTGTGAGTTTTATTGAACTATTCGATTTTATAATTTACCAGCATCTAAACAAGACAACTAACATTTTACCATTAGCCACCTCTTAAATAGCCCATTTATGCCACCAGTTTAATCATGTTTGCACTGCCAATTTCTAAGCCACGTTTAAAAAGCAGTATTTTTTGATCAAAATAGCCCTGAAATGAAGTTATTTTTGCAAAAAAATGCAAAATTTTCGAGCGCTGGGGCTCCGCCCGCAGACCTCCGTGCCTCCGGCGGCTGGGGGCTTTGCCCCTAAAACAGCCCCCATTGCGAATTTCTGGCTACGCGCCTGCAAGAAAGGGTTATCAAAATGGCGTTTTTGTTGACCTCGAGTGTCATCTAGGATTTATAAGTTTTCTCAAATTCTAGTATACAAGTGATTCATTATCATCAACTTTTTTGATTAGCTTTTCCGCTATTTTTATACATTTTCGTATGCTATTCTTGTGCCACTTTTGTAGCTTTACTAAATCAAATGAAGCGTCATTACCTCAAGCAATTTTGTTTAGTTGGGCGTGCGGTATCAACGTCGCTCTCTTTCCTATGTTGAGCGCATTCACTACTGAGACCACGCGAGAAACAGCCTTTTTCTTTGGTGGAGGCATCTTTTGGATCTTTTCCTGGTTTGTCAGTTTCATTCCACCTTACCTATTGGTAAGTGATGGTGTGTTGTTGCGTTGTACATTTACGAACTATTTAATATTTGAAAAACCTTAAAAATGTGCACATTTTTTTGTACAAACAATTTATGCATATATGCACATTTTTTGTTTGTTTGTACAAACAAACAAAAAACATAGAAAAAAAACAACTCAGGTCAAAAATTGCAGTTTTGTGGACAGTTTTGCATAAGGGGATTGTCTACTTCAGTGAGGTGACACGTTGGTTTCCAGATAGGGCACCCCTGTAGGATGTGGGTGTAGGTTTGGACTTCTAAACCACAGCCACATGCACTCGTTTTAGAAAGGACCAAGCGATGCATGTCAAAGGCAAATCGTCCAGATCGGCTGCGTAGTCTGTTGAGCTGGACCCATTGCTTGCGTGGAAGTTTGCAACCACAAGGCTCTTTCGACCACTATGGGATAAACTCAGTTAGATCTTCAGGAACTGAGTGGTCTGCTACAGAAATTGTTAGGTCGGGGTTTCTCAGTGGATGTCGAGAGCGAAGTGGTAAGCTTATGGGAGCAGTACATCATCTGATGGAGAGGATGATCCTGATTATTGGCTCGAAGAAGTAATTTCTTACACGCGTAGTGGCAACGGTTTTCAAGAGACTCGATGCCAGCTAGAAATGGAAGAAAACTAACGCGTGTAGGCTTAATGCATCCACTGATGGTACGAAGGGCTTCATTAAAGGCTGTGTTTAGCTTATAAGTACTGTATGTGAAGATTGATTCCAAACAGGGAAGCAGTATTCAGTAGGCGCAAGTACTAGCGAAAGGGTGGATATACGAAGCATATCAAAGCATGCGCCCCCGTTGAGACCAGCAAGTCTTTTTACAAGAGCAACTCTAGATGTCATTTTGTTCTTTAACTTTTCAATATGTTTACGGAAGGTTAACGGCCGGTCGAGAGTGACATCAAGGTACCTAGGTGTAAGGTAAAAGGGAATGGAATTACCCTACATGTATACTTGCAGCTGGTACTGAGCAAGATGATTTTTGAGATGAAAAATGGAAGAAACTGATTTTGTTGTTGAAAGTTTCAAATGCCATTTTCGATAATATTCGCTCGCGATAATATTCATTTTCGATAACATTGTGCATAATTTCGATAAATATGCACAATGTTGTGTATAGACTTCTCGAAGATCAATTTAGTGAGCTATTGTAGACGAGAGCGTCGTTTAGTTTGAAAGTGTCTTAATCGATTACGTTGTTGGTACCTATAAGACAATCAGAAACATAATTTTGCTATATCCAAGCTGAGATCGATTTTGTTTGCGTTTTTGTAGTAATGATACCCGGTAATACCACCGTCGCTGGTTCTTTGTATATAGCAAAAGTAATATTAAGGTTCATTTATTTTTGTCAATCTGTGAATTTCGCAACCAGATTTGCTCTCACGCTTCTATTCAAATTTTCCTCAATTGGGTTAAAATTCGCAATGAACACGGCAACATGCGCATTGCGCAAACCGCCCACATAAAAACTCGGAAAATCTGTAAAATCTCTACTGGCCCGTTTTACCGATTAGGCCTATGCCTGTGCTGAGACGTGTGATATCTTTTACTATATTAGAAAAAAGCAAAAGCATCCAATAAAACGGCACTTACACTAAATCAAATTGATGTACGTACTACATAGTAACTTAACTCCATACGCGTTGCCAGGAAGGAGCCCCCCCCACTGAAATGCTACCAATGATAAAAACGTCACAAAAAAGACTATTGTTTCTTCAGTTTCAGTTTTTTTTAGCATCTTCGCGTGCAACATTACACGCTTTTAACAGTAATTAACAATAAAATTGATCCAGGGGGCCCGGGCCCCCCACAATTTAATTTTTACCAACCAATTTAAATGGGCCCCCTAAAATAATATTGATCCAGGAGACCCGAGGCCCTTCAATTTGATTTTTGCCTACCAATGTAAATGGACTCCCTACAATAATATTTAAATGGCCCCCAATTTAAATGGGCCCCCAACAATAATATTGATCCAGGGGTACCGGGACCCCTCTATTTAATATTTGCCAACCAGTTTAAACGTATTACCCTAGAAAAATTAAGGATTTTTATCCTAAAAGTTGCTAATTCAGGCCCTCATGTAACCTTTTTATGAACGTAATGCAATAACCAGGGATGGATTCAACATACGGCACAGTGCCAGGGGCCCCGCGCTCAGATGGGACTTTTTTTTGGTATTTACCTGTATATGGCAGGAAAATATTTCGAAAATCCGAAAGTGCTAAGGGCCCAACTCAATGTAAATCCGACCCTGGCAATAACGTAGTTAGTAGGCGTAACCATCAATTGTACATTTTCAATAACAGTTCACCTCTACCTCGCCAGTTTTTATGCAAAAAAATACTTTTGAAAAAAATTAGCTACAGTAAGGGGAATGCTCATTGAACAAATTTTTGAATTGAGAGGGCCTGGGCCTCCTGGCCGTATATGTACTCCTATAACTGATTGTTTTCATGACAAAACAATAATCTCTTAGGAAAATCTTCCAGTGGATTGTTATTTACTGCTAAAATATTGCCGGAGGCAATGTACTTTATTTCCCACTACCTGGGCCAAATCACTTACAAAATTTAACCCCAAAATGCAAGATTTTAAACGTGTTTTGGACTTAAATTGCCAGCAAAAAAAGGACTGACCAACGTAATTTTTTCAATTGGCTTTCAAATGTTAAAAATCTACTACTTTTAAATGGCTCTGAATACGTGAGAAATGTGATCCAATGGTGTTAAAATTTTTTCCAAAAAATTGCGAAAAATTGCCCAGCGGCTGAGAGCTTCGCCCCCAGACCCCATAACCTCCGACGGCTAGGGGCCCCGCCCCCACACCCCCGTCTGTGATACGTTTGAATTACAGTATACTCCTTTTCTCAAAACGTCACCCAATTTAGACTTTGTCACATTTTAACAAATGGTTTTAAGCCCTCCCCCTTGAACGAGTTTCTAGTTACGTGCCAACACCAGGCCACGGCTTCTGATCTTCCATTCTACGATATCTTTGCCCCCACAAAAAATCCTTTCCGAAGTTTCTGATTATGTCATTGCATGTGATTTGTGGTTTGCCCCCACCCCCCAATCAAAAATCCTGGCTACGCCTATGCTTAACTCTACTGTAGTTTTGAATTTTATTTTTTTAGAATTGGCTGGGAAATTTTGCGTTTCTTCCTTTCTCCATTACAAACGCAATATTCGCTGTCTACGTTGCGATTTTTCTGCCAAACACCCACAAAAAATCGATGAGCGAAATCCAGGCGTATATTCAAAATGGAAATCACATATTTAAGAAGAATGGTTTCGTCAATGGTCATGCGTGATAACTCCATCTGCTCAACAGTGAAATTTTGGTTGAAACAATGAAGCGGTTTTACATGGAGTGCTTCAATGGTGTTTATAAAAAAAATCAACTACTTCGTCATAAAAGAAACCATAATTATTGTCATGGAAACTTTTATTACAAATCGAATCTTTTATTCTACTCGCTGTGTTAAGATTTTCCAAAGCATGTAACGAGTTTGCGGGGCCCATCTTTACGTCATTACACCCGGGCACAGCTCCTTTCGAAGAAATGTCGGAGAGGTAACGAGCCGTTTGCAACACTGTGTCCGACTTGACCGGCCCAAGATTTGAACCTCAGACCTTCCACTCCAAGGATGAAAGCGTTACCCAAAGACCAACTGCTTGGTACTTTTATTACAAGATGGTGGCAATTTTAGCGCAAAAAGCGGGGATTATGACGAAACCATGTTCATTGAGTTCACTTACGCCATTCTAAACCTCATAAAAAAAAAAAATTTAGCATAGAGAGCAATGCAGTTTTGATACAAGTGTTTTATACTGAAACTGCGGTGTTATTGAGCCTGAATTTTTTATATATTTTTGCGGTACTGCTTGCTATTAATATTCCTAAAGCAATTGTATTTTCTAACGTTGTTTTATTTTGCTGCTTGTTTCATTATCGTTATTCTAAGCAAGCTAGGTTGCGTCTTTGTTTTAAACTGAAACAAAACAGTACTGTATATTGAGCAACTTTGGTTGAAAAAAGCGTTTTATAAGAATTGAATTATTATCATACTGTTTTACTACAGGTACCGGGCATCTAGTACTGTATTACGGGGTCTAAACTGGGCGTGAAATCGTGATCGTACAAGCGCGTTCTTACTTTGTTTTAACTGACAGGCGATTTGTACGGTGGTATGGCGATACATCGGGCGTACCGAATTTCTGTTTAACTAAAAAGACGCTCTTTCGTTCCCGATTTTACGCCTAGTGTAGACGGGCCTTTCAACCAACACATTTCATAATACGCTAGTTGTCAGTCACAAGGTCGATAATGAATTTAAAAGTTTTTTTGTTTCGTGTAATGTAAGGATTTGTGAAGCAAAAACAAGCAGTTAAGCAAGCCTTAGTTCATGTCAAGTATACAACCACGGCGCAATGCCAGTACCGTATTCAAACTGGTAATCAGCAACAATTCGATGATTAACCCTATACGCTATTTTTACAGAGTTGTAAAGTCGGGCCGGGCTTTTCGGGTCGGGTTCGGGCTTAAAGTTGACAACAGTTTCGGGCTTAATCTGGGCCTAAGACGTACTTTTTGTCTTGGGTGCACAAAAGTATAATCAAAATAACTTTGCAACATTGCTAAATTTTTCAAACCTAACTTAACCTTCGGATTTTTTTCGGGCATAATTTGGGCTTCAGATTAGTTTTCGGGTTCGGGCCTTAACTAGTCGGCCCGTTTACAACTCTGCATTTTTATACTGAGCTACTTACTGTACGTTAATATTTGCGAACAATTGTTTTCCAGAAAACTTAAAACCGTGCGAAAAAGTCAACGTAACACTACTTCTGTAACCAGTCTTCATCGACATCATATGAATTAGGCAATAGTTGTATTTAGTATTAAATGATTTTATAGTTTCGTCATAACTCTAATTACCATGCTGCAAATATTGATTTGTTAATCAATGCATTTTGTTCTCCTGCCACGAGAATCTAATTCTGTTCTAATCCGTACCTGCTTAGGTTTTGAACAATTTTATAAGTTTTCCGGTTAACGTTTGGTATTTTCCACGTGTACAGTAAATTTGTTGTTTGTTTTGGCATCATCAAGCAGAAATAATCATAATAAGGACACAACTACGTGACCAGAGTGCTAGTGGAACTCGGGTCATGTGATTAGGTCGTTGTGAAAACGGCGCCTTTAAGTTTGGCTTTATTGTGCGCAAAATCGTGAGCTTTCGAGCGTATTTTTAGGTTATCTTAAGCAGAAATTCGGTATCCCCGGCGTACCGCCTTACCACCGTTCAAGCTGCCAGTTGGGTAAAACGATAGACTCGTACGCTGACGATTTTACGCCTAGTTTGGGCCAGATCTTACTCTCTCAATCACGCTGCTAACAAAACATGATTATTAAAATTGATTTGTATAAACCTAAAGCTATACTGCGATTACCATTCACATTTCACGAGTTTCAACTCCGTATACTTTGATAAACACGCTTATTGAAGCGTTAAAAGAGTGGAAAACCAAATGGGGCTTAATGTCGCTCCTTTGATAAAAGATAAAAAATCGAAACTTGACTATAAATTTAGCTTTGCTTTAACCAGTAACTGCCAGAATAATTTATTGGTTGCTTAAAATGTTTTATGGTGGCTTTTATCAGTGTTTGATTTGCAATCTGTAATAAACAAACTCTGGTTTTGTAATTCGCATACTTTGTGTCCGAAATTACTCAATTAAGTTGGATAATAAGATCTAATGTATCGCTAATGTTTATTGATGCATTTAAAATGCTTTTGATTTGCTTATTTGCACTTGAGGCGAAAGCAACAGAGCAGAGTTGTAAACGCGCCAACTAATTCAGGCCCAAACCCGAAAATATAAGTCCGAACCTGACCCGAAAACTAATTTGAAGCTCAAATCATGCCCGAAAAAACCCGAAAGTTAAGTTAGGTCTGAAAAATTTAGCAAAGTTGCCAAATTATTTTGATTACAGTTTCGTGCACCCAAGACAAAAAACACGTCTCGGGCCCGAAAAGGCCGAAATTTTTGTCAACTTTAGGCCCGACCCGAAAAGACCGGCCTGACTTACAACTCTGCGACATAGAAGCCGACTTCTGTCCCTTCTCAGCACTAACGTCCAACATAATTATGCAGTATATGAAGTCTGTGATCTGATCTTCCGTCAGCGTTTACGCTCGTGACAACCACCGGTATTCAAAATTCTTACTTGAAACTTTTGGAGGCCAAATCCGAACTACGGTACAATGTGACCTGCAGTATTACTAAATTTTCGATTTGCTTATAGAACGCGAGCGCCAATGTGTAGTAATTTGGATATCTTTCTTTGAATCAAGTTTCGATGGTCTCTATGGGGCGCCAAGTGTTCACCGAAATGTGTACGTTGTTTTCTGAGTTATAAGGCGCCAATTTGTGGATTTATTTAAATGTGAAAAAAGGATGTGTCAATTTGCATACCGGTATTTCATTTGCCAATTACCTGAATGTGCAAAAAAATGCAAGAGCAGCAATGGGCAGAATTAAATTTTGACAAAATGTGCGATAGCTTTTTTGGTGATGAGTTTCATGAGTCACTTTGCATATTTAATTTCCCAATTTTTGCATAATAAAAATTGGCACCTGAACGTGCAAAAAAATGCAGGAGCAGAAATTGAAAGAATTTAATGCGATAGCTTTTTTGGTCACAAGTTTTATGTGTCAATTTGCAAATTTAATTTGCCAATTGTGCAAAAAAAGGCTGTGTCAAAATTTGCAAATTTATGTAATGCAGTTGTATTTGCAGATTTAGTTCGTGTCCATAAAAACATTTTGGCACCTTGAGCCCAAAGTTAAACAGCAAAAATGTCTAAAATGGCTTGAACCCAAAATTAAATTCCAAAAATGTCTAAAGTGGGAAACATGTCGAGTAAACTTGTGTAACTCGAATGTAGTATTCTAGACGGGGGTCTGGGGGCGAAACCTCCAGCCGCTGGACGATTTTTTTGTAAGTTTTTTGAAAAAAAACTATTTTAATGCCATTGGATCACATTTTGCACGTGTTCAGAGTCATTTGAAAAAAATGCAGGAGCAGAAATTGAAAGTTGTTTAATCCTTAATACTTTAATACATTTTTTTAATACATTTTTTTAACATACAATACATTTAACCTTAATACATTTTTTTAACATATGAAAATCAACTAAAAAAATAAGTTGTTTAATCCTCCCTTTACTTACAATTTAAGTCCTAAACACGTTTATGATCTTATATTTTGGTGCTAAATTTTGTACGTGATTTGGCCCATATAGGGGAAAGTAAGGCACTTTGCCTCCTGCAATATTTCAGCAGTAAATGATGATCCACTCGAAGATTTTCCGTCGAGATTTTTGTTTTGTAATGAACATAAGCAGTTATAGGAGTAGCCTACATGCACGGCGGGGGGGCCCAGGCCCCTTCCATCTAACCTTAATAATTTGTTCAATGAGCATTTTTCCCCTGCTTATTTTTTTGAAAGTATTTTTTCGCGTAAAAACTGGCAAGGTGGAAGAAATTTTTATTGGTAAATGGTATAATGGATGGTTAGACCTACTTGCCAGCATGTTATTGCTCGGGCCGGATTTACATTAAATGGGGCCTCTGGCACTTTGAGGATTTTCGCTACATCTTCCTGCCAAATATCGGTGAAGACCAACTCACCATCTGAGCGCAGGGCACCTGGCACTGTGCCACATGGTAAATCCGGCTCTGGTTATTGCATTACGTTCAGAAAAAAGGTTAGATGAGGGCCTGACGTTGCAAGTTTTTGGCAAAAACCCTTAATTTCACCCACGTTATACATGTAAATTGGTTGTCCAAATTGAATTGAGAGGGCACGGGCCCTCTGATCGTCAATTTATTGCTAATTACTGTTGTATACGTGAACTGATGTACGCTAAGATGCTGAAAGAAACGGAAAAACATAGACTTTTTTGTCACATATTTATCTCTTGTGTCATTTTAGTTGGAGGGGGCGGGGCCCCCCGGGCCCCCCTTGGCCATGTCTGAGCGCTGGCACTGTGTCATACGGTAAAAACGACGCTGGTTATTGCATAATGTTCATAAAAAGGTGAGATGAGGATCTGAGTTAGCAACTTTTAGGGCGCAAACCCATAATTTCACCTGGGCTATAAATTTAAATTGGTTGAAAAATTGAATTAAGGTGGCCCGTGCCCCCTGGTCGTCAATATTATTGTTGATTACTATTGTAAGCGTGTGCTGTTGCACGCGAAGATGCTAAAAGAAACTGAAGAAACAATAGACTTTTTTTCATTGGTGGCATTTCAATTGGGGGGGGCGGGCCCCCTGGGCTCCCCCTGGCTACGCCTATGGCAATAAGGGTGGTTGGGCAAACGCATTTTTCATAGGAACAAAGGCTTACAGGTAAACTCCGCCTACGTATAACGCAATTGCGGGTAGTTTTTAAAGAATTTAATTATCAAAGGCAGTGCTGCCGTCGAGGGTAGGCTTGGCCTGCTTGCTTTATCTGTTATTTTTCAGAGTAAGCTCAGGTAGTCCCTAGCCCCTAGTAAGTATGGTCAGTATAAACTGTCTTTGCTAAAATTGACAAAAAAGCTACTAAATTTGAAGGTGGCAGAAAGTGCAACAAATTTCTTGACAATTTCAAATTTGCTGCAAGCCTGAAGCCTACCCATTTGTTACTGCATAGATCCTTCACACTAATTTGGGGCGCCCCCAGGGAGGGAGATAAACCACCCCTCTTTCCCTTGGCCAAGTGACTTCGAAAATTTAACCCAAAACTGTCAGCGTTTAAACGTGTTTTAGACTTGATCTTTAAATAAAAGTGGGATTTGAAGGTGCTGGGCAATTTAATTCTTTAACTGGCTTCCAAATCTTGGCATTTTAGTTCTTCCAAATGGCTCTAAAAACGAGCAAAATATGATCCAAATTAGCGTTAACATTGCTATTTTTCCCGAAAAGTCACAAATCAAGACGTTTTTGATGCACTTGAGGTTCACTAATCTGTTTATAGCACACTGTCCAATTGAAGCATTTATAGAATAAAAAATCTTTTGGTTCAATTCCTCTCCTTCCCCAGCATGATTCTGGTTACGCGCATGCCACTATTAACTGTTTAGAACTGTGGTTCTCAACCTTTTTTGGTTACAGAGTCGAATTTTTAACCTTGTGTTTGCCAGAAGCCACATGCACATAAGTTAATAATCGAATGTTTTAGGTGAAGACCTTTTCTAACAGAAGGTCTTCTCCGTTTTGTTGAGGTGTTTTTCGCCGAATTCAGGTGAAGACCATAAAAGAAAAAATACCTCTCCGCCAATTCGTTGTTTCATTTTTGAGTAAATTTAAAGCTATGACAAAAGAAATAAAAAAGCAATGTTCGCCTTTTTGTAGTGCAGATTTTCGGCCGAAATTTGAAATTGATCAGAGATTATTTTCATAGAGTTAGTTAGTAAGAGCCGCATGCAATGATTGGTACAAGTTACGAAATTGATATTTCGTTTTTTCCGTCTCATATTGTATTTTTATGGTTTAATTAGCGGACTAGCGTTAGGTTCCGCTAATAAAATATTTGTGTTATCGGATTAGCGTTAGCGAATCTAATCTTTTCAATTAACGGAATAGCTGTTAGCGGCAGTGGCGGATTTAGGGAGGGGGATGGGGGGATGCATCCCCCCCACCAGCCTAAACACAACGTGCATATGAATAATACTTAACTTATTTTAAAAAAGCAATCAGTGAATAGTCGTTAGCCCGTGTGACTGTGATATAATTTTAAAAGTCAAGGGGAGGGGGTGCAAGAAAATAGTATTTGTGCAGCGAAGTTTTTACAAAACAGAAATTAGTCTTTTACACGTCCGATTGATTTGAAGGCGCCAAATCAGCAAAACTCACAACTTGCACTTTTCAGCGATAAAGGCATAGGAGCACAACCAGTGGCGGAGTTATGGGGGCGGATGGGGAATACATCCCCCATTAGCGTAAACATAACGTACATATGGATATTAAACTTATTTGAAAAAAAGCAATCAGTGAATTTTCGATAGGCCGTGTGACTGTGATATAATTTCTAAAGCCCTGTGAGGGGCCGGACAGAAAAATGTAATTTTTACAGCGAAGTTTTTACAAAACAGAAATTAGTCTTTTACGGATCCGATTGATTTGAAAGCGTCGAGTTAGCAAAATTTACAACTTGCACTTTTCAGCGATAAAACCTCAACAAATCAAATCATTTCTTAAGTGACATATTAAGCTTATAAAAGGTGAGCATTTAGCGTGGTCAAGAACATTAATCCTAAGTATTAAAATTAATCCTAAGCAGTAGTGTAGGCGGGGGGGGGGGCTAAATTCTCTCCATTGGCTTGTCAACCAAAATGCAAAATAAAAAATATCACGTTTTTAGCACTTCTGAGACTGTTTTTCGCACTGAAATAGACCAAAAAGTGATTTAAAGCATTTTTTGAAACATATGCTTAAGAGGGGCTAATTTGTCAAAAATAAAACTCACAAATCAAAAAACAACTTTAAAAAATGACCAAAAATAAGCAATAAAATTTGATCGCTAGTGTAAAAAACTTGAACACGGATTTCATCAGCAAATATGTTATAGGCCTAAACTCAGAAATGGGATGTAGAGTAGGGTGGAGCGAAAAAATTTTTTTTGGAAATTCAAAAAAGTGTAGTTTGGAAATCCTGGCAAATGGTCTAAAAATAGAAAAAAAATCGACTTAAGCCAGTTGCCACCTACCATGGGCTGGCTACTCCCCCCAAAATTGGTCGCGGGGGTAAAATGGCCATAAAATCATGTTACTTGATAACCGCTAGTCGTAGAGACCTGATTTATAGCTCAAAAGTTGCAGAATCATCATGTTTCTATGAGTGCTAAGAGGACTTTTTTGTCTATTTCAATCACAAAAAAGTTACAGTCAAAAAACTAGTTTTGGCAGGTGTAACATAGCTTTTTTTTAAGGATTAGGTAGACGTAGGCTTACGTCTACTTAATCCTTACAAATTTTTAAAGATTTTTTTCTTTGTAGATAAGTAATTAGGTGCTTTGTACTATTAATGAAATAACTTGATAACCACCGTAGTTTATAGCTATGACAACCAGGCGAAGTGCAAGCAACGTTAAAGTTTTACATAGTGGATACACTTTCACTGAAAGTAAAAGCTTTCCATCCGGTATACTACCCACCAAATGTCAAGTGTTAGAGAGGATCATCCAATTCGAAAATTTTAGAACTGTGGAGTGTGGACGTTGCAAATGATGTTGCTAAAGAAATACATGACAGATGGGTGTGGTGTA
Source organism: Trididemnum nubilum (assembly GCA_963965965.1). NCBI lineage: Eukaryota > Metazoa > Chordata > Ascidiacea > Aplousobranchia > Didemnidae > Trididemnum > Trididemnum nubilum. The sequence goes on from OZ014472.1 coordinate 7,112,338, forward strand.
ATGTTTATCCATTACATTACTTAACTATATCTAAAAAAGTACAGGCACTGGTGGTAGCTTTCAGCAAACTTGATCGGTATCCCAAGAAAAAACGTGGAGCATCTTTTTTGGAAAAAGAAGCGGAGTTCTTGTCAGATATAGATAAGTTGTTCGACGTGTTTTGCAATGACAATGAACAACGAAAACGTTTGGAAAAAGACCGCAAGTTGCGAATGACTGATGAAGATTTTGTATTTTATGAAGAACAAAAGAGTCGGCGTATTGGAAAATGTTTAGATGTAGCTTTGGCTTTGACCTCATCTGACCAAAAATTTATACGACGTTCAGAATCACATGTCAATGCCCCAAATTCACAATGCCAAAATGAAATTATTACTCTGTCAACTACTGATTATGTCTCGGAGTCCGAATCTTTGGCATCAACAAGCACAGACACATCACAATCATCTGCAGTTTCTCAGTTCTTAGCGGAAATACCAAATCCATCCATTCAAAATCACAAAAAATGGCCAAACCTTGCCAGAATTTGTGAACGCTACCAGCTATCGGATAGAGCAGCTGCTGCAGTTGCTAACAGTGTCCTAGTGGATGTTGGTTTAGTTACTGAAGATGATAAAACACGCATCATTGATCGTAGTAAACTACGAAGAGAGCGTGAAAGATGCCGAAACGAAATCCGGAGCGAAGAGCAACAAAACTTTGGATTGGTGAACGCAGTGTATTTGGATGGCCGCAAAGATGCAACCCAAATTGTTGCACTAGGTCCAAATGAGAAGCATTATTGGTCTGTTCAACTGGAAGAACATTATACAGTAGTTGGTGAGCCAGGAAGTTATTACCTTACTCACTTTTCTCCTGAAGATGGCAAAGGTAGAACAATTGCCTAAAAGTTGTTTGATTCTTTTAGTGGTACGGAATTGGAAGGCAAGCTTGCAATAATTGGTACTGACGGTACTGCTTCTATGACCGGCAAACACAATGGATGCATTCGAAGTTTAGAAGAATTATTACACAGACCTCTTCTGTGGGTTGTGTGTTTACTACACACAAATGAACTTCCGTTGCGACATGTGTTTGCTGCTTTGGATGGGGCAACAAGTGGTCCAGATACATTTGCCGGACCAATAGGTAAAAAAATACAGGGTCCTGTATCAAGTTGGCCAGTTACTCAGTTTAAGCAAGTGTTCGTCCCTATTTCTTCTTTTCCAAAACTTCCACCTCATGTCATTGATGACCTGAGTACAGATCAATACTACGCTTACAAAATCTGTTTGGCAATTATAACTGGTAATTGTGATGATGATCTACAATATTTGGAAGTTGGCCCAGTGGTGCATTTAAGATGGTTGACTTTGGGTTGTAGAATTTTGCGGTATTACGTGTCACTTGATGAACCACCTCAGAACTTGAAAATTTTAGTTAACTTTTGTTTAACTGTTTATTTTCCCACTTGGTTTGAAATGAAGTTATACAACCAACTAACACATGGTTCTAAAGTGTTTTTCAACTTGATCAAAAGAATTAACAGTCTGACAAATCAAGATCTTCGACAAGTAGCTCAAAATGTTGTTCAAAGAAATGGATATTTTGGCCATCCAGAAAGCATTTTGATCTCAATGTTAGGAGATGACGATCAAGCTGTTCGAGACAAGGGCGTGAATCACGTTCTTTCACTTCGCAAGAACGACACCTCAGTTCGTTTATTTCACCTTCCTACTTTAAACTTGGAAGCAGACACATACTATGAGTTGGCTGATTTGGAAATTCGTCAGCAACAACCTCCAGCTATTAGACATTTGTCCGATTCTGAAATTGAAGACTGTCGAATGAAACCCTTAATTTTACACCATCCATGCCACAATCAAACTGTCGAAAAACATGTCAAACTGGTAACGGAAGCATCAGCACAAGTCACTGGATTTGAAAGAAGAGACGGACTTATTCGCCAAAAAATTAGATCTCGCAAATTCTTAAAAAAGTTTGACACTAAAATGCAATTTTCGTAAAATGTTTTTATGTTGTGTTGACTGTTGATAACACATCTATGTTTGCCAGCCTCGCACTCACTTTTGTTGTGCACTTCGCATTACTACAGTAATATGTTGCACGACATACCCCTTAAATCAAATTTCTTAGCAAGTTACGAATTGCAAGAGTTCATGTTAACTAGTAGTGAATCACAATTCTCTATGATGCAATTTTAGCATGAAAAACCGGTTTCTTGACTGTAACTTTTTTTATGATTGAAATAGACAAAAAAGTCCTCTTAGCCCTCATAGAAACATGATGATTCTGCAACTTTTGAGCTATAAATCAGGTCTCTACGACTAGCGGTTATCAAGTAACATGATTTTATGGCCATTTTACCCTTGCGACCAATTTTGGGGGGAGTAGCCAGCCCATGGTAGGTGGCAACTGGCTTAAGTCGATTTTTTTTCTATTTTTAGACCATTTGCCAGGATTTCCAAACTACACTTTTTTGAATTTCCAAAAAAAATTTTTTCACTCCACCCTAATGTAAGAGGCTATTCAGTATTGGTTAATTATCAATCACTTGTCTCAATTCTCTTTCCATTAGCCCCTCTCCAATTATTTTTCTCTATAAAATATAGATGAAACAAATTACTCCGTGTGAGTTTTATTGAACTATAAGATTTTATGCTTATGATTTACCAGCATCCAAACAAAAGAACTAAAGTTTTACCATTAACCACCTCTCACATAGGCCATTTATGCAACCAGTTGGATCATGCTTGCCCTGCCAATTTCTATGCCGCATTTTAAAAGCATTATTTCATCAAACTAGCTCTGAAATTAAATTATTTTTGCAAAAAAAATGCAAAATTTTTGAGCGCTGGGGGCTCCTCCCCTAGACCCTTAAAACAGCCGCTCCATTGCGAATTTCTGGCTATGCGTCTGGTTACAACACATCCGAATTTTTGAGGTTTTGTGCTTAAAATTTTTATCATCCCCCCCCACCAAAAGTTTCTGGATCCGCCACTGGTTAGCGGAGCTAATTTTTGCGTTGGCTGTGCCCATCTATGCTTACTAGCAAAGGAGACCCGATTACTGCATCCACTCCTACATTTAAAATTGTTTATTTCCCAATCATTTCTTCATACTCCTGTACCAACAGTCTATTTATCAGTCCGGTAGAAATAGCTGTAACCCGAAAAAAATTTATAATAAGCTGAAATTTGGCACGGTGACTCAGGACCATGTTCTGAGCCACCAAAACAAATCCCCATGTTTTGGATATGGGACTTCCCCCTTTTCGGCCTTTAAAGTCTGCCATCTAGTGTCAAAGAGCCTTTACTATCCAACAGCCAATCCAAAAGTTCTAAAAGTGCCAATTTTAAACAAAAGATGGTTTTCACGTTCAGGTTTTAAAAAATTTTCTTTGAAGTTGATGACGTCATTACAGGTGACGTCATTGCCAAAGTTTTTGAAAAAACGACGTATTGATGGCTAAAATTGGAAATGAGAGAAAGGTTTTTGGTTGCAAACCAAAAATTGCTTAAAGTGATGGCGTCACAAACGTTTTTGATGACGTCATCTGCCACGAGTTTTGATTATAAATTTGAAAGAGCGTTTGACCAAACGAAACATTGCAAAACTTTTTTTTTTATTAGCTTTAAACTCGGGAGAATTACATTGTGAATTCATTCGATTGAAAGTCAAAAACTGTGTTGTCAGTAAAAGTCCGGTGTAGTAGACACCAGTGGAGCCAGGGTGGGATTACCCCTCCCTTTTTAAAGTGCATAATTTCAGAAAATTATTTAAAAGACAAAATGTGAAAAAATTACAGTAATTGAAAAACGCTCAACTCAAGTGTAATTCTACCCAGAAGAAATGAACAACGTCAAAACTTTTTCATTTTTTTGAAAATTTTTTCTAAGGTCATTAGCTTCTCTATCTTTTACAACACATTGCAGTCCTCTAGCTTGTATTGTTTGCGAGATATTCGGATTGAAAAACGTTTGCAGCAAAAAAGGTTAAGTGAATCATTTTTAACGCAGCAATGGAAATGAAGAGTTACTATCAAAAAATCAATTTTGGTAAAATAAGATCATTGCGTAGCCCGTATCGCGCTGTCGTGGAATGATGATGTCTCGTCAGTATACCGCATTGCATTTGCGGGAAAATGCGAATAAGGCAGAAAGCAGCGCGATTTCGCACCAAACAACGTAATCCATTTGTTTCAAAACTCATCATTTTCCAAAATGGAACAAGTAGAATCAGATACTGCCGAGAAATCGGGGCGGCCGAGATCTGACGCATATCAGTTCACGAATTACACGTCACCATAGTCGAATTGTATTTTGACCCATATAAATTTCGAGAACATTTTATATGAAAGTATTTGGAAAAAACACTAATCGTATAAGGAAAGCAAATCTCTCCTAAGAGAATGATTCTCCGTTTCTTGCGAACGTCGAAATTGATTTTTTTTATTATACTGTTGTATTTGGTCCGTTTTATCGATCACGCGTATTTATGCGTATAAATGTACGCATGTCATTTGATTGCATGCATTTTACCTGTTTTTTTTGCGTTTACAAGGAATACAATATCAGACGTAAATGGTCTAAACTGCTTTATGTAGGCCTACGTTTAGACCAACAGCCTAGTGAACCCGTTTATCTAAAAAATGACGGAATCAAAGCATTATTGCTCAAAAAGTTTTTGTTAATTACCAAAAGCAAAACTACAATGTCAGCTTGATCCTTTAATTTTGTTTTCAGTTGAAGTTGGGGAAAGCGATCGGCTGGTTTGAATTAATTTAACAACTTCAATCTGCGCAATGTCAAATGTTTAATACAGTAAATAGTTCGCTAATCTATTTTTAGGAAATCTGTGTCAATCAATTTCTACGTCTGCATATTACATCGTATAGCTGTGTTGATTATGAACAATGTTAATTCTTGTTGTCTATCAGAGCAGCGAGTCCGGCGACGTAGCCCAAATTGTGTTGAAGTCTAAACTGAGCGTGCTGATTGGTTGCGAGCAAAAAGTCGCGCAGAAGCCGTCCGCCTAATCCCGATCTACACTGTGCGTAAAATCGTGAGCGCAAAAGCTCGTCTTTAGTTTATTTTAAACCGAAATTCGGTAAACTCGGCGTATCGCCGAACCAGCGTACAAGCAGCCAGCAGTTTTAAACAAACTAACAATATGATAGTACGTTAACGATTTTACGGCCGGGCCTAAAAATTTGCTCTGGAAGCATTTTATACGCAGTTTTTGGCGCGAACCAAATTTTGTTTGCGGGCGTGCCATATAAACTAAACCCGTTGTGTTTCGTTATGACCATTTTTCCGCGAAATCCGCGTTCAGATTCGCATTATTTACGGTAAGACAATTGTACAAGGAATTGGTCGGTCGCTATCGCGTTATTCTTGTTTAGTACTTAGATCCCTATTTCCTTCCAACGATAATAATAACAGTGAGTACAGTAACCAATTAAACGAAACTCTATATTGGCAAGCCAAAATACAGCGCATTTTTTTCTTTGGTTGAAGATAGCAAGCAGTATGTTGTGACGGATGTCGACTGTCTATTAATATAAATTATTATAGGATGCACTGATTTTTTCAAAAACCAATCATTTTCGGGTGTAGACGGGAGTTGTTCGTATGTTTTTGCGAATTGTGCATTTCATTTGTTCTCAATTTGTCACAATATACTGTGGTAGACAGGTGGCAGCTTGACTCCAAGACTGAAAGGTCCCTTCGCTGTCTCCTGGCCAAGGAAATTTGATGAATGAAATGAAATTATAATTATTCGAAAACTGAAATGTTATGCAAGCTTGCTTGAATAATACCGGCAATCTGCGATTTTCTCGTATGGCCTAAGTGAAAAAACGCGCGTTTTTGTATCCGCTGTTGCATCGTTAAATATTTAAGTAAAATCGTAAAACTACTTTAATTCTTCTTTTTTTCGTTTAGTTATTTTTTTATGCGTCTGCTGCATGAACGACGGCAAAACTTCAACTTGTTATCGCTTAACCTTTGTTTAGTAGTTTGATACAATTTGCCTAAATAAAAACTTTTCGATTTGCATATGCTTTAATCACAACAAAAAATTTTGTCCTTCCCCTTTTTTTATTTCTGACTGCGCCGGTGGTAGTAGTCAAGCAGATAAAACTTAAACCTTCCAATGTGGGATTAAAATAAAATAATGCATTTTGCAGTTAGAGCAAGAAAGTATTGAATGTTTATCCAAAAGTTCTCTCGCCCACTTAAAGTTAATCTGCAATTTTATTTTAAAATGCAAGCATTAGCAACGAGAAAAAAAAACTATTAAGGCTGCAAATTGTCAAATATTAGCGTGGTTATCATATAGATTAATTAAATAAAATTTGTTCAGATGTTAATGCAAGAATCTTGGTTGATTAGATAAGTTTTTAATCAGGTGTTATTTTAGATTAATCCGATAAGTTTGTTCAAATGTTATTCTAATTGATTAGATAAGTTTAAGTCAGATGCCAGGCCTATTCTGTAATAGATTTAGTATCACAGATTGTAGAAGTATGCTAACAAAGCATTTTGCGTACGATAATAATATTGTCAGACATTGCAAAGCGATAGACATTCTGTTTCCTACCGGATATATTGTCGTGCTCGGGACATATTCGTATTAACAGGGCCGCAACTATGAGGGGGAAGGGGGCGGCGCCCCCCTAAAAAAAAATTTCGCCCCCTTAAAATGCCCAGCATGCCCAATCAAACTCCCCTTTTCTTTGCAGCAGTTTCAAGATGGCAGCTTTTTTTTGGAAACCGACAAAAAACTAGGAGATAAGTGGAACAATTTGGCGAGATGACCTTAGTATTATTATTATTATTTTTTTTTTTTTGAGATTAACAGAGAACTCAGACAAAAGTAGACCAAACTGGCACGATGACCTTTTTGCTTTTTGGAAATCAACAGAGAAAAGTAGACCAACCCCAAAATCTTGGCCCTCCCAGAAACAAATTTTGCCCCCCTAAGAACAACGTTCTAATTGCGGCACTGCGTAATAATTGACGTATAATTTCGTTAATAATTTTTTTTTAGAACCATTGCATATAGGAGGACGATGAAACTCCTCGGCCAAGGACTCGAAGATGCCTTAGCACTTAAAAATGTTGATGATGGTATTCTCAAAGTGGTGGAATGTTTCGTTTGGTCAAACACTCTTTTTCTAATTTGCCATCAAAACTCTTGACAGATGACGTCACACTTTGATTTCGCAATTTTTTGATTTGGAGCCAAACAGCTAACTCTCATTCACAATTTGAGTCATCAATGCAGAATATATTAGTTTCCCGAAACATAAAATTTGGCAATGACGTCACCAAAAGTGACGTCATCAATTTTAAAATAAGTTTGTTTATACCTGCACTTAAAAATCGATTACGATTCAAAATTTGGCTCTTCCATAACTTTTGGATTGGCTGTTGGACAGTAAAGACTCTTTGACACTAGATGGCAGATTTTAAAGGCCGAAAAAGGGGGAAGTCCCATGTTCAAAACATGGGGATTTGTTTTGGTGGCTCAGGATATGGTCCTGAGTCACCGTGCCAAATTTCAGCTTATTATAAATTTTTCCGGGTTTGCACGTATTTTGTCGTATTTCTACCGGACTATTATAGGCTACACTCCACAGAGATTTCTTTTCTTACTAATAGCAGAGGTGGAGTCGAGGACACAAGGCTCGAGGCCAAGGCCAAGGACACAAAAAATATCCGAGGCCAAGGCCAAGGCCAAGGACAGCCTTTCCGAGGACAGACCCTCTCGAGGCCAAGGACAGGAATGCTCGAGGCCAAGGCCAAGGACATAGCCGCAAGTGTCCTCCAAAAAAAAAGGTCTTCAAAAAAGTTTTTCAGGCAATCTCCAATTTATAGGCGCAGTCAGAATTTTTGATTGGGGGAAGCCTAAACCACAAATCACAAGCAATGACGTCATCAAAAATTTGCCTGTTGGCACTTAACCAGGATTTTGCAAAGGAAGAGGGCTTAAACTAATATAATTGAAAAGTGCAAATACGTAACTTTGGAGACGTTTTGAGAAAGCCAGTGTAACTCTAACGTATCACAGACGGGGGTCGGAGGCGGGCCCCCAGCCGCCGGAGGCTTTGGGGGTCTGGGGGCGAAGCCCCCAGCTGTTGGGCGATTTTATGTAATTTTTTGAAAAAAAAAGCTATTTTATTGCCATTGAATCACATTTCGCACATGTCTAGAGCCATTTGAAAGCACTAGATTTTTGACATTTGAAAGTCAATTAAAAAAATTAAATTATTTAATCCTCCATCTAGATGCAATTTAAGTCCAAAACACGTTTAACATCTTGCATTTTGGTGTTAAAGTTTAATTGTACGTGATTTGGTACAGGTAGGAGGAAGTAAGTTGCATTGTCCCGTGCAACATTTTAGCAAAAAATGAAAATTCACTCGAAGATTTTCCGTAGAGATTTTTGTTTTGTCATGAAAATAACCAGTTATAGAAGTGCATGTTAGGCCAGGGGGCCCAGGCCCCTTCAATTGAAGTTCAACGATTTGTTCAATCAGCATTTTCCATGGCTAATTTTTTTAAAAGTATTTTGTGTATAAACACTGGCGGGGTGGAGGTAAATTAATGAATTGTTATTGAAAATAGTACAATAGATGGTTACGCTTACTAACCATGATATTACCTGGCTGGATTTACATCGCGCTGGGCCCCTGGCACTTTGGAGATTTTCGTAACATCTTACTAGTTCAGGCCCGAACCCGAAAACTAATCTGAAGCCCAAATCATGCCGAAAAAATCCGAAAGTTAAGTTACGACTAAAAAATAAAGCAGTATTGCCAAATTATTCTGATTATATTTTGTGCACCTGTAGTAAATACTGTATTGTTTCATTATTTGTGACGTCATTACGTAGTTTCACTTTGGCTTTTGTGGTTAGCATTCGCGAGATTCAGTAAAAAAGTGGTTCGTTGTATAACGGCAGTAAATTGATTGAAAGTAAAGAGTTGGTTTGATGAATAATGTGGCAGATTAAAAGAGAAAACGCTACAAATGGCGAGCACACCAGGACCCTTGGTAAGAGAGTGACAGTATCCACGATGTCACCTTCACCATCTGAAGTCAATAAGATAAGCCTAATGGGCCAGCAGACTAGGCTACGCGAGCTTAGTAAACCTACCGGATTCAATTCCAAGTCGGAAGTCAAGCTAGAAACCTTTTTTCCTGGAAAATTGGTGGAGACATGCAGGGTTGCCACAGAAACTACAAAATCAAATTCCAGGACTTTTTTAGGTCATTTTCCAGGACTTTTCCAGGACTGTTTAAAGTTTTTTTACAGGACTTCAAATTTAATTTTGACTATTACTCTTTCATGCACCTACTTTTTTAAACTTGTGATTGACGAAAAATTTTGATTTAATGCATTTGCATTCCTAGTACTGACTACTAGCCAGGTGCAAAACCAAAAATTTGCAATGGGAGGGCTGTGCTTTTGGGTATGGGGGCGGAGCACAGCCGCCGGAAGCCATTGGGGGTAAAGCTCCCAGCGCTCGAAAATTTTGCAATTTTTTTGCCATAATAACATAATTTTAGGCTTAGTTTGGTAAAAATTATTGCTTTTAAAACGTGGCATAGAAATTAGTACTGCAAAAACGTGATTAAACTGGTTGCATAATGATCCAACAGTATATGGGTGATGGCTAGAGCTCGACCGGTAAGACTTTTTTAGGCCGGTAGTGATATAGACAAACTTATTAACACCAAATTTTGTCACTATTTTTCAATTAACTTGACACTAAAAGCTTCCAAAATCTTCCTTCAAAGAAAGGCTATTTCAAACACAAGTCATACTAAACAAAAAGAACGCAAGAGTGCTCGTGCTTGCTCTAAAAAATAAACTGATTAGGATAATTGCGCTAAGCCGATATTTTAGCGGCGGTAGAAAGCCGATACGATATACCAACTTGGCCATGAGATCGGCTGATCAATATATGGTAATGGTTAAACTTCAGTCCTGGCTTTATTTCCAGCCAGTAAACCATAAAATCCTATCATTTGAAAAAGACAAGGCTTATCCAAAAAAAAAAACGCTATCGTAGCCCTTAAACTTAACTCAAACTGTGACCCTATAGCTCTAACCCTAACTTTAATCCTAGCCCAAACTCAAAATCTAAACCCCAAATAACCACTAACAATAATAATTTAAAAAATAAAAGAGCAAATGAGCACCCATTCTTGCTTTCTTATTCCCAATAAGCACAGCTCATTTGCACGCTAAAGTGTAAATCGACACTTCCTTTGAAAAAACTCGCAAGTATTAATCCAAATCATCTGTATTTTATAAAGCTAGATAAAGATATAATTTGGGAGGAGGGACAAATGAAACGAGGTTTGAGAGAGTTGATTGGTAATTAACAGAATTAAATACTGAATTGAGCCTTTTTTTACAAAGCCTAAGTTAAGCATTTTTCATCAAGCGATTGAGTTGATTGTTTACTTTTAATATTTTTAGTTACTTGTTACTGGTTTTATTTTTGACCCTTATTAGCCCTTCCTCAAAATCATGTTCCAAAAGTGGCTTTAAATTACTTTAGGGTCCATGTTACTGCAAAAAACTTCCGCAGAAGTCTAATGCAAAAACGTTGCATTTTGCTTATTGTGCATGTTGGTCGGCGGGCCAAAGCTACGCTACTGCGACTAGAGTATCGCATTGCAATAAATTACAGTCCATAAATTCACTTTTCCTAATAATATTCAATAAGTTACTCATCAGAGGTGGAGTCCTCGAGGACGTCCTTGGCCTCGAGGACACATTTTGAAGTCCTTGGCCTTGGCCTCGAGACCTCAAGTCCTCGAAAATTGGCCTGTCCTCGACTCGAGGACAGCACTATTTTTTGGAACGTTAAAATTTTGTGGAGCGCTTGAAAAATTTTTTGGAAAACGTTTTTTAGTGGAGATAGCTTGAAAAATTTTTGTGAAGACCTTTTTTTTTTTTTTTTTTTTTTTTGGAGATCGCCTGAAAAATTTTTGTGAAGACCTTTTTTTTTTTTTTGGAGAGCACTTGCGCTTTGTGTCCTTGGTCCTTGGCCTCGAGCATTCCTGTCCTTGGCCTCGAGAGTGTCTGGCCTCGGAAAGGCTGTCCTTGACCTTGGCCTTGGCCTCGGATTTTTTTTGTGTCCTTGGCCTTGGCCTCGAGCCTTGTGTCCTCGACTCCACCTCTGTTACTCATACTGTACTGCAAAGTGCAAATTTTGGTAATTTAAGGAGGAAGTGCTTATTTGCACATTAGCGTTCTAGTGAGAACTGCTAAAAAGAATAAGGGAGCAAAGAGCAGAGGTCGAATGGGCGCTCATATCAACGTTAGTGTAGGAGCTAGGGTTATAGTTTGGATTAGATTTAGGGTTGGATTAGGGCTAGGATAGCAATTTTTTTGTTTGTGCGCCAGCATACAAATAAGCTCTGTCTCTTAACAATACAATAAAACTTTTTGAACAAACTTTACAATACAAATTATTTTAACAATGGCTTTGTACAATTACAAGGTACTAGTTATTATACAGAAAAACTTCACATTCTGTGCTGGTAAATCACGGGAAAACTTTAAAAATATTTTTCTAGGACTTTCCAGGACTAACAAACAAAATTCAAGGACTTTCCAAGACAACAAAAAAAATTCAGGACTTTTCCAGGATGTGGCAACCCTGGACATGGGACCAGTATAGAAAGCATTTTGAAAATGTTGCTGAAGTAAATGGGTGGGACACTTGCACTCGAGGTATGCAGTTGGCCGCCAGACTTCGAGGTGAGGCAATTGGAAGTACAGACTAATTTGCCCTTGGAAGAACAGTTTGATTATGCGTCGTTGGTAGAAGCTTTGAATAGGCGTTATAAACGCGAAAATCCTTTGCAAGCACGAAATCTGTTTCATGCGGCTCAGAAAACCCGGCCCGAATCCGACTTTGAGTTTTCGTATCGATTACGAAAGCTTGCTCGTGAAGCTTATCCTAAGCTGCCCACCGAATACCTCGAAGATCTGTTGGTGCAACGGTTTGTCGAAGGCTTGGATGACATTTCTATACAAAGACATTTAGTGATGAGTACTCCACAAACAATGCAAGAAGCTGTAGACGTAGCTGAAAAGTTGCGTTCTTGCGACGCCCTCGAAGATCGCGGTAAACCATAGCCGGTTTTTGAGGAACCAGGTTCGTCACGTATTTCTAACGAAGAAGTTCTGCGGGCAATCAAAGACCTTCGCTTAGAACTTAAATCTGGAGAAAAACCGGACCGATATACGTCTTTATTCCCGATGCCGATTAGGCGTGGTGCGTGCTATCGTTGCGGAGAAAATGGACATATTTCACGGGAGTGCACTTCCCGAAGTTTTGGAGTAAATAAATCTCGTGAAGAACAGTCAAACTAGTTCCGACTGGTGCCAATTTGGCCTACGCATCAGTCGGAGAATTACATCAGGACTTGAAGGCCAATGGTTTTGACGAACGATGGAATGTCAGTTGTAAAGTGTACGATAACGATGTTAATTTGTTGTTGGATAGTGGAGCTAGTGTATGCTTTCTTGATTATGATGTATGTTTAGCTATTGCCAGTGTTAAGCGACCTAAACTTGACGAAACTTTTTGTGATGTTAGCATGGTAAATGGGGAAAAAATTCGATGTGCTAGTCGATGTGAGATGCGGTTCAATTTTAATGGGGTAGAGGTATCGCATAATGTTTTGGTGGGCCATTTGGCGGGATGTGAAGGCCTTTTAGGTATTGACTTTCTAAGCAGGTACCGATGCAACTTGGACTGTTCACGTGGTTTTCTCGAGATAAAACAAAAGTTGGTGACTCTTTCTCATCGACCATTGTTTGAAGAAGTTGTAGTTGAAGCCCTGAGATGCTGCCCGAACATTTACAGATTTTACTAGACGATATGAAGGACTTGACGGAGGAGCAGCAACAACACGTACGTGGTGTTTTGCTTGAGTATGCTGACGTGTTTGTTGGTGATGATGGTGTGCTAGGCCGAACGTCAATGGCTCGTCATAGTATTGATACTGGAGACACTCTTCCTGACAAGCAATCTCCGCATCGTATGCCTCCTGCAAAACGGCTAATTGCAGCTGACAAAGTGGATAAAATGTTAAGACAGGGAATCATCGAACCTAGTAATAGTCACTGGTCTTCGCCTATTGTTTTAGTGGACAAAAAAGATGGTTCATACAGATTCTGCGTTGATTTTCGCAAATTAAATGAAGCTACTAGGAAAGATGCTTATCCTCTTCCTAAGACGGATGACTTGCTAGACGAACTCGGGGGAAATAAGTGGCTTTCCACTCTGGATTTAGCGAGTGGTTATTGGCAAGTAGAAATGGATCCGATTGATAAAGAGAAGACTGCGTTCACATTGCAAGGAAAAGGATTGTTTCACTTTAACGTATTGTGCTTCGGCTTGACTAATGCACCAGCAACTTTTGAGCGTCTCATGGAAAGAGTGTTACTGGGCCTTTTGTGGAAGTTTGTGTAGTGTATCTGGATGACATTATTTGCTATGGCAACAGCTTTGATTCAGCGTTAATTAATCTTAAGGCAATCTTTCAACGATTGCGTGAGGCTGGTCTTCGACTAAAACCCAAAAAGTGCAAACTTTTACAGCAATCTGTCAGATTTCTTGGGCATGTCGTTTCTGCACAGGGTGTGGCCCCTGACCCCGACAAGATACAAGCTGTTCGAGATTGGTCTGTTCCTCAAACAGTGAAAGAAGTTCGTGGCTTCGTGGGGTTTACGTCATACTACAGGAAGTTCATAAACAACTTTGCCCAAATAATGCACCCGATTACTGAACTCACTGGAAAAAATATGAAGTTTGTTTGGACCTCCGAGTGCCAGCTCGCATTCGAAAAGACTAAGTTCCTACTAACTTCACCTCCTCTGTTAGTATATCCTCAGGATGATTCCTGTTTCATCCTTGATACAGACGCAAGTTCACATGGATTGGGTGGAGTTCTTTCACAGGTCCAGGGCGGAGAGGAGCGAGTAATTGCTTACGCTAGCAGAGTGCTTTCTAAGGCCCAAAGCCGGTATTGCACCACATATCGGGAGTTGTTGGCATTAGTAGTTTTCTTCAAGCATTTCCGGCAGTATCTATGGGGTAGACATTTCAAAGTGAGGACTAACCATGCTGCTCTCAAATGGCTTTTAACTTTCCATGAACCGGAAGGAATGTTGGCTAGATGGCTGTCCGTGATCGCAACGTACGACTTTGAAGTGGAACATAGAAAAGGTGTGAATCATTCTAATGCTGATGGACTGTCAAGATTGCGTTGCAAAAGTTTCAATTGCCCAAGTTGCGATGAACTTAGTGGTATAGACAAGAAGGATGATGGGTGTCAAGACAAACCTGAAAAAGTAACTCAAGTGAATGCATTAACTGGTTGTCCTAGCAGTACCGACGATAATGGAAAGACTAACTGGATGGATACTTGGGGGCCAGACCAATTGAGACGTTGGCAGAACGAAGATTCCGCTATTTGCACAATGCTACAAATGAAAGCATTCAGCCAATACAAACCAGCCGATTTGAGTCGGTACAATGTGAATGCGACCTGCCAAAGGTTAATCAACGATTGGGATGTATTGGAGATCGGTGATGGAATACTATACCGACAATGGGTTGTTGAAGACGAGCATTCTTCTTTATGGCTGATTGTTGCTCCAGAAGCATTACGTAGAACCCTGTTTTATCATTTGCATGAAGCCAGAACTGCCGGTCACTTGGGCACCACCCGAACACCTTAAAGAAATGCGCCGACGCTTTTATTGGCCTGGTCTCGAAAGAGACGTGAGAAATTGGTGCAGATGGTGCCTTACTTGTGCCAAGCGCAAGCCACCTCATGGTAAAAAGAAGGGGTACTTGAAACAAACGTTTGCTAATGCCCCAATGGAACGAGTGGCAATTGATATTGTGGGTCCACTTCCTCGCACAGCCAATGGAAATGAATACATATTAGTCGTTTGTGATTATTTTACCAAACGGGTAGAGTGCTATGCTCTTCCGGACCATCAAGCTCAGACGGTTGCAGATACTGTGGTATTGTGTGGTAAGCAATTTTGTTTCTCGGTTTGGGGTACCCTCCGTAATCCATTCGGACCAGGGTCGCGAGTTTGAGTCACGTTTATTTGAAGAAGTATGCCAACTGTTGGGAATCGAGAAAACTAGAACAACGCCATACCATCCTCAGTCTGACGGTTTGGTTGAGCGATTCAATCGCACTCTCCAGCAGATGTTAAGCGCTTTTGTCAAAAAGGAAAGAGATGACTGGGATGAACACATGCCTTATGTGACAATGGCTTATAGAGCAACTGTTTATGAGTCGAAAAAGTTTAGCCCCAATCGTTTGATGCTGGGTCGCGAGACAAATTTGCCCTTAGACTTAATGGTTGGTCCACCCCCAAATTCTAAAAAGAATGCTTGCTATGGAGAGTATGTGGAGTGGCTTAAAAGGACGATGGAGAATTCTTGCGTGGAAGCTCAAAATTTCATGAAACAAGCAGCGTTACGTCAGAAAAGAAATTATGACAAAACGGTCGTTCCGTATAAATTTCAAAGAGGAGACTGGGTGTGGTATTTCTATCCTCCTAAAGCAAAACAAAAGTTAGGTTAAGGATGGACGGGGCCGTGTTTGGTTGTTGGAAGTCTCAATAACCTTCTATATCGCATACAACGGACTTCAAGTGAAGGGGTGAAAGTAGTACACGTGGACAATTTGAAGCAAAAACTATACCTTCCAGCTGGTTAGAAACGTCGTCGTCCCTTCCGCCGTCAACGGATGGAGATCAACACAGCGATCACTTTGCAACGAGCAAAGAAGTCGACAGTCGAGGTAAGTCGGAGGAGGGGGACTTGTTTATCCCAGGGCAGCAAAATATTTCGACTTTTGTTAAAGTACGACATCAACCTGCGTATCTTAATGATTATTGCTCATAATTTGATCTGTGTTGTGGCTAATCTTGTTATTTAGGGAGAGTGGTGTAGTAAATACTGTATTGTTTCATTATTTGTGACGTCATTATGTAGTTTCACTTTGGCTTTTGTGGTTAGCATTTGCGAGATTCAGTAGAAAAGTGGTTGGTTGTATAACGGCAGTAAATTGATTGAAAGTAAAGAGTTGGTTTGATGAATAATGTGGCAGATAAAAAGAGAAAACGCTACACACCTAACACAAAAAGTACGTTTCAGGCCCGAAATTTTTGTCAACTTAAGGCCCGAACCCGACCCGACTTACAACTCTATTCGCTACTGGTGTAAGCGAAAAATGCTAAAAAGAAACTAAAACTGCAGAAACAATAGACTTTTTTGTCATTGGTGAAATATCAATTAGGGGGGGAGGCCCGCTTGGCTAAGCCTATGCTCCAATTGCGGAAAGCAAAAAAGGTGTTTGCAAAATTTCCGCGAGGTCTCTGGCGTTTTCCAACAAAATTTCAACGGTTCAAAAAACAGTGCTGTCCTCGAGCCAAGGACGGGGCAATTTTTGAGGACCTAGGGCTTCGAGGCCAAGTACGTCCTCGAGGACTCCACCTCTGACTAGTAGCTTCCCAGTTTCTCTCGAATAGCGCTCTGCCGAGCATACAAAGACCATGCGCTGAGCGCTTAGTCAACATGAGTGTCCATTTGTTTTTACCGGCACGAACTAAATCTGCAAATTTTGACACTGCCTTTTTTATTGCAAAAATACGCAAATTAAACATGCAAATCGACACATGAAACTTATGACCAAAAAAGCTATCGCACATTTTACCAAAATTAAATTCGGCCAATTTTTGCTGCAGCAGTTTTTGCGCATTCAGGTAATTGCCAAATTAAATACGCAAATTCACACATCCTTTTTTCACATTTAGATAAATCCACAAATTGGCGCCTCATAACTCAGAAAAACAACAAGCACATTTCGGTGAACACTTGGCGCCCCATAGGTCTCATGATTTCTTTTCAACGAAAACAGGCAAAACTTGTGGGAAAAAAAGTTGAAACAACAAAAAGTGTAGTAGATTATTTTCCGCAGTTTCACCAAAAACTTTTTGAGATCCACATCAAATTCTGAAAGTTTCTAACTACGAAGGTTTATTCAAGAATGTATAAAGTACCTACCAAAATGAAAAATTGATATAATTTGATAATGCCACCGCACTACCAGCTTCGACTTTTTTCCTCCCAAAGCCTTCTGAATTATAGTGTAACATCCGTTTCAAAGGGACGCGTCCCAATGCGGTCGACCGGCTCGGTTGAACAACCCATCGAGCTACTCTCCGGGTTGACTTAATAACTAATTAATTACAAGATTCGCATAGGCTAGGAAAAACTTTTGGTGGATAATCGGTACCGGCAAAGTCCAAAGCATAACAATTTTGTTAAGTCATAGAGCTCAGTCAATTTCTTGACCGAACTACCACCAAGCAAAACAGTCGTGCGAAAAAAAAAAAAATCTTCTCTGTATCAAAATGAAATTTGAGAGTAAAATAACCCTCCATGCAATGCTCAGGATAGCGCTATTTCGGTCAATACCAAACCTCGTCAGCTGAGCTGGCATGAATCGAAATGAGTAAAAAACAAAAAATTTTCTCACTATTTATAGAATTTCCAGTCGCCGAAAACAGGCCAAGCCAAAAAAAAAAAATATAGAAGGCCGAAACAAAAGAGCAAAAAATGGGCAAAACCTACAATAAGCTCCGAAGTCAAAATTATCGTTTCGCCAGCGATCAAAATGCAAATGAAGCGTTGAAATCGGCTACGAGTTTTAATGAACCGATCAAAAAATTGTGTAAATATGCGACTGGAAATTCTATAAATAGTGAGAAAATTTTTTGTTTTTTACTCATTTCGATTCATGCCAGCTCAGCTGACGAGGTTTGGTATTGACCGAAATAGCGCTATCCTGAGCATTGCATGGAGGGTTATTTTACTCTCAAATTTCATTTTGATACAGAGAAGATTTTTTTTTTTCGCACGACTGTTTTGCTTGGTGGTAGTTCGGTCAAGAAATTGACTGAGCTCTATGACTTAACAAAATTGTTATGCTTTGGACTTTGCCGGTACCGATTATCCACCAAAAGTTTTTCCTAGCCTATGCGAATCTTGTGATTATGATGGCTTAAAGTGATCCTCGGTAAGCAGTAATGCGGCTGAGCAGATTACTGCCACCCAGGTCTTTTCGACGGAATTGATGTTTGTGATCCCCTGTTTTGTGGCTGATCCCATCTTTTCTTGATGAAGTTTTAGACCTATCCACTAATAACTAATTAATTCGATTAAATTTTAACTTGTTGCTGCGTTGGAGCTGACGCTACATCATCCCCTTCCCTTTACGCTGGCGACAGCACTTCAACGTCCCAAACTAGCGCAATGGAAAGCGTCCACCACTCCAACGACTTGTCGTGCTCGCCAATGTAACATCTGTGTCAAAAGGACGCGACCTTCTCGCTGAGAAGCAATCTCAGTGAATGACCGACGCATGTTGAACAATGAGATTCTCAAAAAAAACAAAAAACTTTCGCTTTCCTGTCAAGAAATTAATCGGAAATATCTTCTGGAAAAGAGGGTTTGGAATTTCAAAGACTGTCAATATATATATTTAATTCACCCAACAATGACTGATCATAATAAAAAAAATCCTATCCCGGCCTAAGCCGTTGGAACTAGCCTACGTCAAAATACTAAAATCAAAAAACTAACGCCCTAGCTTGGACCTTTCAAAAAATTGATTTCTGAGGGTCTTTGGAAGGGGTGATACTCCGAAACCATGTCAAAATATTTGCCTGTTAAATAGCTACTGTCATCAAACCAACTGGCGCTCAAGCAGGAGCCATTTAAAAAACTGGTTTTCGAGGGGGGGGCATTTTGAGGGGGTTCCGGAAGTGTGGCCCAAAAAAATTTCGGGAGACAAAACTGCATTTAAAGTAAACAACGTTACGCAAAAATTAGACTTCGATGTTTTGTGGTTTAGAAGAAGAGTGTAGAAGATTTAGCAAGAAAAAAAAGGGAAAAACCTCATCGAGGCCAAAAGTGGGTTGGTAGGGATGAAAGGGTACCTTCAGACATATAACCGAGTGAAATATTTTTTGCCGTACTGAAGTCGTTTTTGATTGGGACGGCTTTTTACGCCAAACTTTCGGAGCGGTTTTCGGGTCCTAAAACCGAAGTCACTTGGCTAATTGCCTCGAAATTACGTACAAACATGCAGCTCATTCATCTCAAACTGCTACCAAAATTTCATGCAGCTAGATCTAACCGTTCTCGAGCTTTACGCAAAAGTCTGACATCTCACACTCGTAAGTTTGAAAATGGCCGAGTAAAAACAAAGCAACACGAGACGCGAGCGTCGGTCGTTCCAATATAAGCTTTAAAATTATTACTTTTATTAATTATTTTTGCGGATCTCTGATTCCACCACTTAGGCTACTGTAGGTTCGCCACGTGCTGAAAATCTTTCTATATCAAATTTAGTATGGTTACAAAATTAAGAGAAATGAACGTGTACTGACAATACTACAGCATTTGAGTTAACTTCAGCCCCTCATGATTTCTGGGTATGGAATCACGTTTACAACCATCGCAAAAGATCAAGAGTTTTGCTTAATGCAAACAAAAACCAAGCCCGAGTGAGTCATTACAAAATAAACTTACAATTGATACGAAGTGTAGCGACCCAAACCGTGTGTTCTTATGAACCAGCATTAGATATTGATTCAGGTAACAAAATCAGAGTTTCAACATTTCGCGTCGCAAATAAACTACTAGTTCAATGTTTGCATCAGGAAATAGATTGTATCATAGGTAAACACAAGACGTGACATAGGCCACGATTATTTTTTCCACGAGCTATAAAATCTGCAGTGTCTACAACGTAGAGCTATGATCAACAATATCGCAGAAAAGATTATCAAAATCATTAACGTGCATACGTGACTGACTGATGTATAGATATAGCTGTGTCATAAATTTTTTATAACTTTCTCATTATTATTTTCTTTGGAAAATAACAAACGTGCCAATGCAAAAATAAATCCACCATTGCGAAAGATTTTTCGACAGGATACATCACATTACTATACTGATTAGCTTTTGGTGAAACGAAGAATGTTTTCTTCTGACAGATCTTAGTTTGCAAAACCAAACTGCATCTTTCCACTAAATATAACGCGCAATTAGGGCACTGTACCGATACTGCAACGGCAAGGTCAGAACCTTCAGTCTGTAAATCAAACTTGTCACGAATTACAAACAGTTACATTTAACGAAAATCGATTTATGAAAATTAACACACAACAAAAAACTTCGAGAAATACAGTTTCAAAATTACAAACCATTTTAATTATAATATGCATTAATTGATAAGACTCAGATTCCACCTCTTGAAAATGGAAACCTTAGCAGCAATGATCTTTAGGCACATGTAATGGACAAAAAAATACTGCGCTGTAAAAGCATAAGGAGGAGTCCACAATTTAGTGGCAACAGATATGTCCATTAAACATTTTTTGGCCATTTACCAAAGGGCAATCGAGCATTTTGCAGAATTCCAATAAGCTACACCACATTGAGTTTTATCTTCGAAAAAAGAACGATGTGCATGCAGTTCTTGGTTGATTTGTTTGAATGAATCGTACCCCTTGTTTTCACCAGGCACCCTATAGAAGTCAATATCACATTGCGGTAGGTACTTTGTAGTCATTAACAAAAACTCTCTGAAGTGCAGCCACAAAAAGTCTCACAGATGAGGATAATGAACGCACGTACACAATTACTGTAGCATCAATGACACACACTTGATTGGCAGATCCTTTTCCTTAAATTGTAAATATTTTACAACAGTATACCACGAGAATGTTATTGACACTTACCACCAAAAAGCGTAAGAAAAACACTACCAAAACAGTTAAGATTACGAAAATTGCATGAAACTGCATTTCACGATTGGTTGAAATAATTGCAACAAAAATTCAAAGGGGATTGTTTACTTTAGTGAGGGAAAATGGTGCTTTCCAAATGAGACAATCTTGTGAGTTAATTTTGGATATTATTCGATAATCAACTATTACAAGTGATGACGATTTCGTGATGCAATTTTAAATTTACTTTCTCTTCATTTAAGTTTTTTGCCTACTTATTCAAATCAGCTTTGACAATGAGATAAGATAATTCTCGAAACGTTAGCAATAAAACAGGATGTATTTTGTAGTGTGGGGTCTTTGCTTCATGCTAAGAAAGTCCATTTCAATAAGCGGTTTTCAAATATTCATTCATACATGCAAAACACATTAAGAGACGCATCACGGAAAAACTTTTAACGTTTTGTCCTTCAAAATTCAATTGAACAAAGCAAGCACCAAACCGATCGCAAACGCATCAAATGCTACAGCTACAGTATTTAACCGGTTGAAATATCAATATTATGCTTTAGCCATACGACTGTATGTGTCTTTTGACAGACAGCAATATTTTCACTTTACATGTTTCATTTTTTACTCCACATAAAAGAATTTCAACTTTGCGCAATGCATGATCGAAAAAAAAGTCTAGCGGTTGAATGGTTGGATAAATGGACACACCTAGCTGCTAGCAATAATCAGTTTGACACTCAGCTGCAGAAAACAGCAATTGCAATGAGATCAATTAAAACCAGAGGGAAAACGTATCCTTAAAGCGAGTTTAGTGCTTTTGCCCAACTAGAGCTCAGCGTAGCTGAAGTTGTTTTTCCCTGTTCAATTTCTCTTTAATTCTGCTCTGCTTGCTTCAGTTGCTGAGCAGGGTTGAAGAGAATTATAAAAGAATAAACAAACTTCAACTCCGCTCAATTCGACTTAAACCTGCAAGAGCATCCTTTGCATGGAGTCAGTCAAAAACAAGTCTTAATGTGTGGAGTGGTGTAGCCAATAAATGCACTTTCATGCGCGAACCAAGTGAACTGACCACCGCAAACTGACCGCCAGCATTTGGGTAAGTTGGTGGTTTGTTTTCGTGGACCGCTTTATGCGTAGCATCGGAAAAAATGCACTTTTATGCGTGGTGTAAGTCGAAAAATCCCAGACATGCCACCTTGATGTCGCTAACTGCGTGAACCCCGCTTAAACATAAATCGTCTGAAATTACACACAAATCAAGCGACCTACTGCATTCCATTCAACGCATACAAAAGGAAGCAAATAATCATCGCTAATAAATTCCATCCTACAAAATAAATTGCCGACCTTGACATCAATATTGATTTTATCTTAGTAAACTAGCAGTTTTGGAAGCAAAAAACATAGTTACTTTGGCACTAATTACCTAGAATTAAGGGAAGGTCAATAAAAGTCAAATTAACCTTCTTAAAAACGAACAGTGTTATTTTGAAAGGACAATTAGCATGCAAATACATCAAAAACTAAAACAAAATGTGGTACAACGGATTTCATGATTCGAATCATGTTTGGCAAATATCTGCTGCTACATTACGCCAATGTTCCCTCTTTTGCTTATAGCGAGTCCGCTTTCTACCTACAACTCAATGAATATTAACTGAGCTCTTTGGATTAGAATCGCCATTCAACAACCCCACCCAAAAAACTTTATTTTGGAAGACTTGAATCAAACTTCACTAGGTAGCCAGTGCTGTGGCTTTGCGAGCATTTATTTTTTGTAATTACACCTGCATAGGTTATGCTAGTTCTGGCCTCTTATTTGACGTCAGAAT
Source organism: Trididemnum nubilum (assembly GCA_963965965.1). Classification (NCBI taxonomy): domain Eukaryota; kingdom Metazoa; phylum Chordata; class Ascidiacea; order Aplousobranchia; family Didemnidae; genus Trididemnum; species Trididemnum nubilum. The sequence continues at coordinate 7,135,050 of OZ014472.1, forward strand.
TGCAAAAGAATGTTGTAAAAATCAGAATAAACAATAACTATTCAAAAATGATACGAATTGAATCAAACAAAATAGCTGATTCGCCGAAAAAAAAATCTTCTAAGTTAACGATTACACAGACTAAGTGATAAAATCGTGTCGTGGGTATCGTATAAGCGCATTGTAGATTTTCAAAACACTGAAAAAACCTTTTCAACAGATTTTCAAAACTTTTTACCGGATTTTTTTGCTCTATTAGGGCTATTTATGTCAACCCACATGCTAGCAAAAGCTTTTTTAAATACAATTCTTTTTAAGACCAAAAAATTTACCTCAAACTTTTTTTAACAAACTTGTCTCTTTATATGATACGAAATTTTTTTCAACTAAATTTAAACATTAGCAAAGAGCAAGAATCTTAGATATATGAAAACAGTTGCAATTTCTAGTCCAAAATTTAATTTAATAAATTGGCTGGCTAATATAGGGCTGTTGAAAAGTGAACAAATTCTTAATCAAGTATATCTGAGATTTAGTCTGCTCAAAAGATAAAATTACTTAGCAACCAATTTCCCATCAAAGATAATGAATTTACAACTAAGTAATTTAATATAGTCGTTAAAATTGAAATTGCAAAAAATATGTCATGAGCTTTTATGCACCTATGTACCATAACAAACAAAATACCACAAACCACAATCTTACGATTTTTACAACATTCTTATTGCAACGCTGAGGTATGGCAAAAAAGTGGCTAAAGACCAAATCCTAATGCTAGGTTATTATTGACGAAAAAGCAATGCTTACAAAGCCACAGTAGTTTTTCAGTTCAGTAAGATTCAAGTCTATAACGCAAAGTTATTGAAGTTGCGCTGCTGAACTTTTGAATGAAGGCAATTCAAATCCAAAGGGCTTCAAAACTCAAATCAAATTGTTATCATATAATTTAGGGCAACAGGTATTAATTTATTATGATTAAGGCTATTAGAAGTTTGAAGCAACAGCATACAGTCGGGTAGCCACTCTGCAACATGCCAAAAACGGACCGTTTCACAAACACCCGATATTTTCTCAATAATTAATCTAGGTTCACTTTGCGATGAGATCACTGGCAACACTACAAGGTATGAGAAAACTTTAGATAACACCTTCAAAAACTTAAATTAATTAATTATTGAGAAAATAAGGTGCAAAGTGGCTATCCGACTGTTTGATTCTTTAAAATATGAAGAACTCTGCACCTTAACAAACACATACCTGCACACTACACAGCAATGCTTGCAGAATAAAATTCTGGATATTGTTGCAGAATTCGACAACAAAATAAATCTTCCCTAAAAAGAGCATGACTAAACAACTGAATCTATCCTAAATAGTAGCCATGAATAAAAATTCTAATAAAACACGACTGTTTCTTTTAATATCGATACCTAAAAAGCAAAAAACAAGAATAGAATTTTAGGTGACAAAAACGAACAGACATGACATGGCATTTTTCTTATAATATTGGCAGCACTTACTAGACCATCTTTCGAAAACAGTTCAGAGTAAAACAAATCTTTAAATATGCATTACACAGTAGCTTTGGATTGTTGAAATCTCCAATACTTGCCTTTATAAATCGTCATAATTATTTCAATTTTCACCAACACCTAAATCTCTCAAAAATATAACGAAAAAAGCAGTGCAAGCACATAGTAAGGTACAGTACATAAAATATTTGACACATACATAAAATGACATTTCAAACTATTGTATTTTTTGGACCACAAGGCGCACTTAAAATACCCTAAAATAAATCGAAATTTCTAAAATAATGAAGGCTATACACTCTTTTACTATATGATTCAGTTCAGAGTTAGTTAGAGGTTTGTTCCAGTTTTCAAGAGTTTGTAAGTTATACTTAATTTCAGATTTAGCACACCTTATGTAAAGAAAAAAAAAACAATAAAGGCCATTTACAGATAATGCGGCTTATAGTCCAAAAAATACGATGGTCTTTGAGTGAGATACCATACTATGCAGTTTCAAAGTTTTTTTGGTTGGTACATACAGTGCACCTATCAACTCATATGCTAGTTAAGTCAATGCACCAGAATATGCAAAATATTTTTGAGATGATTATTTTGGCAGCAATACTATGATCAACCATTCCAAGCATAATTTTAATGAATTATTCATCTTCGAGTTCTGCCATTTCTTTTGCTAGAAGTTCTTTGGCCTTTTTCATTTGTTCTTTCATGTTATAATGCTCCTTACGATGTTGTCGAAACCGTCTGTGTTTTTCTTGTTCTTCAGGGGACATATTTGCTTCTGGATCAAAATCGTCTTCTGATCTAGCACTTCCACTATCATAACGTTGCCTTTCAACTTGGAGCTCATTCGCATTCTCCAGCCTTTTTGACACATCCTCAAGATCCAAATCGTCTACATCATCATTGTTACATCTGTATGGTGTTTTGGGCTCATCAATTTTCATATGACCATAATCTTTGCCTGCAGGGTGATAGGTGGCCAAAATATTCATTTCATCAAATGATGCACCCTTGTGTGCATGATGATCATGTTCTCCACCATGCCTTAAAATACTCTTTTTTGGTTTTTTCTCAGATGAGGATGCTTGAAGTGAATCACCAGTTGGGGTTGCCATACTAACAAACTCAGAATAAACAAAACTTATCTAAAATTATAACTAAACAATCAAAATGACAGCAATCTACTTGAAATGCATAAGATTATCTAACAAAAGACAATTATGAAGTATTGAACTAAAATATTAATGACCTACATTAGGCCTATCAACAATCACAAGTCAGTAGGGTACCACATACATACTGTACTGTGTATAGTATATCAAGTAGGGTGTTGCAGGTACCCCCTAAAAAATTCAACTTGGTCCAATTATATCAACCCTTTTTTTCCGAGGTGATTATGTGTAAAAACACCACAGTTCAAATTTTAGATCATTTGAATCAAATTTACTTCTAACAGGAGAATATGATCATATCAGATATACACCACATCTAACCATTTGGAAGGAAATATAAGTAAACAGTCCAAATTACATGTGTGTTTGGTTGTAACTTGGTCAGAACATATCAGACTATAAATTACAAGCAATGAAAGTAAAAAGGATGTAATATGGAACGTAAGAAGTTGAGTATTAGTCTTTCACCATAAATTTTATCTCAGAAAAATCAGGTTTTGGCCATTTTAGACACCTAAATTGACTTGAGGATGTGAACTGTGATGCACAAACAGCTAAACACATATGCAGGAATTTTAACAACCAAAACAATAGATACAGTTTTTAGTGAACTACGGAATATAGTTATTATTTGCATACTGTTAGGTAATAGGTAAATATTAGTTCGAACACCACCAATATTATCATGAAATTATAGCTATTTTACAAAATAATACAGCTGCCGCGAAATGACTTGAGACCTGCCTGTGCTTCTGACAAAAATGCAGATATTTTTGGTTTTGTTGCTTTAATAACAATAATCACATTTTTTAGTATTTAGTCATGTTGCCCTTATTTTTTATGGCTATTTGCAAGCGTTTTGGCATAGAGTCACTTAAATTCTTAAAATATTCCGTTGACATCTCCTGGCACCACACTTTTTTTAGCTCTTCTTGCAGAATCTCGAGGTTGGGTGTTTTTTTTTTCGGACGTCTTTTTCTTTATTTTGTGCCAGCAGGTTTCAATTGGATTTAAATCCGAACTGTTGCCAGGCCATTCCAGAACGCTTATTTGCTTTTGTTCAAAATATCTCGATATCTTTCTGGCCTTATGACAGGGTGCACTGTCATGCATGAACACTTCAAAGCCATGAACGTGGTAAAAGTTGAGCATGTGCTCTTCCAAGACTTGCAGGTAGAGTTCAGCGTTCATCTTTTTGTTTTGGGGGAGAAAGTACTGGATTCCCCTGCCTTTTTCCCCAGAAAAACATCCCCGAACCATTGCTGACTGCGGATGTTTAACGGTCGGAACGGTGTATCGAGGATCAAAGCGATCTAATGATCTTGGATGCCACACAGTGGTAGACCCCATCTTAAAGACTTGGAAATTGCTGTTATCGGAAAATATCACTTTCCTCCACTGTTCAGTGGTTCAATGTATTTCTTTGCAAATGCAAGCCGTTTTATCTTCCTTCTCTCGGTAATCAGAGATTTTTTGGCCGGTTTACGACTTGGAAGATCGAAGTCTTTTTGAAGACGATGCTGGACTGTACGGATCTTCACATGTTGCAGTAACTCTGGATGGAGATTTTGCAGTTCCAAGGCTGTCAAACGAGGGTTCTTCTGTAGTTCTCGTTTTATGATGGTGTCAGTACATGGAGAGGTTTTCTTCTTTTCTCCTCCACCAAACTTATGCTTTGGAACTGTGTTGTTTGGAAGATCTTTGGCTGCATCCAACAACCTCATGATGGTTGCCTTCCTTCTTCCACTCCGCTCACAGATGACCTTAATGGGCACGTTTTCCTGCCTCCGAGCAAGGATGCGAGCTTTCTCTTTGTCAAAGCTTTCTCTTTGTCACTGGTATATTTTCCAGGCATGTTTTAACTTCGCTATCTATTCTCAATCACTTCCACAATTCTCTTATGGCTGCAAATCCGCTATAATTCTGCACTGCCTCACAATACATTTTCATCAGTACTTTTTTTATGAAAAGCCCAAGGCAATTCTGTGCCGCAACAATTTCCTATTGTCTACTTAATCGAAATCATAATTAAACTATTATTAAGTGAAATAATTCCCTTTTGTGACGATGAGAATGATTTGCACATTCTATGGCAATGAAAGTGTGTGAAAATGATCAATATCTCAAGTCATTTTGCGGCAGCTGAATATATTTACATGAAATATATTTACTGCCTGAACGTTTCTTGCCAAATTAATGTAACAAATAATTCTTGTTCTCTGATTTCATAACTGTCTCCAACACTACAGTTCTTAAAGTGTGGGTCATGGAAGGTGGTGAAGCTACGGACTTTTTCTTGAGGGATGGTGGATGAGGGAGTGGAGGAACTCTGCAGAGTCCCAATAGTCGGGCCACACCTCACGATCTGGATCAAAGGTCAAAAATAGAAAGTGAAGCCTTGAGTCGAAGATAGATTTGCATAGAGACTTTAAGGCAGGACAATGAAGAATGAGATGATGGAAATCATATGGATGTTGGCAAAAGGCACTGCTGGAAGAGTTCTTATGACTATCCTGCGTAGGAATGATAATAGTAAGAGGCTGTAACCATGGCAGCAAAAGCAGAAAAGCTGACAACGTAAAGGGCGTGGTGGGACCAATTCCACTCAGCACTGGAGAACCTGGAGGAATTTTACAATTAAGATGGGGATTGGAAATGTGACGTTTCCATTTGTGGCACTGATTGTAATGGGTTTCAGCAATGGTAGGGGAGAGAGAACAAGGAACTATAGCAGTGGGCTTCTGGGCAGAAAGGCTCAAGCTTTTGCAAGGAAATCAGTATGTTCATGATTTCTATTTGACCAACATGACCAGGGCCCGTTGAAATTCTAAAACGACACTGTTGATCAGTGAGGGGCATGGCACCAGACATTCTGGAGAGAGGTTGGAAAGATATGAGGCCATCACAAGTTAGGTGGAGGGTCGAAAAATGTGTTGCGCCAAGGTGATTCAAATCTGTCAAAATGAAATTCTTATCGTTTTTCAAGTTCTTTCAATTCTACTATGATTGAATTGCAATATATTGCATTATTTACATTTCATATGGCTCAATCGAAAAAAACTAAATTATTGCATCATAAGTGATTTTTCCAAGAGCTTTAAAGGCAGTGCAGCTACAGTATTATCTGTAGCCAACTAGCTGCGAATACTAGCTTAAAATTTGTTGATTACGAAGGTATTTTAGAGCTGAAAAAGTCAGAAAATACTAGCAGCCATAGAGAATTGTAAAACATTCATTCTTCCTCAAATGTACATTTTGAATTTATCATATTTAAGCTTTGGGTCGTAAGATGTTTGAGGTTTTCTGGTCTAGTTCTTGGCTTGTCATTCTCTTTCTACGTTTATAATCAATTGAGCAATCAATATGTATTTGAAAAGTTTTCCTATTTTAATAAGTTGAAATTAGTTGAAATAGATAAATATGGAGTGCAATGAACAACATTATCAATATATACTAAACATATTGTCCGAATAGGTAAAAACGAGATGTTAAATGAAGATAAAAAGAGTATTTTAAAACAATTTCTTGGTTTAATTGCATTTCTATTTCACTCATTACTTGTATTTTAAAATGGGCCTTAGCGAAATTTAAGCAATAATTTAAAACTGAATGTTATACTAATTGCTTCTTCAAAACTTTTAGACCTGAAGGTATTTTTAGAATCAAAAATGCAACCATAGCTTTAAATAAAACCAGATTCATCTTTTATTGATTGGGTAGCCTTGAAAAAGGCTGTTTTAAGGTTTAAACGCTTTCGTCTAGCTCTCTTCAGAAACCATCGCTAGAAAAAGATAGAATGAAAATAAAACAATGCAGATTCATTTATAAAGGCAGAGAAAATCGCTGATTGGTTGAATAATCATCGCTGATTGGTTGAATAATCATCGCTGATTGGTTGATTTGTGTCGTTTCGTTTGCGTACAGAAGTGGCGCTGTTGCGAAGAAAACAAACTTTCATCAAGATAGATGCTGATTGGATCAAATCGTTGCGTTTCGTTTGCATAAGAAAAATAGATGACTTTGTGATGAATCTAAAATAAAACCTAAAACAGAATTTGGTAAATTGTTAAGTTTCGTTTGCGTTCGAATTATCAATGAATTAATTGAAGGGAATAAACAAATTCCTTTTGCCTGCACAATTCTGGTTTTAGAATCCGAATGAGTGTTGCTTCCAGTGTAGATAGGTGAAATTGCGTTCTTGCTTTAGCCAGAATAGAAAATTGGTTGGTGTTGAAGTTGTTGGCACAGGTTTTGTTTTGCAGAAGATGTTGTCCAATGGCCGAATCACAGTTAATTTCTGTTGAAGTCTTTTTGCAATTTCGTTGTGGTTGGAATTTCTGTTGTTGGTGTCCGGTTCTAATACTTTTGGGGATATGCTGATTGATTCTATCTTGCAGTCTTTGGGTTGTACGGCCCACGTACCGACAATCACAGTGGCACACGTATTGATACACGATCATACTTTGTTGTGTGGTGGGCAGGACATCCTTATGGACAGCAGGAAGAATCTTCTTAGTAGAAAAAATGACGCGTGGATCTACTGCTCCATAACATTGATTAACTGCTGATTTGGAAAGCTTTTCAAATTTTTGAGACACTTTGCCAATCCATGGGAGCCGAAGGTAGACGGGGCATTTTTGAGGTCCTTCTTTCTTAGCTGAATTAAATTTAGAGATTTTCTTTGAAATGCTGGTGTTGATTATGTATTCAGGATAACCATTATTGAGCAGAATGGCACGAATTTGATCAAGCTCTTGTTGAAGTTTTGATTTAGAACAGATTTTTAAAGCTCGATGTACGAGGGTGCCAATTAAATTAGTTTTCCGTTTCGTCGGTCCAAAAGAATCCCAGCGTAAATATTGTCCGGTGAAAGTTGGTTTCCTGTAAATAGAAGTTAAAAAATTGTTACCACTCTTTTCAATAAAAACGTCTAGAAATGGCAAAGATTGATTCGCTTCTTTTTCAAAAGTGAAGTGTAATGCTGGATGTAAAGAGTTTAAACTGGAGAGAAATTTATCGCAGTCTAATTCCAATTTGAAAATGGCAAAAGTATCATCGACATATCGGTAATAAACCGTAGGCTTGTTTGTGGTTTGGAAGAGTTGTTGTTCATAAAATCCAACAAAGATATTGGCAAGTGCAGGTCCCAGAGGGCTTCCCATAGAAATTCCATCTATCTGTTTGTACATGATGTTATTGAAGCTAAATTCCACTGAGCTGGTAGCCATGTTCATTAATTCAATAAAAATGTCTTTAGAAAAGGGGGGAGAATTTTGTTCATTTTCATATAATTTATTGGCACAAATTTGAATAGTTTCGGTCAAAGGAACATTAGTGAAGAGACTTGAAATGTCAAAAGAACATAAATAAGAATTTTCAGTTGAAATGGGAAGTTTTTGAATTTCTTCAGCAAAAGTAAAAGAATCTAAAATACAGTAATTGGAATAAAAGTTAAGAACCGGTTGGAGTAATGCAGCAAGAAATTTAGCCAGTTCGTGTTGAGCAGAGTTAGTCATGGATAAAATAGGTCGAAGAGGAAAGTTCGGTTTGTGAGTTTTTGGTAGTCCATAGAGCCTCAGTCTTTGCGCGCCAGTGGGACAAATAGCCTTGTAGACGGATTCCGGTAATTCATCGTTATTGTATAGTTGTAGTAATCGTCTTTGGAGTTTGCTTTCAATTTTTGCTGTGTTGTCGTTTGCGTTAGAGGGACCAATACGTTGAAACTTCTTGTTATCATCGAGAATTTTGTCCATTTTCAAAACGTAATCTGATTTGTCCAAAATAACCACGCCACTTCCTTTGTCGGGTTTGGTAATTATGATGTCACTATTGGTACGGAGAGATTTGATTGCTTGAAAGCATTCACGATGCATAGAAAAATCACTAAAGTCAATTGGTGTTCCACAAAAAGAATGGGCAAGATCGCTGAGCTTGGCTTTTGAGCATTTAAATTATCTTTGGATTTGGGCGTATGGTGAAGGAGTTGTCCGAATAAAACTTCAAACTCAGCGAATACTTCTTCACGTCTGATATTCGTTGGAGGTAGACAAAATTCCAATCCATGACTCAATACAAATCTCTCAGTATCAGATAGTTGGTAACTGGATAAGTTGCAAATGTTCTTGCCAGAATCAGTCATAAAAGAGCCAAAGCGTTGTTTGAGAAGCCAATTTAGATTGCGAAAGTGTTTTGCTTCCACTTGTTCACGTTTTCGTTGATCAATTTCGGATAGATAACGACAGAATCGAAACCAATCAAAAAATGAAAGAAATTTGCGAGCTGAAGACCAATTTTCTGAGAAAATACGGTGAAGATGATTCAATTTAGTTACATTTTTGCCAATTTCGTCGTTTAGAAAAGCACGTTCAATCGATGGACTGTGTCTCACTTGAGATTTGGC